>CM045759.1:17308059-17908059 GCA_025200525.1 Camellia lanceoleosa
TCTAAACCCTAAACAAGGTGTTTTGAAAGATTTTTCAATGATTTCATCTCTCTTTATTCATTTCCACTTTGTCACCATAAACAAGTTTTTGCGAGGAAGTGCAACATTTATCAAAATGCAATGATCAGAACATCGTAGGAACTTTATTTCCAAAACATTTTTGAAGAGAGTTTCAATGTGCAAATCTTTGATCCAAGATATGTTTTAATTCTAAAAGGGTATGAAGTTGGGATTTGACTCTCATTAAAGCGAAATTAAACCTTTTACCCTACATACCTTTCACCACCAAGTAAACCATGATTAGTGCCCAAGTCTTAAGAGGCGAGTCCAAAATGGGAATTGCCTACACATGTCATATGCACTATGATTCAAAATCTAGGATTTGTGAAAATATATATCACATATGCCGCATCTTTGTAATGATTATAGATACCAATGAATGGAAGATATGGGATTGTTGATTAATTTTAGCATTGTTAATGGAAATGGGTTATTGTTATGTATTTGAGGGCATTACAACTTGGTATTAAAGCTATCGAGGGTTAGAATACTTTGGGATAAAGTAAGGATATGGTTTTTACCATAATGGGTTCTCATGTTTGATAATAATAGGAATAGACTGGTATACTTATGTGATAACATGCTTATGTGACTAAATGAGTTAGTGGAGATTTGAAATTTCTTAGATATTGATTGGGTCTCTGAGTTTCTAGAAGTTACGTTAGAAGGAAGGCACTTGATCGCTATTTATTTCTAGTGGAACTTTGGCAATGTCGGCGAGATGGTCACTAGCTAGAAAGAATTCGTTTGTGTTTATGTGATTAAGTGCTTAAGTAGAAGTGAACTAATTGTTGTCCTTGTATTGGGGCGTAAGTACGAATTAACCCGGCTTGACATTTGTGAATGTGCTAATGTTGTGTTACCTTTATTAGGATGTCGGGAATGGATGTGGTGGTGGTAGGTGTGGTAGGCCTAAGCGACGGGAGGTGCAGTTATTGGATGAAATTCTTACAAAAAGAAGGAGTTGGTTAGGCCAGCGTGGCCAAGCTAACAGTCCAACAAGCCATGGACACTTTGGCCTAAGAGATGGTTGGTACTTTGAGAGAATCCATTGACATTCCTGGGGTTGAGAATCTAGTCCAAGCCCGTTATCGAGATAGGGCTATCTTTCTTTGAAAAGGGAGTTCTTTGATCGAATCGAGATGAGTTTGGGGATCCTAGAAGCTACTAAAGGCAGATGAGTGGTTAGAGCAAATGGTGAAGATGTTAGAGATGCTTGGCATCGAGGATGATAACTTGAGAGTGACCTTGGCATCCTTCTAAGCGATGGGAGATCTGGTCAATGATGGAGAAAGTATCGTGTGGGCACATTGGGATGACTTGGAAAGCCTTTGTCGCGCCTTCAAGACAAGTTCTTTCCTCCATTGCTAGGGAGAAGTTGAGGATCAGTTCTTGAAGCTCAAACAATGAACACACCTATAGCGGTGTTTAAAATGGCTTTACTAAATTCTCTAGATTTGCGAAGCTTGTGGTGATAGAAAACACCGTTGTGTGGAGTTTGAGATAATTGAGGACCGGGCTCCTATTTAAGGTGGCCGAGTCTATGATTAGGGATTATGGTCATCTTGTAGAAGCGATGGCTCATTTAGAGACCATGATTGAGATGGAGGAGGAAGATGAGGGCTCTAGGCGGAGGAGTTAGAAATCTTGAGGAGAGGCGATTGACAACAAAGGGTAGGGGTTTTAACCCTACCAGGTCCCGAGCCACACAGTTCGAGATCCACTTTCTGTATGAGTTTTTGGTTCATAGAGGTGTGGTCGGTGTGATCACTTGTTTTTAAGTGTGGTTAGTTAGGCCAAAAGTCTCCTATTTGCTGTAGAGAATGAGGGGCAATAATGCACTTTCATCGACAACTTGTTCTCGAGTCAAAGACAAGGGAGAGGGTAGCCACCTACCTATTAAGTGTGGGCTTTTCGGGGCACTTGAGAAGGTTTGCCCTCGAACAAGTGGCACTTTGGTATGTTTGGTTGAGCCTTGAGCCATCGGCCTACTCGATCAGTCTGAGGCCTTGAGGGCTACACGAACCACTTGGCTCGGTCCGTTTATCGATCTTATGCTCCAAGAGGTGAGTAGGTGGGCGAGACCTATGGTGTGTGTATACTATTACCATACGGATGGTTAAGCGGCCTCTATTTTGAAAGGTAACTTCACATTGTTTAATTCTATTGCCAATGTGTTGATTGATCTTGGTGCATCTCATTCTTTTATTTCATCTTCATTGGCATCAGTTTTGGAGTTAAAAAGTGACTGAGTTAGCATCTCGCTCAAGGTAAAGTCTCGAGTTAGGGGTAAGGTTGACTTAATTTGGGGATGCCGTGGTTGTGAAATAGAGGTTTACAAGCACCAACTTCTTTTTACATTTGTGTTGTTAGATATGTCAAGTTTCAATGCCATATTGGGTTTGGATTAGTTATCCTCGTACGGCTATTATAGATTGTTATTGTCAAAGATTCTGGTGAGCACCTTGAGTGGTGATTGTTTTTATTTTACGGGAACCAAAGGTGATAAAATCTTATTGTTAATTTATGACCCTCATGGTGAGTGGTGAGTTAAGTTTTGCAACTCTCTGGGTAATAAGAGTGATGTGGTGCAGGTTGAGTTGCCGAGGTAGTTTGTGAATAACCGGACGTTTTTCCTGAGGATCTTACTAGTTTGCCACCCCATCGAGAGATCGAGTTCTCTATTGACATAGTGCTTGGCACGACACTGATTTCCATGGCACCGTTTAGATTTGCGCTCGCTGAGTTGTATGAATTAAAGATTCTACTCCAGGAGCTCTTAGATAAGGGCTTCATTCGCTCTAGTACATTGCCTTGGGGAGCACCGACTCTCTTTGCTAAGAAGAAGGATGGCGCTGCGACTGTATTGATTACGAAAGGTTTGAAGCAGATGGCGGTTAAAAACAAGTATCCATTACCTCGCATAGATGATTTGTTTGACGGTTGAAAGGATCTTGTTGTTTTCCAAAATCAATTTGAGATCGGGTTATCACGATTGAGGTGAAGGAAGAGGATATTGAAAGCGTTTACGTGCGTGGTATGGCCATTCACGAGTTCTTCGTGATGTCTTTTGGAGCTAACCAATGGAGCGGCTTCATTTATGGACTTGATAAATCAAATTTTTGTGAGTTCTTAGAGCAGTTTTGTGGTTGTCTTTGTTGACAACATCTTAATCTACTCACCTTGGGAGGAACATGAGGAACATTCTGAGTTGTACTTGAATTGCTTAGAGCCCATTGTCTGTATGCTAAGTTCGGGAAGTTCGAGTTTTGGTTAAAAGAAGTTAAGTTCTTAGGCCATGTGGTATCTAGGAAAGGAGTGATCATAGACTCTTCTAAGATAGAGGCAGTGCAAGATTGGGAACAACCTAAGAATACCTTTGAGATTTGGAGTTTCTTGGGCTTAGCCGGGTATTACCGAGGTTTTGTGAAGGATTTCTCTAGATTGGCCTCACCGTTGATTAGATTGATGAGGAAGGGGGTTAAGTTTGTATGGAGTAAGACTTGTGAAAAGTCATTCCAAGAGCTTAAGGTTAGACTCACCATTGATCCAGTATTAATTATTCTGAAGAGAGGTTTGGGTTATTCGGTTTATTGTAATGCGTCACGGGAAGGGTTAGGTTAGCAAAAAGGAAAAGTGGTAGCATACAATTCGCAACAGGGGAAAACTCATGAGAGAAATTATCCTACTCATGACTTAGAGCTAGCAGTGGTGATTTTTGCTTTAAAGATTTGAAGGCATTACTTATATGGTGATAAGGTTGAGGTGTTTTCTGATCACAAGAGTTTGAAGTATCTGTTTTCACAGAAAGATTTGAATTTGAGGCAGATGAGGTGGATATAGTTTATGTAGGATTATGATTTTGAGTTGTATTATCATCTTGGGAAAGCCAATGTAGTAGCCAATGCTTTGAGTAGGAAGTAAGTAGTATAGCTAGTATTGCTATCCGAGAATGAAGATGTTGGGAGCTATTGGCGAGTTTGACTTGTATCTTGGCGGTCCGTTGAGTCGGCCGTTTATTCACCGTAGTTGCACAACCTACATTAGTGAGCTGAGTTATAGAAGCACAAAGGTGACCATGAGGTGGAGATTATCAGGAAGATAGCGATGAAAGGTAGAAAAAGGGTTGAGCGTGTATTGACTTGAGTGTGAGGTATTTGGACCGTCTTTTCATGCGAATCTTGTAGGGAGGCGGTACTCTGAGAGTTTCACCATTCATGTGTTGCGGTATACAGGAGGCACAAGGTGTACCATGACCTTAGCCGCCATTTTGGTGGAGAAATGAAGAGATGTAGCCTTGTTTGTTTGAGGTGCCTTACTTGTCAACAAGTGAAGGTGAGCATCGGCGACAGCGGGTTTGTTACAAGCCTTGCCTATAGTTGAGTGGAAGTGGGAGCATGTCACGATGGACTTTGTTGTGGGCCTTGAGAACTCAGCGAGGTAATAATGTTGTGTGGGTGATAGTCAAGCGATTAACTAAGTTAGCACATTTTGTACCTATGTGCACGAGTGACTCGATGAATTATCTTACCGACCATTATGTTAGGGACATAGTTCAACTTCATGGAGTTCATGTGGTATTGTTTTGATTGAGATCCTCATTTTACGGCTCGGTTGTGGTAGAGCTTCTGAGAATGCCTTAGGCGCTAGATTGACGTTTAGCAGTCTATCATCCTCGAGTGACGGACGGTCGAATGGACCATTTAGATCTAGAGGATATGCTTGAGACGCGTTCTTGATTTTAAGGGGTTGTGGAAGAGGCATTTACCTTTAGTGGAGTTGCCTATAACAACAATTTTTCGAGCAAGTATTGGTATGGCGCCATTTGAAGCCTTATCTGAGACCTATAGATCTCTAGTCTATTGGGTGAGGTGGTGATGCACTATGTTGGGTCTGAATTAGTCTGGGAAATAATTGAAAGGTTACACTTATATATAAGAGGTTGGCTTCGCGAGTTGCTAGAAGAGTTATGTCGGCGTAGGAGGAGACCTTTGTCTTTTGAGATAGGAGATCATGTGTTCTGAAGATATCACGAGGTGGGGTTTAATGAGGTTTGAAAAGAGTGGGAAGTTGTCTCCTAGATTTATTGGCTCTTTTGAGATTCTAGAGGATATGGGAGGTAGCTTACCGTTTGGCCTTGCCACTCTAACTTTCCGGGGTTCATGACGTATTTCATATCTGTATGCTCCAGAAGTATGATCCTGATCCTTCACACGTATTGAATTGGACTGAGTTAGATGAGGATGCCTCGTATGAGGAGAGACCGATACGGGTTTTAGACTCTCGAGACCAAGTCTTGTGAGGCAAAAATATTCCATTGGTTAAGGTATTGTGGCGACACCACGGGGTTGAAGAGGCAACTTGGGAACGTGAGGCAGAAGTCCGTGAGAAATATCTAGACCTATTTGTTGCTATTGGAAACTTATGTTGAAAATTTTGTAAATGTTGTAGTATGTGAACATTTGGAGAATTGAATGGTAATAGTTGGTGTTGAAAGATTTGGTGTATCCTTGTTACAAATTTGGATGTATGGAAATTGTTTCATTTTCTTTAAATGTTGATTGATTTTAAATTTCGAGGACGGGAGGTTATAACGATTCTAGTTTAGACCCGATCCATTTATTGTTTTCGGTTGGGAACACATGTATTTACATTGTTCAGCTCTTTTACATCTTGTTACTTGTTGGATTTGGCTATTGGTATGTTTGGTTGTGTTTCAAATAGGTTGGGAGGTTGTTTTCAAAGAGTTGTTGCCCAGATTTTGGCTTGCTTACTCTAGCGACCATTTCTGCTCTCGAGTGATCTTTTACAGTCAGTAAAACTACTGAGAGTTTGATACCTTCACTCGAGGGGAATTTCTTGTGCTTGAGCAAACTTTTTCAAGTCTGAACTCTTGAGGCAATCATTGTGCACTCGGGTGGGGGTTTTGGGCCCTCAAGGGGGGTTACTTTTTGTGTCTGTCACTCGGACGACCATTTTTGCGCCCGGGCGGTCTGTGCATTTATCAGTCTGAAAGGAAGCCCTTTTCAGTCACTTTCTCACCTCTTTTTTTCTCTAAACATTTCAAAACCCTAGATCCACACACTCTCTCTCTTCACCCTAGACCCTTGGAGAAAAGAGTTGAGCACGTTAAGGGCTTCATTTTAATCGGGAAGTTATTGTTTTGGCTCGCCAAATTCTACCCATCTCTTCTTCATATCATCTACTTTGAGGTAGAGATTTCTTTGATTCTTTTATATGATTTTTAGCTTAGTTATTTGTTGTTTGAAAAGGGTTAGTTATTTGGCAATTTTGGTAAAACTTAGGGTTTGCTTTGAAATCAAGGGGTTTTCCAAATTGATTCTTGCAAAGGGTTGTGGGATTATGGTTATAGATGAGTTGTGTTAAAATGGAGAAATCCTTTCTTAAAATTGATTCTCATAAATGAAGGAGGGTTTTTGCTCTAATTTTGATATTTGGAATTGTGAAAAAATGGAAAATGATGTTGGATATTGTGAAATTGGAATAATGGTTATGTTGATAATGATGGTGGAGTTCGATATATAATATCACTCCCACTTTGAAATTGAAGGATTTTTTTTTGAAATTTATTTGTTGAATAGAAATATCTGTTTTTGAGCTACGGTGGAGGATAGTCTTGATTGTTGTAGACATTGCATGAGGATTAGGTTGAATTGAAACTAATTTCTCATCTATTGTGCATTGAGTATCATTACACATTGAACATTGAAAATGTATCAGGTATTGAGAAAAATAAGTGAATACCTTTGTGAATTTGGTTAGAGAGTGTAGTTGTAGTTATGATGTTGGTCTGTGTGTTCTTGGTGAATGTCCAGAAACCCGTGCAGTTGGGTGGCGATCCTTCTAGTTAGTACCGTTAAAATGGCTTTTGGTAGTGCTTGTATAGCTTACTGGCAGACATGTACCTAGAGATTCCCTGTATGTTGTATCCATTGCCTTGTTTTCTATTATAAACAAATTATGTTCATGAATTGAAGTATATTTTGGCATTGCATTGTTTTGAGATGGAAAACGAGAAACATTTGACAAATGGCATATACATGCATTCACTTTATGATTTTGCAAAGATTCATATATTGTGTTAGAGTATTTTTACTAGGGTTTGACTCACCCGATGTGGGAAACAACTTTTGTAATGATCACATATATATAATGAATGGAAGATATGAAATTGTTGATTAATTGTAACATTGTTAGCAAATAGGTTATTATTATTTATTTCGGTGCGTTACAAGTGGGTTCATCTTAATCCAAATAGGAGGAGTCTTGGATAATTGATATTCTTGTAAAAGATAGAGTCCCATGAAGTAAGACTTCTAGAGGAAGTTGGACACTGTTCATTACAAAAGTAAGGAACCCCCGTGGGTCTAAGGTGTGAATTATTTTGTGATCTCTTGATTTGAGTTGATATCATGTGAGATAGGTTATTGACTTGATCATCGGAGTGCCCCCGGGTAAATGAGCCACCACGGTATTTCTTGTTTTCTTGTATGCAGATGCTTGCTTAATCTATTCTTTCGCGTACTCTCCAGCTGGATTTCCTAGATCTTAGCAAGGAGATCTATTTGGTTGTGAGGCCAAAAATCAATACCCACAGTCATATAGCTTGGTATGCCCTCGATGTACCCATCACGTACCTATAAGTACCCACAGGTACCCAACTGCCAAAGAATGTATAAAATGTCGGTGCATTATTTTGAGAGTATCTGATGCATATGTATAGACACCCCAGTTTTTATAGCCCATAAGACTTGGGCGGCTCAGGTTGATCACTCGATGATGAAAGTTATGATGTACAATCGTTCGATTTCTTCACCAAGAAGAGCTTCTAAATCCCAACCTTACACCCTATTTTTGACCAAAACTATTGTGACCAAAACTATTTTAGACCTTAAAACCCTCTTTTCCAAAATATTTTTCAAAATGTTTCTATGATGTTCTGAGGCTCGCATTTTGTTCAAAATATTGCACTTTTCGATAAACCGAGCAAGGAAAAAGTGGAAATAAATGGAAAGGAGGTGAACTCTTTGAAAAATCTTTAAAAATATCTTATTTATAGGTGTGGAGTTGATGAAAATAGGAGGAAAGGGAAGAAAACTAGTTGGGGAACAAGTTGGGCATCAATTCGGTTAAGATAGAAAGGAGTAGCCTTCACTAAAATAGGCATATCTCTTTGCATACTTAGAATTTATATGTGAGGCCACCACCATTGGAAAGTAGACTTCCAGGACTTAAATTTAGACTCAAGAATGACCAAAAATTGAGTTCGGATGAGGGAGATATGTCCAAATGAAATCGGGCTTGAGGCGATTTTTGTGGCCGGTCACTTTTAGTGGCTGCTAGCAGGTTAATGAAATTTTGGCCATTTTGAGTAGATTGACCCACAAGTGGCACAGGCCATTATTAGTGGCCTGCAGGCAACTCCTGTTAACATCCAGATATTTTTGCAATCTGTCTCTATAGAAGCATGCACTACTCCAGCTGTCACTATACTAATATTTCTGAGATAGACACATGGTTTTCTATATATAGGGGACCTTCCCTCTTGGTTTTAAGGTTAGAAAAATTCTAAAAACTTGAAGACTTGCATAGCACTCTCTCTATCTTGCAACCTACACACTCTCTCTCTTTACATTTCCTAAACCAAGAATTTAGCTCTTCTTACTGAGGTTGTGGGTTTTTGTTAACAAAAGAGTTACCTTGCTTCAAGAGGTATAACTTTGACTATCTTTACACTACTTCTTTCTTCTCTTTTCTTGCTATTTTTGTACTATTTTTGGACTGTTTTTAAGGGCTGAAGCTTGTGGTTCAAGGCCATTAAAGGTAGAGGGCCTTACCACCCTTCTTTAAACCTTCGTTCCTAGGCCTTTACCCTTGTGTTTCCCATCTTTTCATCAACTTTTTTTTCAGCTTTTTACCACTGAATTTCATAGTTTTTCAAAGACTAAAAATCATGTTTTGAAGTCCCAAAAATAAAGGGGTTAGCCTCCCCTCCTTATGCTTGTGTGCTAGTTTCAATTCCTCAATATTTTAGCTTATTGTTTTAGCTATTTTTGTCTTAATTTCAACACTGTTTTAGCACTTTTTACGATTGTTTTTGATTGATCCTTGAATTTGAGCTTTTTTTAGCATGCTTATAGTGTAATAGTCCTCATAGGTTTGGTGTTTTAGGCCTTAGACACCCAACCTATATGAGTTGATAGCATTTATTTTGTGCTTTCCCTACTTGTGATCATCTTTTAATCACCTCTTCACCCTCCATCCTTTCTTGACTTTTTACTGTTTTGAGCTATCATGCAATGACCGACATACAATGAATTTGCATCGATTGATGGCTTGGAAATCAAGCCTACCCCTCCTTTGAGCTAGTTGATGATAAGGAGAGGTAGAGTGGACAGACATCCCCTTAGAATACTCTGTTTGTGCTCTGTTTATTTTCTGTTATAGCAGGAGAAACCCAACATCAGTGGCCGGCATGCCACCTTTACTAGGTGGCAGGCTACTATTAGTGGCCAGCCAGCCACTACTTCTAGGCTACCGGCCACTTTTTCCAACAAGGTAGTGTGTTGTTTCTTGCAGAATAAAATTGAAATTGAGGTAAAAAAAAGTAGTGCAATCCCCTGACTGTACAACAGAAGCATTCCGGTAGCAAAACAGAGGCATTTTTTGGTGGAAACCGCCTTCATGCATGAGCATTCTTTACTTCCCAGGGCTGATTAGTTAGAGTACTTAGTTCCTTAGCTTAATTAATTCTCTTGTGTAACTACTTAGTTAGTCCTTTGTATTAATATTTGTGTTGTAGTTAATTAGTTAAAGTAGTTAGTTAAATTGATTGTTGTAATAATTAGTTAAGTAACTTAGCTAATTCATTTATTAGGACTCTCCTATATAAGGAGAACTTGTAATAATGTATATGTTTTCCAACCCACGTCTTTCTCCCTTTTATATACCCACTTATGATGGATAGTTTACAACATCATGTTTACTTAGCATTTCTCATGATTTGCATTCATTTGTCTTGCATGCATTAGGCTTGGCGCATCATTCTAACACACATTTGTTATTCAATACTTACTTGAGTACATGCTTGCGCATGCTATCAAGTTGATTCACATGTCATAACTAGTAGCGAGCCTATTAGTTGCATATCGCATGTGTTGCATTAGTCATGTTGCATTAGTTAGAGGCGTATGTTTTCTAATTATTTTGCTTTGTTTTGGCTTGCCTTGGAGTACTTGGTGAGCATTTCTTGCTTTAGCATATCGCATGCGTGTGATTGTTGCCATATCAAGTATGATCTACCATGAGGCTAATTGCTTAAATGATAAACTGGTTGAATTCCTGTGGATAGAGGCTAATTGCTTAAACTGGAATAGTTTAATCAAAGTACATATGGGTCCACTTTTTTCAAGTAACACATATTCAAAACATTTTCAAACAAACTTAAAATCAAAGTGTTCCAACTTTTGTAAATTAGTCTATACTTGTGTACAACACATAGTAAAGTTAGCCTAATATTCGAAACAAGAGCATATAAGGTAAATTGGTGATGACGGATAAGTGGCTTTTGGCACGAGTCCCGGGTTTTCTAAATTTTCCAAAAAATATGTAGGTGACAACTCTGTATCTGATAATGCAGTCAATTTTTGGCATTTTGATTCAAAATCGATTTTCCAAAGGATTTTCCAAATTTGGACTCATTAGTGTTTATCTATTTCACATTTCACTTGTGAAATCAAATTTAGAACCACGGGAGTCCGAACTGTGGGGCTAGTCGTCTCCGAAAAGAGCACGAAAAGCAAGCCACAATTTCTAGCGACTTTGCTGGGGATTTAGAGAACTTGACTCGAACTTCAAGAAGTGAAATTTTATCTACACTTATATGTTTTTTGCATTGCATTTGCGTTGTTGCTTTTAAGTCACCGTGTTTGCCATCTGCTATTCCTGGATAGTTTGCCGGAGGCTAGCTCAAAAGCTTGGCTAAAGGTTGACCGATCATGGGCTCTACCATGTTGGGAACACAACCCTTGGATCTGGGCTACCTTGTACCTTTTGATCCTCCTTTCACTTCTTAGTATTAGGTGTGAGGTATATTAGGTAGTTTGGTGAGGTACCCTTTTTGATGATTGACCTTGCTACATATAGTAAAGCCATAGTGACTGTTCCAAACTAGGACATGATGCTCACCTGTATGTAGGATTGTGTGAAACCATTTGTTTGAACTAGTGAAACCCTACTTCATAACAAAACTAGGACAGGGTAATCCTACCCCCTCATAGGGGTGTTTTGGCTCTCTTTTACCTAGTATGTGCTTTGCAGTGAAACTATATAGGGGTGTTTCATATCAGTTGTATAGTTGATATCAGTTTGTGGGGCAGAATTCAGTAGGGAGTACAATCATTAAGCTGTGATCATGTCCATTCTAGTGAAATTGGGCTGAAGTGCTGTTTGTTTTCTTTTTTGCAAGGTAGTTCTGGAACCATAGCTTTAGAAGGCTCTGAAATCTCCCGAGTACTCTGGACTCGTGTTGATAGACTTTGTCAGGTTGGAGATCTAGTTTAGGGACAGCCCGTGTCTTCCTCGCTACCGCAAGTTACAAGACTAAGGAGGATTAAGCAGAGTTCGCCAGTCCAGTTCTTACAGCGATCACCTCTCAATTCACATGTGTTCAGTCCAGTTCGAGAATAGTCATCTGCTTCTTGTTCAGAACCAGTACAGTCACCTATTTCAATGGCACAATATCCCCCGGCCAATATGGAGGAACTAATACTCCATCTACAACAAAAAGTTGAGACACTCTGACATAATCGGCCCGTTAAATTTGAGGTTACAACCCGTCATCTTTGAGGTCATAACCAGACTATAGCAACGATAGCGCAACCCCGGTGACAACCTCTACATCCCATGTACTGCGCGACTATTCACGTGTCGATGCCACTACTACTAATCGCCCTTTGCTCAAGATCCTGGCGAGGGTGTTCGATTTTCCTATTCTAAGTAGAACCCATCGGCCAAGCTTTTAAAGCCCCAATTTATTAAACCAAGGCCTTTGTTGAATTTGAGGTTGATCTAACCGTGCTCAAAATCAACAAAGCTGGGAAGCTGTTCAAAAAAGCGCGAGGTCAACTCCATTCCAAACATAGAAGATGGGTACACCAAATCTATGGTTACCTTACCAGCGGTTCAAGATGCGTATATTGACGCTTTGATGGTTCTGAGGACACGATGGTTCATTCGACTATTTTCGGATATTTTACGGTCGATGGGCTTAACTAGACCGCAGAAGCTATCCCTTTTGGTCACACCATGTCAGGTATAGCAGGTATCTAGTATGCCAAGTTGGAAGATTCAGTAAAATAGAATTAGGAGGAGTTAAGCGGGTCCTTCATCACTCGATACTCTTATAAAAATTGAGGTCACAACTCGTGATCTCGAGGCGTCGTCAAGAGCCAAAGGAAGGCTTCTCGAGTTTGTGGCAAGATGGAGGACTAAAGCATCCATGATGATTGTTCAACCTTGAGAGAAAGACCGGATCAAAATGGTTATCCGGAACACGCATGGCAATTCTTTGCGAAAATGATTGTTCTTCCCTTATTTACATTCGAAGAACTTCATGAAATTGGGGTTCAAATTGAGGATGCAATTAGACAAGGGATCATTGTGGAAGGTAATGAGCCTATGAGGAAGAATATTGTTAAGTAGCTCAATGCTACGACCAGTGGTAGCACAACTACAAAATGCTCAGAAGTAAACATTGTCACCAGTTTCATCGAAAACCCTTTTGTTGATGATAGCCTAAAACCAACCACTTCAACTCGGCCCCAAGCCCGAAATTTTTATCCTCTTTACATATCTCTCTCTCAAGCTTTGAAAACTCTGCTAGAAAAAGGGCACCTAGAGCTCCTAGAACCCCGACCCCTTCCAAATCCTCCTCTACCAAGATATGACCCTGCTAAACACTCTGCTTATCTTCAACAACCAAGTCATGATACAAACCGTTGCATTTGCCTCTGTCATAAGATTCAGGATCTTATTGATGAAGAGATCATAGCCCCACCAAAAAAACCTCAGGCCACCACTAATCCATTACCTTCACACCTCAACGTAATCCATACACTACCATCCACCTACAACCCTAACATATACATCACCACAACCCATTTACCCAAGCCTGAGGTATTCATTCCTACACTCGTAAAAGATCGTCAAACCCAGTCAACACCTACCAACCCCTCTGTCAATCCCTCCAAGACTAGTTGCCGCACCTTCAATCCCCTTGACATGACCTTGTCCAAAGCTCTCCAAATCCTTATCGGACAAGGCCATCTCAAACCCCTTGACCCTCGGCCTCTCCATGATTCCCTTCTAGCTAAGGATGATGCTGCCAAGTATTGCACCTTTCATCAATAAACCGACCATGACACTGACCGTTGTTTTCGTCTTCGCCATGAAGTACAAGATCTGATTGACAAAAAGGTCATCGCCTCACTAGGTCCTACAAATTCTATCGGTGCTGGATCAATGAACTTGGGGGGATAATGTGACTATGTGATCGGGAATGAACCACCTATTGATGGCACTCGTTTTACTCCAGATGTGGTGGATGGCACGCACTATTTTAGCACTTTGAAAATGCTATTTATTTAACTTTCAAACTTGGTTATTGAGTCGGTCTTGTTATATTAAATCAGGCTTCTTGTGTAAGAGTTTGGTGATTTTGGGGGTGTTAACTCGGACATCATTTTCTTGTTTTGTGTTTGTCTTTTACACTATTTCTTTTGAGTCTGTTTCTATCATGGAGCCAGTTGAGCTAGAAGATCTGAATGGAATTGCAGTAAGTTTCACCTATTGCTCTGTGCCTTTAAACCATTGCATTGACCAAAGTTTTTTTTTTTTAAAACTTTCAAAACTGTGATAAAAACAAAGAGGGAGGAATTCCTCGGTATTTGCAAAATTTGATCAACTGAGAGGAAGAGAGGCCTACTAAACCCTTAATGAATGAAATCATGTTTGTTAATGTGAGTACTGAGAAGGATCCTGGCTTGGTCCAAATTGGTTCTACATTGTCTTCAAAGGAGCACGAGCAACTAGTGGTTTTATTAAAAGATTTCAAAAATATTTTTGCGTGGTCCCATGAACATATGCCTGGAATTGATCTTGAGATTGTGCAGCATAGGATCACTTTTAGCCTCAAGACTCGACCCCTTTGCTTTCAAAACCTTGATTCGAGAATGTTCAACGATCAGCAAAATGTGAGACTTGCATGGCCGAATTAGAAGCAGCTCTTGAACTAGGAGCAATAAGGTCGAATGTGATCAAAGGAAGCTTGCATAGCTGGATGAGAAGCAACTCTTAAACTAGGGGCAAAAAACGTTAGATGTGATCAAAGATTCAAAAATGGGTCATTTCTCAAGCCAATAGAGACCGGCAAGAAAGCCAAATCCTGAAATGTGAGAGAAGAAAATTTTTGCTGAAGGATAGTCAAGTTCCTATCTGTGACACTAAGGGCAAATTCAGACCCAATTAGATGGGCTCTTACATCATCAAGACTATTTAGTCAGGAACAATAGCCATTCTCATGGATTCAAATGGCTTAGAGATCCTATGGCCAATCAACATGGACAAGTTAAACTTTTCTATCTTTGAGAGGCTCGGTTGGCCGAAAACCTGGAAAGGCGACCCAGGCAAAAGTTAGAGCAAAGAAAAAAAAAGAAAAAGAACAAAAATGTAAAAAATGAAAACAAAGCAAAAGAAAAAAAAAGAAAGAAAAATGAACCAAAAAAAAAAAAAATAGAGCTACATAAGGTTGAAAACACGAAAGGCGACCTTGGAAAAAAGTTAAAGGAGAGAGTTAATACTCGAGTGCACCTTAGGAGGAACTATGTAAGGCTTGATTCCCATCTTTGGGATCGTGAGCAACTTCATCACAGTTTGGCCCTAACCATTTTTAACTTACTTGTCACATCCATGTTGATTGGCTTACTCAAACTCGGTGGGAATGTACAAGTTGGCTCATCTTCGTGCTAATCTTCGTTCAAAATTGGTTGTCCTATTCCATTAGAAGATTTAGGCGCAGGACAATACAAGTTTAGATTTGAGGTTGTGCATCTCAAGAGTTAATTCCACGTTGGTTGAGTGTGGACTCGCCTTTTTCTTACGCCCCGCCTTTCGGAAAAGGGTTTGAAAAGAAAGGCCTCACAGTTGGGACTCCCGTGGTTATGAATCTAGTCTCACAAGTGCAATGTGAAACTGATAATCACTAAAGAGTCCAATCCAGCAAATCTTTTTGGAAAATCGATTTTACATCAAATAATGCCAAAATTGGACTGCTTTGCCAGATACAGAGTCGCCACCTAAATATTTTGTTTTGGAGAAATTTAGGAAACCCTGACTCGTGCCGAAGGCCATGTGTCTGTCATCACCAAAGTTGTCTCGGCTCGGGAATTTAGGTACGAAGGGGGAAGGTCATGAAATGAGCACCCCCGCTCGCCCGATCAAAGATCGGCCTCTACTAATCATGATATGATTTTTTTATAAACATTATGTGTTCTTATTTCGGTTATTAATCTAACCTTACTATGTGATGTGCACAAGCAAATATAGACTAAATCGCAAGAATTGGAACACTTCAAGTCATGTTTGTTTTTGCGAAAATGGTTTGAATTTGCCACCCTCAAGTGGGCTTAAAGATGCGGATTTGCCACCAAGCATGGTGGGCTTAAAATATGATTTGCCACAAAGTGGGCTTAAAACACACATTCGTTGAATCGTTCCAATTCAAATAACAAGCCTTCATCCACAAACATTCATGCAGTTTAGCATTTAAGCACATAGCCTTATGGCAATATGGCGATCACACTCATGCAAGCATCCTATAGCATAAAACTCACCGAGTACTCCAAGCCAAAACAAAAACTAGTTAGAAATATGCATGATCCTAACTATACAAGATGCCTAATGCAACGCATGCAATATGAAATTAATAGGCTCGGCTACTAATATGGCATATGGATCGATTTGAACAACATGCGATTAAACACGTATTCAAAAAAGATATTGAAATTGCAATGTAGTTTGAATGATGCGCCGAGCCTCAGTGCATGCAAAACAAATGAATGGATGTAAATATGCTAGCATAAGGTATGCTAATCAAAACATGATCCCTAATCTAACCATCAAAAGCAATTAAATAAAAGGGAGAAAAACGTCGGGTTGGAAAACATACACATACGCACGCATGCACGCTTATTACAACATTACGCCCTCGCGAAGGAGGGTCCGAATGAATAAGCTAATTAACTACGCTAATTAAGCTAATTATTATAACACTTGAAATGAATTAACTAACTTATTCTAAGTTAATTAAATATTACAAACCGGAAGAATTAGCTAAATACTAGGCTAATTAAGTACAAAGCAACTAATTAATTAGCTACCACTAATTAATTGAACAAAGCAATTAAATGGCCTCGAGAAGTGATGGATGTATGCTCGGTTTCTCCACCTGAAAAGCTAGCACCTTGCCATTGAACGCCTCTGTTTGCACATATTTGAATACCAACTGTGTTGCCAATTCCCAGAATGCCTCTGTTCTCCCTTTCCATCACACTGAGCAATTTTCTTCATTGATGGCCGGTTGGCTACCAATGGTGGTCGTCGGCTACCTTGGTGGCAGTCGGCCTTGCTAGTGGCGGTTGGCCACCCACTACTGAACTTTCTTTTCTTTATTTTAGAGAGAAAATAGAGGCAAAAGTGTGATACGAAGGAGTGTTTGTCTTATTCGCTCCTTATCATCACACAAGTTCCAAGGAGTGTGACTCTTGGCCCTCAAACCATTAATCAAGCATTTTCCATGCATGATGGCTAAGGAACCAACTTGTAGAAGCTTAATGAGTGCAAAACAAGACTCAAAAAGACCACCACCCTATCATGCATGATCAAGGGTGATGGTGACTACGGAAAGTGACACATTTCATCACTTTTGAGTATGAAATGTCCGACTTTCCTTGTGTTCGAATTAACGTCCGATTCGAACACATGCAATGCAACACGAAAGATGCTTATCTTGCCTCTTTTACTTATTCATTTTGTTTACTTATTTTACATTACCGGTTCATTCTTTAATCGATTAAGTCCATTGGTGAGTGTCTTCTAAAACGAAAGAAGTGTCAACCAAGGGGTAATTCAAGGCATGAGGGAAGCTTCATGCCGTTGGTAATGAACCCTCAAAAGAGGATTAAACTATTAAGCATGAGCCTCAACCTCAAGCTTAAACAACCCTAAGGTTGAAACAACCCTCAAACAAATGGAAAAGTGAAGCAAAGAGGGAGGTTGCAGAGATGTTAAGTGCTGGAATTAGGCATGAAAAAGCATTAAAAACATGCAACCAAGACACACAAATGATGCTCAAAGCGTAGAAACACTAAGCTAGTGAAGGAAATTACACCACAACTATACAAAACAAAGCTCAAGTGACCCAAACAGCCCAAATCGAACTAAGCGGTCAAAGCAGAGGCAAAAACATCTTTGGACTAAAGCTAAGTTAGGCTAGAAAAACATGCTAACATGTGAGGTTACCTAGGCATGCAAGCAAGACACAAGGAGGGGAGGCTAATCCCTCCAATTTTGGACTTCAAAAGAAGGTTTTTGTCACTAAAAAACCTCTGAATTTCAGTGGTCAAAAGGCTCAAAAAGTTTGATTTGAATGTGATGAAAAATGGTGCAAAAGTCTAAGCAATTAAGCAACAAGAATGGTGGATTACCCCTTAACACAAAATAGCCTCAAACCATCATTTTAAGCCTCAAAAATAGAGTTTTTTTATAGTTAAAAACCAACCCAAAAACAATACAAAAGGATGGCAAAACAAGTATTCAAAGCAAGTATACTAATCAAGTAAATTACCTCTTAAAGCTCAAGCACAAATTAAGCAACAATCCAAGCTTAGACCTTCTTCTTGAGCACAAACAAGACTCCAAGAGACCTCAGCTCCAAGGTGGCCAAGTTTGATTAAGGGTTGGTGTGCAAAAGTGTAGAGAAACTAGACTTTAAGGCACAAAATAACAAGAGAGAGAGAGGAGATTTTTGGTCAAAAATGTCTAACCTCTCAAAATGGGGAGCACCCCTATATATAGAAAAAACAAGGTTTGAGCTTAGATATATCCTACCATACACAGTATGAAGATCATTTCAGTGAGCAATAGGCGGCAAACAAATATCTAGAAAAATGGACCAATAGTCGTGGCCACCACTGGTGGCCGACAAACCTAAACCATGGTGATAGATCCCAGAGCTGGCAGACAGGTCACCCTCTCTTCCAGGCTAAAGGCAACAAGCTCCTGGTCCAAAAACATGCACAAAACAGATAAGATTTAGAGGCTAAAAAATGAGGCGTTCCGCCGAGGACTTCAGGCGCTCAAAATGAACACAAACAAGCATAATCATTGAGTGCGCAAACGATGATGTCCAAGTCTTGAGGACGGTAAAAAATGGGGTGTCTACATTGAGTAGTGGCCATTTGCAAAATTAGTTTTGAGGATTTTTAGTGAAGTTGACTAATTTTCTTGAAAAATATTCCTTTTTTTTTTTGTTGCCAAAATTGGACAATTTCTTGGACCCAAAAAAAGAAAATTTTCAGTGCTCACAGCCTGACTCGCATGATTTCAAATTAGAAAGTCGAACAAGCATGTTAATCTAACTATCATGTTGGTTAAAATTGTTTTAGTAGAAACCTAAAAACAAAAAAAAATGTAGTCAAAGTGATGAACTAGGGGCACAGTTGAGTCAAGTTTTATGTCTTTTGCCCATTATCAATGCACTTGCCAGGAAGGGCACAGCTAAAGCTAGCTGCAAGGGCCAAAAACTCTCTCCTCCTCCAAGCAGTGAGGTACCAAGCCAAGTGCGAAGCACAAACTAGAAATAGAGCTGGATATTCGAACCGCCCCTCATAAGGTCCACAACTTCCAGCTTATCTACCAACCACACCTAGGAAGGGATAAATAAAAATAAGAGAGATTAAAGAATAAAGAGATGTGCACGGAGAGAAAAAGTAAAGAAAGTGCTTTTTAGAGAAAAAGAGATTGAGGGTCAAAGTGATGTGAGAGTCATAAATGAGAAAATGGTGGGAAACAATACCTGGAGAAACAGGCTCCTCATGAATCGAGAAGTCTCTCGCCGAAGGAAAGCAAATATCTAGTGTTGTGTTTGTGGTTTTGTTTGTTGTAAGTCTTGTTTTGAGTCATTTTATGTTTAGGTTGTTTTTACCTTCCCGTTGTTGATTCATTTTGACTTTGGTCAATCGTAGGCTCAATACCCGGTTAAGAACTCATTCTCAATTTCAATTTCAATTTCAAAAATAAATCATTTTGTGCTCAAAGTGCTATGACATTCCTAACATGGGGTGCAAAACAGGATTCTTTCTTTCATAAACTATAGGGTCCAATCCGATCAAAAGATAGAACAATAAAACAAGGACTTATTTGAGCTACATAGGCTCGGTTGCAAAGCAAAAGAAAAAGAGGAAAGTTGTGAATATGATCAGGAAGAAAAGCGGTATCTGTGGCTTCCGCATGCAGATTTTACCCCTTTGAACTGTGAGTTGAAGGTGGAAATTTTGAAAAACACAAGGGGGAGATCCCTGTCGGAGTAGAGTGGTTCATTGCCACTCGCCCCATGAGGTGTTTTCTAAAGCGTCGCTTTGCTGGCTTACTGCATTTTTTAAACATCATCCATTACATCACAATCTCATCATACATCGTGCATCTATCGCACAATCGCATACCACATCGTGCATCTATCACACAAATCTCATCATACTCTTTGCATCCATTGCATCATCTCAGGACCTCTTCTCATGACTTCAGCGTGGTTAGAGTGTTCCTTTCCTCACACGATTTTAGCGTGTTTGGAATTTATCTCGGGGTGTGTGGGAACACAACCCTGAGCAGTTTTCTCTTCCTCTTCTCACAATTTTAGCGTGGTTAGAGTATCTTAGGACACGTGAGATGCAACCCTGAGTGGTAGGGCAACTTCTCACGATTTCAGCGTGGTTAGAGTATCTCAGGACGTGCGAGATATGACCTTGAGCGGTAGGACTTCTTCTTACGATTTTAGAGTGGTTTGAGTGTTCCATTCCTCACACGATTTCAACGTGTTTGGAGTTTATCTTAGGGTGTACGAGAGACGCGACCCTGAGCAGTTTTTCTCTTCCTCTTCTCACAATTTCGGCGTGGTTAAAGTATCTCAGGGTATGCAAGAGATGCGACCCTGAGTGGTTTTTCTCTTCGTCTTCTCATGATTTTAGCATGTTTAGAGTATCTCAGGACACGTGAGACGTAACTATGAATGGTAGGACCTCTTTTACCAATTTCAGCGTGGTTTGAGTGTTCCTTTCCTCACACGATTTCAATGTGTTTGGAGTTTGTCTTAGGGTGTGTGGGAGACGCGACGCTGAGCGATTTTTCTCTTCATTTTCTCTCTATTTCGGCGTGGTTAGAGTATCTCAGGGTGTGCGGGAGACGCGACCCTGAGCAGTTTTTCTCTTCCTCTTCTTACGATTTCAGCGTGTTTAGAGTATCTCAGGATGCGTGAGACGCAACCTTGAACGACAAGACCTCTTCTCACGATTTTAGAATGGTTTGAGTGTTCCCTTCCTCACACAATTTCTATGTGTTTGGGATTTGTTCTTCTTCCTCTCACAATTCCAGCGTGGTTGGAGTATGTCACCCTATTTATCTACTACATTAGCCATCGCACTATTTTGTACATGTATTTTGGTTTCGCACTGTTTTGTGCATTCACTTGCATCGCACTGCTTTGTATATTCACTTATATCGCACTATTTTGTGCACCTTGACTTCACACTATTTTGTGCACCTCATATCGCATTCTTTTGTGCATTCAACCTATAACACTATTTTGTGCATTCAACTCACATAGCACTAATTTGTGCACCTCCATCGCACTGTCTTGTGCACCCTCAGTCGCAGTATTTTGTGCATTCATCTTGCTTCGCACTATTTTGTGCACCTTGCATCGCACTATTTTGTGCATTCATTTACCCCGCACTGTCTTGTGCACTCACACTGGGTCTAGGAGACCTTAAATCCTCTAAAGGTGCAATTCCTTTGGTGTTTGTCGTGCCCAAACGACTTCTGGCAGTCTAGTATAGCCACCTGACTATGTTTGTAGTGAGTTCCTAGGAGATCAACCAAGATCGTAAAAACTAGAGTTCGAATGGCCGAGGCCTAGAATGCAAAGGTTTGGGATTTTTGAGACTAAAGTCTAGTTTGAATACCCACGGGTGTATCCTCAGTTTGAACTCTATATGGCTGCCCCATAAGTTGAGGTAGCTTGTGTGCGCCTCAATTCTGGATACTAAACCAACCTTGTCTGTCACCCTGTTGGAGAATGGGGAAAGTTGCAAACATAGCTAAGAAGAAAAGTAGTACCCGTGGTTCGGAAGTGCAAGATGAAGGAAGAAGCTTTAGAACCAAGAAGAAGAGGAAGATCTACAGCAGCATAAGGTGAGTCATCGCCAATTGCCCCTGCCAGGTACTTTCTAAAAGCGCCGCTTCCCAACTGCTACATCATGTTCATTATCTCTATCGCAATGCATATAACATCTATCACATGCATTTACTACATTATCCATTGCATTCATTACATTATGCATCCTTTCCAAATTAAGCTTAATTTGGCATGTGCTCATACCTTTCCTCGTTGAAACATGATTATGTTATATGTAAGTACACATGCTCTGTGAGGCCGATATTGAGGGTGTCAACACCTTTTCTGTGTTAGACGTGGTTTGTTTTGTGTCCATTCCTTTTCTAGGTAAGATGTGGTTTGGCCTACGCCTCCCTATCCACTTTATCCATTACATCCATTGCATTGTACTTTGTTTTGTTGCATTCAGCATTTAGGATCCTTATCTTTCCCCAACAGATCATTCCTCACTTATGTCATACCACCCAATTACTTGTACTCTTTCTCTTTCTATAAAAAACATAGTTTTGCATGTGCTCGCACCCCTTTCACATTGAAACATGCTTCAGTTATGAGTAAGTACCCATGCTATGCTGAGGCCAATATTGAGGGTGTAGCCACTTAGCCTATGTTAGGCGTCGTTTAGCTATGACCATTTCTTTTCTATATAAAATGTAGTTTGATTTGCATCTCCATTCCTTTATGGTATTTGAGTGTTTTGCATTGCTTGTGGTTTTATTAATTCGTTGTATTGTATATCATTTACATTGTTTTGTTACATTGTGTATCCTTTTGTATTTTGTCCCTGAACTACATTGGTTTGATTCCTTGCAAAGGGATACATAGGCAACCCTTGGGTTTAACCAATTGCATCTGCATTTTGTTTGTTTGCCTAAGTCTTACGGCCTTGTCAAAATGGGTCGTCTTCAGGCTTTGACATTCACTCACGTCATTTCATTACTTTGAGCTCTGTCAAAGAGGGGCAACTGTATACATCCCATTTTTTACAGCCCATAAGACTTGGGGGCCTCAGGTTGATCACTCGATAATGAAAGTTATGCTGTATAATCGTTCGATTTCTTCAGCAAGAAGAGCTTCTAAATCCCAACCGTACATCTCATTTTTGACCAAAACTATTTTAGACCTTAAAACCCTCTTTTCTAAAATATTTTTCCAAATGTTTCTACGATGTTCCGAGGCTCGCAATTCGTTCAAAATATTACTCTTTTCAGTAAACTGAGTAAGGACAAAGTGGAAATAAATGGAAGGGAGGTGAACTCTTTGAAAAATCTTTAAAAACATCTTATTTATAGGTGTGGAGTTGAAGAAAATAGGAGGGGAGGGAAGAAAACTAGTTGGGGAACAAGTTGGACATCAATCCGGTTAAGACATAAATCAGCAGCCTTCACTAAAATAGGCATATATCTTTTCATACTTATAATTTAGATGTGAGGCCACCACCATTGGAATGTAGACTTCTGGGGCTTCAATTTAGACTTAAGAATGATCTAAAACCGAGTTTGGATTAGGAAAATATGTCTGTTTGAAATCAGGCTTGAAAACAGATTTTTGTGGCCGGCCACTTTTAGTGGCCTACTAGCCAGTTGTGAAAATTTTGGCCATTTTTTAGTAGATTGACCCACAAGTTGTGTCAAAAACCAGATATTTTTGCTAGCTGTCTCCACAGATACATGCACCACTCCAGCTGTCTCTATGCTAATATTTCCAAGATAGACACATGGTTTTCTACATATAGGGGACCTTCCCTCTTGGTTTTACGATTTGAAAAAATTCAAAGAACTCCAAGACTTGCATAGCACTCTCTCTCTCTATCTTGTAACCTACACACTCTCTTTCTACACTTCATAAACCAAAAATTTGGCTCTTCTTGTTGAGGTTCTTGAGCTCAAATCTCAACCCTTGAGAGTGAGAACTTGTGGGTTTGTTAACAAAACCTTGCTTCAAGAGGTATAACTTTGACTATCTTTACACTACTTCTTTCTTCTACTTTCTTGCTATTTTTGCATTGTTTTTGGACTATTTTTATGGGTTAAAGCTTGTGGTTTAAGGCCATTAAAGGTAGAGGGGCTTACCATCCTTCTTTAAACCTTGGTTCCTAGGCCTTTACCCTTGTATTTCCCATCTTTTCATCAACTTTTTTTTTTGTAGATTTTTACCATTGAATTTTAGAGTTTTTCAGAGGCTAAAAATCATGTTTTGAAGTATCAAAAATGGAGGAGTTAGCCTCCCCTCCTTATGCTTATGTGCTAGTTTCAATCCCTTAATATTTTAGCTTATTGTTTTAGCTATTTTTATCTTAATTTCAGCATTGTTTTAGCACTTTTTAGAATTTTTTTATTGATCCTTGCATTGGAGCCTTGTTTAGCATGCTTGTAGTGTAATAGTCTTCATAGGTTTAGTGTTTTAGGCCTTAGACACCCAACCTATTTGAGTTGATAGCATTTATTTTGTGATTTCCTTACTTGTGATAATCTTTTAATTACCTCTGCACCCTCCCTCCTTTCTTGGCTTTTTATTGTTTTGAGAGTCGTTTCAAACCGATTGTTTATTTAAGCTTGAGATAAAGGTATTATACTTAATGGTTTAATCTCTTCGGAGGTTCATTACCAACGGCATGACATCTCTCTCATGCCCAAAACAACCCTTTGTTTGATGCTTCTTTTCATTAGTGGACTTAGTGCTCATTATTGGGAGGAGGTTTGTGAGTCTTTTATTGTGCATTTTTTGAAATTGTATACCTTGGTTCATAGGCCATCATGTAATGAATTTGCATCGATTGATAGCGTGCAAATCAAGCTTACCCCTCCTTCGAGCTGTTTGATGATAACGAGAGATAGGGTGGACAGACATCCCCTGAGAATACTTTGTTTGTGTTCTATTTATTTTCTGTTGCAGCAGGAGAAACCCAACATCGATGGTGGCAATACCTTCTTAGGCGGTGTAGCTACTATCGGTGGCGATCGGCCACTACTCTAATTTGTCGGCCACTTTTTCCAACAAGGCAGTGTACTGTTTCCTGCAGAACAGAGCAGAAACTGAGGTAAAAAAAAATCTGTGTAATCCCCTGACTGTGCAATAGAAGCATTCCGGTAGCAAAACAGAGGCATTTTTGGGTGGAAACCGCCTTCATGCATGAGCATTCTTTACATCTCGGGACTGATTAGTTAGAGTACTTAGTTACTTAGCTATTTAGCTTAATTAATTCTCTAGTGTAACTACTTAGTTAGTCCTTTGTATTAATATTTGTGTTGTAGTTAATTAGTTAAAGTAGTTAGTTAAATTCGGTGTTGTAATAATTAGTTAAGTAACTTAGCTAATTCATTTATTCAGACTCTCCTACATGAGGGAGAACTTGTAATAATGTATATGTTTTCCAACCCACGTCTTTCTCCCTTTTATTTACCCACTTATGATGGATAGTTTACAGCATCATGTTTACTTAGCATTTCTCATGATTTGCATTCAATTATCTTGCATGCATTAGGCTTGGCGCATCATTCTAACACACATTTGTTATTCAATACTTACTTGAGTACATGCTTGAACTGCATGCTATCAAGTAGATTCACATGTCATAACTAGTAGCCGAGCTTATTAGTTGCATATCGCATGTGTTGCATTAGTCATGTTGCATTAGTTAGAGACATGTATGTTTTCTAATTATTTTGCTTTGTTTTGGCTTGCCTTGGAGTACTTGGTGAGCATTTCTTGCTTTAGCATATCGCATGCGTGTGATTGTTGCCATATCAAGCATGATCTACCATGAGGCTAATTGCTTAAATGATAAACTGGTTGAATTCCTGTGGATAGAGGCTAATTGCTTAAACTGGAATAGTTTAATCAAAGTACATATGGGTTCACTTTTTTCAAGTAACACATATTCAAAACATTTTCAAACAAACTTAAAATCAAAGTGTTCCAACTTTTGCAAATTAGTATATACTTGTGTGCAAAACATAGTAAAGTTAGTGTAATAATTGGAACAAGAGAATGTAAGGCAAATAAAAATCACATCATGATTAGTAGAATTCGATCTTGATCGGTGAGTGAGGTGCTCAATTCATGACATTCCCCTCTCGTACCTAAGTTCCCGAGTTGAGACACTCTTGGTGATGACGGATAAGTGGCCTTTGGCACGAGTCTCAGGTTTCTTAAATTTCCCCAAAAAATATTTAGGTGGCGACTCTATATCTGGTAATGCTGTCCATTTTTGGCATTTTGATTCAAAATCAATTTTTCAAAAGATTTGCCGGATTTGGACTCATTAGTGTTTATTTATTTCACATTGCACTTGTGAAATCAGATTCATAACCACGGGAGTCTGAATTGTGAGGCTAGTCATCTCCGAAAGGAACACGAAAGTAAGCCACAGCATGCAGTCCTATCGGTACGAGTACCAATACTTAGTAAGTACCCAGTACGAGTACGATAATATTTTTGAAGTACCCATGCTTTATAGCTGGTAGGAGACCCCTCAACTCAGAACAAACAATCTAATTAGCTACAGAAGTTGCTAGTGAAAAATAAGATGAAAAATATAAATAAGTATGTTTCCAATATCTATTGAGTTACTAGATAGTAATTGTAAGAGAATTTTAACTACTAAAATTATGCATCTTAACTACTATAAGATTTGTTTGACATTTTTAGTGATTTTTTGACTAATACTCTTATTTCCCAAATGCACCTTTAATATGTTGTTATTATATAATAATGCTATGTCTTACAAAATTTGCTTCCAAAACCTTTCTGGAATGTGGCCAACACAACTTATTGTGAAGTCCAACATTATTATTATTACATGTTGAGTCTTACAACAAGTTGTGCTGGCACACTGCTAGCACATTTCTGAAAGGTTTCAAGAAGTAAATTTTGTGAGACATAACATTATTATCGATAGGGCATCTCCAATGGTTTGCCATTGGAGTTGCCGATACTATATATAGCATTGCCATTGATTTTTGATGCACCAATGGCAAAACATAGCAGCTGCCAAATTTGAGAAATGCCAAAGCTTGTGTCAAATTTGACACAAGCTTTGGCAGCTGCCATTCATGCCACCTCAGCCATAAACCAACGGTTTCCCTCCTCCCCACCCTTCATGCCCATTTCGGTAATTCATCAAGCAGATTCACAGTTAACGGGAAAAAAATTACAGATCCGAATTGATTCAAAGATTCACAGTTAAAATTCATCAAAAAATTCTGATTCAAAGATTCACTGATTCAAATCTGATTCACTGATTCAAATTTATCAAAAATTCTGATTCACGGAAAAAAAAAGTAGTTAATCGATTGATTTGCCAAAATAGATCAATGGTTGCTATAATTTGCCAAATTTGAGATGCTCTCATCGTCGAGAATAGATTCAAAAATTATAAAAGCAGTTAAAAAAAAAACAAATTGATTCGGATAAAAAAGCAGTTGAATCTGATTAAAAAAAAAACAGATTCAGAAAAACCTGGTCTCATCGTCCTGGTTGAGAGATTCATCGACTAACACAGATCATATACCTGGTCTCATCTCTCTCTCTCTCTCTCTCTCTCTGTTTCAAACAGTCGCCGATCTGTTCAGAATTCACCGATCGAAGATAGAGAGATGATGGATAGAGTGAGACAGAGAGAGAGAGGTAGATGGAGACCAATCGGTGACTGAAACTAGCTTCGGGTTCATCCATGGAGACCGAGAGAGGTATAGAGAGGCGAAACTAGATTAGTAGAGAGATCGGCTTGGTTAGGGTTTGATTTGGAAGATTTGAGGAGAGGAGAGGAGATGAGAAAAGAGAGAGATGAAGATCGGGTAGGGCAATGAAGAGAGAGCAGAGAGAGAGAGAGAGAATAGATAGATACATATGACTCAACAAGAGGTATATAGGTAGATAGATATTGGAATGCACAGATTGTTCTAGATAGATGGATGATGAGCTGTTGAAATTATTTGTAATAAATTGAAATTATTTTTAACAAAAAATTGAAATTAAAAAATTAAAATTTTATTAAATTGTATTGGAATATTAAATTTAAATATTATTAGAATATTGTATTTAAATTTTATTAGAATATTGTATTGAAATTTTATTAAATGAAAAACATTGTATTGAAATTTTTTTAATGTCTTTTTATTAAATGAAGAACATTGTATTAAATGAAGAACATTGTATTGAATTTTTTTTTTCTAATTTTTCATTTTTTAAAATTTTTTATATTTGTCTAGTTGGGAATAATATAAATTTATAATTTTTTTAACAAACAGGTAAAAAAATGTCACAAAAGACAAAAAATAAATAAAAATAAAATCACAAAAAACCTATGTCCAAACAATACCTATAAACTTGGAGAGAAAATTAGTTGAGATTTGCCAAAAATAGCAAATCACTATTGAAGCACCATTGCTATAATTTGGCAAAATAACACTATTCATTACCAAATTATAACAATAATAATAACAAAATAACAATAACTATTGAAGATGCTCTTATTAGGAAAAATTACACGTACCTCTTCTAGAAATTATTAAAAATGCACTCAACCCCATTAGTAAAGAGAAATGACACGAACCTCCAGAAAATATAAAATAACAACTATACCCTCTATGTCAAGCATAAAAATCAAATAACATAAAATAAGAATCCAACTTTTGATCTCTGGGCAAGTACCAGCTCTCTTTACCCACCACCACTTCCATCCCTCTCCACAAGACCTTCACCACTCAACCTCCACCTTCACCCCCTCAACTTTGTTACTACCATCATTATTATCTACCACTAGCTACCTCCACCTCAAATATTTGACACAACAACCACCTAGAAATCAAATCAAGAAAATAAAAGTTGAAAAATATAAACAAATGTTCAAATCTGCGACCACCCAACACCACACAACCAACACCCATTATAACAAAATAAAAAACCTAATTCAATATCCCTTTGAAGATTTTTAGCCTTACTTATCCAAACCGCTTAATTGCTATAGTGGTCCTCAAAAATCTTACTCTCAAAAACCCTACCTACCAAATTGAACAAAATCAATCATACATAGTTATATGTAAGAGCATTTCCAATTCTTCATCTTTAAATTTAATAAAAAAGTATTCAAAAATTGTATCAATTATTTCATCAAATGTTCATCAAATCAAAAAATAGTTATTTCTTTCATAAAATTAAGAACTCATCAAAAAATGAGGAGAACTCAACCAGAAAAGACAAGGCAAGAATGGAGGAAAAAAGAGGAGATGGCTTCCTCAATCTAAAAGACAAGGCAAGAATGGAGGAAAAGAGAGGAGATGGCTACCTATTCCCGTTCGAACAGAACTCAACTAGCAAATCAAAATGACCAACTATTAACAATTGTAGCAGACAATCTTGATAACGATTGGATCAAATCTTTTGCAATTGGTATTGCAAGAGATTATTTCAGTATACCCATGATCGAAGAAGCTATGAGATGCGATGAGGTTCAATACATTTCAGGTAAACCGCTTGGAGGATTCAAAGTTGTACATCAATTGACTTTGAAGATGAAAAGAAACAATGTAAAGGCGATAAATCTTTGGTTTGAAACATTTCGGCTATAGAGAATTCACTTCAACTAGAAGAATTTAGGTAGCCATTGAATTGAAGGAGTTCCTCTGAATGCATGGAATGCCAAAACCTTGCACAAAATTGCAAGTATTTGGGGTGATGTTATTTCCGTTGATTATGAAGCCACTACTTCTTGTAAGGATTTGCAAAGACAAAGTGCTGGTTGAATCCAAATCTAGTTTACCAATCCTTGGGTTCAGCTTTCTGAATTTAGGCTGTGTTTGGTCACTACAACAAAAAACAGAAATGGCGACCAAAAACTGAAATTTCGTCACTGAAAGTGCATGAAATGGCGACTAAATTGGAATTTGTCGCCGAAAAGCAGGTTTTAGCGACTAAAAGAGTTTAGTCACCGAACAGCAGGTTTTTAGCGACTAAAAGGAAGTTTTGTCGCCTAATATAGGGTTTTCAGCGACCAAAGTTTGTTTAGTAGCCAAAAGTCACGGTTTTTAGCGACTAAAATAATTTAGTAGCGAAAAGGTATGGTTTCGGCGACTAAAAACAGGTTTAGTCGCTGATTATAGCAGTTTTGCCCACTAAAAACAATTTAGTCGCTGAAAGTGGGGGTTTTGCCGGTGAAAATCCATTTTAGTCGCCCAAAGTAGGGGTTTTGGCGACGAAATTTCTGTTTAGTCGCCAAAAGTGCTGATTTTTAATTGAGAACTTGTTTTTTTAGCGACAAATAAATAATTAGTAGCCCAAAATAATACAATTAGCGACTAAATAATGGTTTTAGTCACCAAAAGTTGCCTAATTTTTTTTTAGTAAATAATTTATTTTTGACATAAATTATATTGAATTAAAAAAATTATATTTATAAATATTATTTTGTATTAATTGCGGTTAATATACTATATAAATAATATATATTGCATATATGTTCATGTGATGATGTACTGGCATAGTGGAGGGAGTGTTGTGCAAAGGGTTTGGCGTATGGAAGTGGGACATCGCAAGTTCAAAACCTGTGGGGAGCAGCGGAGGCAAATTTTTTTTTTTTTTTCTGAAAATACTTTCAGCAACTAAAGTGAATGGTCGCCAAAGGTATAAATAATAAAATAAAAATAAACTATTGGCGACTAACAGTTTAGTTGGCAAAGGTATAATTTCCAAAAAAGAAATTGACTATTGGCGACAAAATCTTTAGTCGCTGAAGACATATATATTGGCGACTAACAGTGTTTTAGTCGCCAAAGGCATTCGCGACCATGTATTGGCGACAAGACGGGCGACTAAAATTTTCAATCGGGAAAAGTGAAATTTTGACATTTGGCGACTAAAAATTTAGTTGCCAAAGGTGTTTTTTCTTGTAGTAGGTAAAGCTCTGGAACTAATGTTCCAGAGCTTAATTTGAACACGACATTTGTTTACGAATTTCAAAACTTAATTCCATGCTCACTTTTGAAAACACGGTCGAAAGTGGAAAATTTGGACTAATCGGTCGTCCCACCGGTCGTCCAGCTGGTTGACCGGAATGGTGCAATTTTTTTTTTTTTTGTAATTGACATATGTTAATTTTTATTTATTCGAAAAAAATATTTTCCAAATTTTAAAATTTTTTTTATGTGTTTTAATAGAATTTTGAGTTGTATATTTGGTTATGAGTTGTAAGTTTTTGTATCAAATATCATATGCCACATCAAAAATTCCCCACTCAATTCAAAACTCTTTCACCAAACAAATTTTCCACACTCAAATCATAATTCCAAAACTCACAAACTGGAAATACAACTTCTACTCTCAAAAATCATAGTTACAAAGCTCTACCAAACGCAACAGTTTTTTTAAAAATGAGTTTTTTGTTTTTCGTATTTTTTTTATTTTTAGTGAATATTTTTTAAATTTTAAGCATTTTTTTTCTTTTTTAGATGCACCTTACTTAGATGTATCTAAATAATAAAATATTTATGAAAAAATATTTTAAAATTTTAATAAATACACAAAAATATGAAAAATGTACTGAATTTTTTTTTTTTTTGTTGTATTTTTTGATATTTAGTGTATTTTTTAAAGATTTCTTTCACAAATGTTATACTTTTTAAGTGTATTTCTGTTAGGTGTATCTAAAAAAAAAAAATCATTGAAAACATTAAAATATAGAAAATAAAAAAACAGAATTTTTTGAAAGCCAGAACCAAACAAGCCGATTATTATCATAATTTATTTTTTTTAAATTTATTTTATATTTTTAAAAAAAAAATTCCTTTTTTTAATTTTTTATAGTTTTTTGAAAACGGAAGCAGAAACATAAAAAACATGAAGAAGGAAACAGCACAAATAATACTAAAAATAAGTTAAACTAACACTGAAATAAATAATAAAAGAAAACAGTTTAAATAAAAATTAATAATAAAACTTACAATTGTTTAATGGATTGAAACTAACAATTCTTCAAAATACATAACTTGAAAACGGACTTGAAAAGAAAATTACAGAGATAGGTTTTTCTCTTGAGGAATGGATGCTCTCAATTTTTTTTAACTCTGCCTTATTCTTGGTGAAGAGGCCCTTTTATAATCAAAAGAGACCACCACTATTAGCCTTGTGAGTGATTCTTTGTGAACCTTGTGAGTGAATAGTCTTGACTTGAAAGGAGCATCGAAGCACATGGAGTTGTCTGCTTGCTTTTGGTGAATTATTAAAGCTTTTCTTGTCTTTGAATTTGTCGATTGGAATGAATCATGATGAATGATGAATAGTAATGTTGACTTTTGAGGAATAGTGAGCAGTAAAGTTGACTTTTTACTATTCATTGCTTGGAGGCATGTGGAGGAATCAAATATAGATATATATATATATGACTTTTTCTCAAAAGGCAGTATTGATTGAAGCTAATAATTATAGCTATATAGAATCCAATGGTGAATTAAGCATATGGGTCTGAGCATCTTGGAATTGGTCCATATAGATTTTGAGTAGTTGAACCTTCGGAAGAGTTTGAACCGTCTGAACCACCTTCTGAAGCTATTTGTTATCAGTTTGATTTGGCTTGGGCCATGAGTAAGCGAGCCATTTGGAGGAGCTCATCTTTGGATGACTTGGACTTGGGCTTAACCTTTGATTTGGATTTATCCTTTGACTTGAAATTTGGTCGAGCGGGCTTTCTTGACTTGGATTTAATCTTTGATTTGGATGACTTGGGCTTGGAAGAACTAGATGATGGGCTTCAAGATTATTTGGAGGAAGTTGGCTTCCTTGAGTGACTGGAGCAGTTGGGATCTGCTGAGCTTTAACCATGGCAGGTGTAGGAGCATGAATGTTAATCGGGAACTCAGTTTGAACAATATCAACAATTCGTTGAATCTTGAAGTTATCCCACCATTTAACCTTATGTAGCCGCTGAATCACTTTACCAGAAATACCATATTGCCATTTGAATATCCAAGGGATCTTATATTTGGATATAAAAATAAGCAATTGAGGGAATTCTCTTTGCTGGGGAGTGAATGAGAAAACAGTGGAAAAGTAATTGACTTGATCCAAAATTACTGATGGGAAGATGTATGGAATGGCACCATAATGTGTCCACTATCTCAGAAACCAAGTAGGTAATTCTGACTTAAACTTTTGATCAAATTGAAGAAACCAAGAGTGACTAAATGTTTCATTTTGACATAGGAGGACTTTGAACCAGGCATCAATATAATCATAATAATTATACTGAAGGGAGTGATTAGGTAAATCTCGAAGTTGATAAGGAGAACCCCATTCAACTAAGGAAACAATATTGTGAATATAAAGTGAATGGTAAACCACTTTACTAGTGTAAGTGCGATCATAAATGGGTTTAATCACAATTGACTGATGGTTGAACAGGATGTCTTTATAGAAGGTAATTGTTTTCTCTGGATGGAGAGGAACAAAATGCCATCCAGGAGGGAAATAAGTTTTAACCAAATCATTAACAGATTGACTCTTTGGATGACTAGGTTCTTTGAAAAAGAGATTAGTAGTTGTTGAGTCAACATAATCAGATCGAGCAGTTTTAATAGGATTAGGAGGGTATGGAGTAACTGCTTGGCTAGATGAAGCAAAAGGATCATAGGCCAGCGGATGTGGCGGGTGAGGAGTATTACTAAGAACTTGGTAACGGTTAATCATTTCAATAGGATGGTATTGGGTGACTAACTCCAAAGGAGGAATAAAAGGCTGACTAGTTGGAACCAAGGCTTTAGAAGGGGGCCTTGGGCGAGATATCTGTTTAAAAAGAAACAAAGGTTAGCAATAAAGATTAGCAACCACTAAGGAGATCTAAATAAGTCTGATGAAAATCCAAACAGTTGTAATAATCAGCAAGTAAATGGCGACGAGCTTGGATTTGGTGGTACTGAATGTATTGAGCACGTTTAGTAGTTTTTTTGGCTAATTTTATCCGGGCAATGCGATAAGCAGTTTGGTGAATCAGATCACGGTAATGGGTGATTTGGGTTTTATGGTAAGCAATAAATGGAGTGGCCATCCCTATCCCCCCTGTAAAAATTCTCGGGTAAGGAAATCGAGAATGAAATTTTGACAACCAGGTATATATTCAATAGTAAAATTGAAAATACTTAAAATAGATTGCCAACGGGCAAAAATTTGCTTACTAGCAAGATTTTGAACATCTTTTTTTAAAACATATTTAGCAGATTTGCAATCAACACGAAATAAAAATTTTTGATTTAAAATATCATCTTGAAATTTACTAATACATATAGAACAGTAGATAAAATTTCTTTTTTAATAGTACTATAATTTAATTGTGCTTTATTCCAGACACCAGAGTGATAATGAACAATTTGTTCAGATGATTAAGGAGTGACTTTCTGAAGGAGAATGCCACCATAACCAACATCAGAGGCATCAGTTTGAATAATTTTGAATGAATTTTGTTAGGAATACCAAGACAAGGAAGAGACTTGACATATTGTTTAACTTTGTTTAACAATAGCGATATGAGTAGAAGACCGGGGAGGAGGATTGTCTTTTAATCGATCAAGCAGAGGTTGACAAGTTTTCCTAAGGTCTTTGTAAAATTGACAATATAATTGATGATCCTAAAAAACGTTGCAGTTGAGTTTTATCTAAGATTTCATCAGGAAATTTAGACGCAAATTCAATGGAACGACTAATAGGTAAAATAGTATTCTGGTGAATATTATATCCTAAAAATCGGACTTTGGTTTGAAACAATTTAATCTTAGGAGCAGAAATGACTAGACCATGACTCTTAATGGTATAAAAGAATGCAGTAAGATGTTTCCAGTGTTCACTAATTGATTTTGAAAAAATAAGAATATCATCTATATAAACTATGGAAAAATGACTAAATGGATTGAAAATATCATTCATTATATGTTGAAATTCACTAGGAGCATTTTTAACCCAAATGGCATGACATTCCATTCATAGTGTCCAAATGGTGTAGTGAAAGCGGTTTATTTCTATCCTTAGGATGAATTTGAATTTGCGAAAACCACTTTTTAAATCAAATTTACTAAAAATAACGACTTGACTAAGGCTTTTAATCAAATCTTTTTTATTAGGAATAGGATACCTAATCCATTCTAAAACGACATTTAAAGGTTTGTAATTAATGACTAATCGAGGACACCTCGTTCTAATTGACATTTTATTAACATAAAAGCGAGGACAAGACCATGGAGATTTACTCGGACTAATTATTCTATTTTTTAACAATTAATTAATTTCTTTTTTACACATTTCAAGTAATTCATGATTCATTTGAATAGGTCTAGATTTAGTAGGAATTTATTTTTCATTAAAATTTTTGATATATGGCAAAGTAACTACATGTTTTTTCCTATGCCAAAATGCAGTAGGTAAAGTTGAACAAACAGTTGACTCAAGTTTTAATTTAAATTCATTAATCTGAGAAATAATTACGGGATGAGTTAATTGTTGATCAATTCTTTTGTAATTAATTTCTTCTTTAAGAAATTTTAAATGTCTACTTAATCGATTAATAGTGTGAGAGATAGAACAATCTTTTAATTGATTTAATTCTAACACTTCAAGTAGAGAAAAGAATTTAAATGTAACAAGTTGACTGAAAACATGAGTAGTTATTCCTTCACTAGATGTAGTAAATGGATATAGTAAATAGATAAATGGTGTACCTAAAATGATTTTATCAGTCATGTTTTTTTACTAAAACAAATGAGGTTTTAAAACAGACATTATTGTGACAAACATGAACTTTAGGTAATTTGTATTTAATATACATTTTACTACCATTAGCAGAGGTTAATCTTTCATGACATTTTTCATAATATTTAGTAGGGAGTAAACCTTCTTGAATGCAATTTAAATCAGTACCAGTATCAATTAATGCAACAAGTTCTAATTCAAAGTTATTAATAACAATTTTAATTTTTGAATACCATTTTTTAATATAAATTTTATAAATTAGATTTAATCTTTTATTTTCAAGATTGTTTGATTGAGATTGGTGTGATCGATTATCGAATAGAAGGTTTTCAGGATTAGTATGGTCAGAATCATGACCGGATTCATCAGAAGATTCAACATTATTATCTTGGAAATTTTCTAAATTTTTATTAGGTTTTAATGTAATAATTTCGTCTTCTAAATGTTGATCTTTATTTTGTAGTTCTTTAATAGTTTGTTTAATCTGATTGATTTCTTATTGTAAATCTTGAAGTGTAACTTCTTGTTGTTTATTCTTAAATCTTTCTAAAGTTTTAGATAGACTAATAATTGGTTTATCTTGTCTAGGTTTAGAATCAGTATTATTAATTAATAAAGATTTAAGTCTATCAGGTATATTTCTTCTTTAATTCTGGATCATCTAATTTACTAATTAGTTCAATAAGAGCAGATTCTTCTTGATTTTGTTTAGTAAGAACAATAATTTGTTTAACAGGTTTACAACAAACATCATTACATCCTAATTCTATATTATTATCAGAATCATTACTAGGTGAATGGTAATCAGATGAAGTATTCAGATTATCAGAAGAGGAATCACTAACAGATTGATTTAATTGAAAGATTTCAAATAATTGATTTTTTGATTCATCATTAATTTGAAGTTGATTAACTTTATCTTTTAATTTTTGTTTCTCTTTACGCTTATTAGAATAATGACCTTTTTGACCACAGTTATAACATGTAATATCTTTATTAGATTTAGATTTTGGATGTGATTTTGACTTGTAATATTTCTTTTTTGGGTTAGTATAAAATTTATCATTTGATTTAGAAGGTGAATAGTTCTTTTTGTATTTATTTGAATATTTGTGTCTATGTTTACTATGTTTATGTGGTTTCCTACGAGAGGGTGCTACAGGAGGTAAACCATATTGTTCACAGAAATTTCCTAATTCATATTTAGCCTTGTGCTTATCTTTTTGAGCTTTTTGACTAAGTTTAAGATCAATACACATTCTTAATCATTCTTTTTGAATAGTGCTAATTATATCACCATAGGTTAAATTATCATATTCAATTATTCCAGTAGGTTGACTAAGAACATCTCTAATTTTGTGAGCAAATAAATTAGGTAATCCATTAATAAATTTTTCTTTCCAAAATGATTTAGTACAGTCTTCTCTTAACATAACTCTAGAGGTAAAAACATCTTTATACCATCTAAAATCACTTAAGGTAGGATAGGTCAGGTTACTGAGTTGATCATGTATGCGAGAATATATATTAGTAGGAGTTCCTATAAAATGTCTAACTATTGTGTAGATTAATGTGTTAACACCATCAGGTACATAATAACTAATATGTTCATCAAAGATAGGGAGATCATTTGCATCTTTTTGATTAGCATGTAAGATTGATTCACGTTGTTCTTCAGTGAGATATTTTTCCCACCAAGATTTGAGCATACCGGTAAAACCAGAGGTTATTAAAGAAGCAATTTCAGGTTGAGAGTAATCAGGGTAATTAGTTAAATAACTATTAGCAACCATAGATAAATGATTTAATTTTTGCAATATTTGATCTTCACTTAAACCATCAATATTCCATTCATATAATTTTTTGGCAGAGACAGAAAATTGATTAGCAAGATTATTTTCTTCATATTGGAGATCAGGAGGAGTTGGTCTAGAATACCAATTTTTTGTAAGAGATGTAGGATTAGGTTTAGGATAATGCAATTTGTTGAGCTGAGTAGAGGGTTGAAATTGTCGAGCTAATTGATTAATCTCATTATCAGTTGAATCAGAATCAGATTGAGTAGAAACAGGTTCTTGTTGATTTAAAACAGTAAGACCTTTGGAGGGTGAAGCTTGTTCATTGGTAGCTAATTTGGTAAATAGTTGTTCGATAGCTTTTACAGCAGATTGATCATTGGTGACTAAACTTTTGCGTTTGGAACGATCATTGGGAAGGTTTATTAAAGGTTGATCGAGAGATTGTTTAGTAGATGTGGTATTAGCAGAATAATCATCTAAATTAGTTTCTATTTTATCTAATTGTTTACCAATTGTTTTTAAACATTGATTAGTATAATTATTTTGTTCAATAATTTTTTTAAATTTGAGTCGATGCGAACAACTTAAAAAGGAGAGGCTGGGACTTCAGAACCTTGGCATTCAATAATTATATTAGATAGAGGTGGATGACTAGAGGTAACAGATGTATTAGGGGAAGTTTTCCATTTATGTTTTGTGATTGTATTAATCTTTTTATAATAGTTATCCATATATTCAAAGAAAGATAATTCAAAACCATATTCTACCATAAAATCATACCATTTCCAAGTTATGTTTGTATATGTTTCTTACAGTCTTGTTTTCTATTTAATCATTCTCCTTTCTTGATTAGTTATTCTGTTTTCGGTCATCTTAATCTGTCAAAAATTCTATCTGTGTCTTTCCACCTAGCTAAGTCACCCACTTTCGTCCCTGTCCAGAGTAAGTCCTTAGGGTTAGGCAGTGTTGGACTTAGGGGTCTTCCGAATAGGGTATGTATGGATGCGGGTATGTGAAAAACATGATAAATTTCGACAATGTATTAAGATTCCTATAATACAGATTAATTAATCAACAGATGAGTCGATTATTTAGAAGTAACTCGTCAGTCAGTTCTAAATCAACTACTTTGCCCTCACTACTCAATCAAGGATTAGTAATTAATGAAGAAGATGTTGAAATACAAAATGATAAAATTGATTTAAATTGGAATATACCAAAATTACCTGTTAAGGAAATTTATAAAACTACTTTTTTACAGAATACTTTTAATGTTAATCTGCATGTTAAAACCATTGAACAAATTTATGCTTTAGAAAAACCTAGGGAAACTTGTCAATTATTTGCTGTTGATCTAATTAAAAGACATTTGAAAAGGTAATAATTTTATTCATTTAGGCTTAATTCAAGTTGGTATTAAACCATTAACCCAACAAGGAAAAAATGCTTGTTTTATTATGTTTACGAGATGCTCGTTTTATTGATTATAATGATAGTTTAATAGGTATGATGGAAGCCGGTCTTCATAAGGGTCGATTACATTTTAATTGTTTTCTGATTTTACACTTTCGATTTCGTGATCCATATATTTTAAAAGCATTAACTTTAAATATTCAATTAAATGGTTCATTTACTAATATGTTAGAAAAAGTTCATAATATTGCTTTAATTTATCGTGTTCATTATAAATGTATGAAAACCAATTTAAATGTTCAAGCTTTGCATAAAAGTCCAAAAGATAAAACTCTGCTAATCCAAAGTAGTAATAATGAATCCCATATTAATGTTCCACAAATGATTGAATGGAAAAATATTACTCTCCCTGATCAATGGATTACTAATAATGAAAATTATAAACATAATCAACAACAATCTTCTATTCAAGATATCCAAGATATCTAACAATATACTGATGGTTCAGTTCACATTAAATTTAATAGAGGTCAATCCTCTAGACATAGTACTTCTAGTATACCTACTGAAATTGAAACTGAAGATGAAATATTTAATACTCCTTTATTTCGAAAAAATAGTCAACTCAATCTTGGTCACACTACAAATAGTAAACTCAAAGGAATTGATAACTCTACAACTTCTCAAATTAGTAAACCTGTTTATTCAACACACACACATTTACCTGAAGAAGATGAAGAATCTCAAAATTCTCCTACTCAAACTGATTTCGAAGTTACACATCCAATCAATCCTCAATTAATGACAATCAAAAAAGAATTTACTCCTGATTTAGATAAATTACTTATTGATTTTAGATCTAAAGAAAATAGAACTAAAAGACATGCTTATCATGCTAAATATGATTCTGCATTTTTTAAAAAATATTTTTTATTTTTATTATTTTTCAAAAAAATATTTTTTACTTTTATTTTATTGAAAAAAATATATTCTTATATATTTTTTTTCAAAAATATATGTTTTTTTTTATTTTAAAAAAAGTTACTTAAAAAATTTTGAATTGATGATAAAACTGGTGTCCAATTAGACGGGCTTAAATAAATAACCATCTCTGATTCATATAAACTTAATTATAATTAAATTGACAATGAATAATCTATTTAAATTTATTTATTAATTTAGATGAATTAATATGAATTTTAAATGAATATAATTAGACGGTTCATGAGTTTGGTTTGAATTTTCACCTCTACTCTGCTCTAATCATTCGATCTCGAGCTGACGTGATCCATCTTGCATGGTTGCATTCCCATTAAGTGCCAGTAGACACCCCATTTTTGACCGTCCTCAAGACTTGGACGTCACCGTTTGAACACTCGGTGATTATCCATGCTTGTGTTTGTTTGGAGTTCCCGGAGTTCTCGGCTACGCGCCTTGCCTTAGGATCTCCGAACTCGACTGTTTTGTGTCTAGTTTTGCACCAAACACTTGTGTGTTTGCCTTGGAGGGGCAGGGAATGCCTTTTGAGGCATCCCCACACACCACCGGCACTAGCTAGAGGCTACCGGCTGGTTTTTCTTGCCACCGGCAATTTATATTGCCGGTCGGCACTATTTGTTGCCGGCCGGCACTCAATTTTGTCAAAATGACATTTTTGCCCAGCCGACTACTGTGCAGCTGCTTTTGGAGATATTTTCAGACAGCTGTATAGCTTTGGCTTCCCCTCTATACACGTGTATGTAGGGATGCACTTCTTGTTTTGCTTAATGACTAAGCTTACAAGATTGCCTCCTCTATAAGAGGAGGCCTTCCCCCTTGGCTTTAGGGTTGGCTTTTTAGTGAGAAAACAACTCAGAGCAAGCTCTGGTTTTAGGGTTTGAGTGCCATTCATATCCTATCTCTATATCTCCCTTGTGTGTGTTCTAGGTGCTTTGTGTCATACTATTGCACACAAACACCTAGTCTTTCACTTTTTCTTGGTTTCTTTAAGGATCAGAGCTTGTTCTTGGTGTTCTTGGCTAGATTTGAGCCCAAGGAAGCAACAACATCAACATTTGTGAAGGTGGTCAACAAGGGTGAGAAACTAGCCTTTTATTCCCCATTTTTGCATCTTATTTCTACCTATGTTAGAGCTGTTTTTGTGCTTAGTGTATAACATAAAAAAGTTCTATTTTTAGGCCCTCTTGATTGTTTATTAAGAGTGTTTTGTGGTTTGGGTGTGTTTGACCACCCTTAGACCTTGAAAGGTCCCATTTTGTGCTATTTTGTGCAAGTTTCGAGACTTTGGTGTTTGGACCTCTTCACCACTGAAATCTTGAGGGATTTCAGTGGTGGAGATGGTGCCTTGAAGTCTCCAAAAGGGGAGGGCCACCCCCTCTCCTTGTTGTCCTTGAAAAGGACCTATTTTGCTTCCTTAATGAGCCTTATGTTTAAGTGTGTGTTGAACATGTCTAGGCTGCATTTCATGCTTATTATGCCATAATATAATCATGTTGTAAGTTGGTTTTGGTACTCCGTACATGTTTAGTGTAGTTGCCATGTAATGCCTCTTTGATCCTTTAACATGCCTTAGGTTGTTAGCCTTTGTTCAAGCATGATTTAGGCTTAGCCATGTGAATGTTTTGTGCTTATTTTGCCATGATTTAGCTCTGTCCATGGTTGTTTGGATCGATTTTGGCATGCTTAGTATAGCTCCTTTGCATTTGTGGCTTGTTGAGCTTGTTGGCCTCAAGTTTGTGAATGTGTAGCATGTGTTGCTTGCATCATTTTGGTGGTTTGGAACCACCTAACATGTAATTTTAGTCCCTTTGGCATGCTCATATGCTTGCCTTAGTTGCCTCTTTATTGCTTTGAGAGCATGTGTTGTATGCCTTATGTTTTGACCATTTTGCATGCCTTTGAATTCATGTCATTTAGATGCCATCTAGGTGGTCTTTTGGGCTTAGTTTTATGTGTTAAAACTCTGTTTTGGGTCGTCTAAGTATTGCCATGTGTGGTTGTACTAAGTGTAGTTCAAAGCCTTCATGACTTGCCTCAAGTATTTGGGCCAATTGCATGCTTTTGTTTGTCTTGTTTGAGTTGGTTTGGCACCACATTTTGATATGATTTTGAAGCTTATATTGCATGCTAATTGTCCATTGTTATGCCCTTTTAAATGTGTTTAAAAGTTGCCCCATTATGCTTTAAGCATTGGACCATGAGTGCTTGCATGTGTGTTTGCATTTTGGCCTCCATTTCTTTGGTTTTGGCCACTGATTTTAGGACTATTTGGAGTTGCCTAAGTCATGCTTAAGCCCTCCTCCTTTGCTTGGTTTACATGCTTGCCTTGTATGTGTGTTTACATACTAGCATCCTTGCATTGTATTGTCCATATTGCATATTAGATAACATGCTTAGGACTTCATTGCATTGACATGCATGCTAGTCCTCTTGAGATGAGCATGATAGAGGTTCGGCACCCTTGATTGTTTAGTTTGCATTTCATTTGACATGGAAATTGTACACTTGATTCTTTGAGCCATCATGCATGGAAATGCGTGATTGGTGGCCCGAGAATCGAGGCACATCCTCCTTTGAGTCTCAAACATGATAAGGAATGTGTTTGGTGCATACATAGCTTGAATAGCATTGCCATGCAAGATTTTGCCCTTTGCTGCTGTGAGTTGCAGGTTCTGCAGGAATTCATTGCCGGCGGTGTTGATGCCGGCGTGATCAATTATCAGCCGGCGGATATGTTTTGTGCCGATGGGCCACATCCTAGTGCGGTGGTCATTTCCTCCAGCGGTGGGATTCTCCGGTGTCGAGAGGCATCCTTGAGACTTTGCGATTTCGGAGGAGCAAAGTAGGAAAGCAGCGATAGGCATGGCGGTGCAATTAGGCGGAATCCGAGCATGTCTTTGCATTGGCTCTCCTCGGCGGTTTCTTGTTTTCTCAGTTTAGTTAGTTTGTCAACTAATTAGGCAATTTGTAATATTTAATTAGCTTGCGTAGTTAATTATTTGTATTATTCTTTTGGTCCCTCCGGGCGAGGGCGGATCTGTAATAAGTGTGCGTGAGTGGTGTGTATGTCTTCCACCCCCCCACTTCTTTCTCCCTTTTACTTACCTACTTTTGATGGTAGATTAGGGCACGTTTATTTTAGCGTACCTTATGCTATGCATGCGTGCATTCATGCATTTGTTTACATGCACCGGGCTCGGTACATCACGCTAACTGCATTGTATTTCAAATCCCAAATTGAATACATGTTATTTGTAGCATTTCACATGCCATCTTTAGGTTAGCCGAGCCTACTCTAAATTGCATCCTTGCTTGTGTTGCATTAGTCACTCTAACATGAACTAGGGCATGCATGCTTGCTAACTAGTTTATTGTTTTGGCACGGAGTACAATGTAAGTCTTTATGCTTTAGCATCTCGCATGCGTGTGAATGTTGACATGACAGTATGCTTACCATACGGCTAAGTGCTTATATGAGATAAACTGTTTGAATGCCTGTGGGTGGAGGTTGGATTGTTTGAGTTGGAATAACTCATTGAAATCTGTGTTTTAGCCTACTTGCGGGTAGCAAATTCCAAAGCATTTTTCAAAACAAACGGATATGCAATGCTTATTTCCAAATTAGGCAATCTAGTCTATACTTGTTTGCTGTGCGCATAACATAGTAATTCTAGGCTAATAATTGGAATAAGAACATGTAATGTTTTCAAAATCGGATATCACGGTTAGTAGATGCCGGTCTTCGGACCGGGCGAAAGGAGGTGCTCATAGCTGACCTTCCCCGATCGTACCCAAGCTCCCGAGCCAAGACAACTTTGGTTATGACGGACACGTGGCCTTTGGCACCGAGTCAGGGTTTCCTAAATTTCCCCATTAAAAAATATTTAGGTGGCGACTCTGTATTTGGCAAAGCAATCCATGTTTGGCACTTCTTTTTCAAAAATCTGTTTGTCTTCAAAACGATTTGCCAGAGTTGGACTCTTTGGTTCAGATTTAGAACCGCAACAAAAAAGGGAGTCCGAACTGTAGTAGCGAGGCCCCACGCGGGCGCTGTTACAGTGCCAACCTTATTGTACCCCACGTTCCTAACTCTATTTCTCCCCAACCTCCTATCCCATTGATTGTTATTTTAAAAGGTCATAGTCTCACCGGATCAAAAGGTTGTACTCTCAATGGTAGCAGCTTTGGCTCAACCTCGGGCTCAAACTCCGCCTCAAGGTCGGCTTCAATGCCCTGAGCCGCCTCGCCAACCTCGACAACTATTGACTCCTCCACCTCGGCAACAGGTGAGAACGCAGGTGGAACCTCTGGAGGAGCTCCGTCGTGAGGAATCTCGTCCGCCATCTGGAGAATGGGTGAAAAGTAGGTGAAAAGTGAAGAGAAATGGAGAAAATACAGTAAACTTTGAAAAAGTCAACCCTAGGAGAGAGAAAATGAGAGAAAAAATCAAAGCCTGAGAAAGTTCACAAAATTCAAAGAAACTCGAGGGGAACAAGCCTAAAGTGGTGAAAATCCAAGAAAAAATGTCGAAATCAAATCTGATCAGTTCAAAATGTAGAGAACAAAGAGGGTTTTACGAAAAAAAGTTTGCGTGGGGTGTTGGAAAACGCGTAAAAAGCGTAAATCTAGAGAGAAAGCACCTAGAGAGAGAGGGAAAGGGTTTTCGGAAGTGTGGGTGTGTGAAAATGAGGAGTCTTTGTCTATACTTAAAGACCCATGCGTGGAAAGACCAAAATGCCCTGAACTGCCACTAGTGGCCAGCAAGTGGCTGGAAGGCCACATTGGTGGCCGGCAATCTGAATTAGTGGCCGACAAGTGGTCGGCGCTCTCCCCTTGTGGCCAACGAGTGGCCGATGTCTTTTCTCTGGGTTTTGATGTTGTTTTGTGTCTTTGTTTCCCAAGAAGTGTAGGAAAGGTTTACTGTTGGGTCTAGATTGTTTCTAAAGGAGCTCAAAACTGTGTTTTGGCGCACGATGTTCCTCACTTGCCAACATGAACGAGGTGTATCCTTTGTGAACATGTTGTAACATCTCCGAGAGGTAAATCGGAGGTCGTCACCGAATATTGGTTTTCGTCACCTTGTTGAATTACATATTTATGCTCTCCCGTCGCATAGAATATGTATTTCACATATATCCATGCTACACGCATGTCTTGCATCAATTATGATTCATGCATAGAACATGCTCTTAATTTCGCATAGAATATGCTTTTATTTCTTACATAAAATATGCCTTCAATTAACATCATACGTCAGTTGTCTATCTTGCATGGAATATCGTTGTCCTCTGTATTGTCTTGTTCACTTTGTGCATCTATCACACTTGTTCACTTTGTACATTTATCACATTTCTTCATTTTGTACATCTATCGCACACCTTCCTGTTTTATCTCGGGACGCGTGAAGCGCGAGCCCGAGCGGGTTTTCTCTTGTATCTCAGGACGCGTGATGCGCAGCCCTGGATATGTTTTATCTCAAGACATGTGAAGCCTTGAGGCGGCGATTTTTCTATTGTATCTTAGGACGCGTAACATGCGGCCTTAGGCGTGTTTTTTCTCGGGACAGGCGATGCGAGAGCCCGAACAATTTTTCTTATTTCTTAGGATGCGTGAAGCGGGACGTTGAGTGGTTTTTATCTCAGGACGCGTAAAATGCGAGCTGAGTGGTTTTGTTTTTGTCTCGGGATGCGTGAAGTGCAACCTTGAGCAGTTTTTCTTGCTTCTCAAGATGTGTGAAACACTACCCCGAACGGTTTTCATTTCTTAGTTTCTCAGGACCCGCGAGGCGCAACCCTGCGCTGTGTTTTCTTTCCTCGTCCTGCATTTTGGCGTGGTTAGATTGTGTTGTAGATCTTTTTTGCATGGAACCTATGTTGGTTTTAAGCTTAAAGTAGCTCATTCATATGTTAGTATCTCATTATCTTGCTTATTGTGTTATTGCTTATTGCATCATCTCGCATGATCATGAGTTTTCAAAATAACCAGCTTCGCCAAGGCGTATGAGTCCAGCTTTCATAGTATCTTTGTGTATGCGCATATCGTTTACATTCTGCCCCAGAACTACGCTGGTTTGATTCCTTCCAAAGGGATATGTAGGCAGTCTGCAGGCGCAACCATTAATTTCTGTCTTGATTGTTTGTCCAAGTCTTACAGCCTTGTCAAAATGGGTCATCTTCGGTTTTTGACATTCACTCACGTCATTTCATGACTTCGAGTTTTGTCAAAAAGGGGCAACTGTAGACACCCAATTTTTTACGGCCCTTACGACTTGGACGTCATCACTTGCACACCCAGTGATGAGTATATATGCTTGTCAAGCACTCGAAGTCCTCAGTGGAATGCCACAGCTTTGAGCCTTTCAAACCTTGCACCCCTGTTGTCTTGTTTTTGAACCAAAACTTGAGATCTTCAAGCTTGTAACCTCTGATGGCTTGCCGGCCACCTCTTTGGGCTGCCGGCCATCACTTCTGGTTGCCGGCCACTGATGTCTTTTGTAGATATTTTGTGAGAGTTGTGCTAGCTGTTTGCACAGATCCTTATATCTGCTCTCACGTGTATGGCTAGATGTTTTTGAGGGAATTTCATGTTTCTCTATATATAGAGAGCCTCTCCTTTTTCTTTGGGGTTAGAAAAATTTTTGAGCAAAATTTTTCCTCTCTACAATTCTCTCTCTCTCTCTCTCTCTCTCTCTCTCTCTTGCAAATTTCTTAACCTTTGCCTATACACTTTTAACCAAACACCTCCATCTTCAAGTTGAGGTAACTTTGAGCCTTGTTTGAGCACTTGAGGGTTTGCTTGCCTTGGTTTTATTGCCTAGAATTGATCTCCTCTTCAAGAGGTATAAAGCTTTGTTTCTTTACTTTCTTTACTTTCTATTTTTCTTACTATTTTCCAACTGTTTTTGGGCTCTAAAAACTTTGCATTTTTGGGCTGAAACTTGGGTTTTAAGGTCACCAAAGGTTGAGAGGTGGTTCACCATTCTTTACACCTTGCTCTCAGGGCCTTTACCATTGTGTTTCCCGCCCTTACACTATCTTTTTTTGACTTTTAAACACTGATTTTCAGAGTTATTTCAGTGGCTAAAATCATGTTTTAAAGTCCAAAATTGAAGGGGTTAGCCTCCCCTCTTTATGTTTTATTTACTAGCCTAGCATGGTCCATGTTTTAGCTTATTAATCTAGCCATTTTTGTCTTAATTCCAGCATGTTTTAGGACTGTATTAGACCTGTTTTAAGACTATTTTTAAGTGCTTGTTGCAGTTGAGCTCTGTTTTGCATGCTTGTAGTGTAATTGTCCTCATGAGTTTGGTGTTTTAAGCCTTAGACACCACCTTATTTGAGTTGATAGTGTTTATTTCTGACTTTCCATACTTGTGACTACTCTTAATCACCTTTGCAATCTCCCTCCTTTCTTGGCTTTTGTTTGCTTTGAAAGTGGTTTCAAACTACTTGTTTGTTTAAAAATGAGATTGAGATGTCATACTTAATGGTTTAATCCCTTTGGGGGTTCATTACCAACGATATGATGTCTCTTTCATGCTTAAAGCAACTTTTGGTTTGAGCCCTCTTTCCATTAGAGGACTTAAATTCACCCTTGGACTCAATTGATTAAAGAATAGATGGTAATTTAAAATGAAGTAATAAAATTGAGGCTAAAAAGTGAGTAAGATTATAACTTGTTTGGGTTCAATCGGACGTTAATTGAACCCTTGAATCTTGAGTCGTTTCTTACTCATTGGTGATGAAAACGGTTCAAGATTCATTGTCAACTACTTCCCTTGACCTTTTATGATAGGGAGGTGGTTTTAAGAGTCTTATTTTACTGCATTCATTGAATTTGCACACTTGGTTCACAAGCTACCATGCAATGAAATTGCATCCATTGGTAGTTTTTGGATCAAAAGTACTACTCCTTGAGCTGTTCAAATGATAAGAAGGGGTGAATTATGCAAACAAACCCTTCAGAATACACTATATCTGCTCTATTTGCTCTCTATTGCAGCAGAACAACCCAATCAGCAGTGGCCGACAGGCCATCTTTTGTGGCCGACAAGCCATCATCAGTGGACGGCAGGCTCTCTGCCGGCCACGATCTAAATCAAGCGAGTACTTCCTCGGCAAAGAGGCAATTGATGCGGAGGTGGAAATCAGTGCAAGCCATCTACTGTGCAACAAAGGCATTTAGCAGCAGAAACAGTGCCTTTTTTTGGTGGAAATCGCATTTATGCATGAGCCATCCATCGATCCTCGGGATCCGCATTGTATATATTAGTGTTGTGATTAAGCTAGTGGCTTTGTAATTAATTAGTTAGAATAGCTAATTCGTCTTGTGATGTAATTATTTTAATTAGCTAGATTAGTTAATTAATTAGCTCATTCGTTTTGTAATAATTAGTTAAGTAGTTTAGCTAATTTAATTTGTTTTGTAATAATTAACTAAGCTTTAATTAGTTAGCTAGTTGGCTAGTTTATTCATTCGGACTCTCCTTCATGAGAACGCAATGTAATAACGTGTATGTCTTCCAACCCCACGTCTTTCTCCCTTTTACTTACTAGCTTATGATGGTTAGTTTTAGGGCCTCATGTTTTGTTTAGTATTCTTCATGTTTGCATCCATTTGTATTTCATGCACGGAGGCTCGGTTCATCATTCTAAATGCATTGTCATTTAAATACATTCTTTGAATACGTGCTTAGACCGCATGTTATCAAATTGATCCATATGCCATATTAGTAGCCGAGCCTGTTAGTTGCATATTGCATGTGTTGCATTAGTCATATTGCATAATTAGAAATCATGCATTTTTCTAACTCTTTTATTTATTTCAGCTTGGAGTCCTAGGTGAGCCTTTACTAGCTTTAGCATATTGCATTGAATATTGATATTGCCATGTTCAGCATACTTTCCATAAGGCTAATTGCTTAATTGCTACTTGAATGCCTGTGGATGAAGACTAATTGCTTGAATTGTAATAATTTGAATAATGTTCATATGCGAACACTTTTTCAAAGTGGTACATATTCAAAACAATTTTGCAAACAAACATGAATTGAGATATTCTAATTCTTGCAATTTAGTCTATACTTGTGTGAGTGCACATCACATAGTAATGCTAGCCTAAAAATCGAAACAAGAGCATATAATGTAGATAAGATTCATATCATGATTAGTAGAGGGCGATCTTTGATCGAGCGAGCGGGGATGCTCAATTCATGATCTTTCCCTCTCGTACTTAAGTTCTCGCGCCGAGACAATCTTGGTGATGACGGACAGGTAACCTTTGGAACGAGCCATGGGTTTTCTAGATTTTCCAAAAATATTTAGGTGGCAACTTTGTATCTGGAAAAGCAATCTATTTTTTGCAATTTGATTCAAAATCGATTTTCCAAAAATTTGCCGGATTATGACTCTTTGGTATTTATTTATTTCACATTGCACTTATGAGATCAGATTCAGAACCACTGGAGTCCGATACTGTAAGGCTTATTCGTCTTCCGAAATGGGGCATGAAAAAGTCGAGCTACAGTAGCTGGCCAGATATAGCTCACGTAGTTGGCGTTGTGAGCAGATTCCTCTCTAATCTAGGAAAAGAGCATTAGGAGGTGGTCAAACGGATTTTTCGGTACTTGTAGGGAACTTCAAAGATGTGTCTATGTTTTGGGGGAGCTGAACCAATTTTGAAGGGATTTCTGAGATGCCAATATGACAAGTAATCTTGATGGTAGAAAATCTACATCGAGTTTACTCACCTTTGTAGGGGAGTTGTTTCATGGCGTTCAAACTACAAAAGTGTGTTGTTTTATCTACAATGAGCGAGTACATTGCTACCATAGATCTTTGGAAAGGAAATATTGTGGTTGAAGCGATTTCTGCAAAAATTTGGTCTCTGACGGGAAGAGTACAAGGTACGTTATGATAGTCAGAGTGCAATTGATCTGAGCAAGAATTCCATGTACCATTCACGTACAAAGCACATTGATGTCCGGTATCATTGAATACAAGAAGTGATGGAAAAGAAGTTGATGAAGCTAGTGAAGATTTATACGAACAAGAATCCTTCTGACATGATGACCAAGGTTGTCACCAGAGACAAACTGGAAGTTTGCAAGAAATCTGACCGAGATAAACTTCAGGTAAGAAGTCAGTTATCCATATGGGCGTAGAGGGAGAGGATTGTAAGTTCCAACCCATATAGAGGAATTAATTGAAGGCTGGCTCCAAGTCAAGAAGTAGAAGGGGAGAGGGTAGGTAGAAGACTAGCCCATATTTTTCTTCTTGTTATAAATATCCATTGGAATGAGGGAAACAGTTAGCAGTTGGCTTCCTTTCTTGACTTTGTTTTCCCTCTCTTTTGTGTATAAATTGAGGTGATGAGGAAGGGATGAAAGACAACACAGCCGGAGTAAGAGAGAATTAGAGAGAGTGTGCAAATCTATAGAGAGAAGGGAAGTGTGAGTTCTGTAATCTCCCTCTGGAAAATTCTATAATGAAATTTCTCTCTGTGGACATGGGCGATTTTCGAACCACGTAAATATCTTGTGTCCCCTTTTTATGTGTGTGATTGATTTTTGAGTATGTCTTAATCCTAACACAACATTAGGCTGCAAACATTGGACTGAAGGAAAACCTTTGTAAGACACCACAGGCCAATCCATATGGCCCATGTATAAAGAGCTATTTAGGCCCAACCCATCAAGTAATCCTCATTTATTTGAAACAATTGGAACATCAATTGGATCCACCCGCTTTCTTTGGTTAATGGTAACGCACGCTGGTGACTTCTCAATTCTCAACGCATCAACCGTCTCCCCACGATCATCATTTCTAAGCCCAATTGTTGTCTCTTCCACTACTGAGACACTTTTACCCATGAAGCTATTTGCAACTTCTAGTTCCACCTCACCCACCATCTTTTCATGATTTGGTGCCATCTCAGCTTCGATCTCCATGTTAGTAGCCATGTCATTTCTACCCTTCTTTGTCGGAGCATTTCCTACTATACTTTCAGGAATTTTCGATGAGTCGTCGAAATGGACACTTTGCTAAAATGAACACTCTTGTTCCATTAATTCCTCAACCACCCTAACTGGAAAAAACTCTCCTTTGCTCACCATATTCACCACTTGGTTAATAACCTCCATTCGTTTCGTACATATAAACACTCATCCTACGATGAAGGTGTTGCCTTCATGAGTATTGTTCTCCAAAGACACTACATCGCCCATGCCCCTCTAATACTGGAAAAGGTAGATGCATTCCAGCATTGCAATGGAATCCCATAGCAGTTAAGCCTAACCACTCTTTTGTACACATACTTCACATCCTTGCTCTATTCATTGACATCCACGAAACAACTAGGTAGCCAGTCAAGGTGATCTTTTAAAGTGCTTCTCATTTCCGCCACTGAATTGAATGTGAGAATCATATTCCTTCCTCCTATATCTCTTACTTGAATATTAGAAACTCCTGCATTACTTAATAATTTATTGAGAATCATATTCATGGATACATTGTAATGATCCAACTCAAATAAAAAACAATTAATTTCTATTTTTCTTATCATTTATATTTCCTACACTTTATTTTCAACACTTCATTTTCGAAGCATAAGAGTAAATGTAATGTAACGCCCTCAAAATATGATATAAACCAACTCAAGAGATTCATAAACATAACATGAAATATATTACTTTCATTCATCAGAGTTTATATTACAAAGGGGTATTACATGCAATATACATTCATAAATATCCATCCTGAATCTATAGCTTGTAACATTAGGTAAATAACAACAAAATAAATGTCTTACGGGCTTACATCTTTCCAAGTTATCACTTGGTTACAACAAAAGAAGAGTCCTACCTCTATACATATAAAGCCCTCGGCTTGAATAAACAGTTAACACAAAACGGCATAACAAAACGGAGCCTTCAGCCCCTAAACCTCCCAAGCTATGTTCTAGGAGGCGGCATGTCACCTGCACCTGAAAATGGTTTCCCAAGTAGGGTGAGCCAAAGCCCAGTAGAGATATGCTAAAACAATATATGAGAATTAACTAAGATATCAGCATCAGATAAATGTTTAATACTTACAAACCAACTTACACCCTTTCCATGACCAATCAATATCGACATCTATATTTTAGTCCACTTCTATTCATTTATCCAAATCAATTTATTGATATAGTTCATTGTAATCTAAACAATTCAAAACGAGACTACAACTCATTTATTAACATTTCAATAACAACCATTATTCAAACACTTCCATTTTCTTGCCATTTTACGAAATCACATCCAAGGGAACTGGCACCCATATATATATATATATATATATATAAGATTTCGGGACTTTCACCCTGAACACTTCGGCCAACTTAATTATCAATGGAGTCCGTCCCTTATCTCCTCCCAAACAATGATACATATACAATGTATTTAAAAGCGTGTCATATACAATGACTACCAAAATTCACACATTCAACAATTTAATCAAACCGTCATATTCAATGACATAATTCACATGACTAGTCTTAATTTACCTAGTCCTCATGCAGTTTCCACAACAATCATAGCTATCCTCCACCGATAGTCCAAAACAGATATTTCTAAACAAATAAACAAATCTATCAAACAAATAATTTGCCAAACTTTCCATAGGTGAGTGATTTATCAAATCCAACTACACCATTCGTTTATATGCCCTTTCCAATTTCATATTTCCACATCAATCTCATTATTTATACAAAATAATTTATTTGATTCAAATTAGGGCAAGCTCCCTTTTTTCTTATTTTTTTTTAATATCAACCTCAAGGCTCAATCTCACCACTTATTCTCATATAACATCATAATCAAGACCTCACATACATATATGAAGCCAAATATAGAAAACTCCTCTTTTAAAAATTCAAATCCAAACCCTCACTTCCCCCAAATCTTCCTAAATCCCACCATTTATGACAAACACATAGGTTAAAACTCATACTAAAGAGTAGAATATCCCTACCTCATGAATAGAAGTTCAAAGGAAAGAAGGAGAAACTTTGTAGAGGGAAAGCGAGAGAGAGAGGCTGTCCGATTAGGGTTTTGAGTGGCAAAAGATACAAAAGTGATATAAAAATCCTCTGCTGCGAACTGATATACGTGGTCTTCGCTCGAGCGAAAGATTTGTCGCTTGAGCGACCAGACACAACAAGTGACCTCGCTCGAGCACAAGAAGCGTTGCTCGAGCGCAGAATGCAAAGCTTTAGGTCTGCCATAGACGCACACGCACGCTCGAGCGCAAGAAGTTTCGCTCGAATGAAGAAGCAATTTCATCAGGCTCGCTCAAGCGTTGAACTTCCCCTTTCCAGAAAAATTGCGTCTGGAAGAGAAACCTGAGGACCCTCAAACGTCGCTCGAGCGCAAGAAGCAAATTACATAATGCTTGCTCGAGCGCAAGAAGCCTCGCTCGAGCAAAGAAGCCAAAATCTAGGCAACAACAACCTAGACCAAGTAACAACCAACCTATTCCAAACTCGTCCAACAAGTTCCAAAACTCAAATACAAAGAGTCAAAGGGGAAAAACAAGGCACGGATACAATATTCAACCACGGAACCCAAATCCGGAACACAATGAAGGCCAGGGCAAAACCGGGATCACTATATGTAAATTAATGGTTATTTTGAATATTCACGCAATCATTTTTCCTCTCTTCTTCTTTTAATTTTTCTTTTCTCTACACTTGGTAAAAAAAAAAATTTCAGATTCCTTGAAAATTAAAGCAGACAAAGTTTTAACATAAAACAAAACAGAGGGCTAGTCCCCCACTACACAATTTCCAATCATATCATTTATGAGTAAAGATATAACTATTGTTGGGGGGGTCTTCAAGGATCACCACATGATCATCTTGAGCTACTCCTAGATTTGCCAATTTGTCAGCAACCTTGTTACCCTCTCGTAGTGTGTGTCCTAGAGAGCAATTACATCTCTTGAGTAGAAACTTTGCATTCTCAATGAGAGCTTTAAAGGGAGAGATTTGGTTTATGCCTTGTTGTATGTTGATGACGGCTTGTTTAGAGTTAGATTCAATCGCTACATTTGTGACCCCTTTGTAGAAGAGGATTGTGAGGCCTTTGTAAATGGCCCATATCTCTGCCTCCAAAGCTGTAGTGTCGACTTGCCATAGTATCCTCATAGCCACATGCCTTGTTCATCCTTCAGGAGTCCACCATATCTTGCCTGGCTTGGGTCACCCTTTAACCATCAGTGTTCAGCTTTAGGCATTTGGAGAACACCATTTAATTAGTCTAGGTGAAGAAGAGTGTGGGTGAAAACGAGATTAAAAAGCCTCTTGGATATCATGAACATGGTACCTAACGCTCTTGAGACTGGTTTGGGTTGTGGTCAATTGATTGTCAAAGATCATTTTATTGCGATCTTTCTAGATTTTCCAGAGGGTTACAATGAAAACCAAGTACCATTTTGTCCCATTAAACAAATTAGTGTTTTTCATATTGACCACAATCTAGTCATAAAAAGGCTGCTCAAACCCTTCCTCTTATCAAATATTACTTTGGATGTGTACCCAAATAGTTTTGGAGGTAACACATTTCCCAAGTAGATGTGGCAAGTTTCCACTGGCTTGGCCACATCTAGGGCATAAATCAAAAGAGGCCATATTTCTCACAAGTTGCATATGGTTTGTCAGCAGTCTATCTTTTAAGATAAGACAGAGGAAGCATTTTAATTTTTGAGGAATCTTAATTTTCCAAATCCACTTCTAATCTCTCCAATACATGCCAAAATTAGTAATGATTTTGTAGGCTGATGCTGTAGTGAAATTGCACAAGAAGAGCCAACCCAGGCAAGTGTGTCAGGAAAGATGACAAATCTCGGTCTAAAAATTTCCTGGATCTCAGCAAGATCTTGTTGGTTAACAAGGGTATACACTTGGTAATTTTGAAGTCCTTTTCATTGAAGCAAAATAACTGTCAATGTAATCGCTTGATAATTGGCTTGAATTTAATCTGTAAGGATTTTTCAATCCTTACTGATACACTCACATTTATGTTTTTTTTTTTCGTGGGACAAATAAGCCAACACTTTTTTAATTTTCATACATTTGTTGCTAAATGTACCCTTTTACGTAGTTTGGCTTTCAATTGGTGTTTACGTGTTTGATAAATTGCCTGAAAGGGTTGCAGACATATGAGACATGTACGTGTGGATGTAGTTTATGTCATTTCATATGCACCTGTGACTTCTTGATTTTCTAAATGGAATAAATTAGCTGATGTAGTAGTATATTTTTACATAAATGAGAGAAACACATTTTTGGTGTTTCTTTTAGCTTCTAAAAGTTTAAATGTTGGAACCATGTACAGGTCAAGCAAGTACTAAATTCCTCCTCGAAGAACTAGTTAGGTGGTGATATGCTTGTGTTGGTTGTACAGCTAAGTTTCATGATACATTAGGCACTTTGTTTATGCTTTCAAGCTCCCCTCTGTATGAATTTAGAATTATTATTTTTTTAAATAACAACATGCCTAGATCCCTTGCTTTATTTTTTATTGGGTAAATTACACTTTGCATCCCTGTACTTTGCACCAAATCTCACTTTGATCTTTATACATGAAATTGTGATAGTCAACTCCTACACTTCTGGTCAAATCTCACTTTGGTCTTTACACATGAAATCATAACAATTAACTCCATGCGCTTATGAAATCGTAGCAATTAACTCCCTGCACTTATAGTCAAGTATCAATGTCTCCCTTTAGTTATTTCATCATATAAGTCTTTAATAGAAGTCAGTAATGTGACAAGCACATGAATATAAAATTAGGGCAAAAGAAAAAAAATCACCCAAATTTCCCGTCTATACACATTTTGTCCTAAAATTTGCATTAAATTTTAATTATATTTAACAAAACGCAAATTGTAAACGATTAAAGAGATAAAGTAGGGTTTTACAAAAATTAGAATAACAAAACTTTGTTTTCCATAGTAACAAAGTCTTCAATTTCTCTTCTGTATTTTTTTTTATTTTCAAAGATTTATTTTCTTACCTCTTCATTCTAATTTTCAGCATATAAACACACACATACACACATATATTGTATTATATAGGATAAATTACACTTACCTCCCCTGAGGTTTTTGATAAATATAGGAACCTCCCCTGAACTTTCAATAATTACAAAAACCTTCCTTACTTTAACTGACAATATCAAAATTCTCCCATTTTTTGATTGTCGTTCACACAACTAATCGAAGCTGCTGATGTCATTAAAGATAACTATGAAATGCCCATAATACCCTCAAGTGTTTTGAAACACTTCATGAACTAAGTTACATGAGATAAAATCCAATTTATTTTCTCTCTCTCACACAGCATTGTGAAACACACCCATAGCCAAAAAAATAAATAAATAAAACACAATGTGTTCTCTCTCTCTCTCTCTCTCTCTCTCTCTCTCTCTCTCTCTTTCAGACTTTTCTCTCCGGCATCTTTCCTCTCGGCATCTTGCCTATTTCACAAAGCTAAACACTTTAGCTAAACAATAAAATTAACAATAAACTCAAAAGTTAATTATCTGAAAGTCTTGTTTATACATGTTATGGTAACTTAGGTCATGTTTAAGATTTTTTGAATCAATAAGTCCTATTTAGTAAAATTGAGAATATTATCAATTTTTTTTTAATCTTTAAAATTAAGAACATTATCAATTTTGAATAGTAATGTTCAAGATAATTGTTTTACTAACTAATAAAAAAAACAGAGTATAAGATTAAACGTTTTTGTCTTTCTACATATTAGTTTGATTCAACTATCTAATAAAAGAGAGAATATTATTTTTCTTGTTTTAAAACTAAGAACATTATCAGTTTTTTTATTTTTTATTTTTTATTTTTTTTTTCAAGTTTGCACATTAATGTTCTATCATGCTCCTTTATAGACACAAAATTTTCAGTTTTACACAAAAAAATAATTCAGTTTTCTCAATTTTTTTTTTAAAAAAAAAACATTCAATGTGTTCGGTTTTAATTTTCTGAAAAATTGAGTTTTTTTGTTTTTTGTGTTTTTTTTTTTGGAAAATATTTTTTAAATTTTAAGCATTTTTTTTTACTTTTTTATATGTACCTTACTTAGATGTATCTAAAAAGTAAAATATTTGTAAAAAAATATTTTAAAAAATCAATAAATACACAAGAATATGAAAAATATACTGAATTTTCATTTTTTTTGTGTATTTTTCATATTCAGTGAATTTTTTAAAGATTTTTTTCATAAATATTATACTTTCTAAGTGTATTTTTATTAGGTGTATTTAAAAATTTTAAAAATTGCTTAAAATATGGAAAAAAAGAAATCAGTAAAAACAAAAAATATGGAAAACAAAAAATTTTAATTTTCTAAAAAGTGAATCTTGAGTTTCAAAACCAAACAAACTGTAGTTTATATATATATATATTGCACATAATTTTTTTTTAAAAAAAATATTTCAATTTTAAAGTTGATATTTTAAAATTTTAAAAATCAAAATAAATGTCAAATCATCATATTTCTTTATAGATAATTATAAATGTTGAACAATCATTGTTTGAATGAGAATTCCGACTATTAAAAATTTAATAGGACTTCAAGATCTAAATAATCTTACTTAAAACTTAATGGAATATAAGTTCATAAATTAGGACTTGCGTTTAAATGCCCCTAAACTCAATCAAATGTAAAAAAAAGCTAAAAACTTCATACCAAACAACAATAATCAAACTCAACAATAGCAACTACAATCTTGACTGTCCCCATTTCTTTAAAAAAAAAAAAAGAAAAAAAAAGACATAGCAATATATATATATATAGCCACCATCCTAAAACCCAGAAAAATTATAGAATAGAAAAAAAAAATAAAAATAAAAATTCACAAACCCAGAAAATTTCTTGGAACTTGAAATCACTCAAAGCCATCTTCAATACAATTCCTCAACCAGGTAGCTCCAAAAACAAGTGACTATGAATACTTCTTGACCCTTCACGGATTAAACTTACTTTATTGTATATATACATCCAAATCCCCAGTAGTCTAATAGATAATATCAACTGTATTACTTACATTCAAAGATATTGCATATAACTTGCAAAAATTATAGAGCATTACTAAAATTTTCAAACTATAGATAGCATTTATTGTTTTTAGAGCATTACTAAAATTTTCAATAGCATTTGTAGTAATACATGTAAACTAACCTAGATTATAGATACCCGTTTTACTAAAACATATACATATACTTATATATATATATATATATATCATAGTTCTAAATATCGGCTGGTACGGTACGTACCGGCCGATTCGTACCAGAAAATCATAACACCGATTCGGATATTAACCGGTATACCGGTGAGAATGAAATTCACAACCGTAGCGTCCGAGTCCCGGTACGTAGCTGCGTGAATCCAATATATGGGCTAATACAGTCCAATACAGTCTCTGTTTTTGTTGTTGTTGTGCAGCGACGTGAATATAGTCTCTGTTCTTCTTCTTGATGTGCTCTGTTTCTGGGTTTTTTTTTTTTTTTCATCGATCTAAAGCTGAAGGTGCCTGGGTTTGGGGGGATTCTGCAACTTCCAGTCAGCATTTTGAGAGAGAGAGAGAGAGAGAGAGAGAGAGAGGTGGTTGTATTATGGTATGAAAGTCTGAGATTGAAGTGGATATACATGGAGGTGCATTGGGAGTCTGAGATTGAGATGGGTAAGAAGAGAGAGGTACTTGGGTACATGGAGGTGCATGGGTTTATGGTGGATTTGTAGATTCAAATGTTTAAGGTTTTTTTTTTTTTCTATTTATTTGTTTATACACCTATACCTCTATTTATATTAATATATATATATACATATATTTATTTTTTTCTCAGTACAAGAAAAAATAAATATTCAAATCAATTTTTTTTATTAAAAGTTTAACTTATGCCAAAAATAAATACATATCTTTAGTTGAAAATGAGTAAAAAAATGTTCCTACATAACGAAATTTTGATTAAAATGTAACAAATTAAAGTTAAAAGAGTCAAAAAAATGCATAAAATTTAGTTTTAGAGAGATTGCTAATGATTTTTAAAATTTCACGGTCGTGACACCCAATTCCCGATACGTATCGGCTGATACTACCGATACCGATACTCCGCGATCGACACCATTACGTTAGCGGATACCACGATTTAGAACTATGATATATATATATATATATATAGAGAGAGAACCTGGAAAGTTGGGAATCAGAAGAAAGCTACTTTAATGTGAGTTGAATACACCAGCGTTGTAGCTCCGACTCTTTTTCTACCTCCATCGCCCATTGATGGGTTTTCTATGAAATCATTGATGGGTCGCTGCAACTGCGACTCTTCTTCAACTCATCAGATCTACATTTCCCTCTTCTCTTTTTGTCTTTCATCTCACTGTGTTATTGTGAGAACACTCAAACAAAATGAGGAAGGAAAAAAGAGAAAAAAACACTGTCACAAAGGAGGGAGGAAGAGAGAAAGAGAAGAGACAGAGAGGAGGGTTCAATTGCACCATTGGGGGAGAGATTGAGAGAGAGAACGGTGCCAATGGTAGATAAGAGGAGACCGGAGGACATCATTGAGATCGGCATCGCCGTGGGTCTAGTGAATCTGGCTTCAGTGGTTAGGGGTAGTGAAGTTGGAGGTTGGTGGAAATGGAGAGTTTGAGAAGGAAGAAGGATAAGGTAGAAATTGGGTGTTGAAACGCAAAGGCAGAGGCGAGAAAGGTGGCTCATTATCAAATAGAATGAGGTGCATGACAAGGTTGCATGTGGAAGTGAACAAAGGAGCATTTCATCGTTTTGCACTCAAATGAAGGGGTAATATGGTCATTTTGTATAGACAATTAACGTTGTTTGTGCAAAATTGACGGAATGGGAGAATTTTGATATTGTCAGTTAAAGTAGAAAATGTGTCTATAATTATAAAACCACAAGGGAAGTCTCTGTATTTGTTAGAAACCTTAAGGGAGGTAAGTGTAATTTACCCTATCATATAACTCTCATATGTTTATTACGTGGGATAAAGCATAGATTGATGGAAAATTAGAATGATTTTTCTCTTTTGCCCTCATTTTTTAGTCACATGTTTGTTACATGTCTGGATTATGTTAAAAAAACTTAAATAATAGAGTAATAGAATGGTAAAATTGATACTTAACCAGAAGTGCATGGGGTTAATTGTCACGTCCAAAGTAGGATTTGACCAAAAATGCAGGGGTTGGTATCACGATTAGAAATTGCACAAAATACCGCCCAATCCACTAAAACTATACCGATCCACATCAATCCGCTTTATCCGCTAGCCACTTTTTAAACTTTAAAATTTATGATTCGCTTTCGAAACCATGTCACTCCATTATAGTTAATACATATATATTTTTAATGTACAATAAAATATCAAAATAAAAATGAGTGTGAGAGAGATTTAATATGTGAAATTTATTATAAATTAGTAGTTATATATATGTGTGTGTGTGTGTGTGTGTGTGTGTGTGAAAAATATTATATAAAATTAGTTTGTGTTACATATATGAAAAATATTTTGTAAATTAGTATTATATATTATGCAAAAGCTTGATGATTAGTTAGAATATTCTTCAATCTGTCAATCCACCCAAACCGCTCAAACTGCAATTTGCTAATCCGTTAATCCGTCATTTGGTTTATAATTTTACTCTTAAAGCTATGCGAACACCACGCACACCCCTAGTCACAATTTCATGTATAGGGACTAAAATAAGATTTGATACAAAATATAATTTATCCTTTTTCATCATTTATAAATCCATGTTTTGTTTTCTTAATTAAATTGTTATATTCGTGCATGCATCTTCATAGCTATAATGATTGGATTTGGAGTAAGAACACGCCATCACGTTTAAAGATAAGGAAAATGACTTGGATTCCCATAAGGGGGCATCCCTTTGACCCCCTCTCTCTATGATTGGTCAATTTTTTTATTTTTTTATTTTTTTTTCCTCTCCTTCAATCACCAGCCGTCACGTGTATGTGGGGGTGGTGAGGGTGATGATTGGAGTAGGTCTCAATCACTTCCCTAAAGATAGTACTGTCAATTAATTTCCAAACTTGATGTGCCGATCTTGAACTTATACATACGTGTCCATGAATGCATAGCCTTTTTAAGGCCTCGCGATGCCTTTCCACGTTTTTTCTCTCAGATTTTTTTTATGCAAGTCATTACTCGGCCTTCATGCACCAAATCAAACAAATCACGTAATTTGAAATATTAAAAGAGAACAATCTTCATTCTCTTAAAATTAGAGAACATCAACCTCCACTACAACAAATTAATATTTTAAATAAAAAAATTTAAGCACAAAATCACCTTCTAGGGACGGAGTATTTTTGTTGTCAAAAGTGACATTATTATATTTTCAACCACAAAATTGAACATGTAGTGATGAATTATTATTTTGTTGGGGCCAAAAATTCTTGTCTCAAAAAATAAACTTTTTTAGGATTAAATTATTTTGTCTCTAAAAGTACATTTATTGGTAACAGTTTCCAAATTTTGTGTTTAAAAGTTTTCTTTTTTACTTTCTAAGATGACATTTTAACGACTATATATCCTCGCAATGATAACAGTTAGTTCCCAAATATTTTTTACAACAAAATTTTCATTTTTAGGAACAAAAGTTTGGCCCCTGATTTCATTTGGCAATTCAAGTTAGAACTAGAAAAGCATCAAAAGCAAAATAAGTTAAATAAATCAATAAGACAAAATGTCACATTCAAACCATAATCATTTCACTTTTTCTCTCACAAAATTCAAAAAAGTCAAAAAAATCAAATCAAGCAGATTTTTAATACCAAAAAATCAAAAAGCCAACTAAAAGTATCTATTGCCAAGCACTAAAAGTCTTATTTGTTGGAGCTCACAACAATTACTCACACAATTTTGAAAGAGATTTGGATATAAAAAATCTTTCACTCATGCTTTTTTTATTGCATTCTTCCCACTCTTTCATTACATGGATTGCATGATATAAAAAAATCCTGAAACAACGCTTCATATGGACATTAATATTATTCATCACAATATTAAGACCTATTTACTCCACTATTTTGTAACGAGCTATTGCCTATTATTTGCATTCCATTATCCATCCATAACTAGCATAACCAAACATCGAAAAATATCACTCTTAATAATAAAAATGAAGTTTATTATGTGGGTAAATTACAACAGTAGTCCCTATATTTTGGTTTTTGTGTCATTTTAGTTCCTGTAATTTTAATTGACTTGATTTTAATTTTAAATTATGATTTTGTCTCAATTTGGTCAAATTGATATAACTTTTAGCATTTTTTTTATGGAAAATATGCACACAAGTGTCATGTGTCATATTTTTAAAGTTAAAATTATAAACTTACCCAATTTAGTAAGTTAATCTCAACCAATTTAGCGATGATTTTTCTTAAAAGACATTAACGATATTATCAACTGAACCAAATTGACGCAAAATTTAATATTAATGGTCAAAATTGAGTCAATTAAAAGTATAGGAATCAAAATAATATAAAGAGTATAATATAAAGATCACCGGTAATTTGCCCTTATTATATTTAATAGGGACCAAAATTTTTTGTCCTAATACTTTTTCAAGGGGTCATGCCCCTGCAAACTGTTGAGAATACATTGGGTATACATGACATCTTCTACATATTTTCATGGCTCTGCTGTAATGGCCGCTCCAAATTTGTTTTGGCCATCAAATCCTTCTCCAAGTGAACTGCCCAAAAGATTTCCACCTTCCATTTTATCTTACTTCCAAAAGAGGTCATTAAACTACTCATTCTTCAATGTATTTTGAATCAGCTTTAAAATTTATTTATTTTTCCTTAATACAATTCATTTCTCTTATTTCAATTAGTTTAGAGCGTCTCTAATTCATCCTTTATATCTTCATATTTGAAGAAATTTTGCCTTCAACCCATCCTCTAAAATCATCTCCACTTAGGAGAAGGATGAGTTAATCCTCCAAATATAGAGGGAGTATCAAAAATAGAGGAGAATTTCCATAACACTATTCATTTTATATTTTGATTATATGACAAATAGCTTTTAATATGTAAATTTATTTTTTTTTATAAAATTGGTATTATTAAAAACAGTAAAAATAATATTAAATATATTTAACAAAAAATGAAAATTAAATATTTATTAATGAACAAAAATTATTCACTTTTTAATGAAAATATTTTGGAGAGAAATCTTTAGAGAATAAAATTATGATTTTGGTTAGAGTTTGGGTGAATAGTGATGTTAGGTTTTTGTAATTGGCAATCTCGTTTGACAAAACTCCTTTGAATTGTAATTTTATTCGCTTTTTGGTTTCAGTAAGGATGTGAGTGTTTAGATGTGAATCCAATCCGAATTATGCTTATGAAAAGGAGTTTGTGATCGTGAGAGCCTTTCATGCTTGCCACTTTGTTGACCATGTACAAGGATCGCTCTAGCGATGAAGTTGTTTGACCACTCTAGTAGTCATTTGTGCGCTAGAGTGGTGAATGACATCATCTAGTATTTTTGCAGAGCAGACTGAACTTCTGAAAGAATCTTTTATGCGTTCGAGCGATGGGCACGCGTTTTAGTGAGTTCATTCGAGCGATGAAGTGGTTGCTCTAGCGGTCTTCGCGATCTTGTTTTCTACAAAGTGCATTGTTCGCTGCTTTTAGGGTTTAAGCCGTCCAAATTCTAGGAGAGCAAAGCTACCAAGGTTTTCTATATTGGAAGGTATTTTTATGAGTGATTCCTTAATGATTTGAGAGTGATCAAGGGATTTATGAACTTCATATTAACATCATCAAGGGGTTTATTTGTTTTATTTTATTCACAAAAGAGATAAGCGTTCTTTGATGGATTCTGGGAAACTTGGGCCTGAAACTTTGATGGATTTCGGAGTGGCTTATCGTCGTGGATTCGACATTAGCGTTATGGATTCGACGTTGGGCAAGACAATTCTAGGGTGAAGATAGTGGTGGAAGAGGCACATCAGGGTTGGTTCAATCCAGGCGTGGATTCGCTAAGTAATTGAGAGTATACATGTGTAATTCTTTTTTGTTTTCTTAGTGGATTATTTTGTGGCTTTGGCCTGTGGCTTTTTTTTTTTCTTTTTTTTTTAATTACAATTGGAGGCGCTTCAATTATGATTTTTTTCACGTTAAATCGTTGTGTCGATTTGTTTTTGATTGTTTGATTGGGATTGTTATTCATTGTTTAAAATTTAAACATAATTACAAATCAATATCTTGGAGATTTTAAAATTTTCAAGTGAGATACTCTATATCCACTTTTTAAATAAAAAATAATAATTTCATTCTCTAATTGAGAGTGTTAGGTTGGAGATGCTTGGCAATGCTACAAATTCACCCAAAAAAAAAACCCTAGAAAAATTCAATCAAAAATAAAATAAAATAAAATCAATGATCTATATTCATAGTGAATATGGCTCACATTCCACTAATTTTAAATTTTCACCACACATACACTTTTGAAATGAAACTCAGAATAAATTTTTATAGCCCATAATATTTTTATTTTCTGTTTTCCTTAGCTTCGTCCATTTCTAGTCTTTTCTCTTTCACTCAATAACACATCTTGATATTGCTATGATTTACATTAATATCTCTTTCAGTCATTCATCACTGATATACATTCTTATTATTTTAAATTTCAAGGCATGCTATTTTGCATCACATTTATTTCAAAAAAAAAAATTTTATTTTCTATGTGTATTTATACAATAAATGTCATTTATATATATGAGGCGTATCATATTAAAAAATGGTAGCAGCTAATGTCAACGAGAAAAGTTACATAGAAAGTGAAAAATTTTAATAAACTATGTAAGTGATGTATAACAGCCTTATTAAATTTCATAGTAATATGCCTTTATTATCAGAGAAACCATATAACAACTTCCGCTTTCTTTTTATTTATTTATTTATTTTTATTTTTTTTGTAGTAGTATGTAAACAATTACTTATATTTATTTGGTTCAAAATTTCTTACAAACAAAATTGATCAAACTAAACTCATCTGCCCAATGGGACTTATCTCGTTGCCATTATTTTGTACGCTCAGTGATTGAACCCTGGTTCCGCCTCCGATGAAGAGGAATTTGTCAGTCAAGAAGCAGAGGAAGCATTAGCTAGAGAAACAGAGAGTTGAATTGGTGATGCCAGCAGCTCTGTTACCAATTTGAACAATTTACATATGTAACAACAGTTTATTCTTATTAATATAATCAAATTTATACACTCAAGTGATTATATTATAAAGATATTGGATTGGCATGACTTTGAATATAGAAAATAACAAACATTATGTTATCTCAACAATAAAATTCATTTCCGTGGGTGTTGATTTTTAATCACACAACCAAACGGGGAATTCAGCTGGAGAGGACCGACAGAATAGATTAACCCAAAAACCTGTACAAAAAGATGAGAATTCGACGGTGGTTCATCCACTCGGGGACACTCCGACGATCAAGTCAGTAAACAATATCTCTCAAAGATAGCAAATTGTGTTTAAACTCACAAGAAAGAACTTACCTCAGACTCAAGAAGGTTCCCTACTTTTATAACCAGCAATGACATGATTCCTTTAGAAGCCTCACTTCAATGGACTCAGGCTTAATGCTCATCTTGGACCCTCAGCTAGATAGGGATAACCTCTCTTTAAGCTTTATCTTTATTCAAACTGAGATCCTCTCCTATTCTAGGACTCTTGTCCCTTATTCGTCTACCTTGGATTCCGGTATCTTCGCAGATAACCTCGGCCTAGCTGAGATCATCTCGGCGGCATGACCAAGCCACGCGGCACCTCGGCTGACACTTCGGCGTCACCTTTGCCAAGTGTTATCATTCACAAAATACTTCCCCACAATTGCCCCCTAAGTTCCATTACCTCGGCAACCTGAAGTGATGGAACCTACATCGCTCGTTTATACTACATGTCGGCTAAAAATTCATTTTGTTCTTTGACTGATATCATGACTCATCGGCTTCAGCAAAACCAAGACTCTACTGTCCCCTTTCCCAAGACTTAAGAATCAAGAACTCAATTCTTTAAGCATCTCATCCGAGGTCGCTCCTCTAGCCGAAGATATGGCCTCATTACTTCAAGAATTGCAAGAGTTCTAACTGTGCATGAGCTGTCACGCACAGCCTTTCCAACCGTTTCATATACGTGTCATTTCCTTATTGATTCGTACCTGACACAGGTTATCAAGGCGCCCACGCTGCCTGACAAGCACATCGGCCAAGGCATCTCATTACGTTTTGCCGCCTTTTCACATTTTTGACAAAACTTCTTCTTTCTCTCTCTATCTCTTCACTTCGCATTCTCGCAATCTCTCTCTTAAGATTTTCTCTCTCTACATTTCCAAAACTTTCATTGTTGCATTCACGAGCTCTTTGCACCCATTCCGTTCACCACTTCCGGCGAGCTTTTCTAGTTTAATCTTCCACTATTTTGAATATATACTAATACTGTATATGTTGCCATTGAATTCGTTTTTACAGTTGTACTATGTTTCTATCTTCTTGATTTGGTCATCATTTCTTGTTCTTGCATCATAATTTGTTCCTAAGTTCTAGAGTATTCGTATTGCCTATGGTTTTTACACACTGCCTTGCACATACTCACTCAATGTTTACAATTTTCCATGTTCTTGGATCATCACCGTTTACCACTGTGCTCGCCACATTGTTGCTCTTTTGATTCTAAATCATATTCCCTTTCTATTTTTCTTGATTTTTTTTAGATCTGTTGCATTTGATTCTTGCTTCACCATAGTTTAGGTTTGAGATTTGATCTTTAAACTCTGTTTCTTAGGAAAACTGGAACCAATTTCACTATAGACCTTCACAATCCTCACCTTAGTGCTCTCTAGGGTCTAGCCAAGGTTCTAAAACCCCTGCCAGTGTCTTTTCTCTAAAATCCATCACAAAACATTTTAAGCCGAGATCATGGGTATGTTTAGGTGGAGGGTAGACACCCCGGCCAAATTAGAATACTTCAGGCAAGAGTTTTATATCCTAGTCGACATCTAGATCAGGTTGACTGGCAAGGAGGACTCTATTATACCATATACGAATTCCATGGCTTTTTCCTATGATTGCTTTCATTGAATGTGGACTTCAGCTTCCTGTAGACATCCTTTTTTTGGGAAATCCTCCATTACTACAAACTTAACCCTATGCAGCTGGCCATTAACTCGTGTAAGGTTATCAATGGCATAATAGAATTAGCACGTTGAGAAAAAGCTAGGATTACACTAGCCGACATCCAGTTCTGTTACACAATGTGTGGCCTCAAGTCTAACAAAGGCTACATATACTATCTCAAGCCCAGATCCACTGCCTACAAACTTATAGCCAACTTCACAGACTCCAAAAAGGGTGCTGGACACAACTATTTGATCGTCTCGGGCAACTGGGAGTTTGCGCCTGATAATGATCTTCATCTCTTTTCTCTGTGCCGACTAGGGTTTAGAGAGGATAAGGATAAGAACTGAGTCATCCCATAACTTATCGTTATTAAGACTTGCCAATTCGTCTATCTATACTAATGTTTTGTTACTCTTTCTTACAGTCCTTCCTCAGCCATCAAAGGACTTTTGCCAGACCTTCTTCCGAAGCCCAGGTCTCAAAAAGCTCTTGGATCATCCCATCCAAAAGCGCAAAGCCCCCCTCCTGCTGAATTACATTCCTATATATAAGTCTTCTTTACCCGACATTCCCCGTCGAAACAAGACTCCTCCATCGGCCGCAACTCTGCTAGTCACTTCATTACCAAGGCTAGACCAGGCCTCTTCTTCAGATCTAGTAAAGCAGCCATCCATCTCTGCCTCCCAGCTTATTCCACCATCTCAACGCCGATGCCAATGTCGTGCTCCACCAAACGCACCGGCCAGTAGAACTCGTAGCTACAAACACCGAGATTCTAAGGCGTCAGCTAACGATCTAGCAAACCCTCCAATTGCCCTTCCTGCATTCCACTTCGGTACTAGAGTTACCGTTGCCGCATCTGCCGATGACATGGGCTGCAGTAAAGCCATCGTTGAAGACCTCCTGGCCGATTTCTTCACCATCTCAATCCCAACCTCAGCCTAAACCAAAAAGGGTGAAGAGAGCTAAAGCAAAAGCCTCTATCACCCAAATTGACTGTGAAGACACCGAGCTGATCTCTAAACTGGCCGAGATCGAGAAAAACAAAATTACCGTCGAGAAGAGGCCTACCGAGGCCGAGCCATCCGACCAACAGCAAACAAAAATGCCGAGGTCTGAAGGTGCAGAGGGCCCAGGCTTCTTCAAAGCCTACGCGCCATGGGCTCCAATAATTTTGGTTGGCGATCGATCGATGAGAGCTGGCGACAGTGCCATTGATAGCATTGAGGTTGGCGCCGCTCTCTCCACTATTGTTCTTCTACCTACCGATCTAATTAGTATGGCCGAGATAACCGAATATGAAAACTTCGCCTTGATGATGCAGCATTTTGTCCTGATAAGTCTTCAACACTTGTACTTTTTTGGCCTTTCACTTTAAGTTTTACATTTGGAAATTTTTACTAATTTGGTTTATTTCTTGTCTTCAAGGCCATCTAGCATGCCAACTCCTTTGCAACAAAAGCTGAGGATTTCAAGAAGGAGTTGGTCCACAAGACCCAAAAGGCTGCTGGCTTCCTTGCCTTTCTCAACAATGTTGAGGCCAAGATGAAGGTTCTGCTGGATCAGGCCAAGGCTGCTAGGCGAGCACAAGACTAGGCCGAGGAAAAGGCTGAGGCAGCTGAGGCTGTTGCCGAGGTTCTTAGAGCGGAGGCTAAAGTGGCCAAAACCAAAATTTCTGAAGCCGAGGCTGAGCTCCAAGAGGCCTTGGTGACCAAGGCAATCGAAATCAAGGCAGACGATGAAAAGGCCTACGCCAAAGGCCAAGATGACGTGCATGACGCCTATAAAGCCCAAGTCAACTAAGCTTGTAACTGGGGGTTTTATCTCAGTTGGACGGCAGCCCTCAATAAACTTTCTATCCCAACGGATTCTCCCCTCCGAGATATCAACTAACTCCAAGCGCCTTTCCCTCCAACTCCTAAATGATCGGACGACGAGGTTGAAGTGGAGGAGGCTGATGCTGATGATGCTGAAGAAAACAAGGGGGTTGTTGCTTGGGCCAAGTCCTCAACTCTGAATGATCAAGTCCTTGACTTGACTCAAGATGAGGAAGACGAGATCTCCAAAAGTCCTCTCCCAAGACGACAATATCTGACGCCGAGGTACATACAACCAAGAAGAGTCTTGATGAGACCCTTCGTGAAATTGACACTGAGATCGAAGTTGAAAAAACTGCTGAGAAGCCCTCCCAACTGTCTGCCGAGGCTGAAACACCGTCAACCGTTGAAGCAGTACAGTATTCTTAAAAATTTTCTTTGCTTGTACTTTTTCCTTTTTTCAGTTGTAACTTTTTGTTTGTTTGAACAATTCTAAGTTTCAATTTGGCTGATGTGCTTGCTTTTGTATCCGAACAAGTTGTCTTCTTTACTAGGCCGAAGTGCCTTTTTGTCTTTGAACAAGTACCACATTCTGAATGCAAATTTTGTATTTTCTTTTAAGTGTTGAATGTTTGTTTACTACTTTCGTTCTATGCCCTATATGTTTCCGCACTTAGAATATTATTGCAATTCTTCCAAGTACACCTTAATTGTGTAATTACTTCTGGTTGGGATACCTCAGACAAGTATCTCCTCGGATAAAGACCTTTACTGTTTTCCTCGACCAACACTTAAAAATATAAAAATATTTTTACAAGTACTGTTTCTTTACTTGTACTTGTTGTCTTTAATCAATACTTCATTCTTTTAGCCCTTCTAAGTTTTGACAAACTGTTTGGTTATTTCAGGTAACAAATACCTCGGGTATTCCCTTATCTAGTTACCTCGGCTGACTCCAACTTGTAAATTGTTGTCAAAAATTTTAGCAAGTGTCAACCTTAATTCTTGCTTCTTGCCCCCTAATGTGAACCTAAGTACCACTTATGTTCACATTAAGCACGCATCAATTTTTTTTGCCGAAGTCTGATTTAAACAAATCTTAGCCAAGGTTTTCTGCCTTGGTGGCTTTTGTTAATCTAACCAGTGCAAACTTAGTTCAATTCCGCCGTCATAGCAAGTCCAAGTTACTTATTATGTTTCTTTCAAAAACATCGCCAACTTAGTTCAACTTCATCGTTTGGCAACTATAATTCAACTCTACCATATAATAAGTCTAAGTTATTCATCATGTTTTATTCGGAAACATCACCAATTTAGTTCAACTCTATCGTATGGCAAGTATAATTCAACTCTACCATATGATAAGTCTAAGTTATTCGTCATGTTTCAATCGAAAACATCGTCATAAGATTGTTCAATCCTATAGCACAAATTTCAAATTCATAAAAAAAAAAAAAAAAAAAAAAAAAAAAAAAAAAAAAAAATCGAACTAGCACTTTATTAAAACTTCAGTTAATAAAATCATGACATAAATCTTGAAAAAAAAAACTAATGATAAAAAAACTTCAGATTGCAAGTGTTCCACGGTCTTAGCAACTCCTTGCCATCACTGTCCTCCAGCCGATATGCTCCATTGCCAGCAACTAAGATGATTCTGTAAGGCCCTTCCCAGTTTGGGCGAAGCTTGCCCCCCATGGGATCCTTCTTATTGCCAACGACTTTTTGAAGCACAAGGTCCCCAACCTTGAACTCCCTTAGGTTGACCTTTTTGTTGTAAGCCCTAGCAAGCTGTTGTTGGTATGCCCCCAGCCGAATTGCTGTTATCTCCCTTCTTTCTTCCAAGAGGTCCAGATCTCGAGTCAGGAATGCCTCGTTGGTCTCATTCTCCACTCCCTAGGTTCTGATTCCAGGGATGCCGACCTTCAGTGGGATAACTGTTTCAGTGCCATAAGCCATGGCACAAGAAGACTCTCCAGTTGATCTTCTCGGCATAGTTCGATATGCTCACAGTACATTGGGCAATTCTTCCACCCACTTTCCCTTGGCTACTTCCAGTCTCTTCTTAATCCCATCCAAGATGGTCTTGTTGGATGCTTCTACCTGACCATTGCTTTAAGGGAAGCTACAAGTAGAGTAATAATTTTTAATCTTGTATTTTGCACAAAAGCTCTTAATCAGCTTATTGTCAAACTGAGTGCCATTGCCTGCTATAATAGCCCTTGGGATCCCGAATTTGGATATTATGTTCTTTTACATGAAGTTCTTCACATTGATATCTCGAATCTTTGCAAGGGGTTCAGCCTCTACCCATTTTTGTAAAGTAGTCTGTGGCTATTAGCAAGAACTTTCATTGTCCAGTTGCCTGTGACAGTGGTCCCACTAGGTCCATACCCCACTGGGCAAACGGCCAAGGGCTGAACACTGGGTTCAGATCTGCTGTTGGCTAATGTGTCAAAGGTGTAAACCTTTGACACTTCTCACACCTTTTGACATAGGCTTCAACATCCTTTTGCATGTATGGCCACCAGTATCCTTGGGAGATGGCTCTATAGGCAAGTGATCTACCCCCTGCATGGCTTCCATAAAACTCCTTCATGAATCTCATATAAAAACTCCTCTACCTGAGAGGGATACACACACCGAAGTAGAGGTCCAATGAAGGATCTTCGGTACATATGGCCTTCTGCTGATAGGCAGAACCTGGCCGACTTCAACTTGGTCTTGTGCGGCTCTTTTTGGTCATCTGGCAGCTTGCTATCCCTGAGGAACATTAGTATTGTATCCATCTAGCTTGGACCCATTTATATGCACATTGCCTCATATTGTGTTATCAGAGGCTCCACAATTGGTCCTGTCAAGTAATCAACCATAACTGTCCTTGGTTCTCCTGACTTTATTGCGCTAGCTAGGTTAGCCAAGGCATCAGCATGACTGTTGTCATCTCGGCTAACCTGCTGTAACCGATAAGCCTGGAACAATGCTAGCAGTCTGATAACCTCTTTGACATAGGCTATCATCCTTTCATCTCGGGCTTCATACTCATTCGTTGCTTGATTAACAATAAGTTGGGAGTCACAGAAGACTACCACATCATCGGCTTCCATGGCTGCTGCTAGTTTCAGTCCTGCAATCAGCGCCTCATACTCTGCCTCGTTGTTTGAGGCCTTGAAACCTAAACGAATAGATTGTTCAATCATTCGCCCATCTGGCGATACCAGCACCACTCCTGCCCCTACTCCTTGACAGTTTGAACTTCCGTCAACAAACAAACGGAAGGAGTCGCCGATGTAGATGTCGTAGGGTTTTGCTTTCCCTTCCTTCTTCTGCACTATTGGTATGGGGTTCTTTGGCCCCAGTTGGATTTCCTCTGGTTCGCCTGGACAACCCAAGCCGCAGCTCACTAGAGCCCAACATGGGATGGCACGAGGGGTGAACTTGGCTATAAAGTCGGCCAGAACCTGGCCCTTGATCGTTGTTCTAAGCCTAAATTCCAAGTCGTATTGGCCGAGCACCACTGCCCATCTGGCTATTCTACCTGACAGATCTTCATGCTACAATAGGGACTTCAGGGAGTGCTTAGTCAGCACCACAATCTTGTGGGCTTGGAAGTAGTGATTCAACTTTTTGGAAGCCATCACCAAGGCTAATGTCAATTTCTCCAAGGGCAGGTACCTGGTTTCTGCACTTGCTAAGGTTTTACTCACATAGTATATCGCTTTTTTTTCTCCCTCCTCTTCTCGGATTACCACTGCACTCACTGCGTGGTCTGAGACTACCAAGTATAGGAACAATTCTTCTCCAGGTATTGGATTTGACAGAACTAGAGCTGTTGTCAAGTACCTTTTCAAGTCGACCATGGCGATTTTGCATTCTTCTATCCACATAAAATCTGTGGCCTATTTTAACAAACTAAAAAATGGTTTACATTTATCAGAACTTTGGCTGATAAATCTATTCAAGGCTGTTGCCTTGCCGGTCAAAATCTGGACCTGCTTGGCTGATGTCGGTCTTTTCAAGTCAAAGATGACCTTGATTTGGTCTGGGCTTGCTCTTATGCCCCTCCTGGTCACCAAGTATCCCAAGAACTTAACGGACTTGACTCCAAATGCACATTTCAAAACATTGAGTCGCAACCGATATATTCTTAATATGTCAAAAACTGCCTATAAGTCGGCCAAATGTTTCTCAGGTTTCTTGGTCTTCACGACCATTTCATCAATGTAGACCTCAATTGTCCTCCCAATCAAATGCTTAAACATCTTGGTCAGTAGCCTCTGGTAGGTTGCTCATGCATTCTTTAATCCGAATGACATCACTCTGTAACAATAGAGACCTTTCGGGGTGATGAATGCAATCTTCTCTTCATCTGGGGCATACATTGCTATCTAATGGTAGCCTCTGTATGTGTCTAAGAAACTCATCATCTCATGCCCTGAAGTGGCATCTACTAATTGATCAATCTTGGGCAGTGGGAAACTGTCTTTATGGCAAGCCTTATTCAGGCTAGTGAAGTCCACCAAGACCCTCCACTTGTCGTTCTTCTTTTTCACTACCACTGTGTTGGACAACCAAGTAGGGTAGTTCACTTCTCGAATGATTTGGGCTTCAAACAACTTGTCCACTTCCTTCTCAACTACTTCCACATGTACTAATGTTGACCGCCTTGCCCACTAGATAACAGGTTTAGCCGACCTATCTATATTAAGCCTATGGCAAGTGACCTTGGGGTCGATACCTAGCATCTTATAGGGTGTCCAGGCAAACACTTCTATGTTTACTTGCAAGAAAGCTTCTAACTCCATTTCCTTCTCCTCGGCTAAGCCTAAGTCGAGAAGGAAGAAGCGCTCTCCATTAGCTTTCTAGACTAGAATTTTCTTCAAATCCTCCTTACTCTGCTTCTCACACATTACAAGTGGACTTCATTGCTGCCATGTAGCAATTTTTTGCCTACACCTGATCCCCTCTGACCTCCTCAATCCCATGTTCAATTAGGAATCGTAACAGCTGGTGTAATGTTAAGGGAACAGCCCTCAAAGCATGAAACCATGGTCTGCCCAAGATAACATTGTAAGGGGAAGGGGTGTCAATTATTGTAAATTTGTGGCTCCTAGAGGCCACGTCGACATTCCGTTGAATCCAACCATCGGGCTATTGCATTGTTCTAGATCATCTGGGTAAAGGCCAAGCTCCTTGTAATATCTAACATACATGATGTCACAAGAACTGCCTTGATCAACCAGTATGCACCTTACTTGGAACTCTCTAATCTTCAGCATTATCACCTGGGCATCGTTGTGTGGATGTTGCATCATATCCAGATCTACCTCAGTAAATGAAACCATTGGCCTCTAGTACTCATTTGTCCTAGGCTTCTTTTGCTGGACCTGATATACATGTTATAGATGCCTTGTCCTCTGAGTTTCCCCATATACATCATTCTCATTGACCTTTGAGTAAATTACATTGATCACCCGAGGGCCCTCTACTTGTTGCGGTAGCGGTGGTGGAGGTAGTGCTGCCGGTACCTAGGGTAGCGTTGCTTGCTTTTCCCTTGTCTTAGCCTCATCTACTAGGTCTCTCAGGTGACCCTGTCTGACCAGATCCTCCAAGTGTGTCTTCAAAGCCCTACATCCTTAAATCAAGTGCCCATCCGTATTATGGTAAGCACAATGCTTCCCAAAGCTCCTTTCCATAAACTCGCTAGGGATCTTCTCCGACGCTCTGTAATACGGTTAGTCTCCGACTGTCTGTGCAACCCTCAACTCTGTTTCTTGCCTATTGAAACCAGTGTTACCTCAGTCTCGCTTCGATGAACCATTTTTATTCTCTTACTTTGGTGTCTTTGCTCCATGTATGTCTTCCTCTACTCTGGCATATTTCTCGATTCGTGCCATGAGCTCCTCCATACTCTTTGGTAGAGTTTTTGCAAGTGACTTTTGAAGCGGACATTCATCCTCCAGGCCATTTTTTAAAGATATGACCGCCAGCTCCTAGTTGCATGCCGGTATTCGATTGAACACCTCATAATACCGTTTGGAATAAGCCCTGAGGCTTTCACCCTCGCTAATGTTCAAAGCCAACAAGGAGTCTACTCTTAGTAGCTACAACTTATTTGTTACAAACCTAGCCACAAACATCTCGGTCAGGCCTTCCCAACTCTTCACAGTTCCTTTCAGCAACTTGTGGAACCAATCTGATGCCATTTCTCCAAAGGATGAAGGGAACATATTGCACAACAACTACTCATTCCCGCTATACAAAGCTATTGAATTTAAATATAAGCCGACATGAAAGCTCTTATCAGACTTACCATCATAAATCTGGAACCTCAGCATATGGAATCTCTTTGGGGCCTCAAATCTATCCAACTCCACTGAGAATGGCATTTTCAGCTTGACGGGGGATGTTATCTCGGCGTGGAGTCGCTTCTTCTGGAGATAGTCCCTCAGATCCTCCTTCATTTGGCCAGGAGCTCGACTATCAACAGATTTCAACCTTTTTGGCGCGCTGCTCCCGGGGTCGTTGCGTATCCTCTTGGACTTCTCTTCATTTACTGTATCAAAGCAAAGTCCCTTCCCGTGGATATGCCGAGGTTCTTTGGCATAGGTTCCCTTGGTTCGTAGTGTCCTCTACGACTCGCCTCTCACCGACTCTACTCGCCCGACATCCCGTGAAGACCGATGTAAGCACTTTTTTTCCTTGCCATGCTGCGAGACTGCTAGGATTGTTTTCTGCCCCCTTTTCTGGGCGTCAGTCTTGGCCGCTGATACCGGCGTGTCCTTCAATGGGAATGGTGGTTGTATCACGTTGTTCTGCATTATGAAGTTGATAACCAATTGTAGGTCTGCCAACTTGTTTGTCATTCTTTTCATCTCGTAGTCCCTCCTCAGGTATCTATCGTTGCATACCTGGAGGTCATTTTCGTTGTAACACTCATCTCGGCCTTCTTTCTTTGGGGCATTCCCCTCTTTGCCGACATCCTTCTCCCCAGGATTCGGATCCTGTGATCCTTCACTGCGATTTTCTTTCTCGGGATTAGGATTTGTATGTTCACAACTCTCACTATTAATGTCATCTCCAATCTTTTCTTCCTGTCTGTCGTTGGCCATTTATTCTCCTTAAGTTCCCACAGACAGCGCCAAATTGTGGGTGTTAATTTTTGATCACACAACCAAAAAGGGAACTCACCTGGAGAGCACCAGCAAAATAGATTAAACCCAAGAACCTGTATAAGAAGAGGAGAATTCGGCGGTGGTTCGTCGACCCGGGGGCACTCCGACGATCAAGTTAGCAATCAATATCTCTCAAAGATAGCCAATTGTGCTTAAACTCTCAAAAAAGAACTTACCTTAAACCTACGAGAGTGTCTTGCTTTTATAACCGGCAGTGACCTAATTCCTTTAGAAGTCTCACTTCAATGGACTCGGGCTCAATGCTCATCCTGGACCCTCAGCTAGATAGGGTTAACCTCTCCTTGAGCTTTATCCTTATCCAGATTAAGATCCTCCTCTGTTCTACACTCTTGTCCCTTATCCACCTTTTTCGGATTTCGGTATCTCCGCAGAAACCTCGGCCTAGCTGAGATCATCTCGACAGCATGACCAAGCCATGCGGCACCTCAGCTGACACTTCGGCATCACCTTTGCCAAGTGTTATCATTCACAAAATACTTCCCCACAATTTCATAAACCAACAATTTAAACAAAAAATTAGAAAATAAAATAACATGTGAGAATTATAAAAGGTACGAGAAATCGTTGTCTTAAAAACATAATTACCTCCTATCGTACAGGTTCTAGTAGATGAATTAGGACTTCAAGATACATAGTAGCGGACGTAGAAATTTTAGTAAGAGGGGGCCAAACTATGTACAATAAAAATTGATTACAAAAGCAGGTATTTTGTACTCAAATATTTATTTTTATAAGTGTACAAATTAAGCATCATTTTTAAATTTGCAAATAATATTTTCACTTAATAGACATTTACAAAACAAAAGGTATGAAAGCAAGATTATAAATTTTTCTTACACTTTATACAAAATATAAGATCAATAAAATAATAATAGATAAGTACTTTTCACATTAAATGTAATCACATTAGGTTGTAACTAACACTAATTAAAATCATAATTGAAGGTCATTTTGGTCATAACTAGGGATGTAAAAATGGCTCGTGGCCCGTGGCTCGTGGGCAGCCGATGCCCTCCTGTGGCTCGGGGTAGGCCCAATATGGTTAAGCTCGGGCTTGAGCCTAACCTGAGACTTTGGGCCTGGGTTATCATTTTGAAGCCCGTCGGCTCGATCCATGACCCGCCCTGACCCAGCCCAAAAATTTTCTGCCTTTGTGAGTGGCTCGACCTGCGGCCTGCCCCTTCAACGACTCTCTGTCTCCGAACGATCAAAATTCAAAATTCAAAATTCAAAAAAAAAAATTCAATTCAATTCAAACGGTCACTTGACCGTTCAACACCAAATGACCCAATTTTTTTTAATTTACAAATTGACCCTCACTTCTCCCAAACTCCTATAAATATCCCCCCTCTCCCATTTTATTTCTCACAAACAATTCTCTCTCGCAAACTCTCAATCTCTCTCAACTCTCTATTCTCTCAATTAATTTTGAAGTCTCATCCTTAAGTGGCAATTGCAATTGTGCAAGAAGTAACTTTTATCAGAAGAAACTAATTTTTGTATTGCATTCACCCGTCGGTAGCAGTAATTAGTTGAATTAAATTTATTAGTTACTATTTTTTTACATTAACTATTTCTTAACATATATTAGTTGTTATTTTTACTCATAATTTAAAATAATTGTTAGTTCTTATACATTATTTTACTTACATTACTATGAATCCTAATATTCTTAATGTTTTTTTCAATATTGATGTATACTATACACAACATGAATCTGTTGATTCTCCTTCTAATGTACTTGGTATCCCTCTTCTAACAGTTGGATCATCATCTAGTGGCATGACTAGTGGTGTTTGGGATCATTTGGAAAAATATCTATAAATAATCCTGATGGTACAATTACATTTAAAGCAAAATGTAAATATTGTGCATATTTATTTAGTGTTGCATTTGCAGAGAGTACTAGTCATTTAAAAATGTATGCCAACAACCTGATATTAGAAGTCAAATGCAATTAAGGGTTTCATCAACTAGTCATTTGCAAATATTTTCATATGATCCTATACGTGTACAAAATTCTGTAGTTGATTATATTATTAAAAAAAAAAACTTTTACTAATAGTAAATCTCTCAATTTTTTACAAACGGTTCACGAAAATTTTGCACCGCAATATCAAAGTTTTCAAGAAATACTACTAGAAATAAAATTTTAAAGAAATTAGAAATTTGAGAGTATTAAAAGTGAATTATTTGGCATCTTCAAAAATTTGAATGGAAGAGTTTGTTTAACATCTGATTTGTGATCAAATAATGGTTTAGAATATCAATGTATCACTGCACATTTTATTGATAATGATTGGAAGTTAAATAAAAGAATTATTTTATTTAGATTAGTTGAACTTATATACACTGGTCATTCACTTGGTATAGAAATAAGAAATATATTATATGAGTGGGCTTTGTAAAATAAAATATTTACCTAAAGTTTACATAAAGCAACATATTACAGTCGAACTGTAACTCATTTGAAATCAACTTTACAATTAGTTATTGGTGGTGATTTATTTCATATTCATTGTTGTACTCATATTTTAAACTTGACTGTTAAAGAAGCCATGCATGTATATGACACTTCTGTACTAGTAATAAAAAAATGCGGTTGTTACTATTTTGTTTTCTGCTAATCGAATTTCGAAATACAAGAAAATTTGTCAAAGAGAAGGCGTGCCATTTTAAAAAATTTGTCAAAGAGAAGGTGTGCCATTTATATAGACAGTAGGTGGAATTCAACATATAATATATTAAAAAAACTTCTAAACAAAGAAAAGCAATAAATTTTTTTTTTACAACAACATCAATAGGAAGAGTATTAACTCCCATAGAATTTAATTGGCGCCAAATAGCCTTATACAAAGATTTTTTAAAAATTTTTGATACTGCAAAAAAATTATTTTCTTATATATATATATTCCTATTTCACCATTTGTTTTACATATGTTAGCAGAAATAATAAAAGCTTTCATAAAATATATGGGTAATGAATATTATTTAACTATTATTACTGCAATGAAAGAAAAATTTGATAAATATTTTGATCCATTGCCTCATCTTTTAGGTTTAACCATAATAATTGATTCTAAGTGTAAAGAGATTGATTAAAAATAATTTTTAGAACGTATTTTTGCTAATAAAAAATAATTTTCCTTATTATACAAACATGCAAAATATTATTTGAAGAATACAAAGCAGCTGCAGTTGCAAATACACATACACACACTACACCTGCAGCCTTATCTCGAGGCGGAAGAATAAATGTTTTTTCAGCAATAAAAAGTAGAAGAATATCTCAACATATAAGTGTAAGTAGTTCTGAACTACAACGTTATTTGGAAAGCCCATTAGTGAATGATTTTGATGATTTTGACATTTTGGATTAGTGGAAATATAATGAAACTATGTGACTTGTGATTTCATAAATGACCTATGATATACTAACTGTTCCTACTTTTACAGTTGCTTCGGAAACAATTTTTAGTGCAAGTGGACGGATGCTGAACGATTACCATTGTATGCTTTCGCCTCAAATGGTTGAGGCATTGATGATATTCATAGATCATATGCATGCGCTTACGAGAAGACAAAATTATAGTAAAAATGAAAGAATTCAAAGCAATTTGGATGGCATATCTTCAAGCAACATGAGTGAATTATCTGTCTCCTCCGATGATTGATCAATAATTTATTTTTATTCTTTCATTTCGTTATTTTTTTGTATTAGATTATTAAGGTGGAGTATAATACAAATGATTGGTAGGCTAGTAGGTGCCAACCTAGTTGGAATGTATTTGACCTATAGCGATGCAATTGCTCTACTATAATCAATAATTTGCTTCTATTATATTTAATGATATAAAATTTTGTAATATTTTATTTCATTTTGAAACAAAAATTATTCATTCAATAAATATTATCTATTTAATTTAATGATTGTAATATTGCAAGTTTCATTTTGATATATATAAAATTATTCATTTGAAAAGAAGAAAATTACATAATTTCATACTTTTTTTAGTCATAAGTTCATAACAAAAAAAACGTAAGTTATACATAATTAAATTTAAATACCACCACACACGAAACATAACAAAACATCTCTTTAATCTTAACTAAAATACTTTAGTACAAATTTCCTTTTATTTTTTTATCTTTCATAAATAATCTATATACATAATATATTTATTGTTTATTTTTGCAAAAAAAAAAAAAAAAGCAAGCCAGGCTCGGCTCGCACCTTGATCCCAGGCCCTAGACCCTAATCTTAGTGGGCCTGGGCTTTATTTTTCAGCCCATGGGCTACCTGGCCCCGCCCAGCCCGCCAAAAGGACACGGGCCAACTTAAGCCCAAGCCCGGGTGGGCCAAACTATTATTACACCCCTAGTCATAACTAAAATCACTACAATGAGTTATATCAAATACTACTTTCAAGCATAATCAAATATTAGAATGAGATGTAACTAATTTTAATTTTATAATCAAAAATTTAGTCAGAACCCCTCTATTAGACTCTTGTTTGGTGAAAAGTACAATTTAATTTATTTTGCTTCGTAAACTTCCTAAGGAAAAAGCACATAATTGAGTAAGGATAAAGTAAAATATCATTTTTTTTTTCTTGGGAAATATTGGCAAAGTAATATGTTATTATGAACCAAAAATAATATATTATTGTGAGATAGAATAACATGTTACTATCAAACAGAGTAACATGTTATTATTTATATCAATTTTGACGGTAATATATATATATATATGAATAATTTCATAGTTAACATGAATCTTATTTGATAGATCTTGATGAGAGGATTCTAAAAATAGTAATTATATTAAAACCAACATCTAGATTAAAAGTTATATTATTTTAAAATTTAATATTTTGATAATAGTGATATGTGCTGAACTTTTTAAGAAAATTTTTTTGTGTTTATCTTTAATGCATTAAAATTTTATTATGTAGGAGTTTTGACAAAATTTCTCTTTTATAATTTGTTAGCTCCATCACCATAATGGCCAATAACTAAACACCACAATAATTCATAACTAACATCAATTTAAATCATATTTTATATATATAATGTATTATAGCATGACTCTAACTCAATGCTTCAAACAAATTAACAAAGTTGAGACATGTGTGAAGGGGCCAACTCTTTATCACTTATAGATTAATAACAAATTGACATGAGTGTGTTTGTTTTGAGGGATTATTTCATGGGATTGGACTATTAGTCCATCCGGACTAATAGTCCATTATTTGGTTCAATTTTTTTTGCTCCGGATTAATAATCCCTCCGGACTATTAGTCTCTCATATGAGGAATAATTGTATTCTAGGGGGAAGTGTGAGATTATTTCCATGGGATTGGTATCCCATGGGACTAATGTGTGAAATGTCTATTTTACTCTCATGCTATTACTTAATAAACAATTGAAAAATGGTAAAATAGTCTTTTGAACATTTATAAATTATTTTTTTAGTATTGTTAATTTAAAATTATATATTAAATAAAAAATATAAATTATAAATTATAAATTTAATTTAATTAAAAATAATAAATTATAAATTATGGCCTTATAATTTTTTTAATGTTGTTAAAAAATTAAATTTATATTAAATAAAATTATTTTTTTAGTGTTGTTAATTTAAAATTATATACTAAATAAAAAATATAAATTAGAAATTAAATTGAATTAAAAATAATAAATTAAAAATTATGGACATATAAATTAAATTTTTTTAGTGTTGTTAAAAAATTAAATTTATATATCAAATAAAATTATTTTTTTAGTGTTGTTAATTTAAAATTATATATTAAATAAAAAATATAAATTATAAATTTAATTTAATTGAAAATAATAAATTAAAAATTATGGCCTTATAAATTAAAAATTTTAGTATTGTTAAATTATAAATTAAAGATTACAAATTTAAAATTATATATTAAATAAAAATTACAAATTACAATGGTAAAATAGTCTTTTGAAACTTTATCTTTATCCAGTCCGTCCAACCAAACATTGGATTCACTAAAAATAGTCTAATTCAGACATTTAATCTCATGATTAAACAAACATATGATACAAATCCAGTCCAACCAAATAGTTCGGGAACAATGTATCCTAAGACTAACAGTCCAATAGATTATAATCCCCCTTTATTCAGTCCGTCCAAACAAACACAACAACCATATAATAATTGAAGATTTGCATATGGATGCAGGGGCGATGGGCCCTTCTAGCCACCCCCTGCGTCTGCCAATGAAGATACAACTCATAGTCTGAAAGAGTGCTTAATACGACACACAACCAATGATAGATGGGAGTGTCAAGTATATCTTGGACGAGCGGTGATTGAGACTCCTGAAAATCCTATGTGATTCGTGATTAGATAAGGATTAAAATATTCCAAAGTCAGAAATTCCAAAAACACTCAATCTAAAATCATCAAGCACTTACGAATGTGATTTTAGTTTGTTTGTTTTTTAGGAATAAACAATAAATCAACACAATTGATTTTTTACGTGGAAAAACCACAATTGAAGAACCTTCAATTGTAATCAAAAACCACGGGCGAACCGCCACTAATCAATCCACTATAGAAGGACTACAAGGTTACAAAGAAACCATACAAATTACCCACGCCCAATTTGTCTCAATCTTCAGAACTCTTTTCACCACGCCCGCCACGAACCGATTCTCAAGTTGGTTCCACTCCTCAACTTCACTTGTCGACTAACGACTACGTAAAGAACAAACACCTTTTGAAACTTTACGTAAAGATCTTCGGATCACACCGAAGAGAACACTCTTGAATATTAAGTATCAATCTCTTTGATGTATGAATATCAACTCATGAGTTTTAGGACTCTCTCAAGAACATCAAAGAAAACTAAACAAACTCTCAGCAGAAAACTTCAAACAGAACTCTAGAATTGTGGAATCTGATCTAGAAAAGTTAGATTGGTTTTAGGAGAAAACCATCTACTTATAGAAAACCAAAAGAGTCCCAATCGAAGAAACCAAGCATTTGAAAATTTCCCGGATTCAAGCTCGCTCGAAGCGAGGCTCCTCTCGCCGAGCGAGAGTGTAAATCGTGATTTCTACTAGTGGCCTCGCCGAGCCACGAGCCCTTCGCCGAGCGAGGAATACATCCTTGCAGTTCAAGAGAGACGCAATGCTTAGCTCGAGCCACCATACTCAAGGCCGGCGCACAATCATAGCCTTCGTGTTTTGCTCAGACAGACCTTCGCCGAGCGAGCATGTCCTCGCTCGAGCGAGGAAGGCAAAAACTTAGGAAAATTACATCTCAATTACACGCTTTAGCGCTGGATTTTGACAAGATAGGTCCTAACAATCTCCCCCTTTGTCAATACCCGGACAAAACTTTCTAAACAAGATTCCTAACCAAAAGAGCTAACTAAAACAATTACAACTCAACTAAAGACTTAATAAATTACAACTCGATGAAAAGAAAACAACGAATTCAAACTGGAGAACCATCCCCGCATTGAGTTGTAAAAATAAACCAACAAAAGTTGAGCTGTAAAGAAACCAACATAAGCATGCATTCCTCAAACACAACCAATCCTGCAGACGAAAAACCATGAGATAACCAGACATATATTCAACATTTTAGATACATCCAGACATATATGTCCAATATCCAAAATATACATCCATCATATATATCCAATATCCAAATATCTAAAACAAACAAATCCAAATATCCACATATATCCAAAGATCCAAATATCAACACAATATATGCAACATATACCTCATCTCCCCCTTTTTGTCCGGGAAAAACAAAAGGAAAGAAAGAACAAACCAAAAACAACAACCACTAGGAAGATGGTGGAGGATGTCAGAATCAAGAAGAGATAAAATCTGGGACAACATAGCACCGTGCTCATCAAGGCGAGCATCGATATGATCAAGTCGACGGGCAAGAGCTGGATCCAAATCAGGATTATCCGCTGCTGGTCCTGCATGGGCAGCCTCAACCTCCGCCTCCTCAGCAAGAGGATCATCATCACCACCTGCAACTCCGGGATCACCTGCATGAGAACCCCCAACACCGACCCACTCTAACGTGGGCCCGACTCAGTGAGACGGTGAGTTTGGTAATAGGTTTAACAGAGAAGCAAACTCATCGTCACAAAAACAGGACATTAAGAGAAGAGAGAAACGGTGAAGAAAACACCCATAGGAAGCCCCAAAGATTTTCGACTAAAACTCCAATCATTTTGATATAATCATCTCTGGAAGGTCAATAGGAAGGTGATGATGAATACAGTATAAAACATACCCCTGGTCCTGAGAAATATGAGATGAATGAGTGGTGACAAAAATGTTGGCGCACACTATGATGTTAAGAAGACGGAACCGAGGAAGCATCTCATTCTCAATGAGAGCCCCAGCGATCCAAGTCCTCGAAACACCACACAATTCGGAAGCAACCATATCAAAATTAATACCAGCCCGGGTAAGAATTGGGAAATGACACTCATCAATAGCTGGAAGACCAAGAAACTCACGAAACACATCATCAGTGATAACAAGAGATTTTTTCCTAACCCAAGTGTGAAAAGTACAACCTTCGCGATTAATAGAATGCATATTACAATAAAACTCGCGAATGAGACTAAGGTTTTGGGGACCGGAAAAGTGTAACACTTGGTCACCACCTAAGGGATCAAATAAAGACCGAATAGGAATCACCTCAAATGCATTAGATAAAACATTTCTTTCCAAATGAACTTTCCGAGAGACATAAGACTCCCTAAAAAGTTTAGCCTTTTCTTTTGACTCAAACTTGGAGGTATTGAAGGAAGGGCGTGAAACAGCCATCTTGCGACGCTTGGAAGGTTCTGCCATTACTAAACATACCACAGAGACACAACAGAGACAGATGGAAGACAGACCAAGGCACAATCCAGAAACAGACCACCCCACAACCCCAAGTCCAAACCAAGAAACACAGAGAAACAGCATGAGTTCATTAGTCCAACAAAAACCATTAGTGCAACAGTATAAAAAAAACAGAGAAGCACAGAGGGAAACCATATCTCAATAGCCAACATCATAAACCATACATGAAGCCAGATATCAATATTCAACAACATAAACAAGTATCAGAAGCAGAATATGGCACATATGGTCAACAGGTATGAACAATCAAGCAATTCCAATATGAGACATGAAAAGCCCGAAAATTCCCAATGTGAAACAAAATAACCCTGCAAATAACACAACTGTCCCAAATGCAAAATATATACGAAACACCATGAACCCTAGAGCAGGAGTTAAGGACAAAACCATAGATAAGCAAACCCCCAAAAATCAAACAAATCTACTCCCAAGAAAAATCAACCAAAAGCAAGACCCTAGAATCAATGCAAACCCTAGAAGCAATGCAAAGCATAACAACCAAACCAAGTAGCTGAGAGTATGAAACAAGCGAAATCAGGAGCAAAAAAAAAATGCAAAAAGAAATTCGAGATGGAGGCAGAGCACACCACAATCCCAATCCAAACAAATAAAAAAATAAAAAAAACTTACCAATGAGGAGGAATGGGAAGAAGAAATCCCTAAAACCAAGCAAGAAAACCTCAACCGAGTTCAGCAATGAGGGAACACAAATGCCCTAGGAGAGAGGGAGAGAGAAGAATACGAAGAGAGTAAACCAAACTGAAGAGACCCCTGTTTTTTAAAAACTGAATCGCGACAGCTCGCTCGAGCGAAGAATCGCTAGCTCGAGCGAGGGTAACAAAATCGCCAGGTTCGCTCGAGCCAGAAAATGGTCGCTCGAGCTAAATAAATGCTCTCGTGTCTGATGCGTAAGCACGCCGAGCGAGGACCACTGCTCGAGCCAGGAAAAAAAACTTTTTTTTTTTTTGTAAAACTAAAAACACCTAGGATATTTTTTTTTGAAAAAGCAAGGTGACCGGGGGACAAACTATTTCACAAGAACAAGAGCATCCATCAATTCGAGTCCCAGAATGTGAGAACAAAAATGAAACAACAAACTCATGAATAAAACAGATCATATTAAATCAAAGCCACACGCATCATGAGAATGCATAACTCAAAAACACACATGAGAGCTCATATAAGAAATGTGTGTATGTGCAATCCTAGAGAGCCACAAAGCTAGAGTTAATCCTCGTAGTGATCTGATGGCTGGACCTCCAACAAGAATAACTGACCATCACAAAGAAAAGTCAAACCACTGGGAATCACGGGGTATTTGTTGAGTAAATGCGGAAGCTCCCCCTCAGACAATGATCCCCCTTTTTTTTTTTTTTTTTTTTTTTTTTTTATTTTTTTTTATAACTTTTCTTTCTTGTGGGCACTCATTGGTGGCATACACGCTCAGAGTATGGAGTCCAAACCAGAGAAGAATGAAATCAAAATGATGGCCTGGTTGGTGCCTCTGAGGTAGCCTTTTCCTCATGCCCGGAAATCATGTACTGAGGGAGAAACCATGGAAGTGAAATAAGATGGTAGATGGTTAAGAGACTTAACATCACCCATGATATACCAGTATAGGTCAATTCCTCAGAAGAGTACAAGAAACACCGCTGGTCCATAGAGAACTTTGATCACTTGTGCGGAAACCCCGCAATGCTTTATCTCAAGGATGTGTATAGAATGAGATCATGAAGTAAATGAGTATGGGCATTCAGAATGAGCTATGAACAAAGATGAAAAAGATCTTGTATGCAACATGAGCAGTGTTCATATAAATTTTGATGAAAAGATACCAGAACTCAAACACAGATAATCATAATCACGAACAGTAAGCCAACCACACACACTCACCTTACAAGAAATGAATTCTTGAGACATTACACCCAAGGTCTTTCTAAGAAACTCAAATCAAGAAGATCAAGGGTTTTGTAAAATATCGCTTTTTGATGCTCAAGAGAAACATGTTCCAAAACAACAAGGCCTTCGCCCACTAACTCTCGAATAAAATGATGACGGATGTCAATGTGTTTGGTCGAGAGTGTTGACAGATTTTTGAAATGTTTATGGCACTTGTGTTATCACAAAAAGAGTGAGAGTGTTCTTCAATTCCATAATCATGAAGCATTTGCTTCATCCACAACATTTGGGCACAACAACTCCCTGCAAAGAATGTATTGACCTCAAGAGAGATGAGAGATAGCATTTTGCTTTTTACTATGCCAAGAAACCAGATTATTCCCAAGGTAAAACAACCCCAAGTACTTTTCCTATCATCAAGACACCTACCCTGATCGAAACCAAGAATTCGTAGTAGAATTCAGAGTATCGCTAAAACCAAACCCCAAACCCCAAGGTACCATTAACATACTTGATGATGCGTTTTACCGCAAGAAGGTGAGACTCTTTAGGATTGGCTTGGTAACGGGCACAGACACCAACACTGAAGGAAATATCAGGACGACTGGCTGTGAGATACAAAAGACTTCCTATCATACTCCTATAAAGGGTAGGATCAACATCAATACCAGAGGAATCTTTGGAAAGGTGAAGAGTGGTGCTCATGGGAGTGCGGGCATGTTTTGCAGACTCAAGACCAAACTTTGACACAAGATTTTTAGCATACTTAGACTGAGAAACAAATATACCCGAAGGAGACTGTTTAATTTGGAGACCCAAAAAATAAGACAACTCTCCCATCATGCTCATCTCAAACTCATGTGTCATGCAATCCGAAAAATATTTCACAAGATGATCAAGTGGAACCAAACACAATATCATCAACATATATCGAAAGCAACAAGAATATGTGACTTAGTATGTTTCACAAATAATGTCTTATCCACACTACCCCTTTGAAAATCATTATCAAGAAGAAAGGTAGTAAGCCTATCATACCAAGCCCGAGGGGCTTGTTTCAACCCATACAAAGCCTTGTCTAACTTGTAGACATGAGTAGGACATTTAGGGTCCTCAAACCCTTTTGGTTGCTCAACATATGCCTCTTCTTTTAGGTACCCATTCGTAAAAGCACTTTTCACATCCATTTGAAACAATTTAAAGCCAAGAAAACATGCAACACCAAGTAAAATGCGAATGGATTCGAGACGCAACCTGGGCAAACGTCTCATCATAGTCAATACCCTCTACTTGTGTGTAGCCTTGAGCAACCAACCTAGCTTTATTTCTCACAACAGTACCATTCTCATCAGATTTATTTTTAAAGATCCACTTGGTACCTATCACATTCATGTCTCTAGGTCTGGGAACAAGAGTCCAAACTTTGTTACGTTCAAATTGACCTAATTCTTCATGCATAGCATTAACCCAACTATCATCTAGCAAGGCCTCTTTAACATTCTTAGGTTCAATCAAAGAAACATAACACATATGTGATACCTCATCCCGAATCTGTCTTCGGGTTTTCATTCGATCTGAAACACTCCCAATTACCTGTTGAACGGGATGATTCAGTTTCACCCTTGCTGATGGTTTAAGTTCAGGACTTTGGGTGACAGGAGGAACCGGAGTCTTTGTTCTTTTGAGCACTCTTTGGACTTGAACTTACCTGTGAGGATGGTGCTGTAACAATTTCTTGTGATTGAGCCGCAGCATCTCCTTGATTTTGAGGTTCAGTATCCAAGATTGGAAGCTCAACATTGTCATCCTCATTTGTTGCTGAAGTAGGTGAACCTGTGTCATCTATAACCACATTGATAGATTCCATTAATGATGAAGTTCGCAGGTTATAGACTCGAAAAGCCCTACTATTGGTTGAATACCCTAGAAAAATACCTTCATCACTTCGGGAGTCAAATTTGCCCAAGGGCTCTCTATCTTTGAAGATGTAACACTTACTCCCAAATGTTTTGAAGTATTTTACATTAGGTTTCAAACCCTTCCACAATTCATAAGGAGTTTGTAAAGTGCCGGGCCTTAAATACACACGATTTATGACATAAACAATGATATTTAAGGCTTCGCCCGTAACTTTGGAGGAAGACTCTTACTAAGGAGCATGACCTAGCCATTTCTTGAACAACTCGTTCTTCCTCTCAACCACTCCATTTTGTTGTGGAGTAATAGGTGCAGAAAACTCATGCTTAATACCATGCATATCACAAAAATCCGAAAACGAACTATTTTCAAATTCACGACCATGATCGGTTCATTCTATGATACGCCCAATGGGAACACCACTGCTCATTTTGGATTTTAAGAACTAAAGCCCGAAAGCATCAAACGACGATTTTTCCTTAAAAATTTACCCATGAGAATCGAGTAAAATATACCACAGTTAAAAAAATGTATCTTTTACCTCCAATGCTTTCAGTGCGAGTAGGACCCATTAAATCCATGTGAACCAATTCAAGAGGACGCTTGGTTGTTAAGTCGTTTCACCTTTTTATGCGAGCACGGGTTTGCTTGCTGTCGACATGGTCCACACACGTGGCTCAAATTTTTACCTAGTTTAGGTACTCCTCACAAGTTCTTTGTTGGCTATCTTAGTTAGGTCTTTGAAATTCATGTGACCTAATCTTTGATGCCACAGATCAATGTTACTTATGATGGCGAATGGCAAGTGAGATCATTAGTAGTAAGAATCCATAGCGCTTATCGACAATGTAACCCCATGTAAAAACAAGATTTCCTTTTATCCAAAATTTCACATTTATCTTTTGAAAACAATACTTCATGATGGGAATCACACATTTGACTAATGCTCAAGAGATTAGCTTTAAGACCATCAACAAGTAAGGCATTATCTAGCTTGGGAAGACCAAAGAACACTTATAGAGCCCTTACCAATGACTCTAGAAGTGCTTATCTCCAAAAGTAACAATTCCTCCTTCATATTTTTCAAGGCAGGTGAAGTAGGATTTGTTACCGGACATATGACGAGAGCACCCACTATCAAGATACCACATGTGTGAGTCACGTGCTTTTAGAGCAGTGTGAGCAACAAAACAAGTCAAATCATCTTTTCTAACCCAAATCTTTTTAGTCTTGGTGTTCCGCCTAGACATGTAAGGTTGTCTCCTAACCCAAAAAGTGTTAGAATTTCTACCCTTTTGAGACACCTTACCAAACAATTCAAAACAGTAAGGACGAATGTGGCCATACCTGCCACAGTGATGACAAATAAAAACAGGTTTTACCTCCTTTTTGTTGATCTTACCAGCTTTTGCTTGATGAAGAGAAGGATCAACCTGGTCTATCTTCAATTTGCCCTTTGCTTGAGTCTTCAAATTATGTGAAGTAGAGGCCTGTTCCTTGTGAGTCATTACCATAGCCTAGCCCTCTTTTGTCAGAACCCATTTGTTGAGACCCAAGTATGTCTTCTAGAGATCTGGAACCTTTGTTCCACATGGCAATTGTTGCTGGAGCAATACAGAGTTCTTCGCCTTCTGCTTGACTTTTTCTTCCAATGCGACTTGTGACATCTCAAGACTCTCAAGCTTTTCTTCATATGTGGAATACACCTTCAAAAGTTCATTCCTTTCTTTCACAGATAGGAGTTTTCCACATAAGTCTTGCCTGTCACTTGAGATCTTGATGACATTCTGTTTTGCTGTCAAGAGTTCTCCTTTGAGCCGGACATTCTCACTCTCGCATGTTTTAAGCTTGAGAGAGAGTTTGTCGTTGGTTTTAGACAAATTCAGAGATTCCTCGTACAGCTTCTCGTAAGCTTGTTGGAGCTCTTCACCATTGATCTCATCAATGTCTTCAGATAGTTCATCATCCTCTCTTTGCTCCTCATTCTTCTTAACCTCATCCAATCTGGCAACCAAGGCAGACAAGTCGTTGGATGTAGGTGGAGGTGAATCTCCTCTTTCATGGAATTGGCTCAGAATTTCCCATGCATCTTTAGCCTTTGTGCAGTGAGCGACCCGTTGCTGTTCTTCATTAGAAATTGCTCCACGAATAATGATTAGGGCTCTCGATTGCGGATTATCTCACTTTCGTATCTTCTTCAATGGTTTGCCACCTTTCTCGTTCATAGGCTCTCAGAAAAGCCCTCATTCTGATTTTCCAATACAGGTAGTTGGTCCCATCAAAGGTGGGAGCATGATGCAAGTTCTGACCACGGGCTGATCCCGAAGGCTTTGGAAGAGGTTGAGAAACCGTGGCCCAAAATGCCATGAAAGCACTATCCCCGTCATCACCAGATTCAGTTCTTCGGTTCTTGCTCACCCTTCGTCATCCCAAGTTACGGTGTAGACTTTCTTCCGATTCTTTTTCAGGGCATTCAAGAGATATATGGCCAAACCCTTGACATTCAAAGCACTTGACCCCTAGCCCCCTAATGACCTTCTTTTCAAATGAGTTTGAGCTAATTTTGGTGGAAAAGTTTTGGGTTTGTCATTACTCTTCTCTTTTGAAATAGGGGCTCAAATTAGGCTTCTTTTTAAAAATTTTTAAACTGCTTTTGTAAGCATAGCCGCTATCTCGCACTCTAAATCAAATTCATCTCCTGAGTTTTTGCGCCTCATGAGTACTAGTGAAAGCCATACTTTCTTTTTGCTTTTTCTTAGAAATTTGGTGTGCCTCATAAGTCCGCAAATTTCCAACCAATTGATCGAGCTTGAGGGTATCAACATTCGAGCCTCCTCAATCGCGTCACCTTTGATTGGAACCTCTCGAAGGGACCTCAAAATTTTTCCCACAACTTTAGCTTCCGGATTTTTTCAGAGTGAAACAGAATTCACGATATCCGAAGTTTTGCATAGAAATCATCAAACGTCTCATCGTCGCATAAAAAGGGTTTCAAAAGCAGATGTGAGACGTTGAAGTTTTGACCTTTTGACAGAGGTAGTTCCTTCTTGAATTGTTTCAAGAATATTCCACTCTTTTGCTATTTCACATGTGCAAATTCGACGGAATTCTTCAGTGTGACAGAAAGCGTAAGAGGGAGTTGAGAGCCTTGTTGCTCCAACTCGAGTTCGATAATCGGTTGTGTCCCATTTATCTAGAGGTTTAGGAATATCAATGCCATCTATAGTGATAGTAGGTTCACTCCACCCAAAGACAACACAAGGCCAAACTTTCTCATCGATAGATTTTAAAAATGCTCTCATGCGAGCTTTCCAATAAGAATAGTTTGTACCGCCTAGTAAAGGGGTCTATGAGTCGAGTTACCTTCACGAATAGAATCCATAAAACTAGTCACACAAAATCACACTCCTATAGTTTTGAAAAACAAAGAGTGACTCGCTTCCGATACCAATTGAAAATCCTATGTGATTCGTGATTAGATAAGGATTAAAATATTCCAAAGTCGAAATTCCAAAAACACTCAATCTAAAATCATCAAGCACTTACGAATGTGATTTTAGTTTGTTTGTTTTTAGGAATAAACAATAAATCAACACAATTGATTTTTACGTGGGAATACCACAATTGAAGAACCTTCAATTGTAATCAAAAACCACGTGCGAACCGCCACTAATCAATCCACTATAGAAGGACTACAAGGTTACAATGATACAATACAAATTACCCCACACCAATTTGTCTCTCGAATCTTCAGAACTCTTTCACCACGCCACATGAACCGATTCTCGTTGGTTCCACTCCTCAACTTCACTTGTCGAATTAACGACTACGTAAAGAACAAACACCTTTTGAAACTTTACGTAAAGATCTTCGGATCACACCGAAGAGAACACTCTTGAATATTAAGTATCAATCTCTTTGATGTATGAATATCAACTCATGAGTTTTAGAACTCTCTCAAGAACATCAAAGAAAACTAAACAAACTCTCAGAAGAAAACTTCAAACAGAACTCTAGAATTGTTGAATCTGATCTAGAAAAAGTTAGATTGGTTTTAGGAGAAAACCATCTACTTATAGAAAACCAAAAGAGTCCCAATCCTGAAAGAAACCAGTTACTTGAAAATTTCCCGGATTCTGAAGCTCGCTCGAGCGAGGCTCCTCTCGCTCGAGCGAGGAGTGTAAATCGCGTGATTTCTACTAGTGGCCTCGCTCGAGCCACGAGCCCTTCGCTCGAGCGAGGAATACATCCTTGCAGGTTCAGTAGAGACGCAATGCTTAGCTCGAGCCACCATACTCTGCGCTCGAGCGCACAATCATAGCCTTCAGGTTTTGCCCAGACGCAGACCTTCGCTCGAGCGAGCATGTCCTGGCTCGAGCGAGGAAGGCAAAAAACTTAGGAAAATTACATCTCAATTACACAGTTTTGTGCGCGGGATTTTGACAAGATAGGTCCTAACAACTCCACTCTCACAACAGTTTTATAAGATTTTTACAAATTTGAATCATACATGATGTAAAATCCATATATATATATATATATATGAGTATATATATATGAGTAGACCTCACATATATTTAGAGAGTCAGGATCATTTTGAAGGTGTGAAGGTCATCTCCAATAGTAATCCCAAACATTTCTCATCTTGGATTGCCCAGAAAAAGAAAAAGAAAAAATAGTAAAAAAGGCATGACAAAAGTAACTACATTTTATTTTTTTTTATTTTTTTTGGATTCAAAAGAAAGATTACAAAACACAGCAACAGACCAAAACAGAGGGCTAACTAAGCTTAAGCCCTTTCACAAAATGCTCCAACTACGTCTGCAACAAGCAGACTGGTGACATAAGTAACTACGACCTAGCTAGCTAGGATAGAATTATAGGTGGGTTCATGGAAGCAAATTCAAGGAACTCCTGATCACGTTCAAGGACAGCCATTTCACGCTCATCCAAGGTCACCCAAGCTTCAATTTTATCATCCAATCCAACTTCAATAAAAAAAATATTATTCTTCTGGATGGAATCAACTCTAGCCCTAACAGAACTAATCCACGCGGGTTTCCCCACCCAAAATCAGCTTCATTGAAACCCAATTTGCACCAACTGCTAAACGTGTATGGGTTTAGATTTTTGTTACTCTCACATATTTCTCTTAATTCTTGAACAAAATTAGGCTAGGTTTGGCATCTTTAAAAAAAATTAAAAAGTCACTATCCTATTTAAGTCACATCACTTCTTTACCACATCACTTCAAACTCAACTCATATTTCATAAAAAGTCAAAAAGTACACTTATTTAGAATATCCCAAATAACCCCTTACTAAATATTTCATAACCCCCCTCATCTCCTTACTGTAGCATTGGCAGAATATTTGGTATGTTTGGTTTGTGTTTGTAAAATAGTTTTTGAGATAAAAAAAATACAAAAACTTGTTTAGTTTGTTTTTTGCTAAATATTATCTTTAAAATAACTTTGGTTTTTTTTTTTGTAGAGTAATTTTTGAGATAAAAAGTATAAAAATTTATTTGGTTTGTCTTTTTCCAAATATTCTCTCTAAAATAACTTTGATTTTTTTTGTAGAGTAGTTTTTCAGATAAAAAAGTACAAAAATTTGTTTGATTTGCCTTTTTGTAGAGTAGTTTTTGAGATAAAAAATACAAAAATTTGTTTGATTTGTTTTTTGGTAGAGTAGTTTTTGAGATAAAAGTACAAAAACTTGTTTGGTTTGCCTTTTTTGCAAACATGTTTCAAAAGTAATCCTAAAAATTAGATAACCACATACATTTCTGAGAGTTCTTTTTGGAAAAATCTGTTCGGTTTGATTATTTTTAAAAAAGTGTTTGTAGAGTATATTTTCAAAATATTTCTCCCAAAATCAAACCAAAATCACAGTTGATAGAGATCGTTGAGAACAAGATGCCCTCATTGTTGCAGTCGATGGAGAGGCCGTTGTCTTTGACTCTTCCGGCAAGAGGGTAGAAGAGAGTGTTTCCGAGAGCGAGTCTTTGAGTTGATTAAACAGTTTCTCATTGATGTTGAAATTTGCATCCCTCTTGGGATAGTATAAGATGATTAGCACATGACTGAGGCCACCAATTTGGTCTAGGACAAAGAGTCTCAAGTAAGGTTTTAAAAAGCGGCCGCAACCATTACGTTACGTAACGACCGTTATGTAATGGTTGTGGTGGTTACCGCCATCCATTACGGCCGCTTTTGCGGTGTGATTGAGATTCACAGTGTGTCAGAAGTGGCAGAATAATAACGATCGTGAATGGTCTTTATAACGGCCATAACGACCGATTACGAACGGTTCCTGTCATACCCCAAATCCAAGCATGACCGGCCATGGCCAAGGCACACGTAAGCCTTAAACACGAATCCATAAACCCATTGAATAACTATACAATAGTCCAGTAATAAATAACGAAAATGAATACAGTAACATGCCACAAGTATAAACGGCAAAACCAACCGTAATCAATATCATCCAAACTTATGGGATATAAACAGCCCACATATTAAAATAATCCTAAATGAACCCCAATAAAAATAAAAAAGAAGAAATATGCACAAATTAAACATGACAATCTAAAACAAAATAAATGAATGTCCTAGAGGTCCATACAATTGAGTCTCTGCTACGCCATAAATCCACTCTAAGTCCTTCTAACACCTGGAAGTGATAAAAAACTAAGTCAGCTGATAGCTCAGTGAGTAGCAACATGGATAGTAAATACAGTTTTGAAAACAGGGATAAATTCCAAAATAAGATATGCATCACAGAAACTAGATTGGCATACAGTTTGGTAAATACAATCTGTTTCAAAAAGAAGGTTCCACAGTTCAACAGTTAAGATACTCATGTCTAGCAAGAACATGATAAATGACATTTTTCACTTAAAACAGATTACAACATGAACACCAATAATTTTCTGGGTACCAAGAAAATAACAAATAATATGCTACACAATTCCCAAGACTATAAGCCCCGTTGGATCCAATACCGAACTAAGAGTCATCCTCAGGGTAGCAACCTGGGCCTTTTCTCAAAGACGATCCGATTGAAGGTCACCTAGCTTAACCTAGGTCTTTTCCTTACAATCGTTGAACACTAGAGTCATCACGGCCCAACCCAGATCTGTTCCCTAGTGGCTAGAGTCACCACACACAGTGGAATAATTTCCCTGGACTAAATACACAGATGGTCCCAATAATCAACCCGCATCAGTTTCGCAAAACATGGTAGTTCATCATTATAAACATGAGACCAAAATAAATAGTTTATAGTATGCCAAGTTCACACATGTTTCAGAAATAATTTGATTCCATTGATAATATAATAATTTATCAAAACAGTTTAGTCCTGAAAAAACAATTTAGTTTTCCAACAGTTCAGAGTAGGGGAACATTTATAAAAATATGTAGCATGAAACTACTCACCTGGAAACGAAATAATATAATCCTCGAATAGAGTATGAAAGTCCAACTAGTGCCCTGAACCAAGTATAAAAACTACACGTCACTACCAATTTAAAAATAGGGGTACTTACCAATTAGTCCTATTCACTAGACTTATTTACCTACAGGTCCTAACTAATAAATTTAACACTATAAAAATAAGAGAGTGATAAATTTATCACTAAAAAATTATTCATAAAAAAAGAAACTGATAAATTTATCACTATAAAATTATTCATAAAAAAAAAAGACTGATAAAATTTGTCTTTATCACTTAATAAATTATATCAAATAGGACTTAATGGGTAATAAGTCTCAAAGTAGGACCTATTGGGTAATAAGTCTCCCAAGTAGGACCTACTGGTAGTTTACCCTTAAAAATACTAAAGAATAGGAACTAAGTAGCCTCAAACTTAAAGCGCACTAACACGGCTCAACCCAACTCACCGTTACTCTTGAATATTACCTAAATTCAAGTTCAAATCGAAACTTAATTAAAAATAACTTTAAAATAAAACAGAATTTTAAACTAGTTTTCCTAATCTATTCGCTAACTTTAAAAATTAAGAACCCACTCCACGCTATTCAAAAAATTCTAAAACCCTCCAGATATCAACTAATATATCCTGAGTTTCAAACCCAAAAGGTTTCACTTGATTTGCTTATCAAAATAATTATCTACAATTAATTATACCTAAACAGGTTGTTTTCTATAGCACTTTAACGAAATTAATGACTCTCTTAGTATACATGAGCAATCAACGCAAGGCCAAAAATGTACAAAACTAGACTCGTAATTGGTTCTGATGACGCTGATTTGATAATTTTTGGATTTATACCCAAAGAGAACAACACTCCCGAATTCACTGTTTAAACCAGTTTTTTTGGACAGATTTGAACACACCAGTTTATATGGATTTTGACTCCCAAACATTATGAAAAAATTCAGATATGCAATTCAATATGTAATTGATCTACTGTAAAAATTTCAGTTTAAAATTCACTCGTTTGATGTGGTTTCTTGATTTCTAAAGTTTGTTGTTCTGAACAGAATTTATTTTTTTGAATTAAGAAATACTCCATTAAGTTACCACTTTAATTCCTATTTTCCAAACACTCAACTGGTACAACCTTCAAACACAACACTTCCAATCAAGCACCATACTATTGCATTACTTCCTCACAACAACGCTCAATCAACGAAAATATGATCATAGATAATAATAAATCAAGAAAACAGGGAAGGAAGATGGTGAAAAATGCATACCTAAGACAATGAATTCACTCGAAAATCTAATGTTGTGCTTGCTTGCCACTCTCTTCCCCTCCCTTTTTGACTAAACGGCTGGTGCTAACTTGTGGTGAATAAATAAGATTGTAGGGTTTGTGTTTATTTTATTTTATATTAGTGGTGGGTACACATAGGTCAAATAAATAGATAAACATACAAAATACATATATAAGTATATATGCAACTCAATGGTAAAACCTTATTTATTAAGTTTGTGGTTTAGAGTTCAAGTCACACCCTCCTCTCTATTTATTTATTTATTTTTTAAAATAATAAATATTGCCTCTAAATTAAAAACTTTCACCATAAATTTATTTTAAGTTTAAAATTAATTAAAAGGCCTTCCAAATATTTAATTTGCACTTAGGATTCACCATTAAAATATTTGAGATTGTAATATTATTATTATTTAATTATTTACTTAATTTTTTATATTCGGGTTCTCACAGTTCCGAACTGCTTCTTTTAAAAATAAAAAATAAAAAAGCTAAAAATGGGAGAAGAGGGATGATGGAAGAATAAGAGAGAGAGCGAGAGAGAGAGAGAGAGCGAGAGAGAGAGAGAGAGAGAGAGAAGAGAAAAGATGAAGAGCATGTTATTGATTTGTTGAAGCTGTAAGATCTATGCTATTCTATTCAGCTGCTATCACTCAACCATTTTGTTTATATGTGTCTATCTATATATTGTTTGAAAATAATAATAATAATAATAAGTGTGGTCATTATCTATTTAGCTTGATTAACATATATATATATATATATATTTATTTAGGCTTTTATTTATTTTCTTATTTTTGTCACTGTTTATCTTATATACAATAGTTAGTGAATGATTTTTTTTGTAAAATATGTAGAAAACATAGCACCTATAATTATATATTAATACATATTGTATACATGTCAATTCTTTTTGATTAGTTTATTTTATTTTTATTTACATGTTATCCAAAAAGAATATGAATATTCAAGTGATTCAAAAAAAAAAAAAAAATCTTTATAATTTATTTTTTTAATTTTTATATGATTACATTAGCATGAATAATTTATTTTTTAAAATTATTCAAGTTAAAATTTGCATATGCTTCTACAAGTATAATAAATAATAATTAAAAAAATAATTTTATACATCTAAGTCCAATAATTTTTTTTTGGTTGCCACAAGCATAATATGAATTTATGACATATAAAGTCATTGATTATTAAAATAAAATGTAAAAGACTCAGTTTATAATGATTTAAAAATATAAAATATATTGAATCATATTTAAAAATTTACAAAAATTGATCAATATTTATTTTAAAACCCAATAACCATGATTATGGGAAAAAAAATATGCGTATCGGTAAGTTTTTTTCAAATTGTGCAAGAAATAAAAATTCACTTGCCTGCTATCGCAACTGCTACATGCTACGCGCCTTCTTTACATTCAAGAACCTTAACCTTGGTCTCAAGGTTTGTAGGTGAGGAGGTGTTGATGAAGATGGTTTAATGGTTTCCTTGGAAATGAGTTTAACTTCCATCTTCATAGCTTGGTCTGGTTTTTGTTAATTTGCAACAAAACTGTGTTGTGACTATTCGAAGGTTGGTTGGTTGTAACTTATGCACATTTCAGTAACAATTAGAAAAAGTAATTGGGTTCAAAAAAAAAAAAAAAAAAAATAGAAAAGTTAATGTCGGGTCCAAGATTGAGGACAGGTGGGACTCTAGTTTCAGTAATAATTTTATTTAGTACATTTTTCTGTACAGCCTTCATTAATAATGATTCAGAATTCTCCAACTTTTTTTCATTACTTTTTTTCAAAAGTCGATCTTATATATTTAAAAAGTATAATTATCTCATGCAAGATAGTAGGTTTTATTATTCTATACCAAGGGGTTTTTTTGGAATGAATTATATAATTATACTTTTTAACTTTTTAAATAAAAAAGTAAAGAAAAAAAAGATGATTGTTTGGAGTAATTTTTTAATTTTTTACGAAAAAATATGTATTAAAATATTGTATAAAATAATAAAATTACCATATTACCCCTATGTCCTATGCGTACTGATAATGACGATTGAAGGACCAGTACGGATTGCTTTGAAATGAGGTGGTGCCTAAAATATATATATATATATATAGGATGAGGCTTCCCTCTAGTCCTTCATCAGACTAGAGGGTATTGTTGGGTCTATGGAGGTCCATCACGGGTCCTGTTTCAATAATTCGAACTGATCAATGTGTAGAAATCGTCAATTACTATATGCTTGTAAAAAATCACGTTGATTGGATATCGATAACTGTGTGATCAAATCAGTTTTGTATGAAAAAAAATGGACGGTTAAAAATAAACAGCTGACAAAAATCTGATTCGATCATATAGCTATCGATATCCGATCAACGTGATGTTTTACAAATATATAATACTCGACGAGTTCTACATATTGAACGGTTTGGATTATCGAAACTGGACCCATGGCTAGCCCCTACAGGCCCAACAGTACTCTCAAGTTCAATGAATATATATATCTAATTTTTTAATATGATATATGAAAAGTACCCACTGGGCTACACGTGAGCTTGTACCATCACTAGAGGGTACAATTTTGGCTTTAATTTTTTATTTTTTTTTTTTTGTACTTTTTTTATAAATAGTAATAATTTTTTTGACTTTTTTAATAAGTTTTTGACTTTTATAGACTATCCCAAACAAGCATTAATTATAAAGTGTGTATATTGCTCACACAATCTTTTAAGTGTATGAATAAAATTAGATTTCACTGTGCATATTCCATTGTGCATATCCAATACAATCTAATATATAAAACATATAATAGTACATATAATAGTAAAGATAATATTATCCCAAATTTATTTATTTTTGGCATCTACTTAGCACTTTATTTGATGTAATATTTCATAAAAAGAAGGTACTCAGAGTTGAACCACTCTATTTATTATTTATTATTCAATTAAGTTCGCAATTCATGTAACAATTTTAATACAATATACCCAACAATAAAAGACCAATCTCAATTAATCTATCATTTTTGTTCTTCATGGAACCATCTATCTAATTATAATTATTTTTTTATTTTAAAATATTAACATTTTAATTGTGCTGCTAACTCCCACTCACACTCTTGCTCTTGTATATTTGAATTTTGTTTAAAGTTTTTTTTTTTTTTTAAATTTTGTATGATCGGATATCCAAACTAATTTGTGCGTACCTCAATTAATTTCGGAATCTATGTAAAGGGCCTTCTCTACGTGGATCGAACAAATTTCGGACAAAACCCGCGAACGTGGCCCCAAGGAGGGGATTGCTCCTAATGGGAGTTGAACCTAAGACCTATAGGGAGCACACCCCTAATTCCCAAGTTACACCCATTAAGCCAACCTCTTGGAATTATTTTTGTTTAAGGTTTAATGTTCATTCACTAATGAAGTACATGAGTTAATAAATTTTTTTTATTGTATTAAAATTTAATATTAAATGAAGTTATAATACATAAATATTTAAATTACACTTTTTATAGCACAAAAAGTCAACGATTTTTTCTTGAATTATACATATTTCGCAATATAGGTTCGGTTTTTTTTTTTTTTTTAATTATATATTTTTGGTCACAAATAAATATAAATTAAATAAATTAAGTAATTTGAATTATTTTTTATTTTAAGTCACTGATTTTTCTTCCAATTTAATCATATTAATTCTCTTCTTTAATTTAATAATTATTTCTACAATCAAACTGGGTGCTAGTTTATTATATAAAATTATTTTATATATTTTTTAGGTTACAATTTTAAAATTTAATAGAACTAAGATTATTCTCCTAAACTCCATAAGTTCCAACATATTTTCAAAATAAAGTTTATACGTATATATACATAAATGTACACAAAATTTAACAAAGATTGTCAAATATAATTATTCGTAATTAAAGTTTTCACAAAGATAATAGACTTTAATTTGGGAATATATTAGATATTCGGTATCCAAATTATTTGTCTATTGTCTTCAATTCAATCTAAATCAAGTATGGATCCAAAATTTTGACACCAACATATAAACTAACAAAAAATAATAATAATAATTAAAAAAATATATAAACTATAATATCAATTTCTTGTTCACATAAAAAGTGAAAAATAAGATTTTTTATTTTTATTTTTATTTTTCTTTTTCGTTTTTTGAGCAAGGAAATTTTCATAAACAACCAGATCCAATTACAAGGAGAAGCCTGGGAGAAAACGAACAAGCTTAGGAGGTGGATTGATCACCCAATCAACTAGTAGGCTATGAAGTAGGAGTGCGAATACGGATACTGGTACGGATATTTTATGAGTACACTGATATGGTAAGATCTAAAAAAAATATGATACACGTATGGTTGGGGTACGTCAATAATTTTTTTTTTTTTTTTTAATTTGTAGTTTGGGATTTAATCTACAAATCAAAGTTTAATATCAAAACTAAAAGAAAAAAATTATAAAACTAAAAGAGAAATCATAGTTCAACAATATCAATACCAAAGCAAAGTCTTTAAGCTATTTTAATGCCATTAAATCGGAGATATTACAGAACAAAGTTTCATTCCAAAAGGGAGCTAAGCAAAATTTGAAAACTTAAAACTTCAATTTGCACTTCCGTCAATTTCATCATTGAATAATACATATTTCATATATGACATAAAGTAAAGATTTTGCAATTTCAAGTAAATCAGAATTCTCTAATAAATTAAACGTATCCCTGCCAATGTCACTGTGGGGACATAATTTTGAATTGTCCATGTGGCCTAGATGGTTCGCCAAGGTGTCACATGGTGATTCTGATTGGTCGAGAAATGGTCAAACCACATCTGAATGAGGGACTAGAGTCGTAGATGATGACAGACTTTCTGTTTAAATAAGGTTGGACTCTTGAGAGGATTAATCCTAATCTAAATAAGAGGAGTCTTGGATAATTGATATCCTTGTAAATGATAGAGTCCTATGAAGTAAGACTTCTAGGGGAAGTTGGACACTGATCATTATAAAAGTAAGCTACCCCGTGAGTCTAAGGTATGTGATTTATTTTGTGAGCTATTGATTTGAGTTGATATCTTGTGAGATAAGTTACTGACTTGATCATCGGAATACTCCCAGCCACCATGATATTTTTTGTCTTCTTGTACGCAGGTGTTAACTTAATCTATTCTTTCGTATGCTCTCCAGTTGAGTTCCCTAGATCTCGGCAAGGAGATTTATTTGGTTGTGAGGTCAAAAATCAACACTCACAATTTGGTGCTTTCTGTGGGAACTTAGTAAGAATAGATGGCCAAAGCCGGATAACAGGTGAGTGTCGGGGATGATATACATAGTGAGGAAGAAGAGTGCGTCGGTCGAAATGTCAGAGGAGAAAATAATAAAGAAGAAGTGTAAAAACTGAATCCTGAAGAAAACAATGCCGTTAGGGGCCGTAATGGCCCAATGAGGGGCAACCGAGAGGAATACTACAATGAGAGTGACTTCCAGGTCTAGAAATACCGGTACTTGAAAAGACATGATGAGGTGAAGGACTTGGCAACCAAGTTCACGGACCTGCAAACCGTGGTAAACTTCATGATGCAGAACAAGGTGATATAATCTGCATTGCCGTTATCAGCAACACCGACGCCAGTAGTAAACGTCGATGCCCAAAAAGGGGGACAGACAATGGTGCCAATCGTTCCATATCACGAAAAGAGACCTAAGACTTTAAATTGGCAATCGCAGAACACTGGTTGGATAGAGTCACGGCGGGGAGATTTGCAAAGAACTAGAGGGACGTAGATCAGGAGATCTCATTAGATCAACGGGCAGGGCCTCTTCCTTAATGAGATAGTAAACATAGAAAAGCCCAAAATGACGCATCCCAACATGGGAAGCAGGGAGCCGAAGAGATTGAAGTTGGTAGACAACCGAGCCCCAAGACAGACTAAAGAGGACCTATGCGATTACCTCAAGAGCAAGAGAAATAGTGCCAAGGTTATGTCCACAACTCAGCTGAGGTCACCGTTCTCGGTGGAGTTAGATACATTTGAGGCACCCAAGAGATTTACCATACCAAGATTTCAAATCTACAATGGTAAGTTAGATCCGAACTTTCATGTTAGTTTTATACTTGAATGCAATCTCTCTGTGGAGTGAGAATGAATAGTGATTATGCAAAGTGTTCCCATCGACATTTGGGAAAATAGTATCAGATTGGTTCATCAAATTGCTGAAGAGATGGGTTAAGAGTTGGGAAGGCCTAGCCGAGATGTTTTTGGTTAGGTTTGTTACGAACAGATTGCAGCAATTGAGGGTTGATTCTCTATTGGCTTTCAAGATTGACGATGGTGAAAGCCTTAGGACTTATGCCAAGAGGTACTACGAGGTTTACAACTGGATTTTAGAGTGTAACTAGAAACTTGCAGTCGTGTCTTTCAAGAATAGCTAGGAGAATGATTGCCCACTTCGGCAATCTCTTGCAAAGACCCTCTCGAAAAATATGGAGGATCTCATGGCAATGATTGAGAAGTACACAAAGGTAGACGAGGACAAAAAGCAAAGAAATGAAGTACAATGAAGCAGAAGAAGCGAAACGGCTCACCAAAGCATAACCGAGGCAGTACTAGCATCGGCAAACCAAAACCAGGATTGAAGGCCATGCAAACTGTGAGTACAGTTTTCAAAATCCCGATCTACAGGATCTTAGAAAGAATCAGAAAGCAACCGTACTTTAGGCCTCCGCAAAAGATCCTGTGGAAATACATGGGCAGGTTCCCTAGGAAGAATTGTGCCTACCATGATGAGAACAGACACATGACCCAAGGATGTCATCTCTTAAGTAACATCTGAAGGATCTTGTCAGGCATAGACATCTAAGGGATTTGGTAGACGATGAAAAGACAAGGAAGGAACAAGCAAAGCTGGCTCGGGCACCAGCAGCAGTACCACCAGCCTCAACGCCACAGACAGACAGACCATGGGTTATCAACGTGATCCACTTCAAGGTTAGTGCAAATGAAATCTGGGAAGAAACATAGAGAGCGAGACATCTGCTGCATGCCTTCAAGTTCAGTAAAAGAAGCCCCAGACGGAGGGACATCGGGGGCTGATGATCACATTCACGGATGAACACTTGGAGATGGTCTAACATTCACATAACAATGCTTTGGTGGTGACCCTAAAGATTAGAGAATGCCAGGTAAGGCAGATACTTATTGACCAAGGCAGCTCTTGTGGCATCATGTATGTCAGATGTTACAAAGAGCTTAGCCCTCACAAGGATGACTTAGAGCAATTCGAAAGCCCCATGGTCGGATTCAATAGGACACCGACGTGGCCTCTAGGAACTACATGTTTGGAGATTTAGGGGGGAACAAAGACTATAACCACGGAGTTCACTGTGATTGATATGCCTTTTCCATACAACATTATCTTGGGAAAACCTTGGCTACATGCATGAGGGTTGTTTCCTCAACCTTGCATTAGCTGTTGATATGCATTTTCCAGACAACCTTGCATTCTATTGCTAGGGCATTGTTGTGTGGATGTTGCGCCATATCTAGGTCTACATCAGTAAATAAAACCATTGGTCCCTGGTACTCATTTGTCCTAGACTTCTTTTCCTAGACATGATACATATGTTGTAGGTGTCTTACCCTCTGAGTTTTCCCACGTACATCATTCTCATTGACCTTTGAGTGAATTATATTGATCACTCAAGATCCCTCTTCTTGCTGCGGTGGTGGTGGTGGAGGTAGTGATGTTGGTGCCTGGGGTAGCCTTGCTTGCTTTTCCCTTGTCTTAGCCTCATCTACTAGGTCTCTCAGGTGACCCTGTCTGACTAGATCTTCTAAGTGTGTCTTCAAAGCCCTACATCCTTGAGTCAAGTGCCCATCCTCATTATGATAAGCACAATGCTTCCCAAGGCTCCTTCTCATAAACTAGCTAGGGATCTTCTCTGCCGCTCTGTAATACGGTTGGTCTCTGATCCTTCCCAGAACTTTGTAGACCGGGATCCTAAATACCGTGGTGATCGGCAATTTCAACCCTGTTTCCTGCCTATTGAAACTAGTGTTACCTCAGACTCGCTTTGGCAAGCCGTTTCTCTTCTCCTGTTTTGGTGCCTTTACTCCATGTGTGTCTTCCTCTACTCTGGCATATTTCTCAATTCATGCCATGAGCTCCTCCATACTCTTTGATAGAGTTTTTGCAAGTGACTTTCGAAGTGGGCATTCATCCTCCAGGCCATTTTTTAAAGATACAACCGCCAGCTCCTGGTTGCATGCCGGTATTTGGCTGAACACCTCATAATACTGTTTGGAATAAGCCCTGAGGCTTTCACTCTCGCTAATATTCAAAGCCAGCAGGAAGTCTACCCTTAGTGGCTGCAACTTATTTGTTACAAACCTGGCCACAAACATCTCAGTCAGGCCTTCCCAACTCTTCACAGTTCTTTTCGACAACTTGTGAAACCAATTCGATGCGATCTTCCCAAAGGATGAAGGGAACATTTTGCACAGCAACTGCTTATTCCCGCTATACAAAGCCATTGAATTTAAATATAAGCTGACATGAAAGTTCGGATCAGACTTACCGTTATAAATGTGGAACCTCGGCATATGGAATCTCTTTGGGGCCTCAAATCTATCCAACTCCACTGAGAACGGCGTTCTCGGCTTAACGGGGGATGTTACCTCGGTGTGGAGTCGCTTACTTTGGAGGTAGTCCTTCAGATCCTCCTTCATTCGGCCAGGAGCTCGGCTATCAACAGATTTCAACCTTTTTGGCATGTTGCTCCCGGCTTCATTGTGCGTCCTCTTGGAGTTCTCTTCATTTACTATATCAAAGCAACGTCAATTCCCCTGGATATGCCAAGGTTCTTTGGCATAGGTTCCCTTGGTTCGTGGTGTCCTCTACGACTCGCCTCTCACCGACTCTATTCATCCGGCATCCTATGAAGGCTGATGTGAGCGCTCTTTTTCCTTGCCATGTTGCGGGACTGTTGGGATTGTTTTTTACCCCCCCTTTTTGGGCGTCAGTCTTGGCCGCTGGAACCGACGTGTCTTGCAACGAGAATGGTTGTCACATCACGTTGTTCTATATCATGAAGTTGACAACCGATTGTAGGTCTACCAACTTGTTTGTCATTCCTTTCATTTCGTTGTCCCTCCTCAGGCATCTATCCTTTCATACCTGGAGGTCGTTTTCGTTGTCGTACTCATCTCGGCCTGCTTTCTTCGGGGCATTCCCCTCTTTGCCGACATCCTTCTCCACAGGATTCGGATCCCGTGCACATTCATTCCAATTTTCTTTCCCGACATTAGGATCTGCATGTTCACAACTCTCACTATTAATGTCATCTCCAATCTTTTCTTCCTGTCCGTCGTTGGCCATCTATTCTCCTTAAGTTTTCCACAGACAGCGCCAAATTGTAGGTGTTGATTTTTGATCACACAACCAAACGGGGAACTCACCTGGAGAGCACCGGCAAAATAGATTAAGCCTGACAAGAAGATGAGAATCCGACAGTGGTTCGTCCACCTGGGGGCACTCCGACGATCAAGTTAGTAATCAATATCTCTCAAAGATAGCAAATTGTTCTTAAACTCACAAGAAAGAACTTACCTCAAATCCACGAGGGTGCCTTGCTTTTATAACCAACAGTGACCTAATTCCTTTAGAAGTCTCACTTCAATGGACTCGGGCTCAATGCTCATCTTGGACCCTCAGTTAGATAGGGATAACCTTTCCTTGAGCCTTATCCTTATCCAAACTGAGATCCTCTCCTGTTAGGACTCTTGTCCCTTATCCGTCTACCTCGGATTCTGGTATCTCCGTAGATAATCTCGGCCTAGCTGAGATTATCTCGGCAGCATGACCAAGCCACGCGGCACCTCGACTGATCATAATTGAAGGTCATTTTGGTCATAACTAGAGGTGTAAAAATGGCCTGTGGCCCATGGGCAGCTGAAGCCCGCTGGCAGCTGAAAGCCCGCTTGTGGCTCGGGGTAGGCCCGACATGGTTAAGCTCGGGCCTGAGCCCAATTCCAGACTTTGGGCCTGGGTTGCCATTTTGAAGGCCGTATGCTCGGTCCACGACCAACCCCGACTTGGCCCAAAAATTTTCCGCCTTGCGGGTGGCTCGACCTGCGACTTACCCCTTTAATGGCTCTCTGTCTCCAAATGGTCAAAATTCAAAATTCAAAATTCAAAAAAAAAAAAAAAACAATTCAATTCAATTCAAACGGTCACTTGACCGTTTAACACCAAATGACCCATTTTTTTATTCTTTTTTTTTAAATTTACAAATTGACCCTCACTCCTCCCAAACTCCTATAAATATCTCCCTCTCCCGTTTTATTTCTCACAAACAATTCTCTCTCGCAAACTCTCAAATTCTCAATCTCTCTCAACTCTATATTCTCTCAATTAATTTTGAAGTCCCTAAGTGGCAATTGCAATTGTGCAAGAAGAAACTTTTACCAGAAGAAACTAATTTTTGTATTGCATTCTCCAGTCAGTAGCAGTAATTAGTTGAATTAAATTTATTAGTTACTATTTTTTTACATTAATTATTTCTTAATATATATTAGTTGTTATTTTTACTCATTATTTAAATTAATTGTTAGTTCTTATATATTATTTTACTTACATTACTATAAATCATAATATTCTTAATGTTTTTGTCGATATTGATGTATACTATACACAACATAAATCTGTTGATTCTCCTTCTAATATACCTAGTATCCCTCTTCTAACAATTGGATCATCATCTAGTGACATGACTAGTGGTGTTTGGGATCATTCAGGAAAATATCTGTAAATAATCCTAATGGTATAACTACATTTAAAACAAAATGTAAATATTTTGAATATTTATTTAGTGTTGCATCTGCAGTGGGTACTAGTCATTTAAAAAGGCATGCTAACAAACATTGACAAAGTCAACAACCTGATATTAGAAATCAAATGCAATTAAGGGTTTCATCAACTGATCATTTACAAACATTTTCATATGATCTTATACGTGTACAAAATTTTGTAGTTGATTATATTATTAAAAAAAAAAAACTTTTACTACTAGTGAATGTCCCAGTTTTTTTTACAAATGGTTCACGAAAATTTTGCACCGCAATATCAAAGTTTTCAAGAAATACTACTAAAAATAAAATTTTAAAGAAATTTGAGGGTATTAAAAGTGAATTATTTGATATCTTCAAAAATTTGAATGTTTAACATCTGATTTGTGATCAAATAATGGTTTAGAATATCAATGTATCACTACACATTTTATTGATAATGATTGGAAGTTAAATAAAAGAATTATTTTATTTAGATTAGTTGAACTTATATACACTGGTCATTCGCTTGGTATAGAAATAATAAATATATTATATGAGTGGGCTTTATAAAATAAAATATTTACCATTAATTTAGATAAAGCAACTTATTATAATCGGACTATAACTCACTTGAAATCAAGTTTACAATTAGTTATTGGTGGTGATTTATTTCATATTCATTGTTGTGCTCATATTTTAAACTTGACTGTTAAAGAAGCTATGCATGTATATGACACTTCTGTACTAGTAATAAAAAAATACGGTTGTTACTATTTTGTTTTCTACTAATCGAGTTTCGAAATACAGGAAAATTTGTCAAAGAGAAGGTGTGCCATTAAAAAAATTAATTTTAGATATAGACAGTAGATGGAATTCAACATATAATATGTTAAAAAAACTTCTAAACAAAGAAAAGCAATAAATTTATTTTTTATAACAACATCAATAGGAGGAGTATTGACTCTCATAGAACTTAGTTGGCGCCAAGTAGCCTTAGATAAAGATTTTCTAAAAAATTTCGATACTGCAAAAAAATTATTTCTTATATGTATATATTCCTATTTCACCATTTGTTTTACATATGTTAGCAGAAATAATAAAAGTTTTCATAAAATATATGGATAATGAATATTATTTAACTATTATTACTGCAATAAAAGAAAAATTTGATAAATATTTTGATTCATTGCCTCATTTTTTAGGTTTAACCATAATAATTGATCCTAAGTGTAAAGAAATTGGTTTACAATAATTTTTAGAACGTATTTTCGCTGATAAAAAATAATTTGCCTTATTATATAAACATGCAAAACATTATTTGAAGAATACAGAGCAATTGCATCTACAAATACACTGTGGGAGCCGTATAATTAAAGACACGAAGTCTGATACGCACAGGGAGCCGGGTGTTAAACGGCTCCATTCTGCTCTGCTAAGATGCCGAGTATGACTCTCGGGCCGAGTATACTGGAAAGAGCATGTCAGGATAAAATAAAAGAATGAATAAACAATTTAAAAGTAGACTCGCCCCGAGGTCAAGTAATGGCTATAAATACAAGAGCTTGATTTATAAAGGTATGTAAGAATTACTTAGAGACTTAGCAAGCAAGCTTTCTTGAGAGGAACGACTTGTTCGTCGGAGTGCTAATTCCGGCAATCACGGAGTTTGTATTTTGCAGTGACTAGCAGAGGCTCATTGGCGTCTTCCGGATCTCAAGAGTATTTCCAAACCACTTTCACCACAATTACGCCTGCGTGGGAATACTCAAATATATCCATGGAAGGCGTGACCGACGATCCTCCGATAGCCACCGACGCGATCGCACAGGGAGACGACCTCACCCCAGCGAATATGCTCGAAAGAAACCATTGCGGCACGACGCACCTTGCGCTTCGACACGCCAACGATTCTAGCACAGGAGGCGATGCAAGCAACCATGGAACAGCGACAAACCAAACAGAAGTCTCGACAAGATCATCGCTGAGAACGAACGCCATGACGCCTCAGAGAAAGCAAAGTCTCACCAGTAAGACTCAAGGTTCTCGGCGATCCCTAAGGGCGGGTCTCGCGACCAACAATAAGAACACCGCGCGTCGCCGCACCTCAAAGGATTACGTTGAGGAAGTGACAGAGACGATGTCGTCCAAGAGCGCGCTTGACACCGCCCATATGATATACACTGCCGATAGCCGATCAGACATACAATTCAACCACTTCCAAACCTTCGAAAGCAGCCACCACCAGCAAAGCGACCCCGGCTCCGAGAAGCGGTAAGCATCACCTTCGACGACTCTGATTTGCGCGGCGTCACACTCCCTCACCTCGCTCCTCTGGTTGTCACGCCACGCCGCATATAGGTTTACCGTAGAACGCGTCCTTATCGATCAGGGAAGTACTTCAGAGATCATGTACCATCGAACCTTCATCAAACTCGGGTTCAACGACTCGGATCTAACTCCGGCCCCCTATCCACTATTCGGCTTCAACGCCACCCCGGAGTATCCATTGGGAAAAATCAGCCTACCCGTCCGCGCTGGCTCGAGAACGGTGGTCGCGGAGTTTTTGGTCGTCAGGCTACCATCGCCATACAATCTCATCATGGGACGATCGTGGTTACATACCCTGCAGGCCGTCCCCAGCACCTACCACCAACTGCTACGCTTCCCAACAGAGCATGGCGTTGAGTCCGCGGGTTCTACGGTCACCCAAGCATGTTTTCGCCGCCAGACGCCAAGGAACCGCAAGTAAAATCCGTCGGTGCCCCGAGAAATCCTGGAAGACGTTGGACGTCAACCAAACGAAAAGGCCATGGAAGGTTTAGACCGAGTAGACATCGATGGAAGCCCGGAAAAGTTTTTTATGATCGGCGTCTCTCGAGCCAGTCGATAAGCAAAGAATCGATCACTTTCTTACTCGGCAACCTCGACGTCTTCGTGGACCCCATATGAAATGCCGAATAGACCCACGGTCTCAAGAAGATCACCTCAATGTCGACCCTCGCAAGCCGATCATTCGTAAAGGTCGGCGATCCTCCGCAGAACACACCGCCGCCGTTGTCGAGGAAGTTGACAAATTGCTTGACGCCGGGCAATCGAGAGGTCACCTATCCCACGTGGCTCTCCAACACAAGGTGGTAAAAAGAAGAATGGCACTTGGCGCGGTGTGTCGATTTCACGGATCTAAACAAAGCTTGCCCCAAAGATCGCTTCCTTGCCTAGAATTGATCAACTTGCCGATGCGACGCACGCCACCGCCAAGATGAGTTTCCTCGACGCCTATAGAGGCTACCATCGACGCCATGAATCCAGATGATTAGGACAAAACCGCATTCCTCACTCCAAGAGGAACCCATCACATGTGGTCATGCCTTTTGGATTAAAGAATGCAGGGCGACTTACCAACGGCCGGTCACTACGATGTTCAAAGAACAACTCGGCACACTATGGAAGTATACATCGACGACATGGTGGTCAAATCTAAAGAAGAGCAAAACCATATAGCCGATCTGAAAAGACATTCGACACCCCACGCAAGTGCAGAATGAAGTCAATGCTTCCAAATGCGATTCGGATCGGCTCGCAAATTCCTAGGCTACATCACAACCATCGAGGAATCGAGGCCAACCCGAGGCAAGTTACAGAATTTTAGAACTCCGCCTCTGCTCACCAAAGAAGTCCAAAAGCTTATGGAATGGTCACGACTCAACAGATGATCACCGATCTACGATCACGCATAATTCTTTCAAACATTACGCCAGGCGTAGCTTTGAATGGTCCGTGGAATGCGAGGCGCCTTTAACTGCTCAAGACCTACCTCCGACAAGACCTCTTCTAACAACACCCGCCACCGGTGATCCTCGTTTATATCCGCGCTCGACAGTAGTCAGCCAGTATTGTTAAAAGAGGAGGAGGGCAAGAAGACCAAGATACTCGTGAGCAAGGCGATGGTGGACGCTAAACGCTACTTACGCCATTGAAAAACTCGTCCCTAGCCACGTCATGGCGAAGAAAACCGATGCACTACTTCCAAGCACACAAAGATCAAGGTGTCGATGCATTCTTCGATCAAGATACTCGGAATGCGTAGCATCGTATGTGTTTGAAATGGGCTCGAACTCGGACAATATGACATTCGGCCACCCAAACCGCAATCAAAGGTGTGCTTGCCGACTTTGTGGCCGAATTCACGGAGGGCTCGCCGACCTCAAGCCCGGGATCTCACCAAAAAGCCGGTTACGTCAAAGCCAGTTGAGAGTCTACGTTGGGGACATCTCGCGCTTATATCGCGATGGATCGTCTAACCAACGGGAAGCGGCGCGGGCGTCGTAATTATGTCCCCAGACGGCGCAGTCATTGAACAGGCCGTCAAACTCGGCTTCGAAGCATCAAATAACGAGGCCGAATATGAAGCCCTTTTAGCCGGACTACGGAACGCACATGTTCTCGGTGCACGGCGACTGTTGGTGTTTTGTGACTCAAAGTTGGTAATCAACCAGCTGAAGGGGGAGTATGCAGCGAGAGATGAGCGCATGGCGGCCTATATGAAAACGGCTAGCTCGTTGCTGGCGAAGTTCGACCATCACGAACTAAACCAAATAACGCGCGACCAAAATACACACGCGATGCTCCGCTTGCTTGGCCTCCGCCATCAACTCCGAGCTCAAACGCATTCATCGGCGTGGGCTTCATTCCGGAACCGATGTCGCCCTGAGGAGACCCACATCAATATCATAGAATCCGCTCCAAGTTGGAAGGACCCCATTGCTGCGTTCCTTTCTTCTGAACAACTCCCAGAGGATAAAAAAGAAGCACACAAGCTGCGAAACAAGGCTCGCGATACTACCTTGACCCACAAGGGGACTTTATAAAAATCCTCTTCGCCCATACCGAATCGTGCACCGGACGAGTAGAGGAGCTGCCATCGAGATACATGAAGGCAAACTGGTGCACATTCGGGCGCTCCTTGCCCATCGGGCGATAACGCTAGGATATTATCGGCGACTATGAGGGCCGACAAAAATTATGTGAAGAAATGTGAACAATGCCAAAAGTTTTCCCCACTAACCCATCAACCGTGAAGCTTTGAATTCAATCAAGAGTCTGGCCGTTTGCTCGATGGGGACTTGATATCGAGGACCATCGCCCAGGCCCTAGGGAACAAGCGATTTCTAATCGTAGCAAGACTATTTCACGAAGTGGGTCGAAGCAGAGGCTCTAACCCATATACGAGATTCCGACATTAAGCGTTTTGTGTGGAGAAACATCATTACAAGATTCGGCATTCCAAGAGCATTGATCTCAGATAATGGCACTCGGTTATTTGGCGTGTACCGAGAGTCATGCGACAAATACGAATTGTACCTTACTTTTTTCACGCCACCTACCCCCAAAGTAACGGCCGGGAAGCTTCAACAAAACCATCTTGGACGGTATCAAAAAAAGGCTGGAAAACGCCAAAGGCAGGGGGGTGGAAGAGTTGCGAAGCGTACTATGGGGCCATCGAACGACGCCGCGACGAGTCACCGGAGAAACACCGTTTGCCCTGTGCTTGAACCCGAGCAATCTTACCCCCAGAGATCGGCCTACCAACCCTCAGATCGCAAGCCTTCGACACGGGACGGAACGACATGATGCTTGCTTTGGACCTGGTTCTGATTGAAGAACGAAGAGATCGTGCCTTGGCATCCATGGCTCGCTATCAACAAAGCTTCGCTAAGTCATACAATCGGAAAGTCCAATCGCGCTACAATCCAGAGAGCCGGTCCTCAAGAAGGTGCACGCCGATCGGAGGCCGACCGATGGAAAGCTTGGTCCAAACCGACGGCCCTATCAAATAGATTCCGCGAGAACAGGGGCATATCGGTTGTCAGACATGTCAGGAAGAAGCCTGCCACGACCGTGGAATTCGACACATCTACGAAAATTTTATCAATGACCCGACCTGTGGGCTTGATATTTGTACACAATATCCTCGTAAATCTAACATCTCGCATTTTCGCATGATTAAGCTCAACACTTCAAAATCTAACAAGTCTCCGGATTCGGAGCCCCTTCGGTGCATGACATCTTAGGGCCGAACAAGTCTCCGGATTCGGAGCGCCCTTCGTGGATGTCACGATTGGCCAAAACAAGTCTCCGGATTCGGAGCGCCCTTCGTGGATGTCACGATTGGCCAAAACAAGTCTCCGGATTCGGAGCGCCCTTCGTGGATGTCACGATTGGCCAGAATAAGTCTCCGGATTCGGAGCCCCTTTGGTGAATGACATCTTAGGGCCGAACAAGTCTCCGGATTCGGAGCCCCTTTGGTGAATGACATCTTAGGGCCGAACAAGTCTCCGGATTCGGAGCCCCTTTGGTGAATGACATCTTAGGGCCGAACAAGTCTCCGGATTCGGAGCCCCTTTGGTGAATGACATCTTAGGGCGAACAAGTCTCGGTTCGAGCGCCGTGGATGTCACGATTGGCCAGAATAAGTCTCCGGATTCGGAGCCCCTTTGGTGAATGACATCTTAGGGCCGAACAAGTCTCCGGATTCGGAGCGCCCTTCGTGGATGTCACGATTGGCCAAAACAAGTCTCCGGATTCGGAGCGCCCTTCGTGGATGTCACGATTGGCCAGAATAAGTCTCCGGATTCGGAGCCCCTTTGGTGAATGACATCTTAGGGCCGAACAAGTCTCCGGATTCGGAGCGCCCTTCGTGGATGTCACGATTGGCCAAAACAAGTCTCCGGATTCGGAGCGCCCTTTGTGGATGTCACGATTGGCGTAATAAGTCTCCTGATTCGAGCCCTTTGATGAATGACATCTTAGGGCCGAACAAGTCTCCGGATTCGGAGCCCCTTTGGTGAATGACATCTTAGGGCCGAACAAGTCTCCGGATTCGGAGCCCCTTTGGTGAATGACATCTTAGGGCCGAACAAGTCTCCGGATTCGGAGCCCCTTTGGTGAATGACATCTTAGGGCCGAACAAGTCTCCGGATTCGGAGCGCCCTTCGTGGATGTCACGATTGGCCAGAATAAGTCTCCGGATTCGGAGCCCCTTTGGTGAATGACATCTTAGGGCCGAACAAGTCTCCGGATTGGGCGCGCCGTGGATGTCACGATTGGCCAAAACAAGTCTCCGGATTCGGGCGCCTTCGTGGATGTCACGATTGGCGAATAAGTCTCCGGTTCGAGCCCCTTTGGTGAATGACATCTTAGGGCGAACAAGTCTCCGGATTCGAGCGCCTTCGTGGATGTCACGACACAAAACAAGTCTCCGATTCGAGCGCCTTCGTGGATGTCACGATTGGCCAGAATAAGTCTCCGGATTCGGAGCCCCTTTGGTGAATGACATCTTAGGGCCGAACAAGTCTCCGGATTCGGAGCCCCTTTGGTGAATGACATCTTAGGGCCGAACAAGTCTCCGGATTCGGAGCGCCCTTCGTGGATGTCACGATTGGCCAGAATAAGTCTCCGGATTCGGAGCCCCTTTGGTGAATGACATCTTAGGGCGAACAAGTCTCGGATTCGAGGCCGCCGGTCGCGTACAACCTAAGGGCGAATAAGTCTCCGACTCGAGCCCCTTTGGTGCATGAAACCTCGGGCGAACAAGTCTCCGGATTCGAGCGCCTTCGTGGATGTCACGATTGGCGGAACAGTCTCGGCCGGAGCCCCCTTGGTGCTGACACCCTAGAGCCGAATAAGTCTCCAAATTCGAGCACCTTCGTGGATGTCACGACCGTTGAGCGTCCTTTGGGGCATGACACCTTAGGGCGAACAAGTCTCCGGATTCGAGCGCCGTGGATGTCACGATTGGCGCGACAGTCTCCGGCCGAGCCCCTTTGGTGCTCGACACCTAGAGCCAATAAGTCTCCAAATTGAGCACCCTTCGTGGATGTCACGACTGGTTCAGAGCGTCCTTTGGGGCGTGACACCTTGAGGCCGAATAAGTCTCCGAACGATTATACCACGTAGTGCACATTATTTTAATGAGCGCCTAAATATTACAATAAAGTGTATCGAACGCCGAGCTCGCCAACGAAGGCGATTTATTAATCTATTCGCTACATAAGAAACGATACCTCGCCGGATCTGCGGTTTAACATATTCGCCTTAAACGCTCGAGCCCTGGCCAACGCAAGGGCAGATTTATTAATCTATTCGGCTAAGCACTCAACGATGCCTCGGCCAGCCCTCTGGTTTAAAATATTCGGCTTAAGCGCTCGAGCCCTGGCCAACGCAAGGGGAGATCTAGCCCGTGTGAACTATTTGGCCAACCATTTGGCCTTTCACGCTCGAGCCGAGCCATCCTGTGGAACCCATATTTGGTTAATTGTTTTAACATTGTATAATTACAAAAACAAAACATCACCATAAAATCATGGAGACATCGGACATTGCGCATAAATTGCTAACATTTTATAAATACAAAAGTATCAACGTCCATTGTCAGATCATAAACACAAAATAACAAAATAAACGAAAGAAATATCATCCTAATCGTCTCAATGGATCGATGTCTACTTGCTCATACGGTATTGGAACATTCAGGCAATGCCACCGCAAAGAAGGGCCTTGTGCCAACCATGTTTGAATCCTCGATTCTCAAACCGAGACTGGTCCACATACTCGAAGCCCAAATCTCTTTTAAACCGCGAAACCTTTTGACTCGGCTCTCTTTCGCCACTTTCACCTCTGCTAACTCGCCTCCGGGCCAAGAACGGCTTTTCGGATAAGCAAAGTGCGACTTCAAGTCGTCGGCCTTCTTCTCGCCCGCTCTCAACTTATCCGCATCACGAGCTTTCCACCGCAAAGATTCGCCCGAAGCTTCGGTTCGCTCTTAAAACTCGTCCTCGCCCTTTTTCCGCCCGCTGTTTCGCAAGCGGTGATCTCCTTGATGGCGTCGAGATGGCGGCGTCCCACATCGGCTATCCTACCAACGGCCTGCAAAAGAACAATTCAAAACAGGCGCAACGCGAACAGCGTTGGAATGAAAGAAAAAAACAGAATACACACTAAAAGGGCCGATCGCGGCTAACTTTGTCGCATCCGAATCCGGCCCCAGCCGGCAAGCCTCCGTATCAGACGGTAATGACAAAGACCTTGCCACAGCGAACGCGACCTCCGGGTCATTAAGCGCCGAGGCATCCGATAGAACTGCATATTTCACCTTGATTGAATCACAAAGGGCACGACCACCAACCCACCGCTCGAGGGCGTTTGCCGACCGATCTTCCAACCCGACCTCAGTTTCTAGGGCGTTCTCCGACGTTCCTCAACATCTGAACGGCTTCTAACCAAATTCCGATTCGCATCCTTATTCGCCGCCTCGCAATTTGCAAGGATTTCGATTCAACAACCGGAGGAATCTTTGAGATTCAACAAAGGCGGTTCCGAAAGGCCCTTCGCTCTTCTCCTTGCGGCTAGCCTCTCCGCTTTCGCCTTCTTAGCAAGCTTTGTCGCTTAACCAAATGGCGGTACGGGCTCGAGACGGAAGGGTCGTCTGTACGTTGAAGAGCGTCGTCAACAAGATCGTTCCCCCGAACCAAAACAGTGAGACGATCGTCAGAACCCAATACCTCCTCGATTCGCCTCCGAGCGATCCGACGCTGGCGGTACTTCCGTACTCTCCGAATCGGACCCTTCAAATCCTATCTGTCTAAAATTTTTGAAGTTGGACAAAATACGGGCGACGAGAAAATCTTCCCCTTCCGGAATCGGTATATTGTCCGCAATTAAAAGGTCGTGTCGTGGGCTCGTAGTGAGCGAGCGTGGGCGCTCTTCCTCGCTTATAAAGACCGCGACGGTAAAATAATTAAGAGCAATCGATGTCGGAAAGAATCGTCGTTAGTTGAAGTTAGGACTTTTTTCAACCCGTTCCCTGCATAAGATAAGCCGTGAGATTCAAGAAAATAGGGTATGGCAGATACAAATGTACAATATGAGCGAAAGGGCATTCGGCGACTGGTTAGCCCTCGTCTAGGAATAGGATCGACGCGATCCTCCCCTCGCCAATTCGATTACCACGGACAACGCGACCATGACATCATCAACTCGTTTTCCGTGGAAAGCATAGTGATCAACCGATGATCTGTGTCCTTAGCTCGAGAAAATGCGTCCGTCTTGGCGGAGGATCGGCGAGCATACTGATCTTGAATGGCGGGAATGCCAAGATTAATACCAAAGGCGACGGTTCAGACGACCCCATTATGATTCTAAAGAAATTTACATTGGGGAAGGATCAAATCCCAATGGCGAAGAACGACCTCGAAGCGGGTGAAGAGGAAAGCGAACTCCCGCCTCTGCGATCGACAAAAGGGGTATGACAATCGAGGTTTCTTCCTCTCTCTCCATGTCGTGAGTGCGGTCAGCCACTAACGATAGGTGCACATCGTCAGGAATGGAGAAATGGCGTCTAAAATCGACGACTCGACCGGAGAAAGAAGGTCTCTTAAATACTTCGCCATAATCTATTGATTATAAGAATACGTGTGAGTAAACAAATTCTGAAAAGCTTCAGAGTCGAGAAGAGGAAAACTTACAAAAAATGAAGAATATCGCAGATGGAAGGATTGCAAGGATGAATCGAAGAGCAGTCTAGCGGCCCGCGTCATAGAACCTGAATCCGAAGGGATACCAAGCTTCAAGTCATAATGAATAGGCGTGCGGAGGGCGGGAACTGGCGGCGATTCAAGGGGAGTAATTAAACAACCGAAATAAGTCTAAAGCCCCAAGAACTTCGGTTTGTAGTATTTGAAAATCGAGCCAAGCACCTCGTCCAAATGCCGTTGACAAGATGCTTGGGGGCAATTGTGGGAGCCGTATAATTAAAGACACGAAGTTCGATACGCCGAGGAGCCGGTGTTAAACGGCTCCATTCTCTGCTAAGATGCGAGTATGACTCTCGGGCGAGTATCTTTGGAAAGAGCATGTCGATAAAATAAAAGAATGAATAAACAATTTAAAAGTAGACTCGGCCCCGAGGTCAGTAATGGCTATAAATACAAGAGCTTCAGATTTATAAAGGTATGTAAGAATTACTTCTAGAGACTTAGCAAGCAAGCTTTCTTGAGAGGAACTGACTTGTTCGTCGGAGTGCTAATTCCGGCACCCCCGACCGGAGTTTGTATTTTTGCAGGTGACTAGCAGAGGCTCATTGGCGTCTTCCGGGATCTCAAGAGTATTTCCAAACCACTTTCACCACATACACCTACACACACTACACCTGCCGCCTCATCTCGAGGCGGAAGAATAAATGTTTTTTCAGCAATAAAAAGTAAAAGAATATTTCAATATATAAGTGTAAGTAGTTCTGAACTACAATGTTATTTGGAAAGCCCATTAGTGGATGATTTTGATAATTTTGACATTTTGGATTAGTGGAAACAAAATGAAACCATGTGACCTGTGATTTCACAGATGACCCATGATATAATAACTGCTCATATTTCTACACTTGCTTCGGAAACAACTTTTAGTGCAAGTAGACGGATTCTGAGTGATTACCACTGTATGCTTTCGCCTCAAATGGTTGAGGTACTGATGATATTCAAAGATCATATGCATGTACTTACGAGAAGACAAAATTATAGTGAAAATGAGAGAATTCAAAACGATTTGGATGACATATCTTCAGGCAACATGAGTAAATTATCTACCTCCTCCGATGATTGATCAACAATTTGTTTTTCATTATTTCATTTCGTTATTTTTTTGTATTAAATTATTAAGGTGGAGTATAATACAAATGATTGGTAGGCTAGTACGTGCCAACCTAGTTGGAATGAACTTGACTTATAGTGATGCAATTGCTCTACTATCATCAATAATCTGCTTCTATTATATTTAATGATATAAATTTTTGTAATATTTTATTTCATTTTGAAATAAAAATTATTCATTCAATAAATGTTATCTATTTAATTTAATGATTGTAATATGGCAAGTTTCATTTTGATATATATAAAACTATTCATTTCAAAAGAAGAAAATTACATACTTTTTTAGTCATAAGTTCATAACCAAAAAAACGTAAGTTATACATAATTAAATTTAAATACCACCGCACACGAAACATAACGAAATATCTCATTAATCTAAACTAAAATACTTTAGTACAATTTTTCTTTTATTTTAAATCTCTCATAAATAATCTATATACATAATATATTTATTGTTTATTTTTGCAGAAGAAAGAAAGAAAGAAAAAAAAAAAAAAAAACCAAGCTCGGCATAGGCCCCGAGCCCAAGCCCCTGGCCCTAATCTTAGTGGGCTTAGGCTCTATTTTTCGGCCCGTGGGCTACCTGGCCTCGCCTGACCCGCCAAGAAGTCGCGGTCGACCTGAGCCCAAGCTCGAGTGGGCCAGACTATTATTACAACCCTAGTCATAACTAAAATCACTACAATGAGTCATATCAAATATCACTTTCAAACATAATCAAATATTAGAATGAGATGTAACTAATTTTAATTTTATAATCGAAGATTTAGTCAGAACCCATCTATTAGACTCTTGTTTAGTGAAAAGTACAGTCCAATTTATTTTGCTTCATAAACCTCCTAAGAAGGAGGCGCATTATTGAGTAAAGATAAAATAAAATATCATTTTTTTTCTTGGACAACGTTGGCAAAGTAATATGTTACTGTGAACTAAAGTAACATGTTACTGTGAGATAGAGTAACATGTTACTGTCAAACAGAGTAACATATTACTGTTTATATCAATTTCGACGGTAATATATATATATATATATATATATTAATTAATAATTTCATAGTCAACATGAATCTTATTTGATAGATCTTGATGAAAGAATTCTAAAAATAGTAATTTTATTAAAACTGACATCTAGATTAAAAGTTAGATTATTTTAAAATTTAATATTTTGGTAATAGTGATATGTACTGAAATTTTTAAGAAAAACTTTTTGTATTTATCTTTAATGTATTAAAATTTTATTATTTATGAGGTTTTGACTAAATCTCTCTTTTATAATTTGTTAGCTCCATCACTATAATGGCCTATAACTAAACACCATAATAATTCATAACTTACATTAATTTAAATCATAAATTATATATATATATAATCTATTATAGCATGACTCTCAATGCTTCAAACAAATTAACGAAGTTGAGACATGTGTGAAGGGGCCAACTCTTTATCACTTATAGATTAATAACAAATTCACATAAAATAATTGAAGATTTGCAGATGGATGCAGGGGCGATGGGCCCTTCTAGCCACCCACTGCGTCTGCCAATGAAGATACAAAGTGCTTAGTACGACACACAATCAATGATAGATGGGAGAGCCAAGTATATCTTTGATGAGTGGTGATTGAGAACCATTCTCACAATACCACTATAAGATTTTCACAAATCTGAATTACATGATGCGAATTTTATACATATATAAGTGGATCTCGCATATATTTAGATGGTTAGGATCACTTTGAAGGTGTGAGGGTCATCCCCAAAGAATGTGTTTGTTTGAACAGACTGGATAGGAGAGGATTGTAATCCATCGGAATGTTAGTCCTGGGATACATTGTCCCCGAACTATTTGGCTAGACTAGATTTGTATCTTATATTTGTTTAGTCATGGAATTAAATGTCTGGATTGGACTATTTTTAATGAATTTAATGTTTGATTGGACGGACTGGATAAGGATAAATATTCAAAAGATTATTTTAATCTCGTAATTTATAATTTTTATTTAATATATAATTTTAAGTTTGTAATCTATAATTTATAATTTATAATTTAACAACACTAAAAAGTTTTAATTTATAAGGTCATAATTTTTAATTTATTATTTTCAATTAAATTAAATTTATAATTTATATTTTTTATTTAATATATAATTTTAAATTAACAACACTAAAACAATAATTTATAAATGTTTAAAAGATTATTTACCATTTTCCAATTGTTTATTAAGTAATAACATAAAGGTAAAATAAACATTTTATACATTAGTCCCATAAGATATTAATAGTCCGGAGACACTATTATTCAAAAAAATTAATCCAAACTATGGATTATTAATCTGGATGGATTAATAGTCCAATCTCATAAAATAATCTGTCAAAACAAACGCACTCTAAATAAATCCCAAACATTTCTCACCTTGAATTGCCCAGAAAAAGAAAAAGAAAACATAGTAAAATAGGCATGACATAAGTAACTACATTTTATTTTTTTATTTTTTTTGGATTCAAAAGAAAGATTACAAAACACAGCAACAACAGACCAAAACAGAGGGCTAACCAAGCTTAAGTCCTTTCACAAGATGCTCCAACTATGTCTGCAACCAGCAGACTAGTGACATAAGTAACTACAACCTAGCTAGCTAGGATAGAATTATAGGCGGGTTCATGGGAGCAAATTCAAGGAACTCCTTATCACGTTCAAGGACAGCCATTTCACGCTCATCCAAGGTCACCCAAGCTTCAATTTTATCATCCAATCCAACTTCAATCAAAAAAATATTATTCTTATGGATGGAATTAACTCTAGCCCCAACAGAACTAATCCACGCGGGGTTTCCCCACCCAAAATCAACTTCATTGAAACCCAATTTGCACCAACTGCTAAACATGTATGGGTTTAGATTTTTTTTACTCTCATATATTTCTCTTAAGTCCTGAACAAAATTGATAAATATTTCATAACCCCCCTCATCTCCTTGCTGTAGCTTTGGCAGAATATCATCTCTTGTTTTCTCTATTGCATCTCTCAGTAAGCCCACCAAGCCATTCAATGACATGATCTCTTCATCTTCGGCGACTGCATCACAATGTGCAACTACTTTCCACAAAAAATTCCCAACAGAATATTTTGATGACGACGTTACCAATATTCGTCGCCTCAAGTCCATTTGTTGACTCAGTATGGAAGGTTGTTGCATACCCCAAACCACTCTTGATGCAGCCATAGCATGTTTCCAAATGAAGGCTGATATTACTTCGACACGAGTTGGGTTAGGCACCCTTCCACTAGTCGCTTTAGCTTTCAGAGTGGATATAGCCTCAGAGTTGAACACAAATCTCTGTATGATACCCTTTCCCTCCCTAAGCAACATCCTTTCAGAAAAAGTTGAGAGATTATCTGGAAAAGGATGGTTCGAAGAGAAGATTGAGGCCCTGGGTACATTAATATTGCTTCTGATGTTGCTACTGTCGATGATGATGCTGATGTTGTTGGTGTAAGACTATGACTGCTTCTTGATATTCCTGATCTTGCAATGGAATTGGAAGCCCAACATTTAAGGAAGGTACCAAAGGTTGCTCCATCTATGATCTTGTGCATAAAAAATCCTGAGATCACAAACCCACCACAAGCAAATATGTTGAGTTGAATAGCAACTTGAACTGCCTTATCGCGTGGATCAAGGATTACATAAACTGGAAGAAGTCGGGGTAAAGAAAGAAGATTGGGTGGTTGTGCAGTAAGCAGGTCGGCCATGTCACAGTTGACACGGGTCGTTGAGAACAAGATGCCCTCATCGTTGCAGTCGATGGAGAGGCCGTCGTCTTTTACTCTTCCAGCAAGAGGGTAGAAGAGAGTCAGTGTTTCCGAGAGCGAGTCTTTGAGTTGATTAATCAGTTTCTCATTGATGTTGAAATTTGCATCCCTCTTGGGATAATATAAGATGATTGGCACATGACCGAGGCCACCATTTTGGTCTAGGACACAGAGTCTCAAGGTTTGTAGGTGAGGAGGTGTTGATGAAGATGGTTTAATAATTTCCTTGGAAATGAGTTTAACTTCCATCGTCAAAGCTAGGTCTGGTTTTTGTTAATTTGCAACAAAACTTTGTGTTGTGACTTTTCCAAGGTTGGTTGGTGACTTATGCAAATTTCAGTAACAATTAGAAAAGGAATTGGGTTCCAAAAAAATAAAAAACTAGAAAAGTAAGTCGGGTCCAAGATTGAGCACTGATGGGACTCCACTTTCTGAAATAATTTCATATACATTTTTCTTTATAGATTTCATCAATAATGATTCATAATTGCTCCGACTTTTTTTCATTACTTTTTCAAAGTTATACACATGGGCTTTCGGCAGAAAATAGTGGGCTTTACTAAAGTATGTATTGCTCACACAATTTTTTAAACAACAATGTTAGAAGGTCACAATTTTTGTGACCATAATGGCTCAAAACTATCAAAACGACGTTGTTTTGGGTGCAAAACATGCCAAAACGACGTCGTTTTGACAGTTTTAAACCATTGTGATCACAAAAATTATGGTCCTCAAATATTTTCCTTTTTTAAATGTGTAAACAAAATTAGACTTCACTATGCATATTCCACTGTGCATATCCAATCTAATCTAATACCCAAAACATATAATAGTAAAGATAATATTAACCCTTTTTTGTTTTTGGCATCTATAGTTAGCACTTTATTTGATCTGATATTTCATAAAAAAAAAAGGTACTCAAAGTTGAACCACTGTATTTATTAAGGAAAATGTTTGAGGGCCCGAAATACTGTTGGTTCAAATGTTCAAAACGACGTCGTTTTGGGCATTCCTTTTTTTTTTTTGGCCATTGTTGAACCTCTGCAACTCTGAGTTGCAGAGGAAGAGGGAGAGAAAGAGAGGGAGAGGGAGAGAAAGAGGGAGAGGTCACGTCGGTCTCCGCCGATCGCGTCGCCGTCCTCCTCCTCCGATCGTGCCGATCGTCGGCCTCCGCCGATCGCGTCGTCGTCCTCCGATCGTGCCGATCGCCACGTCCGATCCGCGTCGATCGCCCTCCTCCTCCATTTTTAGGCCCCTCCAGTCCTTCCTCCTCCCTCCTCCTCCTCCTCCTCCCTCCTTCCCCCCTTCGTCTTCCTCCCTCCTTTCTTCTGCTGAAGAGCAAAAAAAAAAAAAAAAAATTTGGGGCATTCGGGGCCCCGTTTTCGGGCCCTGTAGCACCACTGCTTTATTAATTACTATTCAATTAAGTTAGCAATTCATGTAACAATTTTAATACAATATACCTAACAATAAAAGACCAATATCAATTAATCTATCATTTTTGTTCTTCATGGAACCTCTATCAAATTATAATTAATTTTTTTATTTTCAAATATTAACATTTTAATTGTACTGCTAGATTCTCATCTGACACTCCCACTCACACTCATGCTCTTGTATATTTGATTTTTGTTTAAGGTTTTATTTTTTATTTTTTATTTTTTAAAATTTTGTATGATTGGGTGTCCGAATCAGTTTATGCGTACCTCAATTAATTTCGGGGCCCATGTAAAGCGTCTCCTCCACGTGGATCGGACAAATCTCGGGCAAAACTAGCGGACAAGGCCCCATGGAGTGAATTGCTCCTAATCAAAGTTGAACCTGAAACCTATAAGGAGCACACCCCTAGGTCTCGAGTTGCACCCATTAAGCCAACCTCCTGAGGGTTATTTTTGTTTAAAGTTTAATGTTCATTCACTAATGAATTAGATGAGTTAATAAGTTTTATTTATTGTATTAAAATTTAATATTATATGAAGTTATAATACATAAATATTTAAATTACACTTTTCATAGCATAAAAAGTCAACGATTTTTTCTTGAATTATACATATTTCGCAATATAGGTTCGTTTTTTTTTTTAATTTTTATTATATATATTTTTAGTCACAAATAAATACAAATTAAATAAATTAAGTAATTTGAATTATTCTTTTATTTTAAGTCACTAATTTTTCTTCCAATTTAATCATTATTAATTCTCTTCTTTAATTTAATCATTATTTCTACAATCAAACTGGGTGTTAGTTTATTATATAAAATTATTTTACGTATTTTTTAAGTTACAATTTTAAAATTTAATAGAACTAAGATTATTCTCCTAAACTCCATAAGTTGCAACTTATTTTTAAAGTAAAGTTTATACGTATATAGACATAGGTGTACACAAAATTTAACAAAGATTGCCACTTATAATTACTCGTAATTAAAGTTTTCACAAAGATAATAGACTTTAATTTGGGCATATATGAGATAGAAAAAAGTTAGGGATCATGAAAATTTTTTCATGAAAATGATCATGAAAAAGTTATGATCTTTGGATTACCTTGATTAGGGTGTAGTGCTTTATTCTAAGTATAATTCAAGAGTCACAAAGCTTTCATGATTATTTTCATGAAAGATTTTTCATGATACCTAGCATTGCTGCATTAGATATTAGGTATCCAAATTATTTGTCTATTGTCTTCAATTCAATCTAAATCAAGTATGGATATAAACTATAACATCAATTTCTTGTTCACGTAAAAAGTGAAAAATAAGATTTTTTTTTTTTTTTTCCTTTTTTGAACAATGAAAATTTCATAAACAACCAAACCCAATTGCAAAGAGGTGCCACGGAGAAAACGAACAAGCTCAGGAGGTGGATTGATCACCCAATTAACTGGTAGGCTACGAGGCACAGGTGCGGATATGGATATTGGTACAGGTATATTATGAGTATATTGATACGGTAAGATCTAAAAAAAAATATGATACGAGTATGGCTGGGGTATGTCAATAAATTTTTTTATTTCTTTTTAATTTATAGTTTGAGATTTAATTTACAAATCAAAGTTTAATATCAAAACTAAAAGAAAAAATTATAAAACCAAAAGAGAAATTATAGTTCAACAATATCAATACCAAAACAAAGTTTATAAGTTGTTTTAATGCCATTAAATAGGAGATACTACAAAACAAAGTTTCATTCCAAAAGAGAGCTAAGCAAAATTTGAAAACTTAAAACTTCAATTGCACTTCCATCAACTTCATCATTGAATAATACATCTTCATAAATAGCACATGAAGTAAAGGTTTTGCAATTTCAAGTAAATCAGAATTCTCTAATAAATTAAACATATATCCGCCAATGTCACTGTGAGGACATAATTTTGAGTTGTCAATAGGTGGTTGACTAAGGTCACATGGGTGATTCTGATTGGCTAAAGTGTGATCAAACCACATCCGAATTCGAGATGTTCAAATGAGGGACTAGAATCCTAGATGATGACAATCTTTTTATTTGGGTAAGGTTGGACTCTTGAGAGGGTTGATTTTAATCCAAATAGGAGGAGTCTTGAATAATTGATATCCTTATAAATGATAGAGTCCTATGAAGTAATACTTCTAGGGAAAGTTGGATACTGATCATTATAAAAGTAAGGTACCCCGTAGGTCTAAGGTATGTGATTTATTTTGTAAGCTCTTGATTTGAGTTGATATATTGTGAGATAAGTTACTGACTTGATTGTTGGAGTGCTCTCGGGTAGACGAGCCACCGCGGTATTTTTTGTCTTCTTGTGCGCAAGTGTTGGCTTAATCTATTCTTCCGTGTGCTCTCCAACTGAGTTCCTTAGATCTCGGCAAGGAGATCAGTTTGGTTGTGAAGTCAAAAATCAACATCTACAATTTGGCACCCTCTATGGGAACTTAGTAAGAATAGATTGCCAACGCTAGACAAAATGTGAGAGTTGGGGATGACATACATAGTGAGGAAGAAGAGTACGTTGATCCAAATGTTGGAGGAGAAAATAATGAAGAATAAGTGCAAGAACTGAATCCTTTAGCAAACAATGTCACCAGGGGCCGTAATGGCCCAAGGAAGGGCAACCGAGAGAAATACTACAATGAGAGCGACTTCCAGGTCTAGAAAGGCCGATGCCTGAGAAAAGACGATGAGCTGAAAGACTTGGCAACCAAGTTGATAGACCTGCAAACCGTTGTCAACTTCATGATGCAAAACAAGGTGATACAACTTGCGTTGTCATTACCAACAACATCAGAAAGGAGGACAGACAACGGTGCTGACCGTCCCATTGCATGGAAAGAGACCTGAGACTTCAAATCGGCGACCGCAGAACACCGGACGGACAAAGTCACGTCGGGGAGATTCGCAGAGAACCAGAGTGACGCAGATCAAGGGATCTCGGTAGATCAACGGGAAAGGCCTCTGACTTGATGAGATAGTAGACGTGGAGAAGTCCAAAAGGACGCATCCCAACATGAGAAGCAGTGCGCTGAAGAGATTAAAGTCGGTAGACAGGCGAGCCCTAAGACGGACTAAGGAGGACCTACAGGATTACCTTTGAAAGAAGAAAGCGATGTCGAGGTTATGTCCATAGCTCACCGAGGCCGCCGTTCTCGATGGAGTTGGATGCGGTCGAGACACCCAAGAGATTTATCATGCCAAGGTTCCAGATCTACGATGATAAGTCAGATTCAAGCTTTCATGTTGGTTTATACTTGAATGCAATGTCTCTGTGGAGTGAGAACGAACAGTTGTTATGCAAAGTGTTCCCGTCAACATTTGGGGAAATAGTATCAGATTGGTTCCTTAAATTTCCAAAGGGATCAAGAGTTGGGAAGGCCTGACCGAGATATTTGTGGCCAAGTTTGTTACGAACATATTGCAGCATTGAGGGTTGATTCCCTATTGACTTTGAAGATTGATGATGGCAAAAATCTTAGGGCTTATGTCAAGAGGTACTACGAGGTTTACAATCGGATTCCTACGTGTAACTAGGAACTTGCAGTTGTGTCTTTCAAGAATGGCTTTGAGAATGATTGCCCACTTCGGCAATCCCTTACAAAGGCCTTCCCGAAAAATATGGAGGATCTCATGGCAAGGATTGAGAAGTATGCAAGGACAGAAGAGGATAAAAAGGCAAAGAAAGAAAGTACAGTGAAATAGGAGAAGCGAAATGACTCACCAAAGCATAATCGAGGCAGTACCACCACTAACAAGCCAAAATCAGGATTGAAGGCCATGCAGTAGTGAGTTTCAAAATCCCGATCTATAGGATCTTAGAAAAAATTACAGAGTAGCCGTACTTCAGGCCTCCGCAGAAGATCCCGGGGGAATACATTGGCAGGTTCCCTTGGAAGAATTGTGCCTACCATGACGAGAACGGGCACATGACCCAAAGATGTCAAGCTCTAAAGCAATATCTGGAGGATCTTATTAGGCATTGACATCTAAGGGATTTGGTAGACGATGAAAAAACAAAGGAGGAACAAGCGAAGCTGGCTCAGGCACCAGCAGCAGCACCACCACTAGCCCCATCGCCACAGAAAGACAAATCACGGGTTATCAACGTGATCCACTCCAAGGTTAGCGTGAACGAAATCTGGGGAGAAACATAGAGAGTGAGACATCTGCAGCATGTCTTCCAAGTTCAGTAGAAGAAGCCCCAAATAGAGGGATACCAGGGGCCGATAATCACATTCACGGATGACGACTTGGAGATAGTCTAGCGTCCACATAACGATGCTCTGGTGATGACCCTAAAGATCAAAGAATGCCAGGTAAGGTGAATACTTATTGACCAAGGCAGCTCCTGTGACGTCATGTATGTTAGATGTTACAAAGAGCTTGGCCTTCACAAGGATGTCTTGGAGCAATTCGATAGCCCTATGGTTGGATTCAATGGGACGCCGACATGGCCTCTGGGAACCACGTGTTTGGAGATTCAGGCGGGAACAAAGACTATAACCATGGAGTTCACCATGATTAATACGCCTTTTCCATACAAAATTATCTTAGGAAGACCTTGGTACACGCCATGAGGGCTATTCCCTCAACCTTGCATTAGCTATTGCAATTCCCAACCAAGTTTGGGATTAAAGAAGTGATAGGAGACTAAGTACAGGCAAAAAATTGCTCCATAGTAGCAATAAAGTACGCCTGTAATTTCAGAGAAGAATAGAAGACTGGAGTATAAGATGAAGACCAAGAGGTCTTGGATGATGTCGGCAAAAAACCAGCCGACAAGAGCCATAAGCCTTTGAAAAAGATCCTGGTACAAAAAGGGAGACGAAGGGCGATTCTTTCTCCTCGGCTTAAGTTTAGCCAAAGTGGAAGAAAGAAAATTGGAAGCATTCTTAAGAGAAAATATAGAGTTGTTTGCCTGGATACCTAGATGTCGTATGAGATACAGGGCATCAGCCTCGAGGTTGTTAGCCATAAGCTCAATGTGGATAGGACGGCAAAACCAGTGATCCAGAGAGTAAAGCGACCGACCTTGGTCCATGTGGAAGCTGTTGAAGAGGAAGTAGAGAGATTGCTGGAGGCACAGGCAATCTGAGAAGTGAACTACCCGACTTGGCTATCCAACACGGTGGTAGTTAAGAAGAAGAACACTTTACGAGTATGAACAAAAGCTTGCCCAAAGGATTGCTTTCATTTGCCCAAAATAGACCAGCTTGTGGACGCCACATCGGGAGATAGAATGATGAGCTTCCTTGATGCATACAAAGGTTATCACCAGATAGCCATGTACACACTAGATGAAAAGAAGACGACATTCATCACTCCAAAGGGACTCTACTGCTATAAAGTCAAGCCCTTTTGGATTGAAGAATGCAAATGCAACATACTAGAGGCTCATAACTAACATGTTCAATATCTAATTGGAAAGATCGTGGAAGTCTATATCGACGATGTGGTCGTAAAAAGTAATGAACCTTTCGATCATCTAGCCGATCTAAAGGAGGTTTTTGACATCTTAAAGGCATATCGGTTTCGGTTAAATGCCTCCAAGTGCGCTTTCAAAGTAGGATCTAGTAAGTTTCTAGGGTATTTGATAACCAGAAAGGGGATAGAAACAAGCCCTGATCAGATCAAGGTCATCCTTGATCTGAAGACCTAGACTACAACAAATGAGGTCCAAATTTTGACTGGCCAAACAGCGGTGTTGAACAAGTTCATAAGTTGGAGTTCAGATAAGTGCAGTTCATTCTTCCAACTGTTGAAGAAAGCTACTGATTTCTTATGGACAAAAGCATGCGAAGTCGCCCTAGCCGACTTGAAAAAGCATTTGACAACCCCACATGTATTGTTAAACCCAGTTCTAAGAGAAGAACTATTTTTGTACCTGGCAATCTCAAACCACGCAGTCAGCACAGTTGCTGTCTAAGAAGAAGAAGGAGACCAGAAGGTAGTATATTATGTGAGCAAAACTTGTAGCGTGGATACGAGGTACCTACCTTTGGAGAAACTAACACTCACTCTAGTAATGGCATCAAAAAAGCTGAACCATTACTTTCAGACTCACAAGATTGTGGTGTTTATAGAGCCCCTACTGAAGGCTCTGTTGCAACATGAAGACTTGTCGAGAAGAATAGCACGATGGACTGTAAATCTAGGTCAGTATGACATAGAGTACAGACCAAGGATAAAAATCAAATGTTAGGTTTTGGCCAACTTTGTTGCCAAGTTTACACCGAGTGCAAACCCAAAGCCAAGGCCCGTGAACCTCGACCTAAGATGCGCAGAAGAACCAGAGATAACACAACTGGTAGTACAGAACCCCAAGCCAGCAAGACAAAAGAAAAAGTAGAAGAAGCTAAAGCCTTGTGATATTTACATCAACGAGTCATTCTGCCTATTTGTCGACGACCGTTCAAATCGACAAGGAGGGGGGCATGAGTGGAACTAGTCAAAAGTTAAATCTTCAATCCCATCCATGTCAGCCGCACATTCTACAGCGCATTCTACGTTCTGCCAAGCATTGAAGCAGAACACTTCGCACATCGCTGCTTGTCACTTTGCCTAACCTAGTGTTTTTTTCTGAATGGCTATTCGATGGCGTCCTTTGATTTGAACCATTGGTCGTAGACGTGGTCCTCCAAATTTGTTAGTGTTTCTTATAACTGTCTAACTAGTTTGGTGAGGTGTGCAATTTAGCATCCTTTGACATGATAACACTATCGAATCCAACGAAAATATTGGCGGATTGCGCTCTAAGCATTCTCTCCATGGACGCAACCCTGCCATCCAACTTGCGTACCCATTCTAATTTTGCACGAAGTTCACTTTCCAATTCATTAATTTTCTGCATAACTTGTGTTAGTTGCTCTTTCATCCCAGTGGGGTCATTGCAAACGGTGTCACATTCAAGTGTGCTTGATAGGCCCAACAAATCTAGGAATAATGTTGGTCACACTTCTCTGGCTGCCAGCATCTTCAACCTCTCTTTTTCCTTCTCATGCGACGTCTCACTAGGGTGTTTCGCAGTGTCATCAACTATGTTGCACTCAACGTCACCACCATTGGGCGAATCCAGTTGCCATCAATCGAAGCTCACAAACATAGCAACACACTAAGCAACGACACGACACAAAATAGAAACAACACATTGGCACAACTCAAACAATGACAACGACAAAACCGTGTGCATATGTTTCATTTATTAAACGACACTACCTGTTGTGCCACAAATAAATCATGGGAAATCACAGCGTCACTACCATTTTATTACGTCATCAACACATAACCCAAGTCAGGAATAGAGATTATTGGTTTCGGTTGTCGTCCATTGCGGAACAAACCATTACACAACTAATCGAAAACGACACAACCAACCTCACACATTATGCAATTTACATAACTAAAAAACTATGTCATTACAAGCCCCCTTCCCTTCCTTGAATGCAATGTGTAAACCAATATCACACACTACCTAATTGTGAATTGATTTATATTTCAACTCAATACCACCATTAACAAACTCAACAAATAGGGGGGACCCAACTAGATTCAAACACAACAACAAAAACAGCTCAACATAATGACACTTGCATTGTATGTCAAACATATTGACAACAACAATGTTACATTTTTAAATGAATTCGGTGTCCTAATTAATCAACATCACATACACACCAAACACAATTAAAAAATAGAGGAATGAGTGACACACTACAACAAAACAACACAACCACCACCCATACGCCATGGTGGCCCAACCATAAAAAAACAATCCAACACACCAGGTGACACTAGCAGAACAAACACACCCCTTCCCCCAAACAAAACAAAGTGGGCTTGTTTGGTTTGTTTTTGGAAGAGTTGTTTTTGAAAAAAAATTTGGGAGAGTTGTTTTAGAAATTTTTTTAGTTTGTTTAATTGTGTATTTGTTGAATGTGTTGAATGTAAATGTAAAAACTCCACCAAGTGTGGTAAGCAGATGTGAGTGTGTTAGGTGAGTAGGTTAGTGCTATAGTTAGTGCACCATATAGATAGTGGAAATATATAGTGGTAGATAGTGGAAATATATAATATGTAAGTGGTATATAATGGGTTTAATGGGTTATGATGATGTTTGTAATATCTCCTATATAAGGAGTGTCATTTGGTCTTGTAATAGAATGAAGATATTGAATACAATCAATAATATCAATACATTAATTTCCTACATGGTATCAGAGCTATAAGATTTAGGCCTATATTTCTTTCTCACCGTGCGTACGCTTGCATTAACTGCCATTTGCTTGTGGAATTTTCTACACATATCTTCACTCTGCTGCCACAAATTATTCTTCTTGATCTTGATCTTGATCTTGAGCTTGCTGCTGCAGTTGAGCAGGCCTTGACAAAGTTGCATGTCTCAAATGCAGAGTGTTCCTTGAGCACATCCACCACAAATGACTCAATCACTAGTGTCCCTGGTCTCCCATCAATCATCTCTGGATGGACAGTGATGATTGAAGAGTAGTTCTTCAGCCTGTGATCACCAAAATCTGGATACCCCCAAAATCCCCATCAAAGCTTACTTTCTTTGCTCTCAGATTCTGCAATTTCCCTTCAACACTTTAGTCAAACCCACAAAACCACAAAACCTTCTCTGTTCTCTTCCAAAATATGGATTCAATCATCTCCTAAACCTTGTTTTGCTTTCAAATTTCTGGGTTTGTTTTCAAATTACAATTTGAAGCATACTGAGAACCTAATTGCCCACAGAGTTCTTCCAAGAAAGTCAACCAAACCCAGGTAGCTTGTTTGTGTCTACTGCCAATTAGGGATTTCATGAACATCTAAGCATTAAGATTCTGATTTGGGTTTCAATTTGGTTGTGTCTACTGCCAACTGGGATTTTCATTCATGAACACCCACACCAATAATCAAGAATTCTGAATTGAGTATTATATTGAAATCAGAGTTTTCAAAGAAGGCCCAATAGCCAAAACTCTGATTTGTGCCTCAATTTGATTGTTGAAGATATGAATTTCAGAACCATGGAAGAGTTCTGGCCTTTCTACATGAACCAGCACTCAAAACCAGCCACAAGGCGTTGGCATTTTGCTGGAACTCTTGCTAGTATTCTCTGCTTCATATACTCTCTATGCTTTAATTGGTGGTTTGTGTTCTTTGTGCCTCTGTTTGGGTATGGTTTAGCCTGCATGACCATTTCTTTGTTGCGAAGAATTTTCCCGCCACGCCACCATCCTTTTCTGGTCTCTTTTGTGCGACTTCAAGATGTTTGGATTGATGCTTCTAGGTCAAGCTGGATAGGGAGATTAAGAGGCTTGGCAAGAGACCTATGTTCTGGTCTTGATCTTTTCATGATATATTCTATTTTGTTCAATATACATTTGTAATAAATGCGTCTGCGGTATATTTGGTTGCATTGGGAAAGCTCCTCTGCGTGTGTGTACGCTTGTCTGCGTGAGTGTTTTTCCGCCTAATTAGGTTTGGGTTATGGACAAAAGCTTGGAAGCGATTAATTTGGTTTTCTAAATTGGTGGAGTGGTTTTCGTTTTGTCTCTTATCTCACGTGGGTTTGTCATTTGAGTGAGCTTGATTACAAATTGCTTTTGCAAGTGGTAGGGCCCACCAGTAGCTATTCACTTTAAATTTTGTGGAATGGTGATATTTTCGGGTAATGGTCAATGTGAATTGGAGTGAGTCAAGTGGACCAAAACCGTGGGCCCCAAAACCATGTCAACCACTCTCCACCTTTCGTTTTGATTTCTCAATATATATTTTTTTTCACATTATTTCTTTCTTTATTTTTCTTTCACATTATTTTTAATTTTTTTCAAATCAAATTCATACCATTCAGATTTGCACACCAACTTTATTTTATTCATGCCAGGGATCAAACTCGATCACCATTTTACATCAAAAAAAAAAAAAAAAACCAAACAATCTCCAACCACCACATCAACCAGCCTTACTTTTTCACCTCTTCAGTTGTTCTCTTCTTCTTGCCTTTGTCTTGGACATCCCTTGCCGGTGCTGCCTCCGTGTTTCCCACGCCGCCGAGCACATTCACTTCCCGTTGCTCCTCAACCGTCACATATGACCCTCCAATCGAGCATCACGGTGGCCTTCCGCCAGCTCCTTGTTCTCGGCCTTGACACATATCTCTGCTCGCCGTATACATCTTGAAGCAGAGCGATTTACTTTACTGCTACACCTCAGTTGTTCTATTCTGAAGCCGGTGCGACAGGTTGTTGCTCACCGTCAATGTCACAACACAAGGTCTCAATGTATTATAATTGGCCACACTATTAGATTGAGCAGCCATTATCTGCGCAACAGCCACCATCGGATATTTCAACGGCACAAAACCAGGGGGGCTTGGTTGTAACAACCCTCATCTTGATTCTGGAATTAATTAGATCCTTTGTTAACGGAGATGAATATGATTGGTAATTGAACCGATGAATTACTAAGGTATTGAAAAGCGGGGTGATTAATTGGTGTGTTTGTTTGACTTGCATTGCCTATCTGTTTAACTGTTTAACTATCTGTTCAAGTGTATATGTTTAAAACTGTTAATTGAAGGCCTTATCGGCGGCCAAACCTGAAATTGATAGATGTTTTATGATCAGTAGAATTTATGTGATTTTATGATACTGTTATTTGAAAACTGTTTAGGTATGATTAAATTAGACTAAATAAAGCCAATTAAAGAGTTTGACTTAATTACACTTTTGCTACCCTTAGTGGCCACTATCCTAGACATATTGAAGCCTTATACTATACACTTAGCAACATTTTCTCAGCACATTTGATTGATCTTGCCGAATCTAGAGAGAGAGAAAAGGGAGAGAGTGGTTCTCCTTCTCATCTTGCTTGATTTTGCTTGGATTGTAAGAGGATTGAAGTGTAGATTTCATAATCTAGCTTCCTCACCTTGTAATTGACACTCTAGGTAAGGAAATCATCTTCTTCTTGTTGTCTTGAGCCAAACCTTGCATGTTTCATGCATCATTGTAGAGCTAAGACATGATTTTGCTCATATGTGTTGAATTAGAACTCCATTGTTGCATGCATGCTTGAATTGGTGGATTTTGAGGTTGAATCCATGTTGGAATTGTACATGCATGTCCATGTTTAAGCTATGGTTCATGTTTTCATTTTGTTTTCCAACTATTGAGCTCATTAGAGCAAGATTTGAACCTTAATTTTTGGTTTAAAGCTCATGCATTGCATGTTTCGAAATGGTTCTTGAAATGGGTTTGAAAGATGGTTTTAATTGACTCACCTTTGGGGCTTAAATTCATAAAATGGCTTTTGAAACTTGTTATACATTGTTTTGGGATGTGTTTCCCAGAATTTAGGCCCAAGAAGTCGAGTTTGGAGTGAGAGAATGCTTGGTTTGAGCTTGGAAGACAAATCTGGAAATTCCAGATTTGGCTTCTTCGCTCAAGAAGTCGAGTTTGGAGTGAGAGAATGCTTGGTTTGAGCTTGGAAGACAAATCTGGAAATTCCAGATTTGGCTTCTTCGCCAGCGAAGGATTCTCGCTCGGCGATAACGTTTTCCTCGAGCCACGCTTCGGCGAAGGGTTGGTGGCTCGGCGTAAAATCGAGCATCGATTTTTATGTTTCATCAGACCGCTCGAGCGAAGGATTGTTCGCTCGAGCGAAGCCTTTGATTTTGCAACCTCGCTCGAGCGAAGGAAGGATCGCTCGAGCGAGACCCCTGCTTTTAGCAACTTTTGAATAATGCCTTCCAACTGTATTTTTGCATCCCCTTCTCATTCTAGGCATCCTTAGGCCTAGTTTAAGACATCTTAATGAGGATTTAGACATAGAACCACACCGAGGAATTTAGGGATTTAATTATCATCCTTTCCAACTGTGAAACTTAGTGTTTGTTCTATTTGTTAACTGTTTAGGGTTGGCTCTCGGGGGCCGCTCTAGTCTATTAGCCCAAACTACTGTGAGTAACAATTGTGTAAAGATATGTTCAAAATGGTTATCTTTTGAATCTTGGTAGAATTGTTTATTGAGCGATATTGTTCTTGAATGAATGTATGTCACTGTATTCAGGCTGTATTGTGGCATCCTTAGCATTTCTTGACATCATTCTGAGCTCTGTCAGTTCCTTGTGGAACCATATCATTCTTGATTGATGGCCATCATTCTTTGTTTAGGTGCTAAGACCCGGTCCTTTGGACCTACTGTTTATAGGCTAATGGATGTACCACATATGACTGATTGACTGAAATACTGAAGACTGAAATACTGTTTAATGAACTGATTTCATTACTGTAAGGACATTCATTCATAACCTCTTTACGCATTGTGTTATTCACTGGGCTTTAGCTCACTACTTATATATATATGTAGGTGCTCAGCCACCAGACCGGAGCTAGGGGCGTGGGTTGGCCCCCAGTTTTGTCAAGCCAGCCTATGTGCCTCACTGCGAGGTTCCGAGTTGCCATGCTATGGCTTGGGGCGTTTTTGTGTCCCCCATCGGTCTCCTTACTGTTTTGTCTTTGCTGTATAGGCATCTCTTGTTTTTTCTTTGTTATCGAGGGATTAGGTCCCCGTACTGAATGTTTGTATATGATTGTATAGACTGTATATTGACTGTACTGTTTTAAACTGTATGAATGCATGAAAAATGTTTTTGGCATACAGATTTTCACAGCTCAATGGACACTAGTTACTTACTGTATTGGCTTCCGCCAGGTCCTGTACTCTGTTTAATTGTATTACTGTTCAGTAGGCCTTTGGTAATCTCGGATTACTGGCCAGTTACGGTGCTAAACCCATAGGGCCGGGTTTGGGTCATGACATTGGTCCAGGGGCGATTGGTTGCGGTTCCAGGGCAACTGCCCCGGTTATCTCTCTTGTGCACTCATTGAGGTCGAGAAAGAGAGTGAGCAGACCCCGGGAAGAAAAGGCTATGTTCTGGGTAGCGGAACGGGAAGAAGAAGCCATTTTACAGGCGAAGTGTTCTGAGTATCTCTCGGCAAAATGAAGATTTTTTGAAGTTTTTTGAGATGTTTTGTTACGCATAAGCGGCCTACGCCTTGGTATAAATAGGCAAAGGCGGACACGCGTATCACGCGCTCTCAACGCCAGACGACAAATCGGTGCCTTTTGATGGCTCGACTTTTGATGGTCAGTCGCACACCTTTTGATGGCACGCTTTTGATAAGATTGGGCACGCCTTTTGAGGGTGCAACTTTTATGGGTCAAACAAGACTCGATGGCGTCCCGACATTGATTAGGTTAGCTCCTATATGGGTCCGACAAGACTCGTAAAGCTGTCCGATTTTGATTAGGTTAGCTTCTATAGGGGTCCGTCAAGACTCAGAAGCTGTCCGACATTGATTAGGTTAGCTCTTATATGGGTCCGACAAGACTCGATGCTGTTAAAACATTGATTTCGGTTCTCTTCTCCAACGGTCCGACATGACCCAATAAACTGTTTTCTACAACGGTCCGACATGACCTAGTAAACTGTTTTCTACAACGGTCCGACATGACCCAGTAAATTGTTTTCTACAACGGTCCGACATGACCCAATAAACTGTTTTCTACAACGGTTCGACATGACCCAGTAAACTGTTTCTACAACGGTCCGACATGACCCAATAAACTGTTTTCTACAACGGTCCGACATGACCCAGTAAACTGTTTTCTACAACGGTCCGACATGACCCAATAAACTGTTTTCTACAACGGTCCGACATGACCCAGTAAACTGTTTTCTACATCGAATTGACCCATAAACTATCTTCTACAACGGTCCGACATGACCCCATAAACTGTCTTCTACAACGGTCTGACACAACCCTACAGTGTCTCCTATCTACTTTTATTTGTCAGATTATTTTTCCTGTTTTGTTACTTTCTCTCCAAACTCAAGTTTGTTAGTTCCTATCCCCCTTGAGTTTGAAGGGGGCTGTTGAATGTGTTGAATGTAAATGTAAAAACTCCACCAAGTGTGGTAAGCAGATGTGAGTGTGTTAGGTGAGTAGGTTAGTGCTTTATAGTTAGTGCACCATATAGATAGTGGAAATATATAGTGGTAGATAGTGGAAATATATAATATGTAAGTGGTATATAATGGGTTTAATGGGTTATGATGATGTTTGTAATATCTCCTATATAAGGAGTGTCATTTGGTCTTGTAATAGAATGAAGATATTGAATACAATCAATAATATCAATACATTAATTTCCTCGATATTTTGAAAGTAATTTTGGAGTTTGGGAGTTTGGGATGATTTGATATTTTGTTGTAATTGAATAGATGTGTGTGAAGAAAAAAGCGATTGAGAAGGAGAGAGGAGAGAGAAAAAGTGATTGATTGATGTGTAAGAGAGAAAAAGTGATTTTGAAAATTTGTTGAGAAAAATCTCAAACCAAACAATTTTTTGAAATTTTTTTTTTTTTTCTAAAACTCATCTCTAAAACTCAAACCAAACATACCCAGTATCTCTCCATGACACTAACCCTGACACATTTTGAATGGTAACAACATTCCTGACCAATGTCTAACATCACTGAAAATCCATAAACGCCAAACACACAATTTTAAATTAGGAAACAACATTCTTTTAATGTCTAAAATGACGTCGTTTTGAATTTTTTTTTTTTTTTGCCTTGATTGAAATTTAAAAAAAAGAAAATGTTTTGTAGCACTAAACTGTCTAGTACTAATGGCGCTAATTTTCTATTTTGATAACTTTAATTTTTTTTTTTACCTAAAATAAAATTTTGAAACATTAATGCTTCTGAAATTCGAGCTGTATATCACAGCCCAAAGAGGTCAAAAATTAAAGGACGTAACACCGCCCTTTAAATTAACAATACAAATCACTAAAGTTGTACAAAAAAAAAACTGAAAACAACATCATGACAAACATACCTGACACCATGGGTCATCAACACAACCGGCGGCTAATGTCCAAGGTTGTATGTGAATATGCCAGCTACACTTTCCGTGCGTCGGCTATACTTTTTTTCTTTACGGTTTTCATTGATAATACTCTTTTGACAATTCCAAAAAAAATATATATATATATATATATATCTATTTTTTTGTTTTTAATGATTTTTTTTTTAAAATTATGTCAAATTTTTTTATTTTTTGGTCCTTGTCGAGACGAATATAAAAATTATTTTTTTTAAAAATTTTAAAAAAAAAATTAAAAAAGTCAAAATAAGTGCGCGCGCACACACAAAAAAAATTACTTATTTTTGTCTTTTCTAGATTTTTTTTTTGTTTTTTTTTTTATAAAAAATTATAATTTTTAAGTGTCTTGTTGAGTTGAATGTAAAAATCTAAATTTTTTAATTTTTTTAAAAAAAAATCATTAAAGAAGAAAATAAGCTTAAAAAAATAAACAACCTACAAGACAACAATTGCTCCAACTTTATGTAAATTCATTACTTTTTCAACGTTATACACGTGGGCTAGACTTTGTAGAAAATAAATGTATGACCAATATATAAGTCATTGAGTCAAAATAATAAAGCTTATATTTGATGGGTCATGCAATAGAGGTAGAAATTATGATATTTGTAAGATTGAGTACTATAAAAAAAATATATATATATTTGAGAGCTGTGATACAGAGCATTAATTGTGCAGTTCTAATTGCTGCACTAGTGAACTGGCAATAAAAAGAAGAAGAAAAAAAAAAAAAAGACAGCCATCGCATCAACAGTAGGTGGGGCCTATGATGACTTTAGAGGTTCAAAATTTAAGCTCTAAAGCATTTTTGTATATATATATATAATGATTCCCTGCAAAGTAATAGGCCTCACTATTCTACACTAATTAAAAATATTTATTATTGGCAAATTATATAATAGTAAATAAAATTAGACGCGACTCTACACATTCTACGTGCAAATCTAATATCTAAAATATGAAAAATATAATAATAGAGATAATATCAGCCTTTTTTTTTTTTTTTTGAGATATTTATCAGTAAATTCCATCTTATAAACAAATACTTTAATTAGTCCTAATTTTTTTTTATTGATCTGTTAAGTTCTATTAGTGAGTTTCTTTCTGTGTGGTGCTATTTTTTATTTTGGTTGTGTTTTGGTGGACAGTTATACCCTTTTATTAATGTGGCAAGTATGATGTAATACTCTAATGTGGCAGATATTAATGTAACACTCAAAAAAAAAAAAAAAAAAAAAAACTCCTTAGTATACTTTTGCTAAATATAACATTGTAACGGGTATGATGTGACACTAAAAATCTTTTACTCTAAAAAAATAAAAACTCTACTTTTCTCAAATGTGAGAACGTAGTGAGTATGATACGACACTTCAAAAAAATTAAAAACGTTTTAGTATACTTTTCTCAAACGTGACAACGTACGCGGATATGATGTGACACTCCAAAAAAATGAAAAACTCCTCAGTATACTTTTTCCAAATATGACATGTAACATTCTAACATAACAGGTATGATGTGACACTTCAAAAAAATAAAAAAAATCTTTAGTGCATTTTTCTCAAATGTGACACTCTAACGTGACGGGTATAATGTGACACTCTAATGTGGCGGGCAAATGTGTCATTACACATCTTTTTTTTTTTTTTTTTTTTTTTTTTGATAACTCAGGTATCCCCAACTCGCTGATTTTAAGAGAAGTCAGGACTAATCCTAAAGGCCCTGAAGTTAACGACCGGGCAAACCTCCAGTGGCCCCAAGGGGTGACTCGAACTCAAGATCTGTGGATTTTATCCTCCAGTCATTACACATCCAAAATGACTAAATGGAACACAAGAAAATATATGAAACTATATAGATTACAAGTCCAAAATATAGGACTTATTGGTCAAGCCTCCCCCCCAAAATTTTATTTTATTTTTTGGCATCTACTTAGCACTTTATATAATCTTTTATTTTATAAAATAATGTTATTGTTAATGTATATAGATATATTAGATTTAGATTTATCTCTATCTCATTGTATCTCTATCTCTACCTCCTTCTATACTTATCTAAGTTTATGTTCAACCTATAAATACAAGTTCTCCTATGGTATTCAATTAATTAATTCAATATACACAGATATACAGTTTTCCTTTTCTTTCAATCATTCTAACATGGTATCAGAGCATTAGATTTTTTTTTTTTTTTTTTGCTTAGTCCCGTACACAGTGGCACTACAGCATTCATTTCATCACCCATACACTTTATTATCCTTGGTCCAACACTGCTTCATCGTTATTTTCAGACGATTCCAATAGCTGTAATCACAAACTTGCGACAACCATTATATTCGTCTCTTCCAGACGATTCCAAATCCACCAACCATGCTCCAAAATCAGGCCACACGCGCTCTCACACGCCATCTCTTTCTAGGCGCGTCATTCATGACGCCATCAGTACCTATATGCGCTACCACGCGTCCGTCACGTGCGCATCCATTCGCTACAGTCGTCGCTCAGGTTAGCCTTAAGCGCGTCAGCGTAATCACTATAGTGCGCTACATGCCTCTACTGCTACTGTGTGCCGTGTATCCTCCTGCTAACATGTACCGCGCACCTGCTAACTCCTCTGCTGCTAACGTGTGCCGCGCACTCTCCTGCTAACGTGAGCTGTGCACCTACTAACGTCATCTAACCCTTGCTGGCGTCATCTTTCCTCACCAAACCTTTTTTCCAACTATTTTCAACGTTTCGAACTCACTGGTGTCTCTGTTTTGCGGATTTTTGCTCCTCTAGCATTGTTTCTTCTCTATTTTACTTCACCAGAGCCATTTTTTCGCCATTTTTTGGCTATTTTTTTGGCCAACTCAGCTGCTCTCTGGCTATTTTCAATGTTCCGAATTCACTAGGACACTCTATTTCACCTAGTTCTACTCTGACACTATTGGACCCGTGACTCATACTTTGATCACTTCATGGATTATTCAGATAGTTCTTCTCTCTACGGTGGCTTTTCTGGATCTTCTGCTAGTCAACATGACTCTTCAATTTGGTTTGCCTCTGCTGCTGTTGTACCTGCCTCCTCTTCTATTCACACTGTTCATGATATTGAAGCTATTATGCAAAAGGTTCTTTCCACTTCTAGTACACCTTTTACTGCTATCTCAGTCACCCTAGGTACCTCTTCATGGTATTTTGATTCGGCTTGTTGCAACTATATGACCTCTGACCCTACACTGTTTTCTTCCATTACATGTCCTTCTAATTTACCTAGCATTCATACTGCTAATGGTTTTCAAATGCATGTTAGTTGTGTCGGTCATATTTCTATCTCTAATGTCTCTCTTCCTCACACTTTTCTAATCTCTAATCTTACCCTTAATCTTATCTCTATTGGTTAACTCTGTGATCTTGGTCTCACTGTTCTATTTTCTCTAATTGGTTGTGTTGTGTAAGATCCGAAGACGAGACAAACCCTTGGGATAGGTCGTTGACATGGACGTCTATACGAGCTCATCTACCTTGATCCTCCTCTAGTCCTTCCCATGTTGAGACTGCTGCTTCTGCTACTGTTAGTTCTCCTCTTGCTTTATGGCATTCTCGGTTAGGTCATGTGTCTTTTGGTCGTTTTTGCTCTCTCGTTTCAAGTGGTCAGTTAGGTGATGTTCCAAATGATAAAGTAGACTGTCTATCTTGTTAACTTGCAAAATAGCCTACCTTGCCATTTACTACTAGTACCTCTATGTCTCATGCACCTTTTGATCTCATACACTCTGATGTTTGGAGGCCTTCACCTAATATCACTATAGGAGGATCTAAATACTTTGTTATATTTATCGATGATTTCACTCGTTTTACTTGGTTATTTCTTATGAAATCTCGCTCTGAGTTACACCAAATATACTATGATTTTTCTCACATGGTCAAAACTCAGTTTTCCTCTACCATCAAAATTTTTTGTGCTGATAATGTTCAGGAATACAAAGAAACTCATTTTTTGAAATTTCTTTATCAAAATGGTATGCTTTCTCATTATTCTTGTCCTGGTACCTCCCAACAAAATAGTCGTGCTGAGCGAAAACATCGTCATATCCTCAACACTATTCGTGTTCTTATAATCTCTTCTTCTTGTCTCGAACGTTTTTTTAGAGAAGCTGCTCTCATAGCAATCTATACTATCAACCATGTTCATTCCCTTACCATCAACAATCAAACCCTATATGAGCGTCTGTATGGCACAACTACTGCCTATACTAGCCTTTGTGTGTTTGGATGTGCTTGTTTTGTTCCTCTTCAACCGCATGAGCGTACCAAATTAGAACCTCACTCTCGTTTGTGTTGCTTCTTGGGGTATGGGATTGAACATAAAGGCTATCATTGTTGGGATCCTCTTTCTCGTCATCTTCGTGTCTCTCGTTATGTAGTATTTTGAAAACACAAAATGTTCACCTCTATATCTAAGTTTCATTTGTCCACTCCTCTCACTACACCATTCTTTATAGATCTCTCTCTTTTGTTTGATGAGCTTGATACGGACACTATTTCTGACATGATGACCCCAGCCCATCCTGAGGATTTTGCTCCATCTCCTAGTCCTGCTACTTCACTCCTTGATCCTGAGCCGGCTTCTATACCTGCTCCTGCTCCTACTTCACCTCTCAGTGAGCCTCATATATCCCTTGATTCCACTACATCATCTTCTACACCGGAGGTACCTCAACCTTCGTCATTCTACTCGGGTAACACAACCTTCTATACTTCTTCGTGATTTCATTGTTGGTTCCACTGCTTTTTCTTCTCATGAACCTACTGCCTATCAAGAGGCTTGGTCTAACCCTCTTTGGCAGCATGCTATGAATGATGAACCGCAGGCTTTAGATAAAGCTCATACCTGGGATGTAATTGACTTTCCACCGAAAGAGTGTTCTTAGTTCCAAATGGGTTTACAAAATCAAAACCCATTTTGATGGTTCCATTGCGTTACAAAGATTGTCTTGTTGCTTGGGGTTACTTAAGAAAATATGATTGATTACGAGGAAACATTTGCTCCTGTTGCTTGTCTTGCTTCAGTTCGTAGCCTGCTTGCCATTGTTGTTGCTCGCCATTGGAGTCTTTGTCAGATGGATGTCAAGAACGCCTTTCTCAATGGCGATCTCACTGAAGAAGTTTATCTATAGCCTCATCTTGATTCCTTAGTTCCGTCCACTAAGTTTTGTAAACTTCGTCGTGCTTTGTATGGTTTGAAACAAACTCACCTTGCTTGGTTTGCCAAGTTCAGTTCTACCATTAGTGACTTTGGATTCTCTTCCAGTGCCTAGGATTTTGCTCTGTTTATACACAAGACAAAGCGTGGTTTTATTCTTCTTCTTCTCTATATTGATGATATGATCATTCCGGGATGACATGGGTATCTCTAGTCTCAATTAGTTCCTCGATTGCGATTTGAGATGAAAGATTTAGGTTTGCTTAGTTACTTCCTCGGCTTGGAAATTTCTCATGATTTTTTCGTTACTTTCACCCAAGCCAAGTATACCTCGATCTCTTGGCTCGTCTTTGGTCTTACTGATTGCAAGATCGCTCCTACCCTAGTTGATCCTCGGACTGCCTCACACCTCTTAGCGGTTACTTGTTGTCCGATGCTACATTATATTGTCACTAGTTGACAGTCTTGTTTATCTCATTAGATTACTCGTCTGGACATTGCCTATGCTGTTCACATTGTCAGTCAATTCATGGCTGCTCTTCGCTCTCCGCACTATGATGCTCTGGTTTGCATTTTGCACTATCTTAAAGGAAGTATGTTTCATGGTCTTCACTACTCCACACACTCATCTCTACAGTTACACGCATTTTCTAATGCAGATTGGGCAGGGGATCCTACTGATCGTTGTTCTACTACAGGATTCTGTTTCTTCTTGGATGACTCTCTTATTACTTGTAGCAAAAGCAAACTCTTGTTGCTCGTTCTAGCATCGAAATTTGAGTATCGTGCTCTTGCTAACACTACTTAGGAACTTTTATGGTTTCTTTAGTTCTTTGCTGATATGGGTGTTTTTTGTCCTGGTGCCACCTCTCTCTATTGTGACAATCAGAGTGCCATTCAAATTGCTCATAATGATATCTTCCATGATCGCACCAAACATATTGAGATTGATTGTCATTTCATTCGACAGAATGTTACACGTGGCACTGTTCATCTTCTTCCTATTTCTTCTGCTGATCAACCTGTTGATATTTTCACTAAGGCTCATCTCCTTAGTCGTTTCAGTGATCTAGTTTTCAAACTCAAGTTAGTTGATACTTACCCACCTAGAGTTTAAGGGAGGCTGTTAATGTATATAGATATATTAGATTTAGATTTATCTCTATCTCCTTGTATCTTTATCTCTCTCTATATCTATCTCCTTCTATACTTATCCAAATTTGTGTTCAGCCTACAAACACAAGCTCTTCTATTGTATTCAGTTAATTAATTCAATATACATAGATATACAGTTTTCATTTTCCTTCAATCATTCTAACAGATATTGTGTTAGAGACACTAAAAATTGAACCACTCTATTTACTTATTTATTATTAAATTAAGTTCCGTACTTGAGTAACAATTTTAATACAATATAGTTCCCAGGTAAAAATCAATATCAATTAGTTTATCATTTTTGTTCTTCATGGAACCATATATCAAATTTTAGTTATTTTTTATTTAAAAAATATTAGTAACATTTTAATTTTTATTTCTACTGCTTAGATTCTCATTTTCCACCCCCACCCCCACCCCCACGCCCACGCTCATCCTCATGCTCTTTGTATATTTCATTTTTATTTAAAGTTTGATGATCAATAACTAATCAATTACATGAGTCAATAATTTATTTTTTTTGTATTTAAATTTAATATTATATGAAGTTATCATGCATAATTATTTAAATTACATATTTTAAATAATTATTAGATCGATATAATTTTTTTGACGAATGAAATATAAGAAGTGTTCAATAAAATGAACAATTCAAACTATTTAAAAAAAATTCATGATATACCGTTGGAACCCAAACAAGCTCCCTTGCAATCCAAATGAAATCGTCCTATAAAAACTAAAACGGTGATGCTCCGGAGTTTTAAAAACAGAGCACTAAAACAGTATTATTTTGTCTTTTCTGTTCTCTTTTTTGTCATTACTTCACTGTTTTTTTTTTTTTTTTTTTTCTTTTTAATTGCTAACAGCTCATTAGAGCTGTCCTTTGTGAGCTCTAATTAGAGCTCTTAGGCATTTTCCAAAATAAAAACAGACCAAAAACTACGATCAGTCGGTACGCTAGGCTACCCATGTGTGTAACGTTGAAACAGTAATGAAAACCATTGCATAAAGTTTGAGCAATTTTGAAAGCTGTAAAGAAAAAGTGCATGAAAATTAGAAGTATGGGTTTGGTTTTATTTTTATCAAACTAGTCAATAAATAAATAAATAAAATAAAATAAATTTTTTTAATCTAATAAGATAAAATATCACATTTAACCTATAATCATTATATTGGGTATGTTTGGTTTGTGTTTGAGAGATGTGTTTTAGAGATAAAAAGTACGAAAAGTTGTTTGGTTTGGTTTTTTTCAAAAGATGTTTTGAAAAATTATTTTGAGAGAGAGTTTTGGAAAAAATGATTGATTTGATGTGTGTGAGATAGAGATTTGTTTGGAAAACTTGTTTGGTTTATAAGTTTTGAAAAAAAATTTTGGAAAAATTTGTTTGATTTGATTATTTTTGAAAACTTATTTGTAGAAAAAATTTTCCAAAATTTTTTCCCAAATACAAACCAAACGAACCCATTATTTTTCTCATAAAAAGTTAAAAAAATCAAAAAATTCTTCCAAAAGTAGACTTTTTAACCACAAGTTAAAATAATCAAAAAGTCAGCCCAACCAATCCTTATTACGTGAAGAAAAATGTTTAAGAACACTAAAAGTAAAATTTTAATGAGAGTTTCACTTATGTGACAGTGGACCCTATTTATTTATTTATTTATTAACTCTATACAACATCATTAATGCTATTATTAAAGTTCCAAATTTAAAATATGAATCATTGCTCTTAACGTAAACTCCAGCCCCACCTGTATTCAATAATGAACTGTCATTTGAAAGCTGTAAAAAACAACCCCAGCCCCACTTATCTTCAATCATGGTACTGTCGATTACTTTTCAACATTGTTGGTAAAATTTATATAAATGATTAATTGTGAATATATTCTTTGAAATTTATTTAAAATATAGGTTGTCTTTTATAATTTTAAAAATTATAAATATTTTTTTCGTTAGAATTTTTTATTTAACAAAATTTGTTAAAAAAATAAAATTCATAATTGTCCTATAATACAATAATAAAATTTCTCAAATTATTAATTGAAATATATTTCTAACATCATTAAAAACTGTTAATTGACTTCATGATTTATTAATAAAAGGAACAATTTGTTACGAAATTATAAACCTCAAGGGGTGGAATGTAATTTCTAAAATCACAGGGAGTGATTCGCATTTTAATCAAATCTTAGGGGGAGTATTTGTAATTTACCTTTATATAAATTACAATCAACCAACCTTAGAATATCCGCATCACAAAGTTTTGTTGCAAATTAACAAACCAGACCTACCTATGAAGATGGAAGTTGAACTGATTTCGCACTTTGGGGATATAGGACGTTGATCCGAATATTTACTAGGCCAACTCCCGACTTTCCAGTGTATGGGATAGAGGTTACACTGTCGATTGCTATAGAGATACCTTCACTAAGGATTATGGCTGAGTGTTAGATAGTAGAGGCTGACTAGCAACAGAATAAATTCGAAGAGTTAATGTTATTTGATGAGAGGAGATTAAAAACAATGTACCATGTTCAAGGGTACTAGCACAAGATTGCCCGAGCATTCAATAAAAAAGTTAAGTCCAAAAACTTGAGAAAAGGAGATCTAGTGTTGAAAGACAACTGAGCTCCAATTTAAGACCGTAAGGGCAAGTTCGAACCCAATTGAATTGGTCCTTACATTATCAAGCCTATTTGGTTAGGAGGAGCAGTTATTCTGATGGATCTAGATGGACTGGAGTTCTCACAGCCGATCAATATCGACAAGTTAAAGAAGTATTACTCTTGAGAGGCTCGCTTGGCCAAAAACTTGAAAGAGTAACCCAATCAAAAGTTAGAGTGTGAAAAGGGAAAAATGAAATAAAATAGAACTCGCAAGGTTGAAAATCCAAAAAAAGGGCCTTGGCAAAAGTTAGAACGCCAAAAGGAGAGTATTAATACCCGAATGAACTCTAACCGTGAACTATGTAAGACTCGATTCCTATCTTTGGAATACGTAGGTAATGTAATTTTGAAGTTCGGCCTTAATCATTTTCAACTCAGTTGCTCTATATCCATGGGTAATTGATTCATTTTTTGCTTAGATTCGGATACTGATTGTCTAAATCTTCCTTTATGTGATGAGTTCAGTTGTGAGATAGATCTAATTGGCAGTACAATAGTGGAAGATAATGCAGCAAATCTTGTCTAGATTGATTCAAGTTTGTGCATCTTGGGGGCGTAATTTCAAGTATATCAAGTAATGACTAATTGCGAAAATGTTTTTTGATGTTTTTAACAAAATTGACTGATTTTCTCAAAGCTTTTGCAAAATAAACCATTCGTTGGACATAAGAGGAAGCTTTTCAATATCCATAATCTTTGATTACATGATTTCAAAAATAAAAGTGAAACAAACATGCTCATCCAACTCTTATGTTAATCAAAGCTTTTTGCATCAAAAAAACTAAAAAGGTCAAAAAATAATAAACTAGGGGCACAGTCGAGTCAAGTCCTATACCTTCTCCCTGCTGTATCAGAAGATTCTACCACTAGGGATGCACCTAATTGTGCCTCCTCCTCAAGCCAAAGCAGACACTCGCCGAAAAGGGCATGACTAAAACCATCAACAGGAGCCAAGATCTCTCTCATCCTTCAAGCAGTTGCATACCAAGAAAGATGTTTGACCCATATCGGAAATGAAGCTGGACACTTAACCCCATCAGCGAGTTTGGTCATATCTGAATTGTCGCCTAAATCTGAAAATAAAGTAGAAGACGTAGTGTGCCATGTCAATCAATTGCACGCTCGAATTGGCGGAACATGTTATACGTCATTGAAGACAAGTCTAGCTAGGGACAACATCAAGCAATGTCCATTGCAAATCTACTGCACATCTAATCACACCACAGGCCCTCCGAAGGAAAACCCACTATCTGGGCTCAGAAGAAGTAGTTCCTAGCCAAGTACCGAGCACAAGGAACCACAACTTTCAGCTTGTCCATGAACCACACTTGAGGAGGGATGAAAAACAAGAGAGATTAAAGAATAGAGAGATATGTGTTGAATAGAAAAGGTGAAAAGGGGATTTGAGAGAAAACTCGAGTGATGAGAGCCAAAGTGATGTAAGATCATAAAGTGAGAAAAGACGGGAAAACAATACTTGAAGAAGTAGAGAACTCCCCACAAATCGGAAGGTCTCCTGTCGACGAAATGCATCTAAGCCCATCAAGGTTTCAGCTAACCAAGCCGAAACAACTATGTCCTTTCCGAAGGCGCTGGGCTACCTCAATGAGTTCGATGCTAGCTCTATTACCACTAGGGGCAAGTAAGTAGTGTGAAAGAGGGGCATCTTGTGGCATACCGCCAGACCAAATAGGATCACTCCGATCTCTTATGACAAAAAATCAGCGAATCAATTTGAACACATCCAATTCTTCGCCATGTGCCAAGGACCAAGCCTCCTTCAAAGTTAGACCACACATCCGTGTCAAGGCCTGTGTATGGCCAAAATTGGGTTGAGGCATGATTTCTTTATCTCGGCAAAGTTCTATTAATGCCTGAAATTCCTCAATGATCAGATATAACTCTTGCACACTGAAATGAAATACATGGGTAATCGGATCTCAACAACGAACCGTTGCTTGAAGAAAAGGAAAATGGAGTGGATTATGACTCAGGAGAAAAGGGTGTTCAGGCCGAATCTCGTGAAGTTTACTTTATCAGCACCATCCAAAGTGGTCATCCAATCTTGAAGTTTAGCAATAGTTGAAGCATCCATTTTTAAAGAAATACTCCCAATTTTTCCACTTATAGTCGTAAAAGTATTGAAGGATCACCTTTTTAAAGAGATAAGATTGCATTGGTACTTGATAGTTGTGTCCAGCTATCTGGCTGAAACTTTCAATCTGCCGGACAACTTTTGGACCGGCTGTCTCCCAATGTTGCAGAAGGAGTTTGGCTCAGCAATTTTGACTTATAATTTTGCTTCAGGTCTCGTTATTCATTTGAATAGGTACAAATATGTGTATTCAAGTTTATTTTTGCTATGTTTTGCTTTTATTGAGTTGTCTTTTGTGATTTGGTCGTTGTAGGCTCAATGTCGATTTAGAACTCGTTTAAATACAACCATTCTCAATTTCAATTCTAAAATAAAAGATGCTATGTATTCAAGTGCGGTGCCATTCATGCCGTGATGTGCAAGTATGACAAAAGACTTTTCTTTTCATTACTCTTGGCCAAATCCCGATCAAAAGCTGTTACAAAAGTTTTCAAAAGAAACAAAAACGTATCTAAAGCTACACATAATTTCTAAACTACCAGCAAAAAAGAAATAAAATAAAAGGAAAATCAATGTCGACTCGCTCTCTTCATCCTCTTATTCGGCAAGGACCTAGTGTCATCACCAATAACACTCATTATCACCATCGGCCTCATCACCATCACCTCATCTCCAGACGGTAGATGATCGCCATGGCGTCATCCTCATTGTACATGAATTCCAATTTTTATTTATTTTTATTTTTTATTATAGTTAAATTATTAATTATTTTTAAATTTGTTAATAACATCAAAACAAATAACTTATATAATATAAGAGATATGTCATTATGGTAGTCTTTACAATTTATAAGTGAATAAAAAATGTAAAATTTTGTTTTACTTGTTTATATATAATATGATTTAATAATCTAAATTATTTTAATATCACGTAATGACTAATAATTTATATGTATATTTAGGCTTTGTTTGGCATCTACTGTATAAGTCAAAAAGTCAAAAAGTTACTCCAAAATCCAAAAAGATATCACTATTCACCAAAAAAAAAAAAAATTAAAAATCAATTTTTTTCAAAAAATGTACACACGGAATTGATGACCCGTGCAGCTGCTGTGTGGCAGTGGGGAAAAAAGAAATGATTGGGTGTGCCTTTTACACACACCGTTGTTTGTTCCATGAGGGCCATCACGGATCCCGTTTTGATAATCTGAACCGTTAATGTGTAGAAATCGTCGATTACTATATGTCTGCAAAAAATCACATTGATCGGATATCGATAACTATATGATCAAGTTAGTTATGTACAACAAATGGATGGTGTTATAATTTATGATTGAAAAATAAATAAATCTGATCAGATAGCTATCGATATCCGATTAACATGATTTTTTTATAAGTACATAGTGTTCGACGCGTTACACACATTGAACGGTTCAGATTATTAAAATGGGACCCGTGATGACCCCCACGGACCAAACAAAACCGTCTAGTACAATGCCCAAAAATTAGCCAATAATTTCCTACTCCAATTCACAGGTTGTACGGCTGGGGCCCACCTCTTTCTAATCTTCTCTTACACACTTTTTTTATACAATTTTTTAATATACATTTTTTCATAAAAAGTCAAAAAGTTAACCCAAACCTCCATATTTTTTTTTCAACTTTTTTAGTCCAAAAAGACAAAAAGTGCATTTTTTTAAGACACCCCAAACCAGCCCTTAATATTTTTATATATTTATATATGTATAAGTCGGATTTCTGGTTATTTGGATTGTTTGATGTATTTTTCCAAGTCCACCCAATCGATAATTAGTGACTTATTTTTATTACAGTTTTAATAAATTATCGCTAAAACTTATAATTAGTGATATTTTTCTATGACGAATTTTTTAAACTATCGCTAAAAGTTATAAATTAGCGACTTTTTTGTGATGGTTTTTTAAATTGTCGTTAAAACTTATAATTAGTGATTTTTTTGTGACAAATTTTCAAACTATTGCTGAAAATTAACAATTAATGACTTTTTTTAATAGTGTTTAATAAAAAATATCATTAATTATCATATGATATATTAAATAATAAGTCTGCTTATTAGAACCTACACCTAAATTTTCCTTAAAAAAATAATAATAATTTCTTGCAAAATAGTACGCCTCACTATTCTACACTAATTAATAATATGTATTACGGAGAAATTATTATAATAGTAAACAAAATCAGATTCAACTCTGCACATTCCATGTGTAAATCTAATATCTGGGAAATATAATAATAGAGATAATATCATCCCAAATTTTTTTTTTGGGCATCTACTTAGCACTTTATATAATCTTTTATTTCATAAAATAACGTTATGTGATAGAGGCACTCAAAATTGAACCACTCTATTTACTTATTTATTATTAAATTCCATGAAGAACAAAAATGATAAATTAATTGATATTGCTTTTTACATAGGGAGTATATTGTATTAAAATTGTTACACAAGTAACGAACTTAGGCCTTGTTTGGGAAATGACCATTTTAGTCAAAAAATCAAAAAAATCATTAAAAGTTATCACATTTTTTTTTCTACTTTTCTACTTATATTTTCATAAAAAATAAAAAAGTTATTAAAATAACTTGTTCCCATAAACACATCTTTTAATTTTATTTTAAATAATTAGTAACATTTTAATTTCTAATTCTACTTCTTAGATTCTCATTACCCACAACCACACCTGCACCCGTGCTCGTGGTCATACTCAAACATCTCCTATTAAAAAAACACAGACCAAAAACTTCGATCAGTTGGTACCCTAGGCTACCCACGTGTGTAACGTTGAAACAGTAATGAAAGCCATTACATAAAGTTGGAGCAATTTTGAAAGCTGTAAAGAAAAAGTAAAAGAAAAAGTACATGAAAATTATTACATAAACCCCAGCCCCACTTACTTGTCTTCAATCGTGGACTGTCAATTACTTTTCAACATTGTTAGTAAAATTTATATAAATTACAACCAGCCAACCTTGGAATATCCACATCACAAAGTTTCTTGGAACATCCACATCACAAAGTTCTGTTACAAATTAACAAATCAGACCTACCTATGAAGATGGAAGTTGAACTGATTTCGAAAGAAATCATAAAACCATCTTCACCAACACCTCCTCACCTACGAACCATGAGACTCTCTCTTCTTGACCAAGGTAGTGGCCTAGGTCATGTACCAATCATTTTATATTATACCAAGAGGGATGCAAATTTCAACATCAATGAAAAGGTGATTAATCAACTCAAGGACTCACTCTCGAAAACACTGGCTCTCTTCTACCCTCTTGCCGGAAGAGTCAAAGACCGCTTCTCTGTCGATTGCAATGATGAGGGCGTCCTGTTCTCAACCACCCGTGTTAATTGTGACATGGCCAATCTGATCACGGCACAACCACCAGATCTTCAGTCTTTTTCCGCACTTGTTCCATATTATGTTTTCGTTGATCCACGCGATAAGGTAGTTCAAGTTGCTATTCAACTCAACATATTTTCTTGTGGTGGAGTCGTGATCTCTGGGTGTTTTATGCACAAGATCATGGATGGTGCAACCATTGGTACCTTCCTTAAATCTTGGGCCTCCAATTCCATTGCAAGATTAGGCTTATCATCATCACCACCACCAGAAGAAGAAAAAGAAGAAAAAAAGTTAGTATACCCAGGGGCCTCAATGATTACTTCGAAACAAACCCTACCAGCTGATCACTCAAACTGGCCTGAAAGGATGTTGCTTAGGGAGGGCGATGGTATTGTACAAAGGTTTTTGTTCAAATCCGAGGCAATATCCACCCTCAAAGCTAAAGCCACTAGTGCACGGGTGCCTAACCCAACTCGTGTCGAAGCAATATCAGGATTCATTTGGAAACATGCTATGGCTGCATCAAAAGCAGTCTGGGGTATGCAACAACCATCCATATTGAGTCATCAAATGGACTTGAGACGGAAAATATTTGAGCCATCATTGTCAAAGTATTCTATTGGGAATTTTACATGGAAAGTAGTTGCACACTACGATCCAGTTGATGAAAAAGTAGAAGAAGAAGAAGAAAAGATCACGTCATTGGATGGCTTGGTGGGTTTACTAAGAACGGCAATAGAGAAAACAAGTGATGACATTCTGCCAAAGCTACTGCAAGGAGATGATGGGGGGTATGACGTATTTAGTAAGTTTGTCCAAGACTTAAGAGAAACTTGTCAGAGTAATAAAAATTTAAATCCATACACGTTTAGCAGTTGGTGCAAAATTGGTTTCAATGAAGTTGATTTTGGGTGGGGAAAACCTACGTGGATTACTCCTTCTGGGGCTGGAAGAGTTAATTCAATTTATAAGAATACTGTTGTTTTGATTGAAGCTGGATTGGATGATAGAATTGAAGCCTGGTTGACCTTGGATGAGCGCGAAATGGCTGTACTGGAACATGATCAACAGTTCCTTGAGTTTGCTTATGTGAACCCAACTGTAATTTTGTCCTAGCTAGTTAGCTATCTTGTAGTGACTCACGCCAATCCTAAACAAAAATGTTTGAGACGTCAGCTCTAGAGGGAGCTCTAGAGGTGGATCCCATTTTATGATTTGATGTTTTGACTTGTGGTGTTGTATTTTTTTTTTTTTTAATTTTAATTTTATGTATTCTCCAACTATAGTGCTCTCTATCATCACTCTATGATAAATGTTGGTTGATGTTGGAACAAACTTTTTAAATTTAAAAATTAGGGAGTGCTAATTATAATAAATGTTGGTTCATGTCAATCAAAAGAATTTATATACAGAAATTCTAATAAACTTCAATCCTAATTACAATAAATGTTGGTTCATAGCATATGGTTCACATTCATTCTAAGTACATGGGGTTTCCCCACGAGAGTTCGAATCTTTTAGGTGATGCCAACTGTGCGGTGTTTAACACTGGAGGGTGGTGAATAGCTTCTTTTTGCAAACCCCAAATTCTTATGGTAAAATAAGTGAGAAATAATTCTATGGAATGAAGATAACTAGATAAATTCAAACAACACAAAAATACAAGTGCAAAGTATGTGTAACAATGTATGAAAAACTTGGTGTAATATTCAAGTATTTAGGAAGACTAATTAAATTATTTTAAACAAATCTTCAAACATTTGTTATTAAAGGGGAGGGAGAGAGAGAGAGAGAGATCAAACACATCGATTTTTATGTGGTTCGGTCTCTACATACGTTTGTGCCTGAAGAGCACCCCTTGAGGACTTTCACAATCCACTAGATTTCTCTTTAAGGGTGGAAAACACCTCTTATAAGCATCTAGAGTTTACAACTCTACAAGGATGAAGACAAACTCGCTTCTTCCTTACAAGGGTTACAACCTAACCCTTTGTATGCGATGAGTAACTAAGGATTTTAGTACTCGAAAACTTCTTGATGAGTAGATATTACAATGAAAAACTCACATTATATCTCTCAAAATATAAAACAAATAAGCTTAGAATCGAATGAGATATACAGATGGAGCAGATTTCACACAGACAGCTTTAGGATTGTTATTCTTTTCGTTGTATTCTACTAGAAAAGATGACTTATTCTCTTCCGTTGTGAATTTGAATTCTTTCTTTTCTTGCTTGATTTGCCTTGGTCCTTAAAGTTGTCTGACATTCACGTGGATTCTTTTCTATAAGCAACATATTGAGAACAAGTCATTTGTACCATAAAAATATGTTTGTTATCGTCAAAACTTATTCACATACATGCATAGTAGCCTTGCGGTCACCGTAACGGTGGCGGTGGCGTAATTGCGGGGTGTAAAGGTCGTAGCGTAACGGTTGCAGTAACTGGAACAATAAATTTTTTTATTTTTCGCACAATTTGAAAAAAATTTATCGATACACATATATTTTTTCCATAATCATATTTATTGGGTTTTAAAATAAATATTGATCAATTTTTAAAAAATTTAAAGTATGATCCAATATATTTCATATTTTTAAATTATTATAAATTGAGTTTTTTACATTTTATTTTAATAATTAATAACTTTCTATGTCATAAATCTACATTACGCTTGTGACAAAAAAAAAAAAAAATTATGGCACTTAGATGTGTAAAATTATTTTTTTAATTATTATACTTGTGGAAGTATATGCAAATTTTAAGTTGAATAGTTTTAAAAAATAAATTATACATGCTAATGTAATTATATAAAAATTAAAAAACAAATTATAAAGATTTTTTTTTTTATTTGAATCACTTGAATATTCACTCTCTTTTTGGATAACTTGTAAATAAAAATAAAATAAACTAATCCAAAAAAATTGACATTTATAAAATATGTATTAATACACAATTATATGTGTTATGTTTTCTAAATATTTTACAAATAAATCAATCACTAACTATTATATATAAGAGAAACAATGACAAAAATAAGAAAATAAATAAGAGTCTAAATATATATATATATATATTTATCAAGCCAAATAGATAATGATAACTCTTATAATTATTATTTTCAAACAATATATAGATAGAAACACACAAACAAAATGGTTGAGTTATAGTAGCCAAATAGAATAGTATAGGTCTTACAGCTTCAACAAATCAATAACATATTTTTCATCTTCCTCTTCTCTCTCTCTCTCTCTCTCTCTCTCTTACTCAATTTTCCCTCTTCCCTCATTTCAGCTCTTTTTTTTTTTTTTTTTTCAAAAGTAGTTTGAAACCATTACGTAATGATGCGTAATGTCACATTCTACCATTATTTAATGTCTCGTAGCTACTACGGCCAACCTGTGAATCTCAATCACACCACAAAAGCGGGGGTAATGCGTGGTGTCTACTACTACAACCGTTACGTAACGCAGCATTTTGAAACCTTAGGTGTAACGGTGTTTAATGGACTGTAACGACCATTACAGTACCGCCACGGCCGTTATGTAACACCGATACGGCCATTACACATGTGAATTTTCGTCACATCGGCCATAACGGGTGGCGGTAACCACCACAACCATTACTTAACGGCGTTACGTAACGGTTATGACCGCTATTTAAAACCTTGCTTAGGGCTAACAGAGTGCACTATGGACGAACTGGGCTATTTGAAAAGAGAGAGCACTGCAAAGACAACAAACAAGGAAATCTTCCCAATTCTTTGCCTGTTATTCTTCATCAGTACCATTTGGACACTGTGCAACACCAAAAATGGCATCCCACATACAATAAGCAAGATCAATCTCTACTCCACTAAAGAAGACATATAAAATCAATATTGCATCCACATTTAGATTTAAAGTTTAACTTGAGGGGATAATAATTGACGACGCCACAATCTTATGCAATATTCTAGCCTTAAGCATCATCTCTTGATATGAGACCTTATCCACCATTGTACTCATTACCACATAACTCTTAAATCACAGTTGTCGCAGAAGGCAAGTCATCCTCAACATAAGGGAATCCAAAATTAGGCACCCTGGGGAGATGGCAAAAAGTAGCAATAGTATCGGGTGTAAAATCAAACCTTAACCCCCTAGGGTATCTTTTAGTCGAGACCTTTTCATGACTCAAATCATACAAGTTTGAATATAATTCCCGGACCAACTCTTTCATAGCGAATTCATGGCCTCGCCAAATTTCCAACCAACTCCTTTCCTCAAACATTTGTTTCAAACCCAAGTGCACAAAATCATCCATTACCACATTACCCTCACATTTTACTATTCCTATGAATCATTCTATACTTTTTAGCTACCTATGGTTCCTTAAACCTGTCGTACCCTTGATTACCCATTGAAAATCTTGAGCTACTAAACCTATCCATTTCAACAAGTTCAAAGTTTTCTACTAAACCCAACAGCCCATCAACAATAACTTCCCTTTTTTGCAACTCCTACCAACCAAATCACAATGCAATTTAGTGTTGATTTGATAAGACACAAAACAAGGCAGGTTCAGAAGCCAATGGGAAAAATTGTATACTAAGGAATTTCTTCAAACAGCTAGCATGCAAGGAAAAATGACAAAGTAATCTTACCTTCTTTGTTCAAGCCTTAGAGCTAGAAAGCAGCGATGACTAAAAGCACCAAATCCAACCAACGCTAACTCACAAATTTTGATGAAAGATTATTTAAATCCATACGATGTAATCGGGTTTCTAAGAACAAGTAGTAACCCATCACAAAGTGGAAAGGAAAAGAGAGGGATTCGAAATAGCAAACCCTAATGAGGATTTGGAGTTTGAGAATGGAGGAGCGTTTTGAAGAAGACGTTACTGCTTATATGCACTTTAGCGCTCTTTATTTTAATTTTGGATAAATTTCAAATACATCCTTAAATTTGCTTAAAATTTGGATTGGCCCTCTAATTTGGAAAACTATAAACATTTCTTATTAGAATTTTTTATTTACTTGAATTAACTGAAAAAATAAAATTTTTAATAGCTCTTTTATATAGTAATAAAACTATTTGAATATAAATTATCGCATGTAGTTTTGAAAATTACCCTTTGTGGTTTTTATTTTTAAGATAAATTACAAATATATCCCTTAAAATTTACTTAAAATATAAATTATCCATGTAGTTTTAAAAATTACATCTCATCCCTTGAAGTTTCTAATTTCATAATAAATTATCTCTTTTATTAATAAATCATCAAGTCAATTAATTCTGATAAATCAAGTCAATTATCAAGTCAATTAATAAATCATCAAGTTAATTTCATAATAATGTTAAAAATAAATTTCAATTAATAATTCAAATAATTTTATTATTCTTAAAAAAATAAAATTTTTTAATTAATTCTAATAAATAAAAAAATTTGAAATCCTAATTCTTAGCTAAAAGTAGTTCGTTTAAATTTTTCAACCCATTCCAATTGTTTATGTCACTTGCATGTAAAATGAAGTCAATCCTCACGTGCGGCCTACTTGTTCCAGTCGTGCGGTAGTCATATTCCTAGAGAGCGTATTTAGGCAAGACTAAGGCCCGTTTGGGGATTTATCTTTTTAGTTAATTAGTCAAAAAGTTATTAAATTAGTCAAAAAATCAATTACTCATACCAAAAAGTCAAAGATTCTCTTTTCTCTCTACTTTTTGCACATCTTTTCGTAATTAGCCAAAAAGTTATCCCAAACATATAAGTTTTTTACCTACATTTTTAGCCAAATAGCTAAAAAGTTACTAAATTAGCCTGTTTCCAAACGAGGCCTAAAATAATTTTATAAGATGTTAAATTTTAACATAATAAACTGTTGTAGGGTAGAAAATATGCTCATTTTTTTCTTTGAAGCTAACGTGAGTTGGATGATGAAACTCTCTAGCACAACACAAGACAATAGAATTCGGTGGGATTGTGCCACCCAATGAACACTCTGATGATTGAGTTAGTCTGACAGGAGAGGAGTGTATGTTCTGCTTTAATCAGTTGATATTGCATAGCTTTTCCTTTGGGATGTCCCCTCTATTTATAGAATTATGCTTGTCATTTCGTAATTATTGCTTCACTATTGATAGTGTGTGAGTGATTTTTTAATCACACTGCCCTCCTTAGTGATTCAGCGGTAAAACACAGGCAAAATAGATGGCACCCTGCTGTCCTGCACAGAAAGAAAAGGCTCCGACGGTGGTTCTTCCACCCGGGGGCACTCCAACGATCAAGTCAGCATATCTCTCAAAGATAATCAAGTATTCAACTCACAAGCTTGAGTATAAAAACATACCTTAGACCCATGTGGGTGCCTCTCTTTTATAGCCAATACAATCCTAGTCCCAATAGGAGCCTAACTCCAATGGACTCAGGATTATTGCTAATCTGGAACTCCTAGTGAAATTAGGATAAACTCTCTAAGAGTTTTATCTTTACCCAAACTGAAGTCTTCCCCCAATCTAGGACTCCTGTCCTTTATCTGTTTATCCCGGATTCCGATATCTTCAGGGATAACCTCGGCAACTCTGAGATCACCTCGGCATAACTACCACGACACGTGGCACTTTGGCTGACACGTCGGCGTCACCATGCCACGTGTTGGTACTCAGAAATATATCCCCACAATTGCCTCCTAGGTTCTATTACCTCGGCATTCTGAGGTGATGGAACCTATACTGTTAATTCTTTTCAGTACGTCGGCATAAGAACTCTTTAGCCGAGATCATTCTCTTTAAGCCGACATGTCTTCTTCCAAGAACAAGAACTCAAATGAATTCTCCCAGGCGTATGAGCTGTCATGCATCGCTTCTCAACCGTTTCACTTACGCATTTCGTTTCCATTGGCTCGTGCTTATGACGCGCTTGCAGGCTGTCTTTTATCTGTCTGCGCCGTCTGACGTCTGCGTTACTCCAGGCGTATTAAATGCCCTGTTTTTGCCGCCATTTTAAGTTTTTGACAAAAACGTTTGCCTCTCTCTTGAGTCTTTTCACTTTTACTTGCTTTTTCTCTCTCTAAAGCTCTTTCTCTTTGAATCTGCCATTGCTTTGAGCTCCAAACTCTGCAACCGTCTTTATTCTTCCATTCCTACAAAGCTTTCGCCATTGTTACAACCGTTGTCTGTCCTCGGCGAATTTTGTTCTGGCCTTACTTCGTCTGGTAAGCAATTGACCCTTCTTTTCTCAGTTCTTGATCGTTTCTAGAATTTCTTGCTATTACTGTTCTGCTCAAGCATTTAATTTGTGAATCATTCATCTGAATGCGTTTTATTTCATGATTTTGCACATGTCATGAACACTTGCACTGTTTCACCACTGTTCTTAGCCTTCAACCCTTTGTATTCTTCGTGTTTCTGATAGCCCATTTTTGCTCTTGAATTTGAAACTTCGTCTTTGTTTTTTGCTTTTTGTATCTTTTCCAGATCTATGCCCTTGATCTTCGTCTTCATAGTTTTAGGTTTGGGATTTGTTTATAGAACCTTCAATTCTTAGGAAAGACTGAAACAAGCCTTACATGTAATTACCCAGATTTGTAGTCGAGGTTCTTGCAATCCTTCTGAATTAACTCTCTTCTGAAACCTAGCTCTCTATATTTAGATCGACGTCATGGGCATGTGGAGACACAAGGTAAACACCCCAACCAAACTTGAATTCTTTAGGCAAGAGTTCTCCATCCCAGATGATGTCCATCTGAGACTGGCTAGGGACGATGACTCTATTATGCCCAAAGATGATACCATGCCTTTTCCCATTGTTGCTTTTGTTGAATGTAGACTTCGGCTCCCACTCAATCCCCTTTTTCGTGAAGTTCTTCATTACTACACTTTGAACCCTATGCAACTCACCATCAACTCCTATAGAGTGCTTAATGGTATCATAGCCTTAGCTCGGCAGGAGAATGTTAGGATCACTCTTGCCGACATCCAATACTGTTACACTACGTGCGCCCTTAACCTGAAAGAAAAAGGTTATGTGTATTACCTTAAACTGAGGTCCACTGAATTCAAAATTGTAGCCGACCTCCCAGACTCCAACAAAGGAGCTGGAGATGACTATGTCATTGCTTCGGGAAATTGGGAATTTGGTCCAGATGAAGAAGTCCGTCTCTACCCTCTTCCTCAAACAGTTAAAGAGGGCAAGGGTAAGAGCCTAGTGTCAATCATTTAGTTGTTTCTTTTTAAGTCTTCAAAACTTTGCCTGTTTTTAATGTCTTGTTCTTCTTGCAGACGTTCGCAAGCCACCAAAGGACTTTCGCCGGTCCTACTTTCTAGGCAAGGATATGAAGAAGCTCCTAGATTTGCCAGTCCATAAGCGCAAAGCTCCACTAGTGCTGAATTTCATTCCAACATACAAATCACTTTGCCCGACGTCCCAAGGAGGGTGGAAAAGAGCCTTTCTCCACCTACTGCCAGAATTCAAGCCGCTTCTTCATCCCGAACAGATCAAGAGTCCACATCTGACCCAACCAATCAGCCTTCCACCTCCGCAACATACTTGGTACCAATTCCTGAAAGAAAACGTCGGCGCAGACTTGTCAAAACTGCCGAGATGGTTCGCCCAAAGCCTGTCACTCAAGATCTCCTAGCCGACCTCCCAACTGACGTTGATGCTATGCCGACCTAATACATGCCCCCACCAAAGCCAAAAAGGCCCAGCCTAAGGCCAAGGCTACTGAGGCTGAGGCTGAGGATGCCCAGCCCATCTCTAAATTGGCTGAAAGCAGTAAATCCCAACCCTCTGCTGGGAAAAGGCAAGCAGAGACCCAGCCATCAGAGTCCTCAAAGTCTAAGAAGCCGAGGTCTTCCTCTGCAACGACTTCAAAGTCCAAAGTACCAAACGTCCCCTGGACGCCTGCAATTACTTTGGAGAACAAGCCTGTCTGCTGCGATAATAGCCGACGACATAAATGTCGGCGTTGCACTCAATACAGCTCTTCTTCTCCCAAGTGATCTGGAAAAGAATGCTGAAATGAGTGAGTACGAGAATTATGCTTTCATGTTTCAACGCTGCGTGCAAGTAAGTGTCTTCACTTGGTAACTTGTTTTTTCCTTATTTCTTTATACATGTAAAATTCTGTAATAACATTTTGCTTTGTGTTCTTTCAGGCTGTTCAGCATGCCCATTCCTTCTCCATGCAATCCTTTGAGACTAGGGAGAAGTTAACTGACTTGAAAAAGGAGTATTCTGCCTTCCAAAAAATTAACAAGGGTCTTCAAGCAAAAATGAAGAAATTGGAAGATCAGGCCGAGGCTGCCACTAAAGCCCAAACCCTAGCTGAAGAAAAAGCCGAATCTGCCGAGGCCATTTAGAATGTCGCCAAAGCTCAAAAGAAAGAGGCTGAGGAAAAAGCAGCCCAGGCCGAGAAGGAGCTTGAGGAAGCCCTGGCCTCTAAAGACGCTGAAATCAAGACGGCCGATGAAAAAGGTTATACTCAGGGTACGGCCGACGTTGCTGAAGACTACAAGTTTCAAGTCAGGCAGGCATGCAACAGGGGCTTCTCCCTTGGTTGGATGTCCCTGATAAAAAAGCTTGATCTTCCTGCTGATTCGCTATTCCGTAATGCTGATGCTATTCCTCTGCCATTTCCTCCACCTCCACCTCCAACTCAAGCCGAAGACGAATCGAAGTCTGAATCCGAAGATGAGGATAAGGATGATGATGAGGCTCTAGTACGGAAGCCTAAAGATGCCATTGAGACCAAGTTCCCTCCTCAGGATAATCAAGTCCTAGACTTGACTCATGAGGAGGAAGATGAGGAGGTTGTCAAGGAGGCTACTCCTGAACAAGCATCATCTGACGTTCCTCCAACCGACAAAAGTCTTGACCAAACACTTGCCGAAATCAATGCTGAGATCGTGGCTGAAAAGGCTGCCGAAGTAGTTCTTCAAGAATCTGCCGAGGTAGTTCTCCAAGAATCTGCCGAGGTCCAGACTCAAATTGTGCCTGAAGTTGAAGAATTTTGAATGTCTTTTGTACTCTTTTCTTTTTTGTACTTTCTTTTGTTTTCTGAACAATGTAAGCTTCCTCTTATGGCCGATGTGCCTTTCTTTGTTACTTGTGAACAATTTATTTCTGCTAGGCCATAGTGCCTTCATTATATACAACTGCAACTGTTTTTCTCTGAATGCTTTAGTCTTTAATTTCTCTTCATTGCTTCTGTATGGTTTTACACTTAGAATATTTTGCATGATTTACATAATTCTTCCTTTGCACAATCTTCTCGGGGTTACATACCTCGGGTATAATAACTGCAAGTTTTACTTCGGCAAGATATTGACCTGCAATCTTTTCATAAATTTCAACAAGTATAAAACATATACTTTTCAATGTAAACTTTGCAAACTTTTCTTAAGTTGCAACAAATGTGTAAACAGTAATTTCACTCTAATCCTACTTGTAAATTGTTACAAATTTCAACAAGGACTAACATATACAGTAAACTTTTCTCAAGTTATAACAAGTGTTAAACAGTGATCTACTTGTAAATTGCTACAAATTTCAACAAGGGTTTAAACAATATACTTAGCTTTTACCTCAACTCAGTAAATTCTTTGCAAATTTCAACAGATGATCATATGTCGGCTTAACTTCAACTTGTAAATTGCTACAAATTTCAACAAGTGTTAAGCATCTTTTTTGGTTTAGCCAACCAGTAGATTGCCATAAGTCTGTAAGTAATAACATCGGCTTCACTTCGACTTGTAAATTGCTACAAATTTCAACAAGCGAAGAGAAACAGTAATCTCGGCTTAACTCCCACTTGTAAATTGCTACAAATTTCAACAAGTGGTAAACTTTGTATCGGTTTGACCAACTTGTAAATTACTACAAATTTCAACAAGTGGTAAACTTTGTATCGGTTAACTCCCACTTGTAAACTTTGTATCGGTTTGACCAACGTGTAAATTGCTACAAATTTCAACAAGTGGTAAACTTTGTATCTTTGCCTTCTCTCTGCCCCCAATGTGAACCTAAGTTTCATTCGGGTTCTCATTACTTAGAGACAACATTATGCATTCATAAGTCTTGGGGAATTCTGTAAAGATTTTGTTGATGACGTCGGCAAAATACAATGAATATCTCAATGATAAAAAAATTTCAAATTACAAGTGTTCTAGGGTCTTGGCAATGCTTTGGCCTCATTGTCTTCAAGCCGATAAGCTCCATTGCCTAACACCAAAGTAATTCTATAAGGTCCTTCCCAGTTTGGGCCAAGCTTGCCCTCTCTGGGATCCTTCTTGTTACCGATGACTTTTCTCAAGACTAGGTCGCCGACTTGAAAATCTCTTGGGTTGACCTTCTTGTTGTAAGCTCTGGCAAGCTGTTGCTGGTATATTGCAAGCTGAATTGCAGCCTTCTCTCTTCGTTCTTCCAAAAGATCCAGATCTCGGGCTAAGAGTATATCATTGGTTCCATTCTCAACTCCCTAGGTTCGGATCCCTAGAATGCCGACTTCTAGTGGAATGACTGCTTCTGTGCCATAAACCATGGCAAAGGGGAAATGGGGATTCCCCTGTTGATCTTCTCGGCGTAGTCTGATATGTCCAAAGTACGTTGGGCAATTCGTCTACCCACTTTCCTTTTGCTGCCTGCAGCCTCTTCTTTATTCCATCCAAAATTACTTTGTTGGATGCTTCTGCTTGCCCATTACTTTGGGGGAAACTTGGTGTTGAAAAGTAATTCTTGATCTTGAATTTCGCACAAAAGTTCTTGATAAGTTTGCTGTCAAACTGCATTCCGTTGTCGGCAACAATGGCTCTTGGAATGCCAAATCTGGTGATAATGTTTTTCCATATGAAATTCTTGACGTCCAGATCTCGGATTTTGACAAGAGGTTCTGCCTCTATCCACTTTGTGAAGTAATCTGTTGCTACCAGCAAGTATTTTCTCTGCCCAGTTGCGTGGGGAAGTTGTCCAACCAGATCCATGCCCCATTGGGCAAACGGCCAAGGGCTGGATAATGGATTCAGGTTAGCAGCTGGCTGATGAATAAAAGGTGCAAACCTTTGGCATTGTTCGCACTTCTTTACGTATGCTTCTGCATCATTTTGCATGTAGGGCCACCAATACCCTTGGGTAATGGCCCTATGGGCTAATGATCTGCCCCCAGTGTGGCTTCCACAAATTCCTTCATGAATTTCATATAAAAAAATCTTCAACTTGTAAAGGGTGTACGTACCTTAAAAGGGGTCCAGTGAAGATCCTTTTGTAGAGATGTCCGTCTGATAAATTTGAATCTTGCCGATTTCAACCTGACTTTGTGTGCTTCCTTGCGGTCTTCTGGCAGCTTTCCTTCTTTCAGGAATGCAACAATTGCGTCCATCCAGCTTGGCCCCATGTCCACACACATTGCTTCTTGCTTTGCGTTCTGTGGTTCTATGCTCGGGCCCGACATATAGTCAATCATAATTGTTCTTGTTTTTCCAGTCTGTATTGAACTTGCCAGGTTGGCCAACGCGTCGGCGTGGCTGTTATCATCTCAGCTTACTTGGAGAAGTCGACAGTTCTGAAACAGGGCTACCAATCTGATGACCTCTTTTGCATATGCCGATATCCTCTTGTCTCTGGCTGCAAATTCTCCTATTGACTGGTTAACAATTAATTGTGAATCACAAAAAACTATTACCTCATCTACTTCTGCTGCTGCTGCCAGCTTTAGTCCTGCAATTAATGCTTCGTATTCTGCTTCATTGTTTAAGGCCTTGAACCCCAAATGGATGGATTGTTCTATTATTTCTCCATCTGGGGATATCAGTAGCACTCCTGCCCCCGCTCCTTGTCGGTTTGAACTTCCATCGACAAACAGTCTGAATGAGTCACCGAAGTAGATGCTGTAGGGTCTGAGCTTTTCCTTCCTTTGTTCCTTGGCCTTTGGCTGGGATTCTCCCTACTTGTTGGACCTCGTTCATCTTGGCTCAACGGAGCCCGATGTTCGATGGATTCAGGTGTGAATTCTGCCACGAAGTCGGCCAAAACCTGGCCCTTGATTGCTGTTCTGGGCCTGAACTCCAGGTCATACTAGCCCAAGGCCACTGCCCACCTTGCAATTCTTCCTGTTAAGTCTCCTTGTTGCAACAAGGACTTCAGTGGGTGCTCTGTTAGCACTACGATCTTGTGTTCCTGGAAGTAGTGGTTCAACTTTTTTGAGGCCATTACTAAGGCCAGCATTAACTTTTCTAGTGGTAGATACCTTGTTTCTGCGTCGGCCAAGGTTTTACTTACATAATAGACAGCCTTCTGTTCTCCCTGCTCTTCTCGGATTAGCACTGCACTTATCAAGTGTTACGACACGGCTATACGTAAAACAACTCCTCCCTAGGTTCAGGTGTTGAAAGGACTGGGGCCGTGGTTAGATACTTTTTTAGGTCGGCCAAAGCGGCCTCACATTCTTCAATCCATAGGAAATCTGCGGTCTTTTTTACCAGGTTGAAGAAGGGTTTACACTTATCTGAACTTCGGCTTATGAACCTGTTTAGGGTCAGCGACCTGCCAAAGGAGCATTTGAACTGTTTTTGCCGATGTTGGGTTCTGTAGATCTAAGATGGCCTTGATCTGATCTGGGCTGGCCTCTATTCCCCTTCTTGTTACCAGGTACCCTAGAAACTTAACAGATCCAACTCCAAACGCGCATTTAGATGCGTTGAGTCGGAGCCGATATGTTTTGAGTATTTCAAATACCTCTTTCAGGTCGGCAAGATGACTCTTAGACTCCTTGGTCTTCACGACCATGTCATCGATGTAGGCTTCCACTGTTTGGCCTATCAAGTGTTTGAACATTTTGGTTACCAGCCTTTGGTAGGTTGCTCCTGCGTTCTTCAAATTTCAAAAGGCATCACCTCAGAATAAAGACAGCCTTTTGGGGTGATGAACTGCTTTCTCCTCGTCTAGGGGTACATGGCTATCTGGTGGTACCCATAAGTGTCCAGAAGCTCATCCTTCCATGTCCAGATGTGGCGTCTACTAATTGATCGATTTTGGGCAGAGGAAAGCTGTCTTTGGGACAGGCTTTATTCAGGCTTGTAAAATCCACGCAGACCCTCCATTTACCGTTTTTCTTCTTTACCACCACAGTGTTTGATAGCCATGTTGGATAATTGACTTCTCTGATGGCCATGGCTTCCAGGAGTCTGTCTACTTCTTCCACCACTGCTTCGACGTGCATCAACGTCAGTCTTCTAGTTCGCTGTATTACAGGTTTAGCCGACCTGTCGATGTTCAGTCTGTGACATGTGACCTTGGGGTCAATGCCAGGCATTTCATAAGGTGTCCAGGCGAACACCTCTATGTTTGTTCTTAAAAAAGCTTCCAGTTCTTTCTCTTCTTCTTCGGCTAAGCCTGAGCCGAGAAGAAAGAAGCGCTCTTCATCGCCCTCCTGGACGAGGATTTTCTTCAGTGTTTCCTCGCTCTTCTCGGTCGGTTCCTTGCTGACATCATCTAAGACTTCCATGTCCTCATCTTCAATTTCTACCTTCCCTGGTTCTTGTATGTTGCAGGTTGTTTTCATTGTTGCCATGGAGCAATTTTTGGCCTGTAGCTGGTCTCTTCTGACTTCTTCAATCTCATGTTCTGTTGGGAACCGCAATAGTTGATGCAACGTTGAGGGAACTGCCCCCATTGCATGCAATCATGGCCTTCACAATATGATGTTATAAGGAGAAGGCGTATCAATCATGATGAATTCTGTCCTGATCTTCTTAGTACCGGCTTGTACTTCCAAGTTTATAGCGCCCAATGGCCACGTCGGCGTTCCATTGAAGCCGACCATCGGGCCATTCGATTGCTCCATGTCGTCTGGGTGAAGGCCTAGCTCCTTGTAACATTTAACGTACATGATGTCACAAGAGCTGCCTTGATCTATTAGGATGCGTTTTACTTGGCACTCCCCAACCTGAAGGGATACTACCAAGGCATCATTATGTGGGTGCTGTACCATCTCTAGGTCGGCTTCGGTGAAGGCTATCATCGGTCCTTGGCACTCCGCTGGCCGATGTCTTTTTTCCCCGACTTGGTAGATATGTTGCAGATGCCTTACCCTTTGAGTCTCCTCTGACTTCGTTCTCGTTAACTTTTGAATGAATCACATTAACTATCCGAGGTCTTTCTGCCCGAGGTTGCGGAGGTGGTGGGGCTGCTAGAGCCTGAGGCAGTCTTGCCTGTTCTTCTCTTGTTCTGGTTTCATCGACAAGGTCTCTCAGGTGGCCTTGCCTTACCAAATCTTCCAAGTGTGCTTTTAGGGCTCTGTAGCCCTGTGTTATATGTCCGTCTTCATTATGATAAGCACAATGTCTGTCCATGTTTCTTCCCATAAATTCTCCCGGTTCCCTTGCTGGCGTTCTGAAATAGGGCTGGTTCCGAATTTTTCCTAGGACTTTTTGAATTGGAATTTGGAACACGGTTGTCACTGCTTGTTTGGCCCTTAACTCTATCTCTGTTTTGCTAAATCTGTTGTTACTTCGGCCTCACTTCGGCGAGCCGTTCTCTTTTTCCTGTTTGACTTCTTTGTGGACCGATGTATCCTCCTCGGCTTGGGCGTACTTTTCGATCCTTGCCATGAGTTTTTCCATGCTCTTTGGCAATGTCTTTGCCAAAGATTTCCGTAGCGAACAGTTATCTTTCAGGCCGTTCTTGAAGGATACAACCACCACTTCTTGGTTGCACTCGGGTATTCGATTGAACACCTCATAGTATCTTTTTGCATAGGCCCTAAGGCTTTCATCCTGGCTGATCTTTAGAGACATTAATGCGTCCACCCTCAATGGCTGTAGCTTGTTTCTTACGAACCTGGCCACAAACATCTCGGCCAGGCCTTCCCATGTCTTTACGCTTCCTTTCGGCAGTTTGTGGAACCAATCTGATGCAATTTCCCCAAAGAACGAGGGGAACACTTTGCAGAGTAATGGCTCGTTTCCGCTGTACAGTGCCATTAAGTTCAAAAATAATCCAACGTGGAAGTTAAGGTCCGACTTACCATCGTATATTTGAAACCTCGGCATACTGAATCTTTTTGGTGCTTCAAATTTGTCCAGTTCTACCGAGAACAGTGTCCTCGGCTTGACGGGTGAGGTTATCTCGGCTTCAGCGTTTTGTTCCTTCCTCTTGAGGTAGTTTCTCAAGTCTTCTTTACTCCTCCCCGGAGCTCGGCTATCTTTGGACTTCAGTCTCTTTGGCACACTACTCTCGGCCTCGTGATGGGCCTGTTTTGATCTTTCTCTGTGGGTTGTGTCAAAGCAGAGCGCCTGCCATTGAATATGTCGATGTTCTTTGCGCTCCTGATCCTTCGTATGATACGTCCTCTGGGACTTCTCTTGTCTTGGTTCCTCTCGCCCGACCTTCCCGGAAGGCGGGTGAGAGTGCCTTTCGCTCCTGGTGTGTTGTGGTGCCTCATGAATTATTTTCCTTCCTCCCTTCTGAGTATTAACTGCTGAAATTGACGTGTCCTGCAGCGGGTATGGTGGCTGCATGACATTGTTTTGCATCATGAAATTGACGACCGACTGTAGGTCTGCCAATTTGTCTGCCAAATCTTTTACTTCCTCATCCCTCCGTAGGCACCTATCCCTCCATACCTAGAGGTTATCTTCGTTATAGTATCTGTCCTGGTCCGTCTTCTTTGAGGTGTCGCCCTCTTGGCTGACGTTTTTTCCTCCATTCCCTTGGTTGCGGGTTTCTTCATTGTGGTTGTCTTCTTCAACGTCAAGGTCGATAGGCTTGCCACTCCCAGCGGGAGCATCGTCCCCAACCTTTTCGTTTTGTACGTTACTGGCCATCTATTTGTCTTTCTTTCCCACAGACGGCGCCAAATTGTGTGAGTGATTTTTGATCTGCCGCCCTCCTTAGTGATTCATTGGTAAAACACAGGCGAGAATAGATGGCACCACCTCATCTGCCACGAGAAGAAAAGGCTCCGGCGGTGGTTTTTCCACCCGGGAGCACTCCGACGATCAAGTCAGTATATCTCTCAAAGATAATCAAGCATTCAACTCAAAAGCTTGAGTATAAAAACATACCTTAGACCCATGTGGGTGCCTCCCTTTTATAGCCAATACAATCCTAGTCTCAATAGGAGCCTAACTCCAATGGACTCAAGATTACTGCTAATCTGGAACTCCCAGTGAAATTAGGATAAACTCTCTAAGAGTTTTATCTTTACCCAAACTGAAGTCTTCCCCCAATCTAGGACTCCTGTCCTTTATCCGCTTATCCCGGATTCCGATATCTTCGGGGATAACCTCGGCAACTCCGAGATCACCTCGACATAACTACCACGACACGTGGCACTTCGGCTAACACGTTGGCGTTACCATGCCACGTGTTGGTACTCAGAAATATATCCCCACAGATAGTAATGTCATCTATAGCTTATTTTAGATGGGACCGACTCCTCAGTCACTTGTTCTTTTGGTGCTCTTTTTACCCTTTTTAGAAGTCTTCTCTTCACGACATCCAATCCTTTTCTCGAGAAATAATGTTGAGGCTTGATCTGGCCCGACACTCATCCCCTCTTCTCGGTAACATTAATGACGTCTCTTCCTGCTGATGCACTATGTTTTTCTTCGACTCCCACATAAACTAACACTCGATTTGATAATAGAAATAATAATTAAATTAAAGAGAGAATTAGTAATGATTAAAGAGGGATTGACCAATAAATCTCATATGTTGAACTTGTGATCCATATATTTATCACTGAAAAATAAATTTGAATCTAAATCTAGTTTGCAATAGATCTGGTTTAAGAGAGAGAGGGGGAGAGATCTAGAGAATCACCATTATTTAAAGTCATTTTGTGTCGATTTCACAATCTTAAGCAAAGGAGGCGGTGGTGCTATGGTAGTTGTGTAGATCGGTGACGATGGTGATATGGTATATAGATCGGTGATGATGGAGATATATAGTTGGTGAACGATGGTAGTCGTGGTGGTGGGTGGACGGTGAAAATGATGGTAACAGATGGACGGCGACAATGGTGGCAGTGGTAGACAGTGGTGGTGTGAAGCTTTTGAAAAACTAGTAGAAAGAAAAAAATAAATAGAGAGAGAGAGAGAGAGAAGATGAAACAACTTCTAGGACCTATTAGTTCATTCAAAAACTCAATAGGAGTTAATAGTATTTAAGTCTACTTAATTTGATTAGTTGGTAATTACCCAAAATATTACTTGTCTAAAAAGGTGAATTCCATATTAAAAAATGAATCAAATTTTCTCCAATGCACGTCTAGACCTTACTCTTTGGCTCCATGGTGCCCAACACAGACCCCACTTTGATGATCTGAACTTTTTATTTTTTAGACCACAATGCATACATCAAACATGAAAAAAAATAAGGACAATTAGATAATTGTAACTATGTTAGTTTATTGCATTTATTTGCACACATAGAAAAAAATAAATAAAAAAAAATGAACGATAAATATTATTTAAAACTAGACCCTTATTTTCTAGAAGAAATGCAATAAACTAATGTGATTATAGTTATCAGGTCGACTTGATTTTTTTATGGATAATCTATATGTTGTGATCTAAAATAAACGATTCAGATTATCTAGATGAGATTTGTAACATGAACTGAAGACAATCTGGTTCCATTAAAAAAGTATTAATGGTACCATCCAAACTAAGTTGGTCTTATTATTCTACACCAATCAAAATGTGTATATGATTTACATATTCTTTCAATATGTGAACAGAATCATACTTGACTCTGTACATTCTAAGTACATATCTAATCTAATACCTAAAATATATATAATAAATATTTATATATCTACGTGGCACTTTATATCATCTTATATTTCATAAAAAGTATTATGCGATAAAAATAGGAATTTTTTTTTTAATCTCTAATATTAAGATTTTATAAGATAAATGATATATAATATTTTCATAGTAATTAAGGTCCCTCAACATGTTCACAGAGAAAATTCGACTAAGAGAAATTTTGTCTGACTTAGAGGAATTTCAATCCCAACGCAGAGAAATTTTAATTTTCACAAAGAAAATTTCTCTAGTATGATCATAGATAAATTTCATCGAAGAATCTTAGCAATAGTGGCCAGGTTTAGTCTAACCCAACCCATTTTCATTTTGGTTGGGACACGGGATTGTCCCAAGTAGCGTGGACCATTTCTGGGCAGTTTGGGCCTTGGGAGTGTCGAGCTGGATGCTAGGCAGCAACCCAGTATGGCTAGTATTGGCTAGTCATGCCTGCGACTCAAGTGCTCACACCCACGATGGGCTAGGCTGGTGGTCGCCATTGCTCTACGCGACCAAAAATAGCTCCAAGGACTTTTGCAGGCGTATTGCTCTACGCACACGAAAGGTAGGCCGTGCCCGCGGACAGAGCACGATCGCGCCCGCAGTGGTCGTGATCGCGCTTTGCCACCAAGCTATTTGGCTAGCTCGCTGCCACGGTTAGGGCTTCGCGCCCACAGTCTATCTATGTATAAGAGTCTCCAAAAGCTAAAAATATCTAAATTTCTTGGTTTTATCTTCTCTTTCTCTCTTATTTTCGCCATTTCTGACCCTTTAAGCTCTTTGAGTTTGGGTTTTATCTATTTTTACGCACTTTCTACCCCTAGTTCCATATACCAAAATGTATAGCTCGGCGAGGACTTCTATTTAATCTGAGCGGATCATCTTTTCGTCGCCGGTGATTTTTTCGCTTGTTTTCTCTCCGCTTCAAAAGGTAGGGTCTATTTTCTTAACTCAATATGAGTTTGGTAATGTGTTTGTGGCGTTTTTTGTTATATAGATTTTTGTTATATGAGTCAGCTGGTTGATTTTGAAATTATGTTTTGGGCTTGAAGGTTTTGTGAAATTAGGAGTTGTTGGGCTATAGTTTTGCTATTATAACTATTTTCGATATACCAAATTGCATATAGATTTCTAAAAATGGAAATGCCCCAATTTGTGAAAAACCCTAACAGATATTGTTTTGGAAGTTGGGTGATTTTGGTAAATGGTTTGGTTAGAAAAAGATGGAAAGGAAATGGTTGTGGGATTTTGAAAACAAGGAGTATTATTACTCTTTTGGAAAAATATATCTATATTGTTATCTTTTAATTATTGCACTAGAGATAACTGTTTTGGCTATCAGTGGAGGATAACATTATTGTGTGTTAGAAATTGCATGTGGATTAGGCAAATTAAAATCATATATATCATTTGGCATGCCATGGATTTGGAACTTTAAGTTTTCTTTGGAAAAGTTGTTTTAAAACACTTTTATTATTTGTTTAAACGGAGTAAATATCGGGTGGAATCTGGGTAAAGGTATGGTTACGTTTGAATTAAGTTGGCCTATGTGTCCATGGTGAAAGTCTAAAAACCCGCGCGTATACATAGGTATCGATCCTGAGGACAAAATTTCTATGAAATTACAATAATAGTGCTTGTATATCCTACGTTTACATGGGTGTCGGTTTACGGTTTCCTGCAGACGAAATATCCGTGAAATGTTACAATTGCCTAGAGATTATAGTGTCTGTATTTACTGCCATGTTTTCGGTTTATTAAAGAATAATGATTCGTGATTTTGGAAATTAGAAAACGTTTTGCAATGCACTTGCTTTTGTTTAGCAATGTATTCTCATTTGATTTAGTAATGTATTTGTCGGTTGGTATTGTGATATACCGAACTTGTTTTGGAAAGAGATTTTATTCCAGACAGATGTTTTGAATAAACAAATGGCTTTAAGGTAAGGAATAAAAGGATTTTGTTAAGAAATCAGATGGATTTGAAAATGCATTTGGGTATATTATACATATGTATTTCATCATGATCATTTATACTGGTAGAGCATATTTAGTGTTTAAAATATTTTCTACTGGGTTTTATGCTCACCTTATGTGACTGAAAATGTTTTTTAGGTTTTGGGTGTTGTTTGTGGATGTGGATGTCAGTTGCTGGAGTTGTGTTCGCAGCCGAGTAAGGTGTTCTATAATTTGTAGGCCTTGGGCCATTTGTTTTATTTATTTGGCCGCGTGCCATTCTTGTAAAGGTTACACCCTTTGTAAATAATGTAAGTATTTGGGCATTTCAATTTGATATATGTATAATTTGTTGTATGTTTTACTTAAAGAACATCCATTCCACATAGATGTGTATGTAGGATGTATGAAATGAGAATAACACATGTATTGTGTGACACTATTGTATCCATTGCGTAAGAGATCTTATGTATTTCTATCTATTTGTTGTCTTTTACTTATTGATTTTGGGGTATATCTATGTGGGCCAGACATGGTAAATCCGGGGTGTGACATTAGCTAATAAAAAAATATATATTTTAGACCTCTTGTATTATACAAAATTAGAGAGGGATGTTTCATTAATTGTCTCATAAAAATGCTAATAATTTAACCACTCTATTTAGTTATTTATTATTGAATTAAGGTCTCATTTGGCAATATCACTTTTTAAGTTAAAAGTCAAAAAGTCACTAAAAAAATAAAAAGTCAACAACCTATACTAAAAAGTCAAAAATTATATTTTCTCTCTACTTTTTACACATCTTTTCATAAAAACTAAAAAGTCATCCCAAATATACTAGTTTTTTTATATCATATTTTAGCCAAAAAATCAAAAAATTACTAGATAGACTGCAAAAGTACTAGAAGCCTTACAAAACTGCTTGAATGTCAACTCTTGTGCTCGAGCGGAGGGAAAAATTCTAGGGTGTTACAAGAACATACTTTTTTGAGATTCTGAGAGTTGTGAATTTCTGCTCGACCGCATGAGTGGTCGCTTGAGTGGTCGGCTTTGTTGGTCTGTTCACTCAAGCGCAAGATTGGATGATCGAGTGGCCTGCCTGGTTGAGTCTAAATTTTTGGGACTAGTGGGATTGTTTTTGACCTTTTATTATTGTGTTTGGAGACTCTTTATTTTATTTTGGGACATTGATTGAAGTGGTAACATGATGGCAAAGTAAGATTAGACTAAAAACTTTGATTCGGATAATTTTTCTATGAACAACTATCACTCTTTTGCCCTTTTCTTTTTCCACAATTTTAATTTGGATGTGAGGTTAGAACCATTGGAAATCTTGTTTCTGAGGCTTTAATTTGGACACAAGAACGACCTAAAACGAAGTCCGGATGAGAGAGTTATGTCCGTTTGAAGTTTTAGTATATGTGTTGGAAACAAGTGCGCTCGAGCGCAGAAAGTGGCGCTCAAGCAGACTGCGCGAATTCAGCAACTTAAAAAGTGATTTTCTAGATTATTCTCTCCACTTTTCTTTTCCCTCTTCCTTCCCCTCATCCTAAGTCCGAAAACTCTTGATTTCTTGACCAAAATAGCTTCCATTTATCAAAGATTTGGCCAAGATGTCTCACCAAAAAGTGAAGAACACATGAAGATCTCATTTTGCTACCAATTGGATTTTGGTTTTACGAAGGAATCTCATCAAAGCCTTGCTTTCTTGCTTGATCCTTGAGGTAGGGGTTTCTAGTTCTTCTTTAATACCCTCATTTATAAATAGATTTGTGGTATTTTTTTTAATATAAATACAAAATTTATATTTTTGAGTATATTATGATAACTCATGAGATTAGGGGTTTAGGGTTTTTGATGTTGGGGTTTACTTGTTGGGTTGTGACTTTGGATTATGAATTTGGATGTACAATCAACAAAAGAATTGAAATAAATTGTGTTTTTGTGAAAAGCCTTAATTTCTCTTAAAACCCTAGTTTGGTACATGAAGATAGATGATGGTTTTGCTTAAATTAGAAGTAGCATCATGAAATTGAGGTGTTAAATTGAACATATACAAGTTTAATTTAATTTTGGAAGTTTTTGGAAATTTATGTAGAAGTTGTGATTGAACCATTATTGTTGATATTTTAAATTATGTGATAATATGAAACAAAGTTTTGGGGGAAGAAATTGTTAATGGTATGGATGATATAAATTTTGTGATGAAATGATGAAGTTGAGGTTTAAAATGTTGCATTAAAATATGTTGAATTGCATGGAGCTATGTTGAACTTGGATTGAATTATGTTGAATTGCATTGTTTGGTGTTGAGTGTGTTGAGTTGTGTTGGGTTGTGTTGTGTTAGATTGTGTTGAGTTGAGTTGGGTTGAGTTGTGTTGAGTGGTGTTATGTTGGTACTCCCGCGTTGATATTTTAAATTATATGATAATATGAAACAAAGTTTTGGGGAAAGAAATTGTTAATGGTATGGATGATATGAATTTTGTGATGAAATGATGAAGTTGAGGTTTAAAAGGTTGCATTGAAATATGTTGAATTGCATGGAGCTATGTTGAACTAGTATCGAATTATGTTGATTTGCATTGTTTGGTGTTGAGTTGTGTTGGATTGTGTTGAGTTGAGTTGAGTTGTGTTGGGTTGTGTTGTGTTGAGTTAGTTGAGTTGTGTTGTGTTGGGTGGTGTTGTGTTGGTACCCGCGCGGGGAGTTAAAAATGTTTTTGGGGGCCCACGTCCCGCCGTATAATAGCCGGCAAATATGGGGGTGGTTTTGCATTAAAGGTGCCCAAATGCCCTGTCTAGGCTTATCGCTGGGCAAATGTGGGAAAAATGATTTTTGGGTGTCCATATAGTCCCATCGTATAATAGCCAGCAAAAGTAGAAAAACAAATGGTTTTGAAAATGTTTTTGGGTGCCCACTTCCTGCCATATAATAGCCGGCAAATGTGGGGATGGTTTTAAAGTTATAAATGTTTTGGGGGGTCCACATCCTGCCGTATGATAGTCGGTAAATGTGGAAAAACATGATTTTTGAAAAAGTATGGTTTTTTAGAAAAGGGTTTATGGGAGTTCACTTCTTACCGTATAATAGCTGGCAAAAGGTGGAATGTGCCATGAATTGGGTGCCCGCTATCCCGCCGTATCAAGTCGGCAAAAGGTGGAATGTGTTGAGAAATGTATTGAGTTGATGATAATATGTGTGAATTGTGATGAACTTATGAAATTACAATTTGATGTGTACTTTGGTACGAAAGGGGAACGGATATAGAAATTATTTGAAAAAAATGAATAATAAAATAGTAACTAGATAAAGTGTTGTTGATAATGAACTCAACGGGTTGTATGTAACCATATGGGAAGATTATGAGTTTTGTTTGTAAATAATTGAGAAATTGAATTAAAGGGGGTTTACTAATCCTATGTTGTGTTGAATTATAATTTGAGAATGCAAAAGATTATTTGATGTAGTTGATAGATAAGTAGGAGTTGAGTGTAGAAGAATTGTTTTGAATATAAAGGAAATTTAGATTTTTTTTTTTTTTTTTTTTTTTTTTTACGTTATAGAGTTATAGCAATAATAGATAGACAAGTAGGAATAAAGTGTAAGAGGGTTATTTTTGGAGTGTTAAGGGAACTCGAATTTTGAGGTTATGGAGTTATAATAATTGAAACTAATAAAAAAGGAAAAGTGTAAATGAAACGAGGAATATTTTGCAATTGGGTTAATAAATTTAAAATGATGTTATTCTTTAAGCATCTCTATTTTCAAAGAAGATTTATGGTTTTATTGATGATGGAGGATAATTTTATGACTGAAAGTTTTCCTTAAATGTTTAAATAAATTTTGAGAAAAATGTACTCTACGTATGATATTTTGAAATTACAAAACGTCACCTTACTATATAATAGCACTCTACATGCATGATCATTTATATCTATGTGGTAGTTATTTTAGTAGAACTATGAGATTCTTACTGGGCAATTATGCCCATGCCTTGTTTCATTTTTCTTATAGAAAGAGAATTCGGATTAATTGATTGGAGAGTTGAGAAGTTCATATGTCTTTTATGTATAATTTCATAATAGAAGTGAAAAAAATGAATTTTGTACATTGATGTTTGTAATTATTTATTTGTAACTTCATATGTATTCATTGAGAGAGATAATAAGTGTTATTATGTTTCTATTATTCAAGAGTAATATATATATATATATATATAAATGGACCTAAATTACAGACTTTTGGTAATATTTTCGAGTAATTAAAAAGTTGGGGGCGTGAAAGTTCTCAAATGAGACCTAAGTTCGCCATTCAAGTAACAATTTGAAGGTTTTTTTTTGGGGGGGGGGGGGGTGGTTTAAAAATCCTTAATAATATTTTTATGTTCAACGGTAAAAGAGGCCTCCACCCCCTTAAATAATAATAATAATAAATTGGAGGGAAAGTTGAAACTGCTATGATTTATTTTTTTTTAAAATTAAACAATAACTTTTTTTTAAAATAAAATTTTTAAATCACTTTTTTAAAAAATAAATAAAAAAAATAGAACCAAAGATAGTGAATCATAATGTGAAAAACGTAGCATCAAGCAAAAAAGAGGGAGAGAGGAAAGCAAAATGATAGACATGTACATAAAGGCCTTGTTTGATAGACATGTACATAAAGGCCATGTACATAAAGGCCTTACAACGTGCATCACGAGCCTACCGTCAAGGCTCCGACCACTGAGGCAAGCCACTTGCTCAAAAGTAAAGTCCTTTTTTGATCCATGATGGTTTATTAGCCTTGAAATTCTGGTTACTAAACTTTCAAGGTCTAAGGCTTCGTTTGGATGCCTAATTTGGAACTTTTTTTGTTATTTTAATTATTAAAAACAAAATAGGTTTTTTAGTATAATAAGACAAAACTTCACATCTAACTCATAATCATTACATTTTTTTTTTCACAAAAAAGTCAAAAAAATCAAAAGCCATTTCCAAACTAGATTTTTTAGCCTCAAGCTAAAATAGCCAAAAAAGCTAAAAAGCTAACTCACTTCCCAAACGAACCCTAAGTCGGTGAAATTTTTCCTTTCAAATTTTATATTACTCATGAATCTTATTATTTGAAAACTTTTGTAACATTCGGTTTGTTTAGATGGGAAATATTTTTTAAAAATATCTTTCATATTTTTTGATATTTGATATAATAAAAAAAATAAACAAATAAACAAAAGTCAATAGAAAATATTTTTCATGATCAATAGAAAATAACTTTATTTAGGCAGAAAATATCTTTCACTTTTAAAAGACAGAAAATATTTTTTAAACTAAAATTTGACTAATGTCACCACACCACCACTTCACTATCACCACGGCCACCGCCACCATCACAATCACCATAGCCATTATTGCCACCGTCGCCTCACCCCCATGCCACCATCGCCCCACCTCCATGCCACCATCTCCACCTCCACCATTATTCCACCACCACCACCAAACATAAAAAATTCAATATCAATTAATCTATAATTTTTGTTCTTCATGGAACCATCTATTAAATTATAATTCCTTTTTTATTTTAAAGTGCTAACATTTTAATTTTGGGCAAATTACACATGCATCCCTGAGATTTGCTTAAAATATAAATTATCCCATGTGGTTTGGAAAATTATAAATACCCTATTGTCAGAATTTTTTATTTAACATAATTAACTAAAAAATAAAATTCTTAACTGCTCTCTATACAATAATAAAATTATTTAAATTATTAAGTGAAATAAATTTTTGACATCATTAAAAATTATTAATTGACTTAATAATTTATTAATAAAAGGGGTCATTTGTTATGAAATTAGAAATTTCAAGGGGTGAGATTTAATTTCTAAAATCACAAAGGACAATTTATATTTTAAACAAATCTCAACGATATATTTTTAATTTGCCCGTTTAATTTTTTTCATAAAGTTTAATGTTTATTAACTGATCAATTGGATTAGTCATTTACTATTTTGTTTTTATTGTAATAAAATTTAATATTAGATGTCATACATAATTTTTTAAAGAATAATGCTATATGCACCAATTAGTGTACCAATTTATTACGTGGCATAATTAAAAATATTTTTGATATTTGTAATTTGTATAATAAATGGAGTCAATAATAATATCATAACTAGTATTGATACAATAATTAATACACTAATTAGTGCATGTAACACCACCGTTATTTAAATTACACTTTTTATAGCACAATAAGTCTAATTCTTTTTTCTTGAATTATGCATATTTTGCAATATAGGTTTAATTTTTCTCTCGAAAAAGTAATTGATTGGTTCAAGATAGTGGGACAATAATTTCATATACTTTTTTCTTTACAGCTTTCATTGATAATAAAAAATAAAAATAAAAAATATTTTTTTGAATATTTTTATCTTTAGTAATTTTTTTTTCAAAATTATGTCAAAATTTTTTACTTTTTCGGTCTTTGTTGTCTAGACGAATCTAAAAAGTATATTTTTTCTGAAAAATTTCAAAAAAAAAAAAAAAAAACTCTTGTTGATTTTTGCTTATTTTTGTCTTTCCTAGATTTTTTTTTGAATTTTTTTTTTAAAAAAAATTATAATTTTTCAATTTGTCTTGTCAAGTTAAATTTCAAAACTTAAAATTTAAAAAAAAATTAACTAAAGACAAAAATAAACTAAAAATAAACAAACCACAAAACAACAATTCCGCCAACTCTATGTAATAGCATTCATTCTTTTTCAACGTTATACTCGTGGGCTAGACTCCTTAGAAAATAAATGCATGAACAACATACAAAATATCATTGAGTCAAAATAATAGATCTTATATTTGATAGGCCATGCAACATAAGTAAATTATGATATTTATAGTGTTGAATACCATTTAAAAAAAAAAAAACAAATATATAATTGATTCCGTGCAAAATAGTAGGTCTCCCTATTCTACCTAATTAAAAATATGTCTTATGGACAAATTTCTATCCATATTATATAGGAGATATTACAATGTGTACTTTTAAAAAGGTGCATATGATATGTCTTTGTAATGTTGTCACAAAATTTTATAACTTAAATCCAAAATGACATAACTTTTTAATTATAAAAGTCATATTTTTTTTTTCACTGAAAAATGTCATAACAAAATCTCAAAATGTCATATCAAAAATCACAAAATGTCATAACATTATCATTCCAAACTTTATAGTGCATATCATAAATTCGCTATTTATAATTTTACTATAAAATGTTATAACACACATCACAAATAATTACAACATTTATCATAAAAAATCATAACTTTTTTACAATATACACCATTTGAAAGAATGCAGATTGTAAATTTCTCCATATTATATATATAAATAAATGTAGTTGGTTTGTTTTTAGATCTCCAAATCTCCATTCCTAATTTCTTATAAAATCTAAAATTTTAAAAAATTATGTAGCACTTATTTTTAAGCTAAGTTTTCCACTAACTCCTCTCCCATCACTTCCATTTAAAATAATTTTTTTAATAATTTAATAACTAGCGAAAACCCATGCTATGCACGAGATGTGAAAAAATTAATAAAATATATTTATATAAAATATTATAAATAGTTAGTTTTTATATGTAAATTATGAAAATAAAAAATTATTGAAACTCATAATTTAAGTTTCACAATTTTATCACAATTTATGTATAAATTTTTAATTTGTCACAATTTCAATCATATAACTGTCAACCCCGTTACTAGAGTTGTAAATTTGGGCAAGTTAAATCCAAACAACTCGAGTCAAGTCTGTAAATTTTTAAAGATTAGGCAACATAATTTTTATTTCGGTGAGAACCTATGTAAAATTCAAAATTTTGAATAAATTTGAATGGATTTCGACAGAGACACTAAATAACCTGAGCAATCAGAAAAAAAAAAATTGTATATATAAATATATAAAATTATTTGCTAATTTATTTTTTTAATAATAAATAAGATTAATTAAAATTCTAATATTAATGAACAAAAGCAAATACACCTTTTACAAAGAGATCATTGAATAAGTTGGTATTAAAAAAAATTATATTTTATAATGGCATAAAATAATTTAATATGATTTTTCAAATTTTATTTTTAATTTAAAAATTACAATAAAATATTTAAATATAACAAAATTAAATTTCTTACATAATAAAAGTATCTAGATTAAAAAAAAGGGTAATAAGAAAAATTATAAGAGTATTCTCATTTGATCTGAAAATAATTTTAGATGATTAATAATTATCACCTATAATGCTCATTTTTTTAAATAAAAAAAATATTTCACAAACCATTATTTATATTAGAAAAATAATATTTATTTCTATTTATTTTTATGAAAAGTTACTTTTTAGCAATTTGAGCCAAAATTTTTTCTTTTTTTATTTATTTATATTTTAGTTTGTTTAATTGACAATTGAGATTAAAAAAAAAAATTAACAGGATCCACTATATTTTGCAAGTGCTAAAAAATTCTACATGAACAATAAAGAAAATGTTTAAAAACCACAAAAAGAACACCCACAATTGTACCGATAATGATGTGGTATCATATGTGTCAACTCTTGATTTGTTATACATTCAATGACATGGGGCTCTACTTCCTTGCCACATCATTGTGGGTGAAAGTATGTGTTGTAGCATTGTTGAAATAATAAATTATTACGTGTATCTCCCATTTTCATTTTTGTTATATAAATTTCACCAACTATAAGTTTTAATAGGAAAAAAAAAAATTTATTCCTATTTGATTTTAGCAAAAGTCACTTTTTAACTATTTCAACCAAAAAAATCATTTTTTTTTATTTTAATTTGTTTAATTGAAAATTAAGATTAAAAAAAAATAGAATCTACTATGCTTGGCAATTGTTAAAAAAGTCATTTATTTTCTTAATGTTTTTATCTTTTGTTAAAAAAATTTATTGTTTAAGGCCTTGTAATTTAGAAGGATATTAAAAAAAATTATAAAATTTAAAACCAAAAATGACAAAAAATAAAAATATAAACTTATAATAGCGATTAATAATTTCAATATATTATGTTTAGACCAATAATATTATAACTAGAAATGGCCATTTTAATCCGATCCGTGGTATAGCAATTCTGGTTTAGATCTGACCCTTTTAATGTTTTGGATTCGGGTTTCATTGTCTTATATAATATTATATAATTGTTCATGTCTTGTTTCTCCTTATCTTTCTTTGAGTTTGGCTTTTGGGATGTGTTGATTGCGTTTGGAACATGTTAATAGCTTGTTTTTCAAACTTTTGCTGTCCAGGATTTTGCTTCTTCGCTTGAGCGACACTTCTTGCACTCGAGCTGTCTTTGTGAATTTCTAGTACTTTTGCAGGTCTGCAAAGATTGTCATTTTTTGCTTGAGTGGTGTTTCTTGCGCTCTAGCGATGTTTGCTCGAGCGAGCCTTTCTGTGCTCAAGTGGTGGTTCTCTATTTGTAAAACTTCTGGAAGTTGGTATTCTTCGCTCAAGCGAAACTTCTTGCGCTCGAGCGGTGTAACTTATTGTGTCTAGTGTAATGCCCCAAAATAATTGTAATAAACCAACCGTAACGATCATTAAATAACAACATATATCAGAGTACGATATCCTTCAATTTCATTAAATTCAGTTGTACAAAAGAGGTGGCACATGCGAATATACATTCATAGTCCTTATCTTGAATCTATAGCATGTGTCAATAACAAAAATAAGAAGTAGAAGTTCAACAAATAATGGAAATGCCCTGAAGGTTACAACTTTTCAAGACAATGCTTGGTTACATCAAAAATGAGTCCTAAGCTCAATATATATTAAGCCCTAGGCTTGTACAAGCATTAAAAGCAAAATAATAAAAATGAGCCTTTAACTCTACAGTCCTCCCAAGCTAAGTCCTTGGTAGAGGCATCTCACCAACCCCTGAAAATAGTTTTCCCATATAGGGTGAGCCAATGCCCAGTAGAAATAATCCAACACAATATATGAATCTTAACGAAGATATAAGGGTGAAATGCATATGCAATGTCAAAATGAATTACGTTTCTTTCTTAAAATCATGACATGCTCAATTTATATCACAATTCTCAAATCATATCCTTTACCATCAGAAACAAGGGGGAATTCTCAAACCGGTATAACCTTTCACGGATATTTCGTCCACGGGAAACTGTCAAACGACACCTATGTAAATATAGCCTATACAAGTGCTACCATTGTCATTTTACGGATATTTTGCCTGCGGGAATCGGCATCTATGTATACGCACATTTTTCAAGACTTTCACCTTAGACACACATGCCAACATCTTTCCAACATTCACCAATTTTTCTCAAAATCATATACATTTACAATGTATTAAACAAGTAACTAGTATTCAATGCACGTGGATAAGAAATTAGTTTCAATTCACCTAATCCTCATGCAATTTCTACTACAATCATAGCTATTCTCCACCGATAGCCCAAAACAGATATTTCTAAACAGACATAAAATCTCCAATACAGATAAACTTTCCAAAATTCAAGATGTGAGCAATAATACATATCCAACTCCACCATTCATATTAATATCCATCCAATTTCACATTTGCATCATCAATTCCATTTATTTGTACAAAATAAATATTTGGGACATTTAGGGCAAAACCCCTTTTCTTCCAAAATCTAATCCACGGGTCAAAATCAACAATTTGTTCACAACTCAACCTCATTTCCACTCTCGCAACCATTTTCCATACAATCATTTGAAAACCCCTCTTTTGATTTCAAGCCAAAACCCTAGGTTTGTTCAAAATCCTCCAAAATCACAATATCGTTTATGAAAAACAAATAACTAAGTTAAAAATTATCAAAGAGTGTAGAAAATTCCTACCTCAAAGCTAGAAGATGAGGGAGAATGAGATAACACTTCAACAATGCCGAAACCTAACTCTATTCAAGTGAAAATGAAGCTCTAGATAAGCTTTACCTTTTTAACAAAGGGAGTAGGGTGGAGAAATAGGTAGATCTTGGTGTATTTGTAAAGAGAGAGAGAGAGAGTAAGTTTTAGAGATAGAGGGTCTCAACTTAGGATTTTTAGAAAGTTTAGAGAGGGAGAGATATGAAAAAGTGATGTAAAATAACCTTTTACAAACTGATATATGCACAGCTTGCTCGAGCTCAAGAGTTGTCGCTCGAGCGATCAGATACAATAAATTATTCCGCTCGAGTACAAGAAGCTTCACTCGAGCACAAAATACACACTTCCAAAAGTTTTACAGACAAAAGACCGTCGCTCGAGCGTAAGAAGTCGTGTTCGAGCAAAGAACACTACCTCTTCAGTATCTCTGCAGGCCTACAAAAGTACTGGGAGCTCACAAAGTTTGCTTGAGCGCAATAAGCTTCGCTCGAGCAAAGAGGCCAAATTCTGAATAACAACAGTTTGAACCAACTAGCAACTAACCTATTCCAAACACGACCAAGACACTCCAATACTCAAACTCAATAAGAAATAAGGAGAAACATGGTATAAATATCTAAATAAGACAAAAGAAACCCGGATTCAAAACATAATGGGTCGGGTCTAAACCAGAAACACTATAACCTCCCCCCTTAAGGAATTTCATCCTCGAAATTTTGAATCAAACTTTAAAATCACGTTTCAACCAATTACAACAATGATAATCAATCAATTCTAACATCATGACCTATTCACCGATCATTTGTCCTCATCAACATGAGAAATAAGTTTTCAATACTGAATATACAATTCACATTTTCAAAATATATACAATGTTTATATTAAATCAACATCAGAAAAGTCTCAATATATGGTTAAACATTAACAAATAGGTCCGGATACTTCTCACGGACTTCCAACCCACGTTTCCAAGTTGCTTCCTCAATCCTGTGATGTCGCCATAATACTTTTACCAAAGGAATTGTCTTGCCTCGCAAGATTTGGTCTGCGAGCATCAAAGACTCTCACTGGTCTCTCCTTATACGAGACATCCTCATCTACCTTTAAGTCAATCTAATCCAACACGTGCGATGGATCCAGCTCAAACTTCCGAAGCTGTCACGACCCAAACCCGCCCCTATGGGTTTAGCGCTGTAACTGGCCAGTAATCCGAGATTACCGAAGGCCTGCTTAACAGTATAACAGTAATACAGAGTACAGGGGCTGACGAAAGCCAAAACAGTAATTAGAAGACGTCTAATGAGCTGTGACATTCCGTATGCAAAAAGACTTTTCATACATATACACATAAATAGTACATATGCATCCATATATAGTCAGTACCAAAACAGTATGCACAGTATTTACAATTAACCAGATCAGGGACGTGATCCCTATTGAGACAGTACAGTACAAGAACATTCAGTCTATACTGAACGTGAACAAAAGGGGGGAAAACTAAAGCACCCCAAACAGCCTTGGCTTGAAGGACTTGGAACCTCACAGTGAGACACAGTGGTTGGCTTGACCAAAAATGAGTTTATCCCGACGCTCCTAACAACGGTCTGGTGCCTGTACACCTACATATATATATATATATATATATGAGCAATAAGCTAAAACCCAGTGAATAACATGATGCGTAAAGAGGTTAAGAATGAATGTCCTTTCAGTGTTGAAAATAGTCATTTCAATCAGTATAGCAGTTATTCAGTCATAGCAGTCATATGTGGTACATCCAATAGCAAAATAGTACAGTAGGTCTAAACAGCATCTAAACGATCGATTGATGGCCATCATATCAAGAACAATAGTGGTTCCAACATGGGAACCGAGAGATCTCTATGACAAGAAAGACAAAGATAGTAACAGTAGGTTCCTAAGGATGCCACAATACAGTTCACAATTAGGACATCATTCAATCAGTAACAGTATCATTTCAGAAAACAGTACAGTTCAATTGTTCAGAAGATAATCATTATTGAACATATCTTTACAACATTGTTACTCATAGAGTTCTGGGCTACAGATAAGCTAGAGCGTCTCCGGATGCCAACCCTACACAGTTACAGAGTGAACACATACTAAGCTACATAGTTGGGAAAAATAATAACTTAATCCCTAATTTGCCTCGGTGTGGTTCTACATCAATATCCTCCTTAAGATGCCTTAAACATGACCTAGGAATGCTTAGGATGGAAAGAGGATGCAAAGATGCACTTTTAAACACTTTACAAAATTTTCAGAAAAAAGGGGTTGCGCTCGAGCGTGGCTTTACACGCTCGAGCGGACATGCAGATAAAGGCTCCCCACTCGAGCGTCACTTCCCACGCTGGAGCGGACTGCAAAACATAGCAAAAGTACTGGATGTGCGAAAATCACGCTCGATGGGCGCTCGACACCCGCTCAAGCGTGTGACTCGTCCCCGCCGAAGGCATTTCGCCGAGCTGCAAAAACAATGCAAAGTGCTGGGAGCACGTATTTCATGCTCGAGCGCCACTTTCCCCGCTCGAGCGTGAGTCCAAATTCTGGAAATTCCAGATTTGAACCTCAAGCTCAAAACTAAGTTTCAATGCATCAAATTCGATCCTTTTGGGCTAATTTTCTGGAAAACACTTCAAAACTCATAATATCACATGTTTCAAGGCTCAATTTGTAAAATCAAAGCCCAAAGGTAGTTCAATTAAACACAATTTCAAACCAATCTCATGAACATGATGTAAAACATAACATGCATGGATTTTTAAACAACTCAAGCTTCAAATACATGCCCAAATGAGCCAATTTCTCCATAAACAAGATGAATTCATGGTCCAATGCAAAAATATGAACATGCATGTAGAATTTCATGAACAATACTCTTCAAAACTCAAGGATGGCAACATGCATGCATGATTTATGCTACAATTCAACATTTTAAGCATATTCTTGACTTAGGCCACTAATTAGCCATGGACTATGCAAGATACAACTCAAATACACAAATGAGAGGATAAAACACCAACCTTAAGTCTAGAATGCAAGATATACAAGCTCAAGTGGCACAATTATCCTTCAATTCTCCTAGTTCTAAGCCAAATCTCATGAACTCAAGCTTCCTCACTCTCTCTCTCTCTCTCTCTCTCTAATTCGGTTTGGCTCAAGAAGAATGAACAAAATGATGCACAAGATGAAATAAAACAAGCCTCAAAATGTTTGGTGTAGTGGTCCACTAATAGGGCAAAATTGTAAATAATGCAACTTGTGGGATTTAACTTATTTTAATCTAATTAAATCTTACCAAATCATATTTCAGATAAATACACCATAAAATCACATTAATTCTAATTAGCACAAAACATCAATCAATTTCAGATTCGGCCGCCGATAAGGCCTCCAATCTGCAGTTTAAAGCGTAAAACATGAACAGGTAATTTAACAGTCAACAGATAAAGATACACTTAAACAGATCTGCATAATCAATCGCCCAAATTTCAACAATTACCAATTAACATGTTTAGTCTCGGTTTAGCGAATCGCGGTTAATCAAGAACAAGGTGAGGGTTGTCACAGAAGCATACAAATATGAAACATATCATTGATCCTAGAAAAGCTGTGACGGTAAAGCCAAACAATAAACTACCTCTCTAATCTGCTCAAGGATCTCAAAATGCCCAATAAATCTAGGGGACAACTTCTTACTTTTCCCAAACCTCATTAAACCCCGCCTAGGTGATATTGTCAAGAAGACATGATCTTCTACCTCAAAAGACAAAGGTCTCCTTCTACGGTCGGTATAATTTTCTGGCAACTCTGGGCAGTAACCAACCTCTTTCGAATAAGAGTGACTTTCTCAGTTATTTCCCGAACCAATTCAAGGCCTAACAAAAGTGCATCACCCACCTCAGCCTAATACACAGGAGATCTGCACAGTCGGCCATACAAGGCCTCAAATGATGTCATGCCAATACTCGACTGGAAGCTATTGTCATAGACAAACTCCGCTAAGGACAAGTGCCTCTCCTACGACCCCTTAAAGTCAAGAACACAATCCTGAAGCATATCCTCTAGAATCTAAATGGTGTGCTCTGATTGCCTGTCAATCTAAGGATGATACGAGGTGCTAAAAGTCAATCTCGTGCCCACGACATTCTGTAGACTCTGCCACAATAGAGCCATGAAACACGGATCTCTATCCGAAACAATCGTTACAGGGACCCCATGAAACCTCACTATGTCCCTAATATAAAGGTCGGCGAGATAACCTACCAAGTCAATCATGCGCATAGATATAAAGTGTGCCTACTTGGTCAACCGGTCAACTACCACTTAAATCGCATCATTACCCCATTGAGTCCTAGGAAGATCTACAACAAAATCCATCATGACATACTGTAGACACCCAATTTTTGACCGACCTTAAGACTCAGACGTCACCGATTGAGCGCTTGGTGATTTTGCATATCGTGCTCGTTCCGAAGTTTCAGAGTCTCGGTTGTGAGCCTTGCCTCCGGACTTTCGGGCTTTTCTGTGCTTTGCCTCAGTTTGCGAACCAGGCTTTGTTTTCTCTATTTTCTCCTCCCGAAGGGAGGGAGAGGTCTCTTATATCATCTCTCAGTGGCCGTAGGTTACGTTTCGTGGTCGTAGGCCATTTTTCCCATTTCGGAGTTCGGTTCCCGGTTTTTCGGAGCCGTCAGCCGTGTACCTCGGTTCGGGACAGCTTAACCACCTCCGTTTGCTCCGGTTTTTGGCACACATCTTATTTACTCCCTTTTGAAGGATACTGTGGCTTGAGAAACCAACTTCATGGTCGAACGCCACCTCCGGTGCTTAATAGTCAGTTTTCGGGGCCCCAGGCTGCGTGTTTTGGCCCCCGAACCTTCAATTTGCATCGGTTTGGGTTTATTTTTGGCAGGGACCTTATTTTCATTATTGGGAAGCTTGTAGAAGGGTGGGAGGCCAACGATTTTTTTGAAAAGCTAGCTTTATTCCTACATCGCCCTCCATCACCCATTTTCCTCACTAGAAAGCTGATGTTGACCATTCTCGGGCCACCTTTTTGGGCCATCAACCACATATTTGTGTTGTACACACCTGGGAGGCCACCAATATGTCATGGCCGGCTAGCAATTGTTCCTAACCCTTTTGAACCCCTCTGAAAAGTTTGGTTTCCTCTCTCTTGGTTCACATTTTCAGGGTTTCAACCATATAGCTGTGTTGTGCACACATGGGAGGCCACCAATATGGGTGGCCGGCCAGCTTTCTCTGATTGACCTTTTTGACCCTAGCCGGTCGGCCACCTGAGCTCCCAGAAACTGGCCGGCCATGCTCCCCTCAGCAGGTTCCTTACAGATACACCCTCCTTTTCCCCCCAGATTTTGTATCCAAGGGGGGAACTTTTGGGAGAAAAATTTGAATTTCATTTCACCCCCTTTTTCTCCACACCTTTGCCTATATAACCAGCACCCCCAGCTGTGTTTTGGAGGTTACAAAAATTGGTTCTAAGGCTCTTGCATTCAATCTCCCTCCCTTTCTACTCCAAGCATCAAAACCCCTTAAGTTCTACACCATTTTACACTACAACTCATAGCACCTCACCTCCAACATCCATTCCAAAAACTTGAGGCTGTCTTCCAGAGGTTAAGAGCTCCCAAACCTGGTCCAAAAGTTTTTGAAGCTTGGTTCTACAAGGGTAAGCCTCTTTATCCCTCTTTTAAGCTTATTTTTGCACACTTTCTTAGCCTTTGTTGCTTGCATTTTTGGGCTCCGACCCAAACTGTAAATAGTCATATTTTGAGCCCCTTTTCATGTTTGATCAAGGACCTCTTGCTTTTTGAGGTCTTTTATTATCACTTGCCTCTTTAACTCTCTTTTAGGCCTATTTTTTGCATAGTATTTTAGGCATATTTGTGGGTTGTTTTGGACTTGGTCACAAACTGTAAAATATCATTTTTTGAGCCCCTCTTCAACATTGTTGAAGGGCCCTCCTCTGTTTGAGGCTAGAAGCTACCACTTGCCTCTTTGTCCCTCTTTTGGCCTTTTTCTTGCATGATAGTTTAACCTCACTTGTGTTTATTTTCGTGGCTTGATGTAAACTGTAAAATACCTTGTTTTGAGCCCCTCTTCAACTTTTTTGAAGGGCTCATTGCCATTTGGGGCCAGATGCTGTCCCTTATCTCTTTTCTCCCTTTTAGGGCCACTTTTGCATGATAAATAAGCCATATTTCTGATCACTTTTGAGACTTGTTATAAACTGAGAAAAGGCTTTTTTTGACATTATTTTCATGTTTCATTAAGATCATTTTCTTATTTGAAGTCACATACTTCCTTATATCCTTGATTCCCTCTCATTTTGAGCTTTACACCCTAGCCCTTGTTGCATGCCTTGTTTGACCTTCTAGCCACTGGAATCCAGTGGATTTTCAGTGGCTTTGATGCTGTTTTGAGCCTCCAAATTAGAGGGGGGTGACCCCCTCTCACCTTGACTTGTTTGGTGGCCATTTTGGCCTTCCAAAGAGGCCCTATCTTGCATACTTTGTGGACTGATTTTGGGGCCAATTTGGTGAGTTTTGAGACTATCTTATTTGATTTTCAAAGTTGGTTTGGGGCTGCCACATGTCTATCTTGTATGTGCTTGAGAATCCCTTGTATAGCCCTCTAAAGGGGCCCCTCATTTGTGCATGTGTTGGCTGTATTTCCATGGTTATTTGGGCTTATTTTGGCATGCTTTATTCACTAATTTTTTATGGTTTGGTGAGTGCTCACTTGATTCATGTACTTGCCATGTAATCCATGTTTGATAGTCAAAATTGCATGCTATTTTAAGCCATCTTGCTAGCACTTTTTGGCCACACTCTAAACTGGAAAAGTTCATATTTTGGGACAGCCTCAACTCTGTCTTCATGATTCATGATCAAAAAATGCATGCTTTGTATAGCTATAAGTCATTCCATGTGCCTAATTTTGAGTTTCGGGTCTCATCTCATGCATCGGGTGCCATATTGCCATGCTTCGGGGCTGTTTAACATCATGTTTTAGTGCTGAAATTTTCTTGTTTGCATATCATGTTCCATGCCTTACCATGCTTTGGTAGAGTGGCATTCGGGCCTTAGGTTCGGTCCTCGGTTTGTGTGCATGCGTGCACGCATCTCAAGTGTCTCATTTTCATCTTATGGCCTCCTATGTGAGTGTGGCTGAGGTCCACTTGTGTTGGTGTAAGTCCATTATGCATTGTGTATGCCATTTCATTTCATAGCATTGTGTATGCTAGGTTGTATGTTAGCGCATTGTGTATGCCATGTTACCTCGTGCATTGTGTATGCCATTTCATAGCATTGTGCATGTTAGGCTGTATCTTAGTTGCATTCATGCATGTCATGCATATTGCATTGTGTTTGGGATAGGAGTTAGCCCGAGCACGGGAAATGAGGTACGTTTCGTACTTCGAGTGACGGAACGTATCTCAATTCCCCAGTCGCCGACACTCCAGATTATCCGTGATGGAGTCTAGGCCTTGTTGTGTTTATGTGTGCATTCATTTCATATTAAGTCGTGCAACTCGACTCCTCGGTCATCATGCATCGAGATACGTGATTGGTGGCGCGAGGATCGAGGACTACACTTCCTGAAGAGTAGTCAAGCATACATATGTAAAAATACATTGCCATGCCCCTTTCATGCTCTCTGTTGCAGCAAATCAAGAATCAGCAGCCTTCCGGAGCTTGGCGCGCTTTTCAAGAACAATTGCAAACAGAGGCTAATTGGGGGCATCACGGTGGATTTCCGCGCAAGGCAGCCCGAGCATGCATCATTCATCATCCAGATCAGAGTTGAGGCAGTCCTTGGCTTGCATGTCAATTTATTGCTTTCCTAGATTAATTTGTTAATTAATTAGGATTTTGTACTTATTTAGATTGTATTATTCATTCGGAACTGTATTATTTATTCGGACCCTCTGAGTGAGGGCACAATTGTAATAAGGGTGCGTGCGTGTGATGTATGTCTCCCAACCCTACGTTTTTCTCCCTTTTATTTACCTGCTTATGATGGTTAGATTAGGGCATGTTTCAATTAGCATACAGTATGCTAGCATGTTTGCATTCATTCATCTGTTTTGCATGCACCGGGCTTGGCGCATCATACTAACTGCATTTGTATTTCAATTCCGAGTTGAATACTCGATAGCTGTTGCATCTCATATGCCATGTTTGGAATTGCCGAGCCTGCTATAGTTGTATTTTTGCATGTGTTGCATTAGGCATTTCTGTATAGTTAGGATCATGCATGGATTTCTAATTAGCTTCTGTTTTGGCTTGGAGTACTCGGTGAGTTTTTATGCTTTAGCATCCTTGCATGCGTGTGAGTGACTGCCATGATAGCATGCTTACCATGAGGCTATGTGCTTATGTGATATAACTGCCTGTATGCCTGTGGGTGAAGGTTGGGTTATTTGGATTGGGACAAATCATCAACTGTGAGTTTTAAGCCCACTAGATAGTGGCAAAACCATGTTTTCTAAGCCCACCTGAGGGTGGCAAAATCTGCATTTTAAGCCTACCTGCAGGTAGCAAACCATCTTTCAAAAACAAATATGAAATGTTTTGTTCCAATTCAGGCGACCCGGTCTATACTGTACGCATCACATAATAAATCTAGGCTAATAACCGGAATAAGAATGCATAATGTTTTCAAAACTAGATATCATGGTTAGTAGAGGCCGATCTTTGATCGGGCGAGCGGGGGTGCTCACGAAGTGACCTTCCCCAATCGTATCCAAGTTCCTGAGCCGAGGCAACTTTGATGATGATGGACACGTGGCCTTAGGCAAACGAGTCAGGGTTTCCTAAATTTCCCCAAAAATAAAATATTTAGGTGGCGACTCTGTATCTGGCAAAGCACTCCATGTTTGGCACTTATTTTCTAAAAATCTGTTTTCTCAAAACGATTTGCCGGATTTGGACTCTTTGGTTCAGATTACGAACCGTGACAATTAAGAGTCCTGAACTGTGGTGAGCCCAAAACGAACAGAACGGGACCCATCCTCCCGGGGCGTTCGAGGACGTCTACAGTTTCTGGCGACTTTGCTGGGGATTTAGAGAACTTGACTCGAACTCAATGTATCTGGTTTTGACTACACTTGTGTGTTTTTTTGCATTGCATTCGCATTGGTGTGCCTAGGACACCGTGTTTGCCATCTGCTATTCCTGAGCGGTTTGCCAGAGGCCGCGTGCCATAAGGCTTACCAGTTACGGGCTCTGCCAGTATGGGAACACAAACCCCGGTTTTACCAAGGCACCCTTTTGACCATTCGACCTAGTGCATATCGAAATCCATAGTGACCATTCCAAGCTAGGACAGGTTGCTTACCCGATGTTAGGTTGTTTGAAACCGCTGCGTGCGTAGTGAAACCCTAGTTCCTGACAAAATAGGACAGGGAAACCCTACCCCAACATAGGGGTGTTTTGGCTCTCACTTATCTGCTATGTGCTTTTAGAGTGCGTCTCTACAGGGAATGCATGTATCAATTTATGGGTTTGGGCATCAGGCCTGCGGGCGTCAGTCAGTGTTTGTGAATCAGTTATCTGCGGGTATCAGATTCAGTTTTTGGGGACAGTGATTCAAGGATAATGATCAGTGTTTGAGGACAGTGTGTATTCAGCTTATCGACCGTGTGTTGTTATGCCCAACTGTGTGTTGTGTATTTATTTATTTTAAGGCTTTATCTTTGTTCAATTATCTGGTTGTTTATTTCCTTATTGCTTTATTTATCTTTCTGCTAGGACAAGGTTTTAGCACAATTGCTTCAAACCCAGCAAATATTCCCCAAGCACTTTGGACAAGAGGTCGTCGGCTCAATCGATCTAAAGATCTGGTTGACGACGACGATGTTCCATTCTCTACCCCGGTTGTCGAAGAAGGCCGAGAAGCGCAGTGTCTGGCGAGAGGTTACGAAAGCGATGGCCTACCCTAGCAAAGGAACAGTCGAGTGAGGTCTCAGTTTCTGCCATAAAGATACACATACCAGTTAGTCAGCAAGATCAGCAAAATATGGCTGGGATGGAAGAAATGATGCGCCAACTCCAAGAGAGTATAGAGAGATCTGAGGAGGGCCATCCAAGCGGAGTTCGCTAAACAAAGAGTTACAATCATGGCCCAGCAGGCGGAGCTAATTACCCGGCTCCAGCAACAAGCCGGAGCATCAGCCTCACATCCAAACCCTCCCCCACCGGGGGTCCCGCTACCCGAGCAGACACCAACTGTCCAAAATGTCCTGCCAAACATCCAAAACACCTTGCCAAATGTCCAGAACATCCAAGAGGACACAGACATTCCAACGGGGCCAGCTCCACCCCCACTCCCGCCTCAACTATCCAAAACCCATACACCCGCCAACCACCCGGACTCTCCTTTCGAGTTCGAAATAGACCCGACACACTGAAATTGAGCAAGCTCGAGAAGCTATTGAAAAAATCCCAAGGAGTAAAGGCTATTCCGGATATCGAGGACGGATATACCGATGTGGCTGTGACTTTACCAGATAGATTCAAAATGTCGCGGATTGATCGCTTCGATGGATCCGGTGATCCCATGGTCCACCTTCGACTATTCTCAGATATACTACGACCAATGGGCCTAACCAGACCCCAGAAGCTTTCGCTATTTGGCCGAACCCTGTCGGGAGTAGTCGCCATCTGGTATGTAAAGTTAGAGGATGATGTCAAGCAGAGTTGGGACGAAATGGCCGAGGCCTTTGTTGCGCAATACTCTTACAACACCCAAATTGAGATTACCACTCGTGATCTCGAAACAACAAGGCAGGAGCCCAAAGAGAGTTTCTTGGATTTCGTGACCCGATGGAGGGCGAAGGCCTCGATGATGACTTTAAGGCCCACCGATAAGGACCAGATCAAGATGATTGTGCGCAATCTCCAACCAAAACTGATGCAAAAGATGATTGTGCTTCCCTTCCCCACCTTTTCGGATCTGCACAAGATGGGGGTACAAATTGAAGATGCAATGAAATAGGGTCTGATTGACCAAGACAGGGAGCAGCCCCGGAGAACTTTTAACCGCAACAACAATGCAGGCCCGAGTGGCACTGCAACTGCAAGAACTTCGGAGGTTAGCATGGTCGCCACCATCCCCCCTCCCCTTCCAAGGCCTATAGTAGCCATGCCATTCTCCGGTGCATCCGGAAGCAGTACCCAGACCACTAAATACCAACCCAGAGGCCAAAGAACCTTCACCCCACTGTACATGCCCCTGTCCAAAGCTCTAGGGGTCTTAATCAGAAAAGGGCATCTAAAACCCCTGGAGCCGAGGCCGTTACCAAATTCACTCCCCCCCACTCACAACCCAGCCAAGTATTGTGCATACCACCAGCAACACGGTCATGACACTGACCAATGCTTCAGGTTGCGTCATGAGATTCAGGATTTCATTGACAAACAGGTGATTTTGCCACCAGAAAGACCCAATGTTACAACCAACCCACTCTCTACACACAACCCAGCTCCACCTCCCAAAAGAGTCAACTTTATCCAGACTGGGGTCGTGTCTTACGATCCTAGCATCTATATCACTCCCTCCCATCTACCTAAGCCGGAGGTGCTCCTTCCCGACTGCATTGACTTTTTGTGCATGTTGGACATCTCTGCAACCCAACCTGAGCCAATGGTGGTGGCTGTTGAAGACGGTACAGGGGAGATTGCAGAGGAGGATGGAACTGTTGAGTCATGGTTTGAGTAATCTGGGAATTTTGTTGGGGAAGCCTACGATCCGAGTGAGTACATCCTGTCAGTGGGCCAGTCTGAGCCAAGTATAGAATTGCTAGAGAGAGCAAAATTGTGTGTGATCCGGGGGGGATAGATCTGAGCAGGGGACAGATGATTTGACAGCTATAGAAGAGGGCTTTGCCAACCTATAGTTTTTTGATGATCAAGAATCAGGAGGCGCAGCAGTCAACTGGTTTGATTATGAGGAATCGGCAGAGGCCACTGGATGGCTGGATAATCAACCAGATGTGGTGGAAGAGTTCCAACGAGCATGTCCAAGGGCGAGGGTATCGATTGTGGCTAGAAGGGCGAGAGTCGAGTACATTCTTGGGAGAGCGCCGATCTGAAGAATTTCGCTCGGACGGGGGCATTGTGAATCAAGAAAAGTGAACAACAAACCGCACTAACAGGGGGAACAGAAAAGATTTGGGATTACGAGAGAATTGAAAAACCAAAACCCATGAAATGTCGAAAGTCTTTGTGGGCACAAAGGCGAAGATGCTATGAGCATAGATGAAAGTCTTTGCAAGTACAATCATCACCGAGCAGACAGTGCCTTTCGAATGCCAACGGAATGTGGTGGGAAGACGATGATTTATGTCTTGCCCACACAGACGACGATTGGGGAAGCAATCAACCAGATGACACCTGGTACCTCAATGAGGTTGATCACATGACAAGAAGCGGGCGGTACTTCAAGCCCCCACACCTAGACCAACCCGAGGCATCTGGGAAGGACAATGAAACTGAAAAGCAGAAAGAGAAGCAGATTGAAGAGGAAGCTATGCTGAGGCAGTTAAAGAAGATACAAGCAGACATCTCCACTTGGGGACTGCTTATGGCGTCACGAGTGCACAGGCAGGCTGTCCTATCTGCTATGGACAAGGCTAAACTCTCTATAGATACCACACTAGAACAGCTAGTTGGACTGGTCTTTCCGGGAGGAGGTTCCCCGACGATAACCTTTTCAGACAAAGAACTGCTGCCTAAGGGCACAAATCATAACAAACCCCTCTACATCTCTGTGGAATATAGAGACAAGTGGGTGCCAGTGGTTCTTGTCGACACGGGATCCGCCATTAACGTGTACCCGTCGAGGACAGCATATGCAATCCGGTTAAAGCCCGCGGATTTCGTGCCAACTACTCAAGTGATCAGAGCCTATGATAACACCAGCCGAGAGGTGATGGGGACTGTCAAAATTCGCACCTGTGTTGGTCGAGACAACACAACGTTGAATTCCATGTCTTGGACGTTCCTGCAACCTTTAACCTACTCTTGGGGCGACCGTGGTTGCACCAAGTAAAGGCAGTCTCTTCCACTCTACATCAGATGGTGAAATACCCCCATGGAAAGGGAGTAGCCATTGTTTTCGGGAATTCATCGATCCATCCACCTCTAGAGATATCTACACTAGTCTTGGAAATCGAGCACGGCACGGAGGATATGTTCTTATCAGGGTTCACTCTGGCTGAGGCTCGGGTTGTGCAGAATATCATGGCTGTTAATGAGGGAGTGTACGTCAGTGCTCAATCTGTATACCTCATGAACAAGCTACAACACATCCCCGAGATGGGATTAGGAAGGAGCGGCCAGAAGGGCGTCGCAGCATTGGCCGAAGTGCCACCCAACCCTCATACCTTTGGATTGGGTTATCAGCCCACCAAAGAGGATTGGTTAAGGAAGGGAAAAGAAATGGCTGGAAGAGCTAGAACAAAGAAGGCTGGGAAGCCATTTGAGCTGATGGATAGGCCCATTCAGGGCACCCTAAACGGACGCTTCGTCCGGGAGGGGTAAGACTTTCCTTTTTGTGGCTTCCCAGAGCCATGGCTGAATGCGGAGAAGAAGCGCGTACCAGGTTTCGAGATCTTCTTTGACCTACAACTATCTAGGGATGACATTGCCGAAGAGCAGACAGACCCATCAGCTGAGGTTGAGCAGTGTAAGGCAGTGGACTCCGAAGGCGCTGAGGTCGAAATGGGGGTAGCACTGGCATGTCTACTTTCAGATCCTCCGATCGACCAAAAGTGCTTGAGGGATAACTTCTCGGTTTCCATGATTGGGGATGAAACGGCCGCGAGCCTACCAGCAACTATTTTGGATGCATCTATCGCACCCTCTCTCACTTGGCAATACGAGAAGGGATTTTTGTCCAACAGTACCGGGTCAGGTAGTGAGTCGGAATTTGATTCCACCGAATCTTGTGAGTCGGAATCAGGTTCTAGCTCGACTGAGTCTGAGTCTGGTAATCCTGGGGATGATAACCCGGATGCCACAGTCTTGTCCAGGTTATCTTTTTCTTTCACATTTGAGTCTGTTGTAACCGAGGAATCGGACGATTTGGATGTGCTTAATGAGAATCAAGTGGCTGTGGTTTCTGAGTACTTTTCTGTGCCCTTGATTTATTGCATAAACTTAGACTTTCAAAATTTTGATGAAAACGACGATGACGAAATTCCTCCGGTTTTGCAACGCTTAATTGAACAAGAGCAGGAGAGGTTTGTCAAACCCTTAATGGATGAAATCATAACTGTGAATATTGGTACTGAGGAGGACCCATTTGGTCGGATCGGGTCCACGTTGTCTTCGGAGGAACGCTAGCGTTTAGTCGCTTTATTAAAAGATTTCAAAGATGTTTTCGTGTGGTCCTACGAAGACATGCCTAGGATCGATCCTGAGATTGTACAGCACCGGATCCCCCTTGACCCCGAGGCCCGACCCGTCAAACAGAAGCTCAGAAGGATCCGCCCGGATTGGGCTCTCAAGATTAAGGAAGAGGTTACCAAGCAAATCGACGCAGGCTTCCTGCTGGTATCCGAATATCCGACTTGGTTGGCCAACATCGTTCTAGTGCCAAAGAAGGATGGCAGAATCCGAGTATGCATGGATTTCAGGGACTTGAACAGAGCCAGTCCGAAGGACGACTTTCCTTTGCCACATATTGACGAGCTAGTGGACTTCACAGCAGGGCATGCTTTTCTCTCATTCATGGATGGCTTCTCAGGATACAATCAGATAGTGATGGCACCAGAAAATCGGGAAAAGACTGCATTCACCACCCCGTGGGGGACATACTGCTATAGAGTAATGCTGTTTGGGTTGAAGAATGCTGGAGCAACTTATCAACGGGCCGCGACCACGATATTGCACGATATGATCCACAAAGAGGTTGAGGTGTACGTGGACGACATGATTGTCAAGTCCAAAGAAAGAGAGGGCCACTACACCACCTTGCAAAAGTTCTTTCAAAGGATCAGAGAATTCTGGTTGCGGCTGAATCCTCAAAAATGTACGTTTGGTGTTACTGCGGGAAAAATGCTGGGGTTTCTGATTACATAGAGAGGTATCGAAGTCGACCCTTCCAAAATCAAGGCCATCCTAGAAATGCCCCCACCAAGGACTGAAAAGGAGGTGCGAGGCTTTCTGGGTAAAGTGCAATTCATAAGACAGTTTATCTCAAAATTAACCTTAACTTGTGAACCACTTTTTGGTCTCCTGAAGAAAGGAAAGAAATTCCAATGGGATGGCCGATGCCAAGCTGCTTTTGAACAGATCAAGGAATACTTTCAGAACCCGCCCGTGTTGTCACCGCCAGAACCAGGGAAACCGTTGATATTGTACCTATCAGTGACTAAGACTACGATGGGCTGTATGCTCGCACAAGAATCAGAGGACAAGGTGGAGAAAGCCATCTACTATCTGAGCAAGAAGATGCTAGAATATGAGACTCGCTACACACCTTTGGAGAAGGCTTGCTTAGCTTTGGTATGGGCTACCAAGAAGCTGCGGCACTACCTGTTAGCTCACTCCGTAATGTTGGTTTCACGACTCGATCCCATCAAATATCTTTTCGAGAAACCAGCACTTACGGGTAGACTAGCTCGTTGGTTGCTGTTGCTCTCCGAATTCGATCTGAAGTATGTAACGCACAAGTCAGTCAAGGGAAGGGCAGTAGCAGAATTCTTAGCCGATCATCCAGTGGAAGGGGGTGAAGCAGTCGAGTACTTATTCCCAGATGAAGCTATTTTGCACATCGACGATGAAACTTGGACGATGTACTTTGACGGAGCGTCAAATCAGTACGGGTATGGGATAGGAGTGTTGCTGATAGCACCTGATAAGTCCCGTATCCCTCTAGCCTTCAAACTCCGATTCAAAGTCTCGAACAATGAAGCAGAATATGAGGCATGCATTGCTGGTCTAGAAGTAGCCCTGGAACTAGGGGCAAAACGGTTGGACGTCATCGGGGACTCGAACCTTGTTGTGTCTTAAGCAAAAGGAGACTGGAAAGTCAAAGAAGAAAAGATGATGATGTATTACCAGACCTTGGATTTGTTAATTCTTCGGTTTGAAAAGCTAAACTTTGCTCATCTACTAAGAGAGAACAACAGGTTCGCAGATTCTTTAGCAACTCTATCTTCCATGATAGACATCCCATTCGGAGTCCGGATGCGTCCAGTCATCATTGACCAGAAATTTGCGCCAGCCTACGAGTCGATTGCTGCTATAGATGAAGTTCAGGACGAAAACCCCTGGTATTATGACATTTGGAATTTCTTGGAGAATGAAGCATACCCGCCAAGGGTGAATGCCAAGGATAAAAGGGCAATCAGAAGAATGGCCATTCAGTTCATCATCTGTAGGGTTAAGCTGTATAAGAGAGGTCACCTGGGAATGCATAAGCTGTGTGTTGATGCCGAAGAATCGAAGCGTTTGATGGAAGCCATCTATGGAAGGGAATGCGGTGCGCACATGAATGGAGTAATGCTAGCACGAAAGATCCTCAGACAGGGTTACTACTGGTCCACCATGGAGGAGGACTATATCGGTTTTGTTCGGCGATGCCACAAATGTCAAATTCATGCAAATCACATGAACATTCCGCCGTCGAAGCTGTACAATATGACTTCGCCATGGCCATTTTCAGTCTGGGGAATTGATGTGATCGGGGCCGTCACTTCGAGGGGGTCGAACGGGCATGAGTTCATCTTGGTCGCGATAGATTATTTCACAAAGTGGGTCGAGGCCCAATCTTATGAGGTGTTGAAGGCTTCACACGTTGCAAAGTTCATTAGAAACAACATCATCTGTCGCTATGGGGTCCCAAACGAGATAATCTCAGATAACGGTTCCCACTTCAAGAAGGAAGTGATTGACTTGTTGGAGAAATACAATGTGACTTTTTATAAGTCATCTACCTATCGGCCGCAAACCAATGGGGCGGTTGAGGCCGCCAACAAGAACATCAAACACATATTGCAGAAGATGGTGGAAACCTACTGGGATTGGCCAGATAAACTGTCGTTTGCTCTGTGGGGCTACCGGACTTCAATCAGAACTTCTACTGGGGCGACTCCATATTCATTGGTTTATGGGATGGAGGCCATTCTACCTATCGAGATTGAGGTTGCATCATTGCGAGTATTGGCTGAGTGTCAAATAGCCGAAGCAGATTGGTAGCAGAGCAAATTTGAGGAACTCATGCTATTTGATGAGAGAAGACTGAAGGCACTGTACCATGTTCAAGGTTACCAACGCAGAATTGCCCGGGCTTTCAACAAGAAAGTTAAGTCCAGGAATCTAAAGGAAGGAGATTTGGTGCTCAAGGACAACCGAGCTCCCATCCATGACCCAAGGGGCAAGTTCAGGCCCAATTGGACTGGTCCCTACATCATTAAGTCTATCTGGTCAGGTGGAGCTGTGGTTCTGATGGATCTAGATGGCCTAGAGTTCTCACAACCGACCAATATGGACAAGTTGAAGAAATATTACCCCTGAGAGGCTCGCTAGGCCGAAAACCCGAAAGGGCGACCTAGGCAAAACCCAGAGCACAAAAAATTTGAAACTATAAAAACTGAGCTCGCAAGGTTGAAAACCCGCAAAAGGCGGCCTTGGCAAAAGTTAGAGCATAAAAGGAGAGTGAAAATACCCGAGTGAACCCGAGCCTGAACTACGTAAGGCTTGATTCCCATCTTTGGGATACGTAGGCAACTTCATCCTGAAGTTCACCCATAAACTTTTCCCCGATCAACTTTGTCCATTTTGATCATTTCAGTCATCTTTGTCCATCAGCATTCATCGCAATCTCCGGTGCAGTGCTTTTCAGACTAGGGGCAATTTTTCGTTGCCATGCAGTGCCGCGGTGCTATTCAGACTAGGGGCAACTTTCCAATTGCTTGAATCTGGGGTTGTGCGTTTCAGTGACAGATCTCAGGCGTGTCCAGTTCTGATCCATATCGAAAATAGTTTTGAAAAGTTTTAATAAAAGTTGACTTTGTTTAAATTAATCTTTTTACAACTAAGACCATTTTTGAACCAAAGCGGAAAATTTTCAGTACCCATAACCTTCAATTTCATTGATTTCAATACAGAGTTCTCCTGCTCTTGCATACAAATTGAAGTTGCTTTTTATTACATTCATAAAGAAAACTTGAAAATACTGGTAAAGCAATAAATTCGGGGCATAGATGAGTCAGGTGTCCCTGCGCCCCCTCCCAGAGCTGGTTGAAGCCTCTGATGCCAAACTAGGTCCAAGCTGCACCTCTTCATTGAGCCAATCCAAGCACTCGTCAGTCAAACTGCAACCGAAAGTGGGAGCAGGGGCCAAGAGCTCTCTAGTCCTCCACGCTGTGGCATACCGGGCAAGCTGTGCGCCTCGAACCGGAAATGTAGCAGGATACTCTAGCCCCTCTGGCGGGAAAGTCTGATCATGACCAAACTGACGCAGGAACCGGAATGGAAAATAGAACACGCAGTGGGTCAGACCAATCAACTGGATCCCGGTCTGCCGGGACATGCTATAGCTCATTGCCGGGAGATTGAGCCAAGGACAGTGCCAAGCGATGCGATCTGCAGACAAATTGCACATCCAGTCAAACCATAACCCTTCATCAGGGGCATCGACTAGGCGTTGTCAAAAGAAGTAGCCGCGAGCTGAGTAGGCTGGGTAAGAGTCCACAACCTGCAATTTATCCATCAACCATACCTGGGGAGGGATGAAAAATGAGAGAATAAAGAATAGAGAGATGTACGATGAGAGAAAAGTAAGACAAGGGTTTTGTGAGAAAAACCGAGCCCGAGGGCCGAGTGATGTGAGCAATATATACGTGAGATTGGGTAGGAAACATTACCTGCAGCAGTAGTGGGCTTCCCGCGAATCTGGTCGTCTCCCGGCGATAGAAAGCATCTAAGCCTATCAGTGTCTCGGCCAAAGTCATAGCGATGCAGCTCTTTCCTTCCTTCAAGCCTTGAGCAACTTCGATCAGACGGATGCTAGATCCACTAAAGCCTGGCGCAAGCAAAAAGTGAGAAAGCATGCACAAGCAAAGGGCGTGTTGTCGAAAACCTTGCCAATGATGGTTGCAGCGGTCACCGGCGTCAGAAAAGCGATGAATCAAGTCGAGGATGTCCAGTTCCCCGTTGCAGATCAGAGACCGAGCGTCATGCATGGCGAGTCCACACATCCGCCCTAAAGCTTGGGCGTGACTGAAGCGAAACTGAGGCAAAATTTCCTCATGACGTTCAGATTCCATCAAAGCTTGAAAATCTTCGAAAGTGGGACATACCTCTTGCCCGCCGAAGCTGAAAACATGTGTTACTGGGTTCCAAAACCTCGCCGCGGCATAAAGGAAGGAAATGTGCAGTGGAGTACGGCTCAGCGTGAATAGTGCATTCAATCCGAAACCCTGGAAGTTCAACTTTTCCGAGCCATCTAGAGAAGCGATCCAAGCTGTGAGATTTTTGACGAGAAATGCCTCCATTTTGGTGCAAAACTGAGATGAAATGAATCAACCACGAAGCTAGAGCTTTTAAAGAGGATAAGACACTGTTCGAGGGACTCGTGTCAAAAATTTGGTGGTTGCTGGGCTAAGTGGCCGGCTGGCCACCTTTCTTGGCAGGCCGGCCACCTCTCTCTCCTCAAATGCAAAAAAAAAACTGGCCGGCCAGTTCCCAAAGGTGGCCGGCTATGCTCCCAAGTGTGTCTTTGGTCCTGTTTTACCCTCTGAAAGGGAGTTCCTAGCATTTCCATGCATCGAGAGTGTCGAAGGCCTCCATTTCCCTCAGTTTCGGATGCGTTCCGTTACCCAGATCGTCCGAAATGCACTTCGCTCATGGAGTTGTTGTTAAGTCTTACTGATCGAGTTGTTGTCTTGCTTATCGAGTTGTTGTTTTGCTTATCGAATTGTTAAGTTTGTCGAGCTGTCAAGTCTTGCACATTGAGTTGTTACTTTTTGTCTAATCAATTTTGTTGCGCCTTACTTATCGAGTTATCAACTTTGTTGTGTTTCGCTTATCGAGTTGTAAACATGCTAAGATTCTATTATTGTCTTGGTGAGTTAAGTTGTTTGTTGTATCGGTTCACTACCTGACTTGGCCAAATGCACAATGCACATATCCATTCAATCTCATTTTGGTGCAAAAAGATGCGATGCGATGCTAAAAACATAAAACACAATACTTTTTCAAAAGCTGTTTCATTCCATCATCATTCCTTTGTTACAACATTTTACAACGAGGGTGCAAGTTTTACAGAAAATAAAACAGCCTAACAATGTACAATGTGCTATAACTACTAGCAAAAAGGTAAATAAAACAGGGAACAGCTGCATCAATGCTCTCAAGAGCAAGAATAAGAGGCCCTCTTCATTCTCTTCTGCGAAACAGCCTCTGCACCACCGGCACCATCTGAGTCGGAGCTGTCGCCCTCAGGATCCCCCTCGGCCTCACCTCCACTCCCAGAACCAGGGTCAGAACCCTCCTCTCTGTCAGCAGATGTATCTGACTGACGATCGGCAACCTCCTCCTCCTGAATGATTTGCACTCTGCGTCTGCGAGACGACTCCTCTCTCCCAGCCCCTCAAGAAGGCCTAGACGGTCCAGCCCCTCGAGAAGGCCCAGATAGCCCGGCTCCTCAGGAAGGTCCGGATGGCCCGGCCTGTGACTGAGCATACACCGGAGGCATCTGAAAATGAAAAATGCAGTTTGAATACATCAGCCAAAACATGTATATCAAATACAGATGCAAGCAAACTACACAGAGTGGATGTACACAGGAATAATGCATGAATGTGGTGTGTGTCAGATGTGCTCTACATAGGCAGCCTATCAAGACAGTAAAGTGTTCAAAATCAGCATGTTATCAAAAGTACGATAAATGCCATAAAACTAAAGGGTACCTAGAAACCCATGATGGACAACTGCGCCTCTCTCCGCAGGACCATCCCCTCAAGTGAGGCTACCATCTCGAGCACCTCATCCATGTACTCGACAGGAGGCTACAGATGCAAAGGCAAGAGTATCAGTAAAGAAATGAACGTCCAAGTATCTGAGTAATGAATCAAAGCTATAAATCATACCGGGGGTGAGTCGGGGTCTCTGACGTATCGATGGCCAGGCATTGGAGACTCTATCGGGATCAGAATCGGAGAGGTAGTCCCATATTGCCACCCCATCAGCTCAGTCGGCATATCCGGCCATCCAGGATGAGGATAAGTCGGAGGAATCGGGGGAACCAATCCACCCCCACCCCTAGATGTACGAGCCCTGCTAGTGGAAGGGGAATCTGCAGTCCGAGCCCGGCTCGATGATGACATATCAGCAGACCTCATTGTCGGAGTACAAACCCCCGTCAGTGGAGGCATCAGATATGTGTGGCGATAAGTCGCATACACCCCTTGATCCAGATGAAGAAATGCATCAGTACCCAATCTGGCGTCAATCACACCCTGGGTCGGGAGCCTATCAGTGGTCCGCATGTCGACTGGGGGTGCTGAAGGAAGGTCCTGAGTGGCGTAGCCCCACACCTGGAACAAGAAGCGATCACCCAAAAACCAGGCCCTACTGACTGGCCCCTCAAACAGAATCCTATACCGGGAGGTACCCTATCCTCCGGCAAACCGGAATCGGAGATCTCTACCAAAAGGCGCCCAGGGCTGCCATGTGATCTGCGGATAATCAATGCATAAGCTAATCAGAAATTGTAAAAGTGTAAGATTGGAAACATGAAGAACTGAGAGTTCTGAAATACCTCCGATGACCGTGATCAGGTCAAAATATCGCCAGAATAGGAAGAGACTCGAGGTCTCGGGACATCGACCTTCAATACTGGAAATGCGGAATCGTAAGGGGCACCTCCACCATAAGCTCTGGGGCTAATACCGGGAAGTATGCGTAGACCCACAACTATGAGAAACAGAGCAGTAGCCATCAGAATACAGAATGCTGAATGCAGAATGTAAATATAACATGCTGAGAGCAAAGTGCAAAGTACAGAATGTAAAGTGCGCCGTGTGTGCAATGTACAAATCATGAGAAGCAGAAATGTAAAGGGCAGAAAGTACCTCCCAGGCTCTCCAATAGCCGCCAAGTATATTCCCCCGTCCGCGGGAAGTCACGCTCATATAACAGTAGAGAGTGGCCAGGATGGCATCGCCCCAATCATACCGGCTAACCTGTGATAGGTCCACCAGAGCACTCAACAGATAAAGCCCAACTGTGTTCCCCCTATCGGCGAACAGAGTGGTGCCAAAGAGGAACATCAGGAATCCGCGAGTATATTGCGCTACCTCCTCGAGAGTCTCAGGCTCAATCTCCACCCTCCTGAAGTGGGAAGAGAATCAGGTGTATCGGACTCTACCTGAAGTTCTATCCACTGGTGGGCGAGCTCCCAATAAATATGTCCAGGCGGCCTCCTACTCGCCCATGTCCTCATCATATGGGATGGCCCAACCTCCCACATCGAGGCCCGTCAGTACGGCAAAGTCAAACGGGGTCATGGTCATGTCCCCGGTGGCAGAGAAATGAAAGGAGTTGGTGGTGTCCCACCATCTCTCTACCAAAATGCCCATCAGTGTCCTGCTAGCGGGGGAGCGAGAGATCCTAGTGCAAAAGGTCCCGAACCCTGCCACATTAACCAAATCTCGAATAGCCTCCGGGAGCTCGGCATACCACTCTCTCGCCGTGACAGAGCCATATCCCCGCACAGCACGGGAAGTCACCTGCATTCAAGAATGAATATAGATTTTAGAACTTCAAAATGAAATAAATAAGCTGTGTGCAAATAAAACGAATAAACTGTGTGCAAATGAAATGAATAAGCTGTGGGCAAATGAAATGAGCAAGCTGCGTGCAAATAAAATGTATGAGCTGTGTGCAAAATTGAATCAGATACAGAATACTAGGATGCGTGTTCAGAAAAATTCAGAATTCGGGCTGTGTGTTTGAAATCAAGAGTTTGGGCTGCGTGTTCTACTCTCAATCAGTTTGTGCTGCGTGTTCACCTCAACAATGGGCTGTGTGTTTAGAAAATTAGAGTTTGGGCTGCGTGTTCTACTCTCAATCAGTGTGTGCTGCGTGTTCACCTCAACAATGGGCTGTGTGTTCAGAAAATTAGAGTTTGGGCTGCGTGTTCTACTCTCAATCAGTGTGTGCTGCGTGTTCATCTCAACAATGGGCTGTGTGTTCAGAAAATTAAAGTTTGGGTTGCGTGTTCTACTCTTAATCAGTGTGTGCTGCGTGTTCACCTCAACAATGGGTTGTGTGTTCAAAAAATTAGAGTTTGGGCTGCGTGTTCTACTCTCAATCAGTGTGTGCTGCGTGTTCACCTCAACAATGGGCTGTGTGTTCAGAAAATTAGAGTTTGGGCTGCGTGTTCTACTCTCAATCAGTGTGTGCTGCGTGTTCACTTCAACAATGGGCTGTGTGTTCAGAAAATTAAAGTTTGGGCTGCGTGTTCTACTTTCAATCAGTGTGTGCCGTGTGTTCACAATTAATTTATGGGTTGCGTGTTCAGAAATTCAGAGTGATTGGACTGTGTGTTCAAGGCGCAAATAGAATATGGTGTCATAGACTAAGCATTCCAAATAAGCTGTGTACTCAAATGAGCCGATAAACATAGCGAAAGTACGAAATATACTGAAAATGCGGAATACATTGCAGAAAATGTAAGGGCGAAGTAAAATACCTCTTGTGCCTGATAGGAGAGGTGAGACTCCAGCTCTCGCAAAAGCAGATCCCCGGGCGCCCGATCATCAAAATCAGTAAAATAGTAGAAAACAGCTTGCGGAAGGACATGTACCCAAGCGGCGTACCTCTCCGAAATGAACGGTCGAACCCTCGGAGGCAAGGCCATAATATTGGGATCACCCCCGGCACCTGGGGAACCTCCACTGTGAGGAAGATGACCGACCATTTTAAGAAATCTGCAAAAACGAGCAAAAACGAGCAAAATGAGCCAAAATTGAAAAAAGTCAACAAAAGTCAACTCTCGGGAAATGAAAAAGTCAACAAAAGTCAACTCCCGAGGAAATCTTCCAAATGTTGAGACAAACTCACCTCAAGTGGCGAAAATGAGAAAAGAAGCTCCGAAATCAAAATTTAATCGGTCCAAAGTGACGAAAACTGAAAGATTTCGCAAAAATAACTTGGGTGGGGCGTTGGAAAACGCATATAGAGCGCAGATCTGAGAGAGAAAATGGTTTGGGAAGGTAGAGAAGATGTTTTTGGAGCTGCACTTGTGAGCACAAAGTGTTTGGATGAGTATATTTAAAGAAAAGAGAGTGAAAAGACATAACTGCCCCGAATCTGGGCTAGGTGGCCGACCGGCCACCTTTTTTGGCAGGCCGGCCACCCCTCTCCCTCAAAACTGGCCGGCAGCCTTCCCCTGGGAATAAAAGTGGTCGGTGGTGTTCCCAAGGTGGCCTCCAAGCTCTCTGCAAATTTTGGTGATGATTGGAGTCCCCGGGACCTGAAAAAGTACAAGAGAAGTGCACTTTCCGTCGCGAAATCGCTCCGCCGGGGCTTCAACTCCAACCTTTGATGCGTTTCTCATCATTACTCATCGAAAGTGAGATGTATCCTTTTTGAACATGTTGTAACCTCTCCGGGAGGTGAACCGGAGGTCGCGATCGAGTCACCCTCGCCGAAACGCGCATTTCTCCGCTCGTTGTTTTGTGACAAACATGCATCCTAGTTTACGCTTGTTCTGCATTGTTATGCACATCACTTGCATTCTCATGCATATACTTGCATTGTTATGCATGTTTCCTTAGTATTACCGTGCTTCTGTGCTTAACTTACGTTGTCATGCGAGTTTCTTCTCGCATTGCGATGCATTCACCCATTGACATCACGATTGTCGGCATTTCAATATCACATTGAACATATGTTGCTAAACATGTTGTGCTTGTTGAGTTTCTTTGTTTTACAGGCACGGTATTGTATGTACGGTTCATTTGAGGCTAGTATGGCTAGACGAATCGCGCAGGTATTGTATCTTCTCCGTGTGAGACGTGGCGAGAATTGAATAATTCTCCGCATTCTTAACTGCATGAAATGTAGTTGTTGCTTTGCATTCTTGCTTAAAACTGTTGCATATATTTGCGAATACTTGCTTTATTACAGCTTGCTGCATTTGCATGATCATTGAGTTACATCCGGCTTTGTGCATATCGCTTTGCATTTTGCCCACTTGCTTGCGGGCATGCCTGCAGGCACATTTCTTGGTTTATCTTGTATGTTTGTCTAAGTCTTTGGCCTTGTCAAAAATGGGTCGTCTCTGGGCTTTGACATTCACTCCCGTCACTTGTGACTTCCGAGTTCTGTCAAAGAGGGGCAATTGTAGACACCCCATTTTTGACCGACCTTAAGACTCAGACGTCACCGATTGAGCGCTTGGTGATTTTGCATATCGCGCTCGTTCCGAAGTTTCAGAGTCTCGGCCGTGAGCCTTGCCTCCGGACTTCCGAGCTTTTCTGCGCTTTGCCTCGGTTTGCGAACCAGGCTCTGTTTTCTCTGTTTTCTCCTCCTGAAGGGAGGGAGAGGTCTTGTAGATCATCTCTCAGTGGCCGTAGGTTACCTTTCGTGGTCGTAGGCCATTTTTTCCATTTCAGAGTCCAGTTCCCGATTTTTCGGAGCCGTCGGCCGTGTGCCTCGGTTCGGGACCGCTTAACCACCTCCGTTTGCTCCGGTTTTTGGCACACATCTTATTTACTCCCTTTTGAAGGATACTGTGGCTTGAGAGACCAACTTCGTGGTCGAATGCCACCTCCGATGCTTAATAGTCAGTTTTCGGGGCCCCAGGCTGCGTGTTTCGGCCCCCGAACCTTCAATTTGCATCGGTTTGGGTTCATTTTTGGCAGGGACCTTATTTTCATTATTGGAAAGCTTGTAGAAGGGTGGGAGGCCAGCAATTGTTCTGAAAAGCCAGCTTTATTCCTACATCGCCCTCCGTTACCCGTTTTCCTCACTAGAAAGCTGATGTTGACCATTCCCGGGCCACCTTTTTGGGCTATTAACCACATATTTGTGTTGTACACACCTGGGAGGCCACCAATATGTCATGGCCAGCCAGCAATTGTTCCTGACCCTTTTGAACCCCTCTGAAAAGTTGGGTTTCCTCTCTCCTGGTTCACATTTTCAGGGTTTCAACCATATAGCTGTGTTGTGCACACATGGGAGGCCACCAATATGGGTGGCCAGCCAACTTTCTTTGATTGACCTTTTTGACCCTAGTCGGCCGGCCACCTGAGCTCCCAGAAACTGGCCGGCCATGCTCCCCTCAGCAAGTTCCTTACAGATACACCCTCATTTTCCCCCCAGATTCTGTATCCGATGGGGGAACTTTTGGGAGGGAAATTTGAATTTCATTTCCCCCCCTTTTTCTCCACACCTTTGCCTATATAACTAGCACCCCCAGCTGTGTTTTGGAGGTTACAAAAATTGGTTCTAAGGCTCTTGCATTCAATCTCCCTCCCTCTCTACTCCAAGCATCAAAAACCCTTAAGTCCTACACCATTTTACATTACAACTCATAGCACCTCACCTCCAACATCGATTCCAGAAACTTGAGGCTGTCTTCTAAAGGTTAAGAGCTCCCAAACCTGGTCCAAAAGTTGTTGAAGCTTGGTTCTACAAGGGTAAGCCTCTTTATCCCTCTTTTAAGCTTATTTTTGCACACTTTCTTAGCCTTTGTTGCTTGCATTTTTGGGCTGCAACCCAAACTGTAAATAGTCATATTTTGAGCCCCTTTTCATGTTTGATCAAGGACCTCTTGCTGTTTGAGGTCTTTTATTATCACTTGCCTCTTTAACTCTCTTTTAGGCCTATTTTTTGCATAGTATTTTAGGCATATTTGTGGGTTGTTTTGGACTTGGTCACAAACTGTAAAATATCATTTTTTAAGCCCCTCTTCAACATTATTGAAGGGCCCTCCTCTGTTTGAGGCCAGAAGCTACCACTTGCCTCTTTGTCCCTCTTTTGGCCTTTTTCTTGCATGATAGTTTAACCTCACTTGTGTTTATTTTCATGGCTTGATGTAAACTGTAAAATACCTTGTTTTGAGCCCCTCTTCAACTTTTTTGAAGGGCTCATTGCCATTTGGGGCCAGATGCTGTCCCTTATCTCTTTCCCCCCTTTTAGGGCCACTTTTGCGTGACAAATAAGCCATATTTGTGATCACTTTTGAGACTTGTTATAAACTGAGAAAAGGCTTGTTTTGAGATCATTTTCATGTTTCATTAAGAACATTTTCTTATTTGAAGTCACATACTTCCTTATATGCTTGATTCCCTCTCATTTTGAGCCTTACACCCTAGCCCTTGTTGCATGCCTTGTTTGACCTTCTAGCCACTGGAATCCAGTGGATTTCCAGTGGCTTTGATGCTGTTTTGAGCCTCCAAATTAGAGGGGGGTGACCCCCTCTCACCTTGACTTGTTTGGTGGCCATTTTGGCCTTCCAAAGGGGCCCTATCTTGCATACTTTGTGGACTGATTTTGGGGTCAATTTGGTGAGTTTTGAGACTATCATATTTGATTTTCAAAGTTTTTTTGGGGCTGCCACATGTCTATCTTGTATGTGCTTGAGAATCCCTTGTATAGCCCTCTAAAGCAGCCCCTCATTTGTGCATGTGTTGGCTGTATTTCCATGGTTATTTGGGCTTATTTTGGCATTATTTATTCACTAATTTTTTCTGGTTTGGTGAGTGCTCACTTGCTTCATGTACTTGCCATGTAATCCATGTTTGATAGTCAAAATTGCATGGTATTTCAAGCCATCTTGCTAGCACTTTTTGGCCACACTCTAAACTGGAAAAGTTCATATTTTGGGACTACCTCGACTCTGTCTTCATGCTTCATGATCAAAAAATGCATGCTTTGTATAGCTATAAGTCATTCTATGTGCCTAATTTTGAGTTTCGGGTCTCATCTCATGCATCGGGTGCCATATTGCCATGCTTTGGGGTTGTTTAACATCATGTTTTAGTGCTGAAATTTGCTTGTTTGCATATCATGTTCCATGCCTTACCATGCTTTGGTAGAGTGGCATTCATGCCTTAGGTTCGGTCCTCGGTTTGCGTGCATGCGTGCACGCGTCTCGAGTGTCTCATTTTCATCTTATGGCCTCCTATGTGAGTGTGGCTGAGGTCCACTTGTGTTGGTGTAAGTCCATTATGCATTGTGTATGCCATTTCATTTCATAGCATTGTGTATGCTAGGTTGTATGTTAGCGCATTGTGTATGCCATGTTACCTCGTGCATCGTATATGCCATTTCATAGCATTGTGCATGTTAGGTTGTATCTTAGTTGCATTCATGCATGTCATGCATATTGCATTGTGTTTGGGATAGGAGTTAGCCCGAGCACGGGAAACGAGGTACGTTTCGTACTCCGAGTGACGGAACGTGTCTCAATTCCCCAGTCGCCGACACTCCGGATTATCCGTGATGGAGTCTAGGCCTTGTTGTGTTTATGTGTGCATTCATTTCATATTAAGTCGTGCAACTCGACTCCTCGGTCATCATGCATCGAGATGCATGATTGGTGGCGCGAGGATCGAGGACTACACTCCCTAAAGAGTAGTCAAGCATACATATGTAAAAATACATTGCCATGCCCCTTTCCTGCTTTCTGTTACAGCAAATCAAGAATCAGCACCCTTCCGGAGCTTGGCGCGCTTTTCAAGAACAATTACAAACAGAGGCTAATTGGGGGCATCGCGGTGGATTCCCGCGCAAGGCAGCCCGAGTATGCATCATTCATCATCCGGATCAGAGTTGAGGCAGTCCCTGGCTTGCACGCCAATTTATTGCTTTCCTAGATTAATTTGTTAATTAATTAGGATTTTGTACTTATTTAGACTATATTATTTATTCGGACCCTCCGAGTGAGGGCACAATTGTAATAAGGGTGCATGCGTGTGATGTATGTCTCCCAACCCCACATCTTTCTCCCTTTTATTTACCTACTTATGATGGTTAGATTAGGGCATGTTTTAATTAGCATATAGTATGATAGCATGTTTGCATTCATTGATCTGTTTTGCATGCACCGGGTTTGGCGCATCATACTAACTGCATTTCTATTTCAATTCCGAGTTGAATACTCGATAGCTATTGCATCTCATATGCCATGTTTAGAATAGCCGACCCTGCTATAGTTGCATTTTTGCATGTGTTGCATTAGGCATTTCTGTATAGTTAGGATCATGCATGGATTTCTAATTAGCTTCTGTTTTGGCTTGGAGTACTCGGTGAGTTTTTATGCTTTAGCATCCTTGCATGCGTGTGAGTGACTGCCATGATAGCATGCTTACCATGAGGCTACGTGCTTATGTGATATAACTGCCTGTATGCCTGTGGGTAAAGGTTGGGTTATTTGGATTGGGACAAATCATCAACTGTGAGTTTTAAGCCCACTAGATAGTGGCAAAACCATGTTTTCTAAGCCCACCTGAGGGTGGCAAAATCTGCATTTTAAGCCTACCTGCAGGTAGTAAACCATCTTTCAAAAACAAACATGAAATGTTTTGTTCCAATTCAGGCGACCCGGTCTATACTTGTATGCTATACGCATCACATAATAAATCTAGGCTAATAACCGGAATAAGAATGCATAATGTTTTCAAAACTAGATATCATGGTTAGTAGAGGCCGATCTTTGATCGGGCGAGCGGGGGTGCTCACGAAGTGACCTTCCCCAATCGTACCCAAGTTCCCGAGCCGAGGCAACTTTTGTGATGACGGACACGTGGCCTTAGGCAAACGAGTCAGGGTTTCCTAAATTTCCCCAAAAATAAAATATTTAGGTGGCGACTCTGTATCTGACAAAGTAGTCCACGTTTGGCACTTCTTTTCTAAAAATCTGTTTTCTCAAAACAATTTGCCAGATTTGGACTCTTTGGTTCAGATTACAAACCGTGACAATTAAGAGTCCTGAACTATGGTGAGCCCAAAACAAACGGAACGGGACCCGTCCTCCCTGGGCGTTCGGGGACGTCTACACATGCTCCCACTTTCACTCAACTACGGGCAAGGGTTATAACAAACCCGCAGGTCTCTAGTGCTCGACCTTCACTTGTTAGTAAGTAAGGTACTTCGACACAAACACGACTATATCCTTCTTCATTCACCTTCACCAAAACTGGTGACTAAGGTCGTGATACATCTTTGTGCCTCATGGATGCACCTCAAGGCGTAAATGATGAAACTCTTAGAGTACTTCCTGTCGATAAGACTCTGGCACGAAAAGATGGTCACGGTATTTAACACTTGAATCAGGATACACATTCAAGCCTTTCTCTACCTTCCCACTAGTGATCTTCTCCCAGAGGGATTCCACTTCAAGGTTAACCCCATGTGCTTCTATTACTCGGTTCACAAGTATAGGTTGTGCAACTACCGAAAACAAGGCTGTAGACTCTACAAACTCACCAAGATGCAAGTCAAACTCACCAATAACATTCAACATCTCCCATTCCCAAATGACAATACTAGCAACACTACCAATGGATTTTCTACTTAAAGCATCGGCCACAACATTGGCCTTTCCCGGATGATAATGCAACTTAAAGTCATAACCTTTTATAAACTCCATCCATCTCCTCTGCTTTAGATTCAAGTCTTTCTGTGTAAACAGATATTTCAGACTCTTATGATCGGAAACACTTCAAACTTCTCACTATATAAATAATGCCTCCAAATCTTCAAGGTAAAGATCACCGCCGCTAACTCTAGGTCATGAGTAGGGTAGTTCTTCTCATGTGTTTTCAACTGTTGTGAGTCATAAGCTACTACCTTCCCCTCTTATATCAAAACACAACCCAAACCTTTCCGTAAAGCATCACAATACACTGAATAACCCAAACCCCTCTCCGGAATAATCAATATTGGAGTAGTGGTAAGCCTAACCTTAAGCTCTTGAAATGAATTCTCACAAGTCTCACTCCACACAAACTTGATTCCTTTCCTCTTTAGTCTAGTCAATAGTGAAGCTAATCTAGAGAAATCTTTCACGAACCGATGATAATACCTACCCAACCCTAAGAAACTATGGATCTCAAATATGTTCTTAGGTTGTTTCCAATCCTGTACGGCTTCTATCTTGGAGGAAGCTACAGTCACTCCTTCTCTGAATATCACATGGCCTAAGAACTTGACTTCTTTCAACCAGAATTCATATTTCCCGAACTCAGCATATAGTTTGTGGACTCTAAGCAACTCAAGTACTACTCTCAGGTGTTCCTCGTGCTCCTACTTAAATAATGAGTAAATCAAGATGTCATCAACAAAGACGACCACAAAGCGGTCTAGGAACTCACAGAAGATCTGGTTTATCAAATTCATAAGCACGGCTGGTGCATTGGTTAACCCAAAAGGTATCACTAGAAACTCATAATGGCCATATCGCGTACGAAATGCTGTTTTCTAGAAATCCTCCTCCCTCACCCTCAACTGATGATAACCCGATCTCAGGTCTATCTTAGAAAAAAAAAAGACTCTTACAACTAATCAAACAAATCATCTATACGAGACATTGGTATTTGTTCTTAACAGTTACCCAGTTCAACTTCTGACAATCAATACAAAGTCGCAATGCATCATCTTTCTTTTTGGAAAAGAGAGCCGGTGCTCCCCAAGATGAAGTATTAGGGCAGATAAAACCCTTATCTAACAGTTTTTGGAGTTGAATCTTCAACTCACTCAACTTAGCAGGTGCAAACCTATACGGTGCCATAGAAATCAATGTCGTGCCAGACACTAAGTTGATAGAGAACTCGATCTCTCGGTGAGGTAGTAAACTAGTGAGATCCTCAGGAAAAACATCTAGGTATTCACAAATTACTCTTGGCAACTCAACTTGGACTTCATCACACTTACTATCCAAGTAGTTGGCAAGAAGGCAACTAAGCTCACTCTGCCCATGTGGATCATACACCGGTGATAAGACTCTATCAACCCGGTCCTCCAAGAAATAAAAGCAATCAACACATTAGATATAGAATTGCATAACAAGAAAGTACATCTCACTACCGAAGGCACTGGTATTAGGTCTGGCACGGTAATAGTATACACATGCCCTAAAGGCCTCTGCTTTACCTGCTCACCTCTCAGAGCATAAGCCTGATGTACTGACTGAGCCGAAAAGGTTCTCTGATTGGCCCTCGAGACTTGAACTGACTGTGCAAGCTGGTGGCTCTGTGTCTGCCTCGAACCAAACGCACCAGGTATGCCACCCAACTGAGGGAAAAACCTCTTCATGTGCCCTACCTGTCCACACTGATAACAAGTGAGCGACTGCCCTCTTCCCTGACTGTGGCTCTGAGAACAAGCCGAAGACGATGCCGACTGTTGCCCTCCTCTTCTCTGTGGGCAAGCTCGAGACTTGTAGCCCAACTAGCCACACTTAAAGCAAGTGAAATCTCTCTGACCACCCCTCACAAAACCTAAACTCGATGCTAGAAAAGTGGACCTCAACTGTGCTCCCTAGGACTGCTATGGGGTAAGATCTCTCTTCCTCTTACTGTCCCCATGAACATCCTAACTCCTTCTGGAGCCCCTCATCTGTTCCTCCTCCATCTGCATCACGGTCTCGAGGTGAGTCGTCGCCTCCACAAGCCGTCCATAATCTCTAATCATTGACCCGGCCACTTTGAACATGAGTCTGGTCCTCAACCTTTTCTCAAACTTTAAACAACGGCGCTCTTCAGTCACCACGAGTTCTGGTGCAAAGCTCGACAAACTAGTAAATGCAGCCTCAATCTCGGCCACCAGTGTACTCAACTGCTTGAGCTCAGAAAACTGATCCCTCAACTTCTCCCTAACAGTAGAAGGCAAAAACTTATCCCAAAAGGCGTTGACGAAAGCCTCCCAAGTCACTCCAATGTACCCATGCACATACTTCCACCATTGACCTACATCTCCCTTCAGTTGGGAGGATGCCAAGGTCACCCTTAAACCTCCATTTTCGATGCTGAGCATCTCAAACGTCTTCACCATCTGCTCTAGCCACTCATCCATCTTTAGTGGCTCATTGGAATCACCCAAAAACTTATCTGGATTTAACCGAAAAAACTCTTGTTTCAATAATGACGACCCTACCTCAGCTACTTGGGCCTGACCTTGATTCTTAGCCCTAAGAATGTCCATAGATTCCTAAAATGCTCTGGTCATTTTGCGAGCTAAAGCACCCATGGCTTGCTAACTAGTCGGCTTAGCTATATTGGCCTGACCAACTTCCTCATTTTGTGCCAGAATATCATCTAGTAAAGGCACCTCATGCCTTCTAGGCCTACCACGCCTACCACCACCACGTCCACGTCTTGACATCCTAATGAAGGTAACAAAAAAGATTAACACATTTACAAATGTGCCAAAGATAACTCATGCAATGGACAATAGTAATTCACTCTACATAAGCACATAGTCACATAAACACATACAAATTTCCTTCTTGGATAATGACCGTCCCGTGGCATTGCCAGAGTTCCAATTAGAAAAAAATAGTGATTAAGTGCTCTTCTAATAGGACTTCTAGAAACCTATAGACTCAACCAACATCCTAGAAATGAAATCTCATACCCATATAATCACATAGATATGTTATCACATAGCATTACAAACATACAAACATCTCTGTCAAGCAAGATAAACCTATTGTGGTAAGAACCACTTCCCATGTACCCAAAGTATTGAAACCCAATATGCTCTGATACCAAGTTGTAACGTCCCAAAATAATTATAATAAACCAACCGTAATGATCATTACATAACAACATAAATCAGAGTACGATATCTTTCAATTTCATGAAATTCAGTTGTACAAAAGAGGTAGGACATTTGAATATACATTCATAAGTCCTAACCCTGAATCTATAGCATGTGTCAACAACAAAAATAAGAAGTATAAGTTAAACAAATAATGGAAATGCCCTAAAGGCTACAACTTTCCAAGAAAATGCTTGGTTACATCAAAAATGAGTCTTTAACTCAATACATATAAAGCCCTAGGCTTAAACAAATATTAAATGCAAAATAATAAAATGAGCCTTCAGCTCCACAGTCCGCCCAAGCTAAGTCCTTGGTTGATGCATCTTACCAACACTTGAAAATGGTTTTCCCATATAGGGTGAGCCAATGCCTAGTAGTAATAATCCAACACAATATATGAATCTTAACGAAGATATAAGGGTGAAATACATATGCAATGCTCACTTCAAAACGGTTTACGTTTCTTTCTCAAAATCATGACATGCACAATTTATATCACAATCCTTAAGTCATATCCTTTACCATTAGAAACAAAGGGGAATTCTCAAACTGGTACAACCTTTCATGGATATTTCGTTCGTAGAAAACTGTCAAACGGCACCCATGTAAACATCGTCTATACAAGCACTACCATTGCCATTTTATGGATATTTTGTCTGCGGGAATAGGCACCCATATATGCGCCCGTTTTTCGGGACTTTCACCCTAGATACATAGGCCTACTTAATTTGGTAATACATACATCTTTCCAACATTCACTCATTTTTCTCAAAATCATATACATTTACAATGTATTAAACAAGTAACAAATATTCAATGCACGTGGATAAGAAATTAGTTTTAATTCACCTAATCCTCATGCAATTTCTACAACAATCATAGCTATCCTCTACCGATAGCCCAAAACTGATATTTCTAAACAGATATAAAATCTCCAATACAGACAAACTTTCCAAAATTCAAGATGTGAGCGATAATACATATCCAATTCTACCATCCATATTAATATCCATCTAATTTCACATTTCCATCATCAATTCCATTTATTTATACAAATAAATATTTGGGACATTTAGGGCAAAATCCTTTTTCTTCCAAAATTCAACCCATGGGTCAAAATCAACAATTTGTTCACAACTTACTCTCATTTTCACTCTCACAACCATTTTCCATACAATTATTTAAAAACCCCTCTTTTTATTTCAAGCCAAAACCCTAGGTTTGTTCAAAATCCTCCAAAATCACAATATCGTTTGTGAAAAACAAATAACTAAGTTAAAAATCATAAAAGAGTATAGAAAATCCCTACCTTAAAGCTAGAAGACGAAGGAGAATGAGATGACACTTCAACAACGCCAAAACCTAACTCTATTTGGATGAAAACGAAGCTCTAGGTAAGCTTTACCTTTTTAACAAAGGGAGTAAGGTATTTGTAGAGAGAGAGGATCTCAACTTAGGAGTTTTAGAAAGTTTAGAGAGACATATGAAAAAGTGATATAAAATGACCTTTTTACGAGCTGATATACACACAACTTGCTCGACAACTTGAGCGCAAGAGTTGTCGCTTGAGCGACCAGACACAATAAGTTGCTCCGCTTGAGCGTAGAATATACACTCCTAGAAATTTTGTAGACAGAAGACCGTCGCTCGAGCATAAGAAGTCTTGCTCGAGCGAAGAACATTACCTCCCTAGGATCTCTGCAGGCCTGCAAAAGTACTGGGAGCTCACAAAGCTCGCTCAATCGCAATATAACAACAGTTTGAACTAACTAGCAACCAACCTGTTGCAAACACAACCAAGACACTCTAATACTCAAACTCAATGAGAAATAAGGAGAAACACGGTATGAATATCTAAATAAGACAAAAGGAACCCAAATTCAAAACACAATGGGTCGAGTCTAAACCAAAAACGCTATATCTTGTCGCTCAAGCGACACTTCTTGTGTTCGAGAGATCTGCGCGTATATCAGTTTGTAAAGTCACTTTTCTAAGTCAATTTTTTTATCTCTCTCTCTAAATATTTCAAAACCTTATTTTCTCTTACTCTCTCTCTAAAACTCATATATTTCACTCAACCATCGATCTTTTCACCCGTGTCTTTTTGTTAAAAAGGTAGAGCTTGACAAGGGCTTCGTTCTAATCGGAGCAAAGTTGATTTTCAACGTCTTTGAGTTTCCCACACACTCTCTCTCTCTCGTCTTCTAAACTTGAGGTAGGGATTTCTCCGCACTCTAGTATGATTTTTAACCTAGATATTTGCTATTTCTAAAATAACATTAAGAATTTTGGGATTTTTGGACAAACCTAGGGTTTTGGGTTAAAAATCAAAATAGGAATTTTTAAATGGATTCTTGGAAATAACTATGGGGATGTAAATGAGGATATATCATGTGAAATGATGTGTTTTTTTCCCTTAAGAGCAATTTGCAAAGAAACGAGGGTTTTACCCTAAAAGATTTCAAATGATGATTTGAATTGATATTGAGAATGATGGTAAAGTTGGATATATATTATCACTCACATCTTGAAATTTGTAAAGTTTAACTTTATTGATAGTTGTTTGTCTGTTAGAAATATCTGTTTTGGGCTATCCGTAGAGGATAGCTATGATTGTTGTACAAATTGCATAGGAATTAGGAGAATTGAAACTATTTTCTCATTTATATGCATTGAGTATTCTCTTATATTTATACATTGAAAATGTTTATCGTTTTGAGAAAATGAATGAATTTGGGAAATATGTATTGTCTCGTTGAAATAAGTTAGCCTGAGTATCCATGGTGAAAGTCTTAAAAAGCTACAGATACATGGGTGACAATCCTGCGGACAAAATTTTTGTGAAATGGCAATAGTAGTACTTATATAGCCTACGTTTACATGGGCACCGGTTTACGGTTTTCTGCGGACGAAATTTCCGTGAAAGGTTATATTTATTCTGAAATTCCCAGAGTTGATGCACTGCCTTGTTTTCTATTGTAAAAAAAAAAATGATTTACGAGTTGTGTTATAACCTGGCATTACATGGTTTTGAAAGAGATATAAAACGTTTTCGGCACGTGCATTGCATATGCATTCACCTTATTGTTTTATTAAGATTCATATATTGTATTGGATTATTTCTACTGGACTTTGGTTCACCCTATATGGGAAAACCATTTTCAAGTACTGATAATATGCCTCCGTCAAGGTAGTAGCTTAGAAGGACTTAAAGCGAGAGCTTCTTTGGCTTATCTGTTATATTTGTTTTGTACAAGCTTAGAGCTATAATTGTATTGAGTTCAAACTCACTTTTGTTGTAACTAAGCTTAGTTTTGGAAAATTGTAGCCTTTAGGGCATTTCTTATTTCCTTAAACTTTTTATTTTATATTTTTCATTCGTATCACATGCTATAGATTCAGGGTTAGGACTTGTGAACGTGTAACTGCATATGCTACCGCTTATAAAATGGAACCATATGAAATGAAAGGGTATTTATCTTTGGAGAATCATGTGTATCAATTGTTGTTATTTATTAATATTGTGGGTGGTTATTGTATTTATTTCGGGCATTACACGCGGGGGCGTGCCCATAGCCGCCCAAATGGGATGGATTTTAATGGTCCCGACACTTATGTGAGGCGGGGGTAGATTATGTTTTGGTCACCTGCAACGGGGGGTGAAGCGGGGATGGGTATCACCTCTCTTATCCAAACCCAACCTGATATAATTAATAATATATAAATAAATAATATATATATAATAATAATTAGATATAAGAAAAGAATACTAAAAATCTGTGATTCTATTTAAATATAAATAAATAATAATCCTAAAAGTTTCACTATTTATATATATGGAAAAAAGGAAAATTATTTAGTGTGCTAAGGATTTACATGGTTCTCAATTTTTTTGACCATTTAAAATGTGGTCAGGTATCCACGGGAGGGGGAAATGGCAAACCCGCCCCAAACTCACCCCGTGGTCATCCCTAATTATAACATATCATTCTACACACATGTGAATATTGATATCATTCTAATTGTAGTAATATAATTTAAAAAATACTATAAATTTGAAATTTTATTATTTAATTTAATAAAAGATGCATAAATTAAGAAATGAATATTGATCTTAATCTGGTAACATAATTTAAGGAAAAATCTAAATTTATAATTTTATTTTAAGAATATAAAATTAATTTATAGACCAATTATATTGTGATAGAACAAAATAAAATTTCAAAAAAAAAAAAAAAAAGAAGAAAAGAATTGCAACTTTCAACTGTAATAAGATGACAACATTTTGTAATTATAATAGTATATAGATTTTGTATGAGATTTTGAAACTCTCATAATATCTCTTCTTAAAAGTATTCTTTTGTAAAATATATAAATATATAAATAATCTTAACGTCACTATTATTGTTCCTTAATACAAAAATTATGAGCTAATTATGATAATTTTAAATTTGTATTTAAAATTTATAAATCATGAGATAAATCATTATAATTTTATTATTCAATAGTAACAAAAATGATTGTTCAACTAACACGTATGGTAACAAAAATAACAAACATACAACTAATTTTCGAAAAAAAAATAAAAATAAAAAAATAAAAAAAAACTTATACCAAAATATAATGTGAATGTTCACAATTTACAATTAATATAGTCTTTAAAAAAAAAATTAAATTTATACCAATGTAAACATTCACCTTGCAACATGAACATATGAAACAAAATCAAAATAAAAAAATTGACTATTTCAATTGTTTAATGGCAACAAAAAAATGATTGTTCAAATAACAAGTATAATAACAAACAATATACAAAAAAATCATCAAACAATATATAAAATATTATCAAATAATTCATATATATTGACGCACATTTTTTTAAAAATCTGTATATAATCAACGCCGGTATAATACTAGTGAATAAAGTACACAATACTGGTAGCTACACAAAGTGACGAAGAGACTACAGTTTATGTATTACAGTAGCAAAAAACTTATTATTCATCACTGGCCAATTCATCATCATCTCTATTATCATCATCTTTGTTGCAAGTTCATCATTATCTCTATTACCATCATCTTTGTTGCAAGTTCATAATCATCTCTATTATCAGTCTACAACTAACATTTTCTTTCAAATGTTCTTCCATGGCAGGACCTTAATGCAAAATAATGATGAAGAAAGGTCCTTGATTAAGTGAATCCCTCACATTGAGGTAAAGAAAATATTAAGAATAACAATCTTCCATATTTTATATACAATGTTTTATATATACCACAAATAAAATATATTTGATAATTGATATTCTCTTTCCAAGATATATAGTATAATATATATATATATATTATAATAAAAGTCTATAGGATAAAATAGTTCACATAATAATTTTAATATGGAAAAAATGATCTATTGGAATACAAGTTTAAATATATGAGACTTGATGGAACATTAGAAAGCTTTATGGGCGCATTGGGTTATAAGTCGACTAAATAGGATTTATAAATAAATCTCCCTAAAGTTTTTAAATAATGAACACTATTTCATAATTCAAGGATTTTAAAAAATATCATCACATATATATCGAATAAGAAAACCCAAAATTATGCATTTTCTTCATTTTTCATTTTTAACTCCTTAAAACATTAACGATACCTTTTTGTTTTCTCAACATTTTCTTTTTATATTTACAGAGATAAAAAGAAAAAAGAAAAAAGATTGGAGTTGCATAGTGGTCAGTGGAGGTGGTGAGCAATGCAACAACAGTGATGATGATATGCTCGGCCAGAGTATTGTTTGGGTAGATTTTGAAAATGTGAATATTACTTAAAAAAATAGTAAATAGTCTAGGTGATGAATTGATTTAGAAAACTAATGTGTGGTTGAGATTTATTCAAAGTTATATGGATCATATATTATTATTTTTATATATATAAGCCCGGTTTGATAGAGCTGTGAAAAAAGTAATTATAAATTATGACTTAACAGATTATATATTATACTTTAAACATAAGCTGTTAACTTGTTTGATGCAATTGTGAGATTATAGATTTAATCAACAGCGTAGTGTTTGGTTGAATAAGCTGTAAAATAGTTTTTTGCTGTGTAATGTCTTTTTTGCCCTTTTTTCATTTTTTATATTCATTTTAATTATTTATTTCTATATTTCTTTTCTTTATTATTATTATTTTCTTTTTATTCATTTTGTTTTCTTTTCTCTTCTTCTTCTTCTTTTTTTTTTTCCCTCTTCTTTTCTCTTCTTTCTTTCTTAATTTTGTTCAATTTATTAATTCATTACAATTAATACCAATTAATATTCATGTTTTAATTATTTATTTATATATTTATTTTCTTTATTATTATTAATTATTTTTTTCTTTTTCTTCATTTTATTTTCTTTTATTTTTCTCCTTATTTTCTTTTCTATCCTTTCTTTTTTTTTTCTTCTCTTCTTTCCTTATTTCTTTTTTTTTTTTCTTTTTTCTCTTATTTTTTTTTCTTTTTCTTCATTTTATTTTATTTTTTTCTCTTCTTACAAATTAATTATTTCCTTTCTTTTTTCTTATCTATTTTTTTTTCTTCTCTACTCTCCTCTTTTACCCACGACGGTTGAAACCCTAGAAATGGCTTGATTTCCCGCACCAGTATTGGAATGACCCCCTGAGCCGCCACGATCAACACGAATGAGAGAGAGAGCTCTGGTTTGTGTGTGTGTGTGTGTGTGTGAGAGAGAGAGAGAGAGAGAGAGAGAGAGAAAAAAAAAAGAGAGAGAAAGAAAGAAAAGAGAGATTGCGATCGCAACGGGACATATCGCGATCTCGGCGGCGCTAGGGTTTCAGATTGATCACGAGAGAGAGAGAGAGAGAGAGAGAGAGAGAGAGATCGCGACGGAGCATATGCCAATTGCGGCGGCGCTAGGGTTTCAGATCAATCGCGATGGTTAGGTTTTACCCCTTAATTAAGAGAGAGAGAGAGAGAAAGAAAGAGAGAGAGAGATAGAGATGTTGATAAGCTCTTTACTGTGTTGGGTTACAAGGTGAAAGCCTCAGACATGGATGATGTGCTGTGTTGACCCCTCATCGTCACTCGTTCCGTTGCCTGAAATCGCTTCTTTTTATTGAAAATCGCCTCTCTCCTTTCGTGAAAGAGAGAGAATGAGTGTGTTTCGTTTATATACCGGGTACACTTGTAATAACTTGAAAGTGTAAAGGGCATTTAAGTCTTTGATAATTAGCTTGCCGCTTAAGCTAAAAAAATAAGCACCTCCTTACACACTCAACCAAAAAGCTCATTTTTCACTTATAAAAAGGTATAATCTATACCCATTAAGCTACACCAAACACTTAGAAACAGTTTAATTTAAGCCAAAAGCTAAGTTAAGCTGTTTTTTAGCTGTGCCAAACAAGCACATAATTTTGGGTACTTTTGTATAATTATAAAAAATTATTGTGATCACATATATTTATCATATGTTACTTATCATCTGATGTATTGTCGCTGTATTATTGTAATAAGTTTCATTATTAATGTCTATTATCAATGTAGTGGTGAAACATCACATGATAAATAAAAATATGTTTTGTTATTATGATGATTGATAATATATTTCTTTATTATTTTTTATAATGTTCAAAAAATAATTTATGTTCATTGTTAGTTTTTATGGATGAGAAGTCAAAAATAAATTTTAACCAAACTCAAGTTATATATAATTTGAGATTTAAAAGGAAAGTTAAAATTAAATTATAATTATATATAATTTTAAAATATTTAAATAAAAAGTACATAGAAAAATTGGAACTATAAATTATAATTATCAAATGACCTAATTCTATTAATAAAAAAAAATTAAATGAAAAATTGATCAAATTTAAATTTATAATTATGAAATATTTTTAAAATTAAGCCATCAAATTTTATTCAGGCTTTAGCTTGATCTGATTTTAAAATTGTTAATAAATATACCAAACAAATATGTACTTATTTCCTATTTTTTGTTATTAATTTAAATATATATATATATTTACTAATTTAAAAATTAAATAAATAGGTGGGCCTACTAACTCATAGATTGGACATTAACTAGACGATTCTCCAAGAATTAGGCTTAAATAAAGAATTATTGGCAAAAAAATTGACTCGAACTAAATTTTATTGGCTACTTTTTAGTGTTTCATCTAATATTAGAATCCTCAAATTAGCCCATAACGATCACGAACTGATAAACTATGATATAATTTAAACATAAAATTTAAATTTATTAGGACTCAAATATAATCTATAATTTAGAGTGGCTCTACCTTAGATAGTTTTTCATACATAAATATATGTAACTATTCATTTAATAATTTTAAAAATAAATAAATATATATATAAATTTTTTTTTTAACTAAGTTCAAATTTTTTAATAAGTATGCATAAAATATGAGAAAAATTACTCATAAATCTCATGTAGAGAAATGTTAGTTCATTTAGTTTTACATGTTGTTTTATAAACCAAATAGTCTTTTTTATTTGTAGTATGTATTATTGATTTGATTTAGTAACATTTTAGTTTACTTGTTTGCCCCTTATTGTGATTATATTTTTGATTTTTTTTTTTTTTTGGGGATTAAGTGTATGTGGATAAGGTATGGTTTAATATTTCTATTTTTTTTAGGGATTTCGTAGAGTGATTGTGGGGATTATTGATATTACCTACTTGGTGTTACATTATTGATGTTAAATCATTTGCATTTTCCTAGGGAGATGTATGGGTTGTACCATTCACATTTACCTACATAACATCAGCCCAGAGCCACATTGCTGTACTATTGAGCCTCTCACTAACAACCTATAACATTAGCACCCAACATCAACCACATAACATAACATTGACACAGTCCGATAATTAACAGCCACTACCCCTTACTACCACCAAACCCCACCAACACTTTCAGGCATGCATCCTTCCACTAACCCCCAACATTACAAAATATACAGCATCACATTTGCAATTAATGGTAAATCCCAAACCTACGATGTGAACATGATCACCTAAAACCCCATATGACGCACCAATTAAACAAAAACTCATTTCAAACATCGACCTTGATGTAGTATTGTTCCATATGCAACCAAACTAACATTAAAGACACCCGCACTTGTTGTCCTCGCACTAACACACGATCAACGATGCCGTCAACTGATTAATTTTAAATCACTGACGTTACGTCCTTAATATTAATTACACTCCAAGATGTCCCAGTGTCCATGCTACTTCGTTTCTATAAATTTGATAGAAGAAGTTTTCATGATTTTCTAGGGTTTTTTTGGGGGTTTTGTAATACTATTTGGGAAATAACGAATTTTGAGTGTAACGTTCCCAAATCCAGCGTTCAACTCACATAAACTAAGGATTAACACTGCAACATCGTGAAGGAAACGTTGGCGTTCCCATTTTTGATCTTTCGTTTTATTCACAGTGTAGGAAAAAGAAAAAGAAAATGCTATAGTATACTTTTGGGCTTTTTGGTAACTACAACATCACCTAAACACCCAATATACCCCTCCAAATAGCCAACCCATATGTTACATTCGTAGGCTCAAGTGTAATTAACATTGACATGGGACCAATCAGTGTATAAAATAAATTGCAAGACTAAATGGTTCAAACTATCTAAACTTTGGATTTATTGGTGTTTTTCCCTAAAATATGTCCATATTTTTGTTATTTTTATATAAAATACTTACAAATATCTATTTACCAATTTAATAAATAAATAGATCAAATGATTCATTGGGCATAAACCAAGATAATTTTTAATAATTAGGTGAATTAATATTTTATTTTAATTTACTACTTCTTCCTACAAATTTACCCAAAAGTCCCATTACAAAATCTTGCATGCCCAAAAGTTTTATGGATTTTCTTAAGTTGTATTAATTTGGTTATTCTATGAGAATCTATTTCAATCTTTTTAATTTTTTATTGAACGAATCAATCAGGATACACATCCATTTTTCTTAATATTCACGTGGGATTCGTTGTTGGAAGGTCAAACCCCACATATATTTTTGGCATGATTTTCGGTGATGTTCATACCCAGTTTTTTGTTTTCCATGAAAGACAAATCTAACCAGTCTTATATCAAAAAATAATAGCTAATTTATATGGAAAAAAAAGTGATCGTACCATAATTCAGTGTGACTCACTACACCCAAACATTTTCCATAGATGGTGATATACCTTCCCGCAAGAAACCGAGAATTATCTAGAACTGGAATGTTTGAATTTGAAGCTCTAAGTGACACAACTATTGGTGAAAAATTGTAGTAAAACATGGTACCTGTTGATATTATGGATCAATCTCAGTAGGTATTACCATTACCAAAAATTGCAATAATGTATATAAATACCCATGGTAGTGAAGTTGAAATTCACTTTATTATTACAAAACTAACTCATTTACTTTATCCTCGGATTGTCAAATTTTTTGCTTGATAAACACGTCCATCATTGCCATTGTTAATTTATCTTACATTATCAACCCACTCTCATCATGCTATTTCCCGAAGTGGGGATCCAATTGCACATTTGATAATCGTCAAGTAGAACATGCCTGCAAAAAATCAAGTTAATCGGATATCGTTTACCTATTCATCTACTCACATTTGTACTCATTTTATCAAGTTAAAATACATTTGTATTTATTTTTGTGGATACAAATATGAGTGAATGAATGGGTAAACGATATCCGATTAACTTAATTTTTTACAGGCATGTTCTACTTGACGTATTCTAAAATGTGAACGGTTCAGATTACAAAACGGGCCCTGACTTGGGCCCAAATCGCCGCACAGCAGACGCTGCTGCGCGGGCTGCGCAGCAGCGTCCCCACTTCCGCTATTTCCAAATGTGACAACCACAGAACACCACACTGCAAACGTCGGTATAATTAAGCAAGAAAAAAACAAACAAAATTGACCATAACAAAGCATGTTCATAACAAAATTTCAAAAACAACTTTAGAATGTGATTTTTCCAAACTCGTTGATGATGTTATTTTTTCGAAACCCAAGTCCGGATTCACCCCCACATTGTTACATTTTCCAAATGAGGAACAAAATGTGACTAGCACAAACGTCTCTCCACCGTCTCTTGGTGTTGACTCTGGGACACTGTTGCGCAAGAACTGTTTGAGGTCGTTGGGTTCCAAATATGCAATCGTAAAGGCTCGAAAATGAAGTATGACATTTCGTTGTTCGCATATGTTGATTTGATTTAAGAAACTAGGGTTTCATTACGCTTTTTTATGTTCGATTTGATTTGCGGATTCCCACCAATTCCACTGATGTTTGGGTCATTTTCTTTAATGCTATACACATGTCGGGGCTGATAATGGATTAGGGTTTTGACTTTGTCAGATGATTGCAAACAATTGTTTTGAAAAAGTTAGGTAATGTTTGATTTACTTTTGGAATTGTGATTAGTTTTTGAATAATATTAGGCAATATGAAAAAAATGCCATGAAATATTTTATGAAGATTTTTTATGCCTTGATTAGTGTGTGGTGTTTTCTTGTATATGTAATCTAACGGTGGAGAATCTTTCATAATCATTTTCATATTATTTTTTTTATGATACGTAACATTACTGTTTTTTTTTTTGGAAAATTTACCCATAAGTCCTAGTTTTTGAAACGTTGAACCATTTAGTCCTAAAAGTTTTCTTATGCTCCATTTAGTCCTATTTTTACATCAGCATGATGTAAATGATGTAAATGATCTGATGTTTCATTCTATAATTTCAAAATTTATTGAAATCTGATGAACATTAGATGTTTTTCATCCTATATTTTCAAACATTATTGAAATTTGATGAACATTAGATGTTTGAAATCTAATGTTTGCAACATGACTCTGATGTTATTAACATTGTATCTGATGTTATTAACATTGTAATGGGACCTTTCAGTCTATAAGAAAACTTTTAGAACTAAACAGTGCATAAGTTATTAATTTGGGATTTATTGGTGCATCCCCCTTTTTTTTTTTTTTTAAAGTTGTGATTTGAGTGTGAAATTGTAAATTAAGTATTTAGTTATGAGTTCTGAAAAGTATTTTGAAAGGAGTTTTGAAAATAGTTTTTGAATTTTAAAATTTGAAAAGAGTTTTGAGTTGTATTTTGAGTTTGAGTTTTTGAATTTTTTGTTGTATTTTGAATTTTTGGATTTTTTTAAAAATATTAAAAATCTTTAAGAAAATTTTATTTTTTATTTTTAATATTAAAATTTTATTTTATTTTGTAAATATTTTAATTTTTAATTTTAATATTTTAAATTCAAAATGCAACCCCACACTCAAATTGTAATCAAACACATAATTCAAAACTCAATTAAAAAATTATTTTCAAAATTTATAACTAAACACATAACTCAAAACTCCACATTACTTTCAAAACTCTACACTTAAATGTAACCAAACACATAAGAAAAAAATTAAAATATTTAAAATATTTTTATAAAATAAAATAAAATATTTTTAAAATAAAAATTATATATTGAAAATAAAAAATAATTTTTTTTCCAATTTTTCAATATTTAAAAAAATATAGCACAAAAATGTATGAAATATAGTGCACATTAAAATAAATAAATAAATATTTAAAATATAAAATATTTATCCTATAAAAATAAAAGTAAGAAAAATTTTAAATATTTTAAAAAAAAGAAATCCAAAAAATTTTAAAAGACAACACTCAAATCATGATTCTAAAAATAATTTTTAAAAACAAAATAAAAAAATTTAATTTTTTTTAAAGAGTTTTGAATTGAATTTTAAATTACATGTTTGGTTATGAGTTTTGAAATTAATTTTTAAATTGAATTTTGAATTATATGTTTCGTTATGAATTTTGAAAAGTATTTTAAAAATTTTGAATGTGGAATCAAACCAAATGCAGCCTTACATTTTTCTATATTCCTGATCTGAGTTTTCGAAAGTCACGTTTTTATGTTTTTTATTTCCAGTTCTAAGGATTTTAGAAAGTCTCATTTACTTTTTTTTTTTTTTTTTTTTTGGGTACATCGGAAAATAAAAGAAACAACACAAGAACTACATCCTAGATCCCTCCCTAGAGAGGTGGACAATGTCTTCGACTAGCAAAGGCCGAAGTTCCGTAGGTGGGTCTTGAACAATAAGCAACTCCGCCGGTTGGTATTCACCTAATTTCGCCATTGCATCCGCACAAATGTTGGCGTCCCTTCGAATATGCTGGATGGTGCAATCACAACCGCGCATGATGATACGAGCGTCTTCCACAATGCCCCGAAACGGGCATCGCTCACCTATTTACGAACGAATGATTGCAACCTTGAGTTGAGGCCAATCTTTTTTTCTTTTTCTTTTTTTTCTCAATTCCAGGGATTTCAGAAAGTCACATTTACAAAAGTCACGAATTTTGGGTGAATCCCAATCTACATAGTTCGAATTTAGAAAGAATATGATGATGCATGTAGGATTCTAGGGTATTCCTACACCTCAAGATTTTGTGTGGGTTTAAAATTGAGAGTTTCTTATCATAAATGGATTTGACAAATTCGGGCGGATATGATGTAACATTGAATATATTTAGAAAGTTTGTTAAAAAAAAATTGAATATGTTTTTTCAAATGTAACACTCCAACAAATAGCAACAATTAAAGAGATTTGAACAATTACTCATATCATCAAATAATGACAAATGAGTCATTCCATTTTTAAAAAACCTAAATGGATTAAAAATATATATACATATAAGATTATATGGATCACAAGTTTAATTATTAGTCAATTTCCCTTTAATCATTACTAATTCTCTCTTTAATTTAATTATTATTTCTATTATCAAATCGAGTGTTAGTTTATGTGGGAGTCGGGGAAAAACAAAGTGCATCAACAGGTAGAAACGTCATTAACGTCTCTAAGAAGAAGGAATGAGTGTCGGGCAAGATCAGGCCCTGGCATTATGTCTCGGGAAAAGGATTGGATGTCGAGAAGAGAAGCCCTCTAAAAAAGATAAAAAGAGTAATGCTAGGAGACCCAAAAATGAGATTGGTTCAAATGACTTGAATTTTACCTTGTCCGTCGTCCGGCTAGGAGGTTGGCAGTCTCGATCGACAAAGGTGACAACCGCAATAGACAAGCTTTCATCCGGTCATTCAGACGAACGTCTGGCCAACACCTATTTGGGCCATTTGAGCCACTCCTTTTCAAACCACCAAGCATTAGTGCATCTAATATTAGGTGTAGATGACATTACTATCAATAGTGCAACAATGATTATGAAATGACAAGCATAATTCTATAAATAGAGGGGAGGTTCCAAAGATAAACCTATGCAATATCAACCGATTAAAGCAGAACTTCCGCTACACTAACTCGATCGTTAGAGTGCTCATTGGGTGGCACAATCCCGCCGAATTCTGTTGTCTTTGTGTTATGCAAGAGAATCTCATCATCCGACTCATGTTAGCTCCAAAGAAAAGTATGAGCATATTTTCTATCCCATAACAGTTTATTATGTTAAAATTTAACATCTTATAAAATTATTTTAGTGCTGCCTACATAAGGATTCACTTTATTTTACGTGAAGGTGACATAAACAATTGGAATGGGCTGAAAAGTTTAAATAAGCTACAACTAAAAATTAGGATTTCAAACTTTTTATTAGTCCAAATCAATTGAAAAAATAAAATTTTTAACTGCTCTTTTATAAATAATAAATTTATTTGAATTATTAATTAAAAATTATTTCTAACATCATTAAAAAAATTTGATTGACTTGATAGTTTATTAATGAAATGAACCATTTATTATGAAATTAGAAACTTCAAGCGGTGAGATATAATTTTCAAAATTACATAGGTAATTTGTATTTTAAATAAGCTTCAAGAGATATATTTGTAATTTATTCTAAAAATAAAAACGACAAGGGCAATTTTTAAAACTACATGCGATAATTTATGTTCAAGTAATTTTATTACTATATTAAGAATTTTATTTTTTCAGTTAATTTTAATAAATAAAAAATTCTGACAAAAAATGTTTGTAATTTTCCAAACTTAAAAGGTCCATCCGAATTTTAAGCAAATTTTGTGAATGTATTTGTAATTTATGCAAAATCAAAATAAAGAGCGCTAAACCGCATATAAGCAGCAACGCCTACTACAAAACGCTCCTCCATTCTCAAACTCCAAATCCTCGTTAGGGTTTGCTATTTCGAATCCCTCTCTTTCCCTTTCCACTTTGTGATGGGTTACTACTTGTTCTTGGAAACCCAATTAGATGGTATGGATTTGAATAATCTTTCATCAATATTTGTGAGTTAGTGTTGATTGGATTTGGTGCTTTTGGTCATCACTACTTTCTGGGGTAAGGCTTGAACAAATAGGGTAAGATTACTTTGTCATTTTTCCTTGCATGCTAGCTGTTTGAAGAATTCCTCAGTATACAATTTGTCCCATTGGCTTATGAACCTGCCCTGTTTTGTGTCTTATCGAACAAACACTGAATTGCATTGTGTTGGGGAGGTTTGATAGTGATTTGGTTGGTGGTTGTTGCAGAAAAAAGGTGAAGCTAGTGTTGGTGGGTTTAGTAGAAAAGCTTTAATTTGTTGAAATGGATAGGTGTAGTAACCCAAGATTTTCAATGGGTAATAGAGGGTATGACAGGTTTAAGGAACCAAAGGTGGCTGAAAAGTATAGGATGGTTTATAGGAATAGAACAGTAAAATGTGAGGGTAATGTTGTAATGGATGATTTTGTGCACTTGGGTTTGAAACAAATGTTTGAGGAAAGGGGTTGGTTGGAAATTTGCCAAGGGCATGAATTTGCTACGAAAGAGTTGGTCCGCGAATTTTATTCAAATTTGTATGATTGGAATCACAAAAAGGTCTCCGCCAAAGGATACCTTAGGGGGTTAAGGTTTGAGTTTACACCCGATACTATTGCTACTTTTTACCATCTCCCTAGGGTGCCTAATTCTGGATTCCCTTATGCTGAGGATGACTTGCCTTCTGCGACGACTGTGATTCAGGAGTTGTGTTGTAGTGAGTACAATGGTGGAGATAAGGTCTCACATCAGGAGATGACACTTAAGGCTAGAATGTTGGATAAGATTGTGGCGTCGTCAATTATTATTCCTTCAAGTTACACTTCAAATCCGAGTGCAGATACAACATTGATTTTATATGCCCTTTTTAGTGGAGTACAGATTGATCTTGCATATTGTATGTGGGATGCCATTTTTAGGGTTGCATGGTGTCCAAATGGTACTGAGGGGTTGCCATTTGGATCATTTATCACTCGTTGGGCTAGGTCTATGGGTGTACCCATTGGCCCGGATGAAGAAAAGCAGGCGAAGAATCAGACAATCAATAAACAGACGGAGAGGTTTAGCCTAGCATACGTGCCTAGGAGAGACGACACCCCCACAGATGTGCACCAGGAGGTTAAAGGAATTGTGGATCTTGAATCTCCTATCGAGGAGCTCATGACAGACATAAAGGATGGGATTTCTGCTCTTCATAATGATATGGTTAAGTTTTGGGCAAAGTTTCCAGGTCTTGTAGATGCATTGAGGCATGATATGGGATTACATCCTGGACAGAGGTGTAGCCTGGCATATGTGCCTAGGAGAGATGATGTGAAGCAGGAGGTTAGAGGAGGTTTGGATGTTGCACCACAGTCGACTATCCAAGAGCTCATGACAAGCATACAGGCTGGGCTTCTTGTTCTTCATAATGATCTGGTTGAGTTTTGGGCTGAGTTTCGAGGTGAGATAGATGCATTGAGGCGTGATAAGGGATTATCTCCCCGACAGAGGTTTAACCTTAAATATGTGCCAAGGATAGATGATACCCTAGTGGATATGCAGCCAACAGTGCCTGAGCTCTTGACGTGCATACAAGTTGGATTTGCTGCTCTTCGTAATGGTCATGATGAGTTTGTAGCTGAGTTTCAAGTGGAGATAGATGCATTGAGGGATGATATGGGTTTACCTCCCGGATAGAGGTTTAGAGATGATTCGTCCGAGGCAGTCTGGTGGTGGTGGTAGGACCTCTGGAGTATTGATTTTGGGACCATTTTGTGAGTTCCAAGTAGTGTTAGGAATTGGTTTTTATGGTTGTTCTTTTGTGTCCTAAACACTTTGTCCATTATCAGTACTCTTTATTTTGGTATATACAGGAAGTTGGGAACTGTTGGATGATTCTGTTTACTTCTAGTATGGAAGTTATTAATTTCCATTCTTAATGATGTTCATGGTTATCTTTTATCCTGTGCATGAAGTGATTCAGATTTATTTTGTTTTTTGTGTTGAAGTTTATTGTGATATCCTTTTTGTTAAAGTATTCCATGTGTTTACATTTAGAAATTATTGCATTTTACTTTAGTCACATGAATGTGATTTTTGTTTGATGAGTGGATGTAACATAAAAATTTGAAAGAATAATGATAGACTAAAGGTTTTGAAGGTTTGAAAGAATACCTCAGTCATACTCATTTCCTTTTTTCTTTTCCTTTCTTTTTTTCTTTTTAAAGGTTTTGCCGTATCAATGTAGTCATACCAACATATCCGTATTTGTATCTGTAACCATGATTCATAATTAAGAGTGGACTTGGATGAAAATTGAATGCCCTTCCTAAGTTCCTAGCTATGGTGTGCTGGTTTATTTGCAAAAACAGAGAAAGGAATGATGAAAATTTACTTATCCACAGATTGGAACATGGATAACTCTCGAAGTATTCAGAAAAATGCTGCTACATAAGCTAGTATGATACAAATCTATATATGTTGTTTATGGATACAAATCTCCCTTAAAACATGAGCTACTTACTTTGATCTTAGCAATGCTTCTATGATCTTGAATCATGTAACCACTGGATTGAGCATTCCATTAATTCAAAATGAAAACATGTATATACTAGCACTACTGGACAAAGCCTCAATTATCCTTGATGACTTCTGAGTTTAGTGGGTGTGAGTATAGTTGGATTTGGTTCAATTTAGGAAGAAATCAAGAATTATATCATTAATTATGGTTCACCAAAATATGGAACTAATCCAAACTATAAAAATCTTAAAACCAAATTAGACTGAACAATTAAAATGCGGTTCGCTGCGGTTCAATTTGGAACCACAGTTTCTAAAAATATATCATCGTTCATAACATCCTCACGTAATATTACTCACAACCTACTAAGACATTAAGCAATATGTCATCAATTTTTAAACAAGAGTTGTTTTGATGATGGTTTACAATTAATTCCATCACTACACATCAACATGCTTGCACCTGTGGGTCCACCGTACTCCAACAAACGTTGCACAGATATATATATATATATATATAATTATGATAGAGACCCTCACACATACATGACTCCCACAACCCTCACTCTCATCCCAACCATTCATAATATAGGGGCTACATATACATGAGTGGACCCTACACACACATCAAGGACCAAGATCAATTTTTTTAGGGGTCATGGAACCCCCAAAAAAAGGGGTCTCAAACATTTCTGTATATATATATATTTGTCCCATCTCAAATCGGAACCACAACTATAAGATCATATATTGTTGTAAAATACGATCTGCTCATTTTAAAAATTAAGACCAAATTATGCATCAAGAAAAGAAAATAAAGTTATATGATTTGGTCTAGATACGGTTTTTTTCAATTTTTGTGCTCAACCTTGTCACACCCCAAACTCGAGCATGATCGGCCGTGGCCCACAGGGCCTTAGCCCAAGGCACACGTAAGCCTAAAACACAAATCCATAATCACATTGAACAATTAAACAATAGTCCAATAATAACCAAAACTTAATCCAGACATGTCACAATTGTAAACTGCAAAATCAACCGTAATCAAACCCATCCAAACTTATGGGATATAAACAACCCACATATCAAAAATAATCCTAAATGAATTACAAATAATAAAAAAAAATAAAAATAAATATAAATATGCACAAACTCGACTAGCAACCTAAAACAAATTAAATAAATGCTCTAGAGGTCCATGAAATAGAGTCCCCGCAACGCCATGAGTCCACTCTAAGTCCTTCTAACACCTGGAAATGGTAAACAACTAAGTCAGCTGATAGCTCAGTGAGTAGCAACATGGATAGTAAATACAGTTTTGAAAACAGGGATAAATTCCAAAATAAGATATATATCACAGAAACTAGATTGGCATACACCGTAAATACAATCTGTTTCAAAAGAAGGTTCCACAGTTCAACACTTAAAATACTCATGTCACGCAAGAACATGATAAACAACATTTTCCACTTAAAACAGATTATGACATGAACACCAATAACTTTCTGGGTACCAAGAAAAACAAATAATATGCCACACATTTCTCAGGCTATAAGCCCCTGGATCCAATAATCAACTAAAAGTCATCCTCGGGATGGCACTGGACCTTTTTCAAAGACGATCCGATTGAAGGTCACCTAGTTGTTTTTAAAGGTCTTTTTCCTTACAATCGTTGAGCACTAGAGTCATCACTACCAACCCGGATCTGTTCTCTAGTGGCCAGAGTCACCACACACAGTGGAATAAGTTCCCTGGACTAAATACACATATGGTCCCAATAATCAATACACATCAGTTTCGCAAAACATGGTAGTTCATCATTATAAACATGAGACCAAAACAAATAGTTTACAGTATGTCAAGTTTACACATGTTTCAGAAATAATTTGATTCAATTGATAATATAATAATTTATCAAAACAGTTTAAATCATGAAACGACAATTTAATTTTCTAACAGTTCAGGATAGGGAAACATTTATAAAAATATGTAGCATGAAACTACTCACCTGGAAATGAAATCATATAATCCTCGAATAGAGTATGAAAGTCCAACTAGTGCCCTGAACCAATATGAAAACTACACGTCACTACTAATTTAAAAATACTAAAGAATACGAACTAAGTAACCCCAAACTAAAACGCACTAATACGGCTCAACCCTACTCACCGTTACTCTTAAATATTACCTAAGTTCATGTTCTTCAAGGTCTAAAATTACCCAAGACATAGGTTCCTATCGAAACTTAATTAGTTGTGACTTTAAGATAAAACAGAATTTCAAACAAGCCCTCCCAACCTATTCGCTAACTTTGAAAATTACAAAACCCACTCCACGCTATTCGAAAAGTTCCAATAACCTCCAGATATGATCTAATATATCCTAAGTTTCAAACCCAATTGGTTTCACTTGATTTGCTTATCAAAATAATTATCTACAATTTATTATATCCAAATAGGTTGTTTTCTGCAGCACTTTAAAGAAATTGACGGTTCTCTTAATATACACAAGCAATCAATGCAAGGCCAAAAATGTATGAAACTAGACTCGTAACCGGTTCTAATGACACTAATTTGATAATTTTTGGATTTATACCCAAAGAGAACAACATTCCCGAATTTACTGTTTCGGACTGGTTTCCTGGACAGATTTGAATACCTGAATTTATATGGATTTTGACTCCCAAAAATTATGAGAAAATTCAGATATTAAATTCAATATGTAATTAATCTACTGTAAAAATTTCAGTTTAAAATTCATCCGTTTGATATGATTTCTTGATTTTTAAACTCTATGGTTCTGCACAAAATTAATATCTTACACATGAATGTTTGAACCTTAAACATTATATCTAGACCCATACCAAACAACGGCTGTATAAGACAAATCATAAATATTAACCCAAGCAATTTGATTTCTAGACCATTATTAAATATTAATACCTCTCTCTTAAACTCCTTCACAGCGCGAGCGGATCCTCTAGAGTGATCCCTCTAGAGTGATCCTCTAGAGTAAAGCAGAGGAGCTCGACACGTGTCCCACTCACAAAACTAAAGGTTGAGATTTAAACTCACCAAAACGACGTCGTTTTGGTGAGTAAATTGAAAAAAAAAATTCAAAAATCAACTGAAGAAGAAATTCTGGGTTCCATATATAATACAGAGCTGAAGAACTTTCAAAATTCTGATGATGATGATGATGAAAAAAACAGCCCCTCTCCATTCTCTTCCTCTTCTCTTTCATATTCTCTCTACCAAAAAACAGAGGATGCCCCAAATTGGCAAAAAAAAAACAAATAGAGATTTTGGTTAGTAATTTCAACAAAAAAAAAAATTTAAGGACAGATTTTGCAGTTTGCAGATCCGAGAGGGAGGAGAGAGAGTTGAGGAAATAGAGATTTTGCTCCAAAAACAAATAGAGATTGAGGAAAACCAGAGGCAACCCTTGTCCAAGAGATTGATTTATTTATTGTTTGATCGAGAGGGAGGACAGATCTACCCAGAATCTTGAGTTTTTGAATTTTTTTGAGTCTTTGAGTCTTTGAATTTTTTTGAAACCCAGAATTTGATTTATTCAAAGACTCAAGATTTTGATTTATTTCAAAATTCTGGGTTTCACTCAGTTTGATTTATTTATTCAAAGCCTTAATTTTGATTTATTCAAAGACTCAAGAATTTGATTTATTCAAAGATTTTGATTTATTTCAAAATTTTGGGTTTCAAGAACTTTCAAAATTCTGGGTTCCATATATAATACAGAGCTGAAGAATAAATCAAAGAGAGAGTCAACCACTTCATTATCTCACCATTTCAAGAACTTTAAAAACACCCACATAAAAACAACTTCAGATTCTGGGGATGAACAGTCGGGGAGGAGATCGGTCGGGGAGGAGATCGAACATGTCGGCGACGGAGGGAGGAGATCGGCCACCGGAGTTCGACGAAGAAGATCGGCCATGCCTTCCGAAACTCTCAGCCCTTCTCTCTCTCTCTCTCTCTCTGAATCTGAATCTGAATCTGATTTTTGATTGTTCATCCCGATCCCGATCGGCCATGCCTTCCGAAATCCCTAAATCTGATTTTTTATTTTTATTTATTTTTTTTGAAAACCCTCACCAAAACGACGTCGTTTTGGTGAGGGCAAAGCACAACCGTTCGATCATTCACTCTAGGCGATCACTCTAGAGAATAACTCTAGAGGATCCGGACGCCTTCACAGCATAACCAAACCACCAATTAAATATAAAGAAATAATAAAGCACTCAGTCAAACGCTTCTTGTACAGGACGCATATCCAAACAGTAGCCAAAGTGAAATATGTAAGCGAGAACAGGAAATATACCGTGGGGGAGAACAGTCCTACCGGCCGATAAATAGTCGCGGCGATTGGTCTTTGCATCGAGATTGTACATTGCGGATCTAACGTTCATCGAGACCTTCATCTGTGGAAGGTAATTAGCGAAAACGAGGGTGTACTGATCAGCATCTTTGTGGAGATACAGGGTATTGAAACTGTTGGCAGTCTTGAGGGAATCGAAAATGTAGACTTTCTTGATGAGAGTGGAATGGAGAGCACAGTTGATCTCGGCGTCTTCGATCTGTTGAAGGACCTGAGTAAATGTTCGTGCTTGTATTCGATGTTGACAAAGGTTATGTGAAAGCCTCTGTAGTGGAGTAGCTTTGCTAGTTTTAGCATTGGGTTCACATGGCCTTGTGCTGGAAATGGTATACACACTGCAGACCCACGGCTATGTCTCTCTCTCTACACTCCCTCTCTCTCTCTCTCTCTCTCACAGAGCTTCAACCCACACACACACACACACAGCTTCAACTCATGCACACACATTAGCTACACAACACACAACACACACTCAGACACACTCAACATGCGGCATTTTATCTCCACCCATCTCACTCTCTCTAGATAATATTCTGTATTCCTTTGAACCCACACCAGCACTCACTTCTCCCCTTTAATCATCTTCTACACCGTGTGTTCCTCTTTCTCTCAAGAGCCTTTCCAATCTTGTTGAGGGTATGCCAGCAATAAAGCTATACTTGTTCCACTGCATGCGTGAGGTCTGCTACTTTGCCAAATTTTAAATTGTATCATTTGCATTAACACTCATTCTTGTCTAAACTTTTCTCTCCACTCCTATACCCATTTTGGTGCCTTTAAGACTAGCTTTATCAGCCTTAAATCTGTGCCATTCTTTTACTTATTCTATTGCTCCCACTAAAACATCATCAACAGAATATAAATATTCTCTTCCTATAATCTATTTTATTTCCACCACATATTTATTTATTTATATATATATATATATTTGGTCTTTACAAACCTAGATCTTAAATCAACAGCCAGGAACCAAATATGCTGGCATTTTTACCAATTCGAGCCGGTCGGGTAGATTAGAGAGGTTCATCAAAATCTGTTATTCAAATCTTGGTGTTGACAGTTGACTTAATTATAATAATAATAATAATAATAATAATAATAACTAGTTTAATATAATTAAGCCTAAGGCGACAGCTCTTTCCTTTTTGGGTAAGTTTAGGCGGCTCTGTCAGTCTTTTGCTTCTCCGTGTTTTTGCCATTTCCGAATATAATACCAAGTCCTGCTGATCTGGTCTTCTTCAGGAGTTAATGCTACATAAATTATAGCAAAATAGTAAATTTATTTGCATAGATATCATTTACAAAATGGTTCAATGCATGTAATCTTAATTTGGAATTATTGGATGGAAATACAAGTGTGTGGGTAATTTTCTCGGTCACACTGCCTATCTTAGTGAGTCAGCAGTAGTAACACAGGCAGAATAGATGGAACAAGCAATAACACAAAGACAGGAAGGATTTACGTGGTTCGGCAATAATTGCCTACGTCCACGGGTGGTGCCGAGGTGTTTCACTATGAGTAATAACAAGAATTACAATTCACTTTTGGCAATTTTCTCACTCTCTCAGTAAATGAATATAAGTATTACAATTCTTATATCTCTATCTCTTAGTCTGTCTTAGTTCCAATCTGAGTCGAATTGCCCTTTCTTTGTCGTCCTCTATCTCAATATATACACCCCCTTAGAGATGGAGAAGCTCACAGCTTTTTAGCTGTCTTGCCAGCCCACTAAAGCACTTTAAACAGCTTTTGAGCTAAAAGCTGTTTTATTCCTCCCCACTACTGTTAGTGGCCTCGTGGATACTTCACATGACCTCGAGGCATGCTTGTAGGTGAAATAGTGGCCTCATGGCTTCTCCCACTAGGCTGGACATCCACCTAACCGCGATAATATTTTATAATATCAACCTCGGCTGACTTCTCTGCGGGTAGCTCGGCCTCTGTATGTCAAGCCGAGGTTCACCATGCTTTCACCCGAATTAAGATGCCTTCTGAGACTTACCTCGGCCCTACTTAACATAACTCAGCATTATATTACTGTAACACGTAGCACTTCGGGTGACACGTCGGCATCCCCTTGCCACGTGTTGATCCTCAGAAATATATCCCCACAACTGCCCCCTAAGTTCTATTACCTCGGCATACTGAGGTGATGGAACTTACATTGAACTTCTTTCTCGTTCCTCGGCTCAAAATCTTCTAGCCGAGATCATTCACTTCAGGCCGACATGATTTCTTTAAATTCAAATCGGCTTCCATACGCACATGAGCTGTCATGCATCGCGTTACAACTGTTCCGATGTCGTGTTTTATTCTCATTGGTTCGTGCTAATGACGCGCCCAAAAGCTGTCGTTTCACCGCCAATACCGACGCGTCATATAATTATTGCCGCCTCTTGAATTTTTAACAAAACAATTTCTTTTTTCTTTCTTCTTTCACTTTTGCATTTTCGTATCTCCTTTGCTCTCTCTCTTTCTGAAGCCCTTTCTCCTCCAAATCCTCCATTGCTCTTGATCGAAGCTCTGCAACTGCCTCCATTACCATTCCTGTGAAGCTCTCACCGCTATTGCCTCTGTCACCTGACCTCGGCGACGCTCATCTCGGCCTCACCCTTTTTGGTAAGCCATCGTTCCCCTCTTTTCCAGTTCTTGCTTACTCGTTTTCTGAAATTTCTTGCTTCCATTGCTCTGGTTGTTCACTTAAGCATGTATTATTTCATGTTTTTGCACATGTTGTGAACACTCACACTGTTGCACCTCTTGTTCTTGTCGTCTAGCCTTTGTGTTCGTTGATTCTGAAACTTCGATCTTGTTTTTCTGTTTTCCAGATTTTCTGCCATTCTTACTCTTTCTTCGTAGATTTAGGTTTGGGATTTGCTGTAGAACCTCCAGTCCTTAGGAAAAATTGAAACAATTTCTGCCTAGGTTTAGCCGAGGTCCTTAGAACCCTTAGGAATACTCTGTTTCTGTAGCCAAACACTTATAAAGACCATGGGTGTGTGGAAACATAGGGTTGATACCCCCACCAAACTAGAAAACTTTAGGCGAGAATTCTCCATTCCAGATGACGTCCAACTCAGACTAGCTGGGGAGGAGGACTCCATTATGCCCGATGACGATAAAATGCCTTTCCCTGTAGTTGCCTTCGTCCAGTGTGGACTTAGGTTCCCTCTTGATATCCTCTTCCGCGAGGTCCTTAACTACTACAGCCTCAACCCCATGCAACTTACCATAAATGCCTATAGAACCCTTATCGGAATAATAGCTTTAGCTCGGCAGGAGGGTGTTAGAATCACTCTTGCCGATATCCAATATTGTTACACCATGAGTGCCCTTAACCTTAAGGAAAAAGGTTTTGTATATTACCTCAAGCCGAGGTCTACCAAATATAAGATCGTAGCCGAGCTCCCGGACTCCAACAAAGGGGCTCTTGAGGATTATCTTATTGTCACTGGGAACTGGGAATTTGGCCCAGGTGAAGAAGTCCACCTTTTCCCTCTCCCACGAACAGTAAAGGAGGGCAAGGGTAAGAGCCCATCATGAACTACTTAACTGTTGTTTTCTTCAATTTTCCAAAATATTTTATCTGTTTCTCATGTTTTGTTCTGTTTTGCAGACGTTCGCCGACCTCCCAAGGACTTTCGTCAGTCCTACTTCCTCAGGCCTGAACTGAAAAAGCTCTTGGACCTCCCTCTTGAGAAGCGCAAGGCCCCTTTGGTGCTGAACTTCATCCCCACATACACTTCAAAGTTGGCCGACGTCCCAAGAAAGAGGAAGAAGAGCGCCTCTCCATCAACTGCCTCTACTGAACAAGTGGCCTCTACATCAGAGCCCGCCGACCAGCCATCAACTTCGGCTCCAAAGAAACGTCGACGAAGACTGGTTAAGGCAGCTGAGATGAACAAACCACAGAAAAAGGTGCTGAATCTCCTGGCCGACCTGCCAGATGACATGGAACAAGAACCTGCCCAAACAACTACTCAGCCGAAGCCCAAGAGAGTCAAGAAGGCCCAACCCAAGGCCAAGGGTTGGTCTTTGAAGATGAAGATGCTGTGCCGATCTCTCAATTGGCTGAGAAGACTACCTCGGCACCTTCAAAGAGACCTGCTGAGGTCCAACCCCCAAGGTCTGCTGCGGCAAAGAAACAAAAATCGTCCGCCTCAACTGCGGGGTCCAGGGCTGCCAAAGTTCCCTGGGAACCCAAAGTTACTATTGAAGACAGGCCAGTGTACACACACGAAAGTGCAGCCGATGTCAAAATTGGCGTGGCACTTAGCACTGCTGTCCTTCTTGACGGCGACATGGCGAAGAATGAAAAGAAGAGCGGCTATGAGAATTACGCTCTCATGATGCAGCATTCAGTCCAAGTAAGTCTTTAAATTTAACAATTTGCCTTTCGTACTTGTAAAATTCTGAAAATTCTTGTACTAACTTTTGCCTTGTGTTCTTTCAGGCCATCCAACATGCTCATACCTTTTCTATGCAGGCTTTTGAGACTGCGAAGAGGTTAGAGGACATGGAGAAGGAGTTCGCTCATCTCCACAAGCAAAACAGAGCCAATGAATTAAAAATGAAAAGGCTGGAAGATCAGGCCGAGGCGGCCACAAAGGCCCAATCAATTGCTCTTCAAAAGGCTGAGGCTGCTATAAACGTCAAGAAAGTAGCCGAGGCCGAGAGAAAGGAAGCCGAGGCTAAGAGGGCTGAAGCCGAGAAAGAGCTCAGAGATGCTCTAGCCACGAAAAAAGCCGAGGTTGATGCTGCCTACGATCTAGGCATGGCCGACGTCGCTGAAGACTACAAGCTTCAGGTCAAGCAAGCTTGCAACAAAGGATACGTCCTAGGTTGGAATGCTCTGGCCAGAAAGCTTGATCTTCCAGCCGACTCGCCATGGCGCAAGACCGAGGCCCTGCGTCTTCCTTGCCCTCTTCCTCCATCTCCAAGCCAAGCTGAAGATGAATCTGAAGCCGACGCTGAAGATGACGATGAAGCTTTGGTGAGGAAGACCAAATCCCCCCCCGAGATCGACCTGACTGGAGATGAAGAGGTTGAAGCTGCTCCTAAAAAGGTAGACTTCGGCACTTTATCTTCTGACCTTCTTTTAGTGGGGAGAAGTGTTGATGAAACTTTGGCCGAGATCGACGCTGAAGTTGCAGCAGACAAAGTCGCCGAGGTCGTGGCAAATAAAGAACTTGGGGTTCTGGCTGAAAAAGATGCAGAGGATGTGGACCCAAAAGACACCGAGGTGGTTCTTCCAGAGCCTTCCGAGGTTCTAGCCCATCCTTCTGTTCAAGTTGAAGAAGGATAGCCTTGACGCTTTTTGTTTTCTTCTATTTGTACTTTGTTTTCTTTTTTATGTAAGCTCTCTTTTGTGGCCGAAGTGCCTTCTCTGAAACTTGTGAACAAGAATTTTACTTAGGCCACAGTGCCTTTCTTTTATGCAATTGTTTCTTTCTGAATGCTTGTGTCTTCAAATTCTTCTTATTGCTTCTGAATGGTTCTATACTTAGAATATTTTGCATGATTTTCATACTCTTTCTTCTTTGCACAATCTCCTCGGGGTAACATACCTCGGGCATGACACCTGCAAAATTTTACTTCGGCAAGAAACTGTCCTGCATTCTTTCATAAATTTCAACAAGTATAAAACATACACTATTCAATGTTAGTTCTGCAAGCCTTTCCATAGTTTCAACAAACTCAGTCAATTTTACTTGTGAATTTCAACAAATATAAACAGTGAACTTTTCTCCAATTTTAACAAGTGTTTAAACTATATTCTTAACATTTACCTCAACCTGTAAATTTCAACAGATGGTAACACGTCGGCTTAACTTCAATCTGTAATAACTATCCAACCTTCTTGTAAATTACTGCAATCTTCACAAGGATTATCATATCTGACAAACTTTTCTCGAGATGTTTAAACGAATCACAGAATTGCTACAAATTTCAACAAGGTTTAAACAATATACTTAGCTTTCATTTGAACTCAGAATTGTTGCAAATTTCAACAGATGACCACATGTAACTTCAAATTGTAGGCGATAACATCGGCTTCCCTTCAACTTGTAAATTGCTACAAATTTCAACAAGCGAAGAGAAACAAATATCTCGGCTTGACTCCAACTTGTAAATTGCTACAAATTTCAACAAGTGAAGCCAAGGAAGCATCTCGGCTAAACTTCAACTTGTAAATTGCGACAAATTTCAACAAGTGAAGCTAAGCTTTGAAATTGGCCTGACCAACTTGCACACATATGACCTCATGTCGGATTTCAACAAGAATTAATACGACCAATAAACTTTACTCAAGTTATAAACAATGATATACTTGTAAGTTGTCATAAGTTTCAACAAAAATTAAACAATATACATGAACCTGTCAACTGATGTCGGCTGGACTTGGCGCGAAGTTCCATTGATGACAATATCTCGGCTTGACTTCAGCTTGTAAATTGCTACAAATTTCAACAAGTGAAGCCAGGGAATCTTCTCGGCTTAACCTCAACTTGTAAATTGCTACAAATTTCAACAAGTGAGGTCAAGGATTCTTCTCGGCTTAACTTCAACTTGTAAATTGCTACAAATTTCAACAAGCGAAGCTAAGCTTTGTATTCGGTCAAACCAACTTGTAAATTGCTACAAATTTCAACAAGTGGTAGACTTTGTTATTCGGCCAAACCCTACTTGTAAATTGCTACAAATTTCAACAAGGGATAGGCTTTGCTATTCGGCCAAACCAACTTGTAAATTGCTACAAATTTCAACAAGTGGTAGGCTTTGTTATTCGGCCATACCTACTAACATTTGGCAGGCTTTGTTATTCGGCCAAACCCTACTTGTAAATTGCTACAAATTTCAACAAGGGGTAGGCTTTGTTATTCGGCCAAACCCTTACATGTAAATTGCTACAAATTTCAACAAGGGGTAGGCTTTGTTATTCGGCCAAACCCTTACTTGTAAATTGCTACAAATTTCAACAAGGGGTAGGCTTTGTTATTCGGCCATACCTACTAACATTTGGCAGGCTTTGCTATTCGGCCAGACCAACTTGTAAATTGCTACAAATTTCAACAAGTGGTAGGCTTTGTATCTTCTCTGCTCCTTTGCATCTTCTCTGCCCCCAATGTGAACCTGAGTTCCACTTGGGTTCTCATTTTTCAAGTCTTCAAGCATCAATCATATGACATCGGCCAGGAGTATTAATCATCTCAATGGTAGAAAAACTTCAAATTGCAGGTGTTCCAAGGTCTTGGCAATGCTTTGCCATCGTTGTCCTCAAGCCGATATGCTCCATTACCTAGCACCGAGGTAATTCTGTAAGGCCCTTCCCAGTTTGGGCCAAGCTTGCCCTCCCTGGGATCTTTCTTGTTGCCGACCACTTTCCTCAAGACCAGGTCGCCGACCTGAAAATCTCTTGGGTTGACCTTCTTGTTGTATGCTCTGGCAAGTTGTTGCTGGTACACTGCAAGCTGAATTGCAGCCTTCTCTCTTCGTTCTTCTAAAAGATCCAGATCTCGGGCTAAGAGTATGTCATTAGTCCCATTTTCAACTCCACAGGTTCGATCACGGGATGCCGACCTCGATGGAATAGTATACATGCCATATGCCATGGCAAGGAGATTCCCGTTGATCTTCTCGGCGTAGTCAGTATGCCCAAAGCACATTGGGTAATTCATCTACCCACTTCCTTTTCTTTGCTGCAACCTCTTCTTGATTCCGTCGATTACTTTGTTGGAAGCTTCTGCCCATTACTTTGAGGAAACTTGGTGTTGAGAAGTAGTTCTTGATCTTGAATTTTGCACGAAATTCTTGATGAGTTCTTTGTCGGCGGGTTCCGTTATGGCCACAATGGCTCTGGGAATGCCAAATCTGGTGATGATGTTCTTCCATATAAAATTCTTGACATCCACATCTCGGATCTTAGCAAGTGGTTCTGCCTCTATCCACTTTGTGAAGTAATCAGTTGCCACCAGCAAGTATTTTCTCTGGCCTGTTGCTTGGGGAAGTTGGCCGACCAGATCCATGCCCCATTGGGCAAACGGCCAAGGAAATTTGAATCGATTCAGTCATTGCGGTGATGAATGAAAGGTGCAACCCTTTGGCACTGCTCGCACCTCTTTACTTATGTTTCGGCTTCTTTTGGCATGTACGGCCACCAATACCCTGGGGTAATGGCCCTATGGGCTAATGATCTGCCCCCAGTGTGGCTTCCACATATCCCTTCGTAAATTTCATATAAAAATCTTCAACTTGTAAAGGTGTACGCACCTTAAAGGGGTCGATGAAGGACCTTCAGAGATGTCCATCCGAGGTCAAGTTGAACCTTGCGACTTCGGTCGACTTTGTGTGCCTCCTTGCGATCTTCTGGCAGTTTTCCTTCTTTAAGGAATGCAACAATTGCATCCATCCAGCTTGGCCCCATGTCCACGCACATTGCCTCCTGCTTTGTGCTCTGTGGTTCTATGCTCGGGCCCGACATGTAGTCAATCATGATTGGTCTTGCCTTCGATGCGCATTGAACTTGCAGATTATTGCAACGTCGGCGTGGTTGTTATCATCTCGGCTAACTTGAAGAAGCCGGCAGTTATCAAATAGCTCGGCTAATCGGGTAACCTCTTTTGCATATGCCGACATCCTCTCGTCCCTAGCTGCAAATTCTCCTGTAGATTGGTTAACAATTAACTGTGAATCACAAAAAACGATTACCTCGTCGGCTTCTGCTGCTACTGCCAGTTTTAGTCCGGCAATCAATGCTTCGTATTCAGCTTCATTGTTGGAGGCCTTGAACCCCAAACGGATGGATTGTTCTAGTATTTCTCCATCTGGGGATATCAGCAGTACTCCTGCCCCCGCTCCACGTCGGTTTGAACTTCCATCGACAAAGAGTCTGAATGAGTCACCGATGTAGATACTGCATGGTCTAAGCTTTTCCTTTCTTTGATCTGCTGCTGTCGGCCTGGATGCTTCTTGTATGCTGAGACCTGGCTCATCTCGGCTCAAGAGGGGCCGACGTTCGATGGATTCCGGAGTGAATTCTGCCACAAAGTCGGCCAGAACCTGGCCCTTGATTGCTGTTCTTGGCCTGAATTCCAAGTCATATTGGCCCAAGGCCACTGCCCATCTTGCAATTCTACCTGTCAAATCTCCTTGGTGTAACAGGGACTTCAATGGATGCTCTGTTAGTATCACGATCTTGTGTGCTTGGAAGTAATGGTTCAATTTCTTTGAGGCCATGACTAAGGCCAACATTAACTTCTCGATGCAAGTACTTTGTTTCAATGGCTGCTAAGGTCTTACTCACATAGTAGACTGACTTTTGTTCTCCTGCTCTTCTCGGATAAATCTTGCACTTACGCATGTTCTCACACGGTAAATACAAGAACAATTCCTCTCCGACTCGGTGTTGATAATCTTGGAGCCGTGGTCATGTTCTTTTAGATCGGCCAAGCAACTTCACACTCTTGATCCACGAAGTCGGTCTTTTTACGAGTTGAAGAAGGGTTTGCACTTGTACGAACTTGGCTTATGAACTGTTTAGGGTCACGCCTGCCAGTGAGCATTTGAACCTGTTTTGCCGAGGTTGGACTCTGTAAATCCAGAATGGCCCTGATCTGATCTGGGCTGGCCTCTATTCCCCTCCTGGTTACCAAGTACCCCAAAAACTTACCAGATCCAACCCCAAACGCGCACTTTGATGCGTTGAGTCAGAGCCGATATGTTTTCATTATATTGAATACCTCGGCGGTCGGAGATGATTTCCTGGCTCCTTGGTCTTCACGACCATGTCGTCGATGTAGACCTCCACTGTTCGGCCAATCTGTTGTTTGAACATTTTGGTCACCAACCTTTGGTAAGTTGCTCCTGCATTCTTTAATCCAAAGGGCATCACCCTGTCTGATAGGCCCTTCGGTGATGAATCTTTGTCTTCTCCTCATCTGGAGGGTACATGGCTATCTGGTGATAACCTCGGTAGCGTCGAAGCTCATCCTTCCATGCCCGATGTAGCATCCACCGTTGGTCAATCTTTGGCGGAGGAAGTCAGTCTTTGGGACAGGCTTTATTTAGGCTTGTAAAATCGACACAAACCCTCCATTTTCCGTTCTTCTTCTTTACCACCACGGTGTTTGATAGCCATGTTGGGTAATTGACCTCTCTGATGGCCCTGGCTTCTAGAAGTTTGTCAACTTCCTCCTCCACCGCTTCGACGTGTACCAACGTCGGTCTTCTAGCTCGCTGAATCACGGGTTTAGCCGACCTTTCGACGTTCAGTCTGTGGCATGTGACCTCGGGGTCAATGCCAGGCATTTCATAAGGTGTCCAGGCGAACACTTCTATGTTTGCTCTCAAAAAGGCTTCCAGCTCTCTTTCTGCTTCCTCGGATAAGCCTGAGCCGAGAAGAAAAAATCTTTCCTCATCGCCCTCCTGGACGAAAATCTTCTTCAGTGATTCCTCACTCTTTTCGGCTGGCTCCTTGCCGACATCATCCAGGACCTCCATGTCCTCATCTTCAATCTCGGCTTTGGCGGGTTCTCGAACATTGCAGGTAGCCTTCATTGCTGCCATGGAGCAATTCTTTGCCTGCAACTGATCTTCTCTGATTTCTTCAATCCCATGCTCTGTTGGGAACCGCAGAAGTTGGTGCAATGTTGAAGGTACTGCCCCCATTGCATGCAACCATGGTCTGCCCATTATGATGTTATATGGTGAGGGTGTGTCAATCACAACGTACTCGGTCGTGATCTTCTTGGTGCCTGCTTGTACTTCTAAGCTCATTGCCCCTAGTGGCCACGTCGGTGTTCCGTTGAAGCCGACCATCGGGCCAATCGACTGCTCCAGGTCGTCGGGGTGAAGGCCGAGCTCCTTGTAACATCTAACGTACATGATGTCACAAGAGCTTCCTGGATCTATCAAGATTCGCTTTACTTGGCATTCCCCAACCTGGAGGGATACTACCAAGGCATCATTATGTGGCTGCTGAACCATCTCGAGGTCGGCCTCAGTGAAGGTTATCATCTGACCTTGGCAGTCTTCTGGCCGAGGTCTTTTCAGTCCGACCTGGTGCACGTACTGCAAGTGCTTTACTCTTTGGGTTTCTCCCCGGATGTCATTATCATTCACCTTGGAGTGAATTACATTTATTACTCGAGGTTGCGGTGGTGGTGGGGCCGCTCACCGAGGTAATCTTACTGTTCATCTCTCGTTCTAGTTTCATCAACGAGGTCTCTCAAGTGGCCTTGTCTCACCGGATCTTCAAGTGAGCTTTCGTGGCTCTGCAACCTGTGTTGTATGTCCATTTTCATTGTGGTATGAACAATGTCATCAGGGATTTTTCCCCATAAACTCCGGGTTGCCTTCGGTGTTCGAAATAGGGTTTCGGAATCTTTCCTAGGATCTTTGGTATTGGAATTGAACCTTTATTTATTCTTGCTTGTTTAGCCCTCAGCTCTACCTCGGCCTTGTTGAATCCATGGTGACTTCGGCTTTGCTTTGGTGAGCCGCTCCTTTGCTCCTGTTTGACTTGCTTTGATGCCGATGTATCTTCCTCGGCTCTGGCATATTTTTCGATTCTTGCCATGAGTTCTTCCATGTTCTTTGGCAATGTCTTTGCCAAAGATTTCCGTAGTGAACAGTCTTCCTTCAGGCCGTTCTTGAAGGATACAACTGCTACTTCCTGGTTGCATTCGGGTATTCTGTTGAACACCTCGTAGTATCTCTTTGCATAGGCCCTTAGCCCTTCATCCTTGCTGATCTTTAAAGCCATTAGTGCGTCCACCCGTAATGGCTGTAGCTTGTTTGTCACGAACCTGGCCACAAACATCTCGGCCAGACCTTCCCAAGTCTTCACACATCCTTTTGGTAACTTGTGGAACCAATCCGATGCTATTTCCCCAAAGGACGAAGGGAATACTTTGCAGAGCAGAGGCTCATTTCCACTATATAACGCCATCGAGTTCAAAAACAGTCCAACATGGAAGTTAGGATCTGACTTACCGTCATAGATCTGGAACCTCGGCATGCTGAATCTTTTTGGAGCTACAAACTTGTCGATTCTACGAGAATGGTGTCCTCGGCTTGGCGTACGAGGTTACCTCGGCTTCTGGGTTTGGTGCCCTCCTCTTGACATAGTTTCTCAAGTCTTATTTGCGTCTCCACAGGCTCGGCTATCTTTTGATTTGAGCCCCTTGACACCGCTTGCTCTCGGCGTCTTGGTGCGCTTCGTTTTGATCTTTCTCCACGGGTTGTGTCAAAGTAGAAACTGCTTTTTATGCGTCGATGTTCTTTGGGTTCTTGATCCTTGGCATTATACGTTCTCTGTGACTTGCCGACGTCCTCGGAGGACGGGTGAGGGTGCTCCTTGCTCTTAGAGCGTTGCGATGCGTCGGGAGTCGTTGCCCTTTCTTCATTCCGAGCTTGAACTGCTGGGATTGGTGTATCTGGCAGTGGGTATGGTGGCTGCATAACCCTGTTTTGCATCATGAAGTTGACGACCGATTGAAGGTCGGCCAGCTTGTTTGCCAGGTCCTTGACTTCTCCATCCCTCCGTATGCATCGATCCTTCCATATCTGGAGGTTATCCTCCTTGTAATAGCAATCCTGATCCGTCTTCTTCGAAGTATCGTCCTCCTGGACGACGTTTTTGCCCCCATGCCCCTGGCCACGGGTTTGGTCATTGTGGTTGCCTCCTTCGGTGTCCAGGTCAATAGGCCTGTCATTTCCAGCTGGAATGTCACCTCCGATCCTCTCGTTTTGTGCGTTGCTAGCCATCTATTCGTCTATCTTTCCCACAGACGACGCCAAATTGTGTGGGTAATTTTCTCGGTCACACTGCCTATCTTAGTGAGTCAGCAGTAGTAACACAGGCAGAATAGATGGAACAAGCAATAACACAAAGACAAGAAGGATTTACGTGGTTCGGCAATAATTGCCTACGTCCACGGGTGGTGCCGAGGTGTTTCACTATGAGTAATAACAAGAATTACAATTCACTTTTGGCAACTTTCTCACTCTCTCAGTAAATGAATATAAGTATTACAATTCTTATATCTCTATCTCTTAGTCTGTCTTAGTTCCAATCTGAGTCGAATTGCCCTTTCTTTGTCGTCCTCTATCTCAATATATACACCCCCTTAGAGATGGAGAAGCTCACAGCTTTTTTTTGTCTTGCCAAATACTAAAGCACTTTAAACAGCTTTTGAGCTAAAAGCTGTTTTATTCCTCCCCACTACTGTTAGTGGCCTCGTGGATACTTCACATGACCTCGAGGCATGCTTGTAGGTGAAATAGTGGCCTCATGGCTTCTCCCACTAGGCTGGACATCCACCTAACCGCGATAATATTTTATAATATCAACCTCGGCTGACTTCTCTGCGGGTAGCTCGGCCTCTGTATGTCAAGCCGAGGTTCACCATGCTTTCACCCGAATTAAGATGCCTTCTGAGACTTACCTCGGCCCTACTTAACATAACTCAGCATTATATTACTGTAACACGTAGCACTTCGAGTGACACGTCGGCATCCCCTTGCCACGTGTTGATCCTCAGAAATATATCCCCACAACAAGGAAATGGAGTTTATCTTATTGATGCCTTTGAATGAAGGTTGAGTTATCATATCGCCACCGCATGTATGAATCTATCGATAATTGAAAATAGACAATGAATATGGATCTCATCCGAGGAGTCGAGTTTCTTTAATTTGAGGGCGTTACATTCTAACTTTGATCACATCATATTATAACGAAAATGATTATTCAATGATTGGAACATTGCGTGACTCTTCTAGTGTCCAGAAAGTTGCTGCAGCATGCTTGCATTGTATGCATGTGGAAGTATTAATTATCTGGTCAAATTCCACCTAAAGGTAAGGTGGGCTAATCAAGTCAACTCTCTCTGAATGAGAAATTTCATTTTAAAATCCTTCTAATCCCTGAAATTAATTTCCCAAATTGTAATATGTTTTGCTAGTGAGTTGTCATCTTTCTTTTCTTTTTCTTTTTTGGCCAAGTAGTTAGCTATATAATATATAAGTTGTAAGTTGTAATGCATTTCAATATACTCAACTCTGTTCTCTCTCTCTCTCTCTCTCTCTCTCTCTCTCTCTCTCATGTTGATGGAGAAGTTTTACATGGCCTCCCTAGTACTACTACTGCTTCTGCTGGTGCAATTATGGACAATTTCAATGGCCTTTTCATTCTCCAACGACACCGATCTATCGTCTCTCCTTGCCTTCAAGTTTGCAATCAAGATAGATCCCAACAATATGATGAATAACAATTGGGCTGAAAAGTCCAACTTCTGCAATTGGGATGGAGTCTTGTGCAGCCAACAATGGCAAAGAGTCATAGATCTTTTCCTCGGTGGCAATGGCTTTGTAGGCACGCTTTCCCCTCATCTTGGTAACCTCTACTTTCTCTACGAAATCTATCTCAACAACAACAGTTTCTATGGCCAAGTCATTCAAGAGCTCAGTTATTTGCGTCGATTGAAAGTACTCGTATTGCATGAAAACAATTTAGAAGAAGATAACCCTCCAAGTATATACCATTGCCAAAAGCTTGAAGTCATTTCATTAGCACATAACAAGCTTGTTGGAGTGATACCAAAAGAGTTAAGTAGTTTAACCTCCCTCAATGTCCTTTACCTTGAAGGTAACAACTTGACAGGTACATACAATTCCACTTTCTTTCAATAACTGGTCAAACTTAGAATCTTTTAGTTTGGAAAATAACAAATTTCATGGCAACATTCCTAATGAGTTGGCTCAAATTCCCAATTTGAAACATATTAACTTTGGTTATAACTATCTCACCAGTTTGATACCGCCATCGTTATTCAACCTCTCCTCTCTTGAGAAATTTGTTGTTATATCAAATAACCTGTGGGGTCATCTTCCATTTGATACCGGGCTTTGGCTTCCTAATCTTTGTACATTTGACCTTGAGATAAATCAATTTACTGGAAACATCCCTTTGTTTCTGTCCAACTCATCTATGCTCACTTTCTTGAGTCTAATTTACAACCAGTTTACTGGAACAGTACCCACAAGTCTAGGCGACTTGAATCTCAAAATTGGCGGGAAATCAGCTAACTGTAGAACCAAACGGTGGAGAAATTAGTTTTTTGACTGCCTTGACAAGGTCGAGGTCGTTGGAACAGATAACCATAAATGAGAATCCATTTAATGGAGTCTTGCCAGATTCTATTGGGAATTTTTCAAGTTCCCTTCAACAATTTTATGCATTCAGTTGCCAAATAAATGCTCAGACTCCAGAGAGCATTGGTTCCTTAGGAAACTTGATTTCTCTTATTTTGTTTGACAATAATTTGAGCGGAACCATTCCATCTACAATCAAGGGAATGAAAAGGCTGCAAAGGTTGCATCCTGCTGCTAATGAACTTGAAGGACCCATTCCAGAAGAGGTCTGCCATTTGACCAACTTGGGAGAACTTGTTCTCCAGTATAATAACCTTTTTGGACGAATTCCAGGCTGCATTGGAAATCTCAGTCATTTGGAGGCGTTGGTACTTGATTCTAATGCACTAAACTCAACAATACCACTGAGTTTGTGGAGCCTTAATAATCTTTTCTTCTTGAACTTATCATACAATTCATTAAGCCTAGGTCCAAATATTAGATGACGATCAAGACGAACCTTTTGTTCGACGGATTGCAAAGGCAATGCTACCCAAGAAATTCAAAACACCGTCATTCACCCTGTCCGACGGAAAATTGGTACAAGATGGCCGGCTACAACAGTACGTCCGAAAAGGTAACCCAACCAAAGCAATAACCTTGACACAGAATTCACATTCGCTCCGCGTGATCCACATGATATACAACCTGCCAATGTCATCGGCGGTGCACGTGATTCAGTCGAAGTCTAACCCTCAAGAGTAACTCACTCCGACTAAACAGCCCCATGAAGCCAAGGTTATCACTTTCGATGATTCGGATTTGGCCGGAGTAATACTGCCCCACATTGATCCCTTGGTAATTGAGTTACGCGTAAACCGATTCACAGTTGAGCGCGTACTCATTGATCCGGGGAGCACATCGGAGATTATGTACTACAAGACATTCACCAAACTTGGCTTCTTTGAATCGGATATCTCTCCGGCCCCTTACCCCCTATTTGGCTTCAATGCCAATCCAGAGTACCCGTTGGAGAAAATCAGACTTCCCGTTCGAGCAGGTTCCCGAACAGTGGATGTAGGATTCTTGGTCGTCAAGCTACCATCGCCATATAATCTCATCATGGGGCGATCTTGGTTGCATACTATGCGAGCCGTGCCCAACACCTATCATCAGCTGCTCCGCTTCCCAACAGAACGTGGTATTGAGCAAATCCGTGGCTCCCAGAAATCGGCACAAACATGTTATCTCCTCGCTGAGAAAATGCCAAAGGAACTACAGGTGAATTCCATTGAGTTGCCGGATCAAGAAAGCCTCGACGATGTTAGGCGGCCCCCAAATGAAAGACAACAAGACTTAGAATGAGTTCAAATCGATGGAAATCCAGACAAGTTCTTCATGGTCGGCGCCTCCTTGAATCTGGCCGACAGACAGCAGCTAATATCTTTCCTACTCAGCAACCTTGATATCTTTGCATGGACTCCGTACGAGATGCCGGGTATAGATCCGTTAGTTTCACAGCACCATTTGAATGTCGATCCTAAGTGTAAACCGATCATTCAGAAAAGTCGACGGTCAGCCGCAGAGCACATTGCCGCCGTTGTTGAGGAGGTTGACAGGCTACTTGACGCCGAAGCAATTAGGGAAGTGACCTACCCTACATGGCTCTCTAATACAGTGGTGGTAAAGAAGAAAAATGGGACTTGGCGAGTGTGCGTCGACTTCATGGACCTAAACAAAGCCTGCCCAAAGGATTGCTTTCCTCTTCCCAGGACAGACCAGCTTGTAGATGCTACGGCGCGCCATCAGCTTATGAGCTTTCTTGATGCCTATAGAGATTATCATCAAATCGCTATGTATCCGGAGGATCAAGAGAAAACTGCATTCCTCACCCCAAGAGGAACCTATAAGGTAATGCCTTTTGGGTTGAAGAATGCAGGGGCAACCTACCAGAGACTGGTCACCACCATGTTCAAGGAGAAACTCGGCAAAACTATGGAAGTGTACATTGACGATATGGTGGTCAAATCTAAAGAAGAGCAAAATCATATAGCCGATTCGGAAGAGACATTCGGCATCTTACGCAAATATGAAATGAAGTTGAACGCTTCCAAATGTGCGTTTGGTATCGGCTCTGACAAATTCTTGGGCTACATTGTCAACCACAGAGGAATCGAAGCCAACCCAAGGAAAATCACCACAATCCTGGAGCTCGGCTCCCCTCGTTCAGTAAAGGAGGTTCAAAAGTTGATGGAGATGGCTGCCGCACTCAACAGGTTTATCAGCCGGTCCACAGATCGTTGCCGACAATTCTTTCATACACTACGGCAAGGCAAGGCCTTTGAATGGTCCGCTGAGTGCGAAGCCGCTTTCAACGGCCTGAAGACCTACCTCCACTCAGTACCACTCTTGACAACAACCTCTGCTGGGGACCTGCTCATTTTGTACCTGGCAGTTTCTGACTGAGCCGTCAGCACCGTATTGATAAAGGAAGAGTTAGGGGAGCAGCGGCCAGTATATTATGTGAGCAAGGCAATGGTTGACGCCGAAACACACTACCTTCAACTGGAAAAGCTCATTCTAGCCCTAGTTATGGCAGCAAGGAAGCCTATGCATTACTTCTAGGGGCATAGCATTGGGGTGCTGACAGATTATCCCCTCCGATCAGTACTACGCAATGCGGAAGCATCTGGACGTGTTTCAAAGTGGGCTCTGGAACTTGGCTAGTACGATATTCAATTTCTACCCAGAACCTCAATCAAGGGACAGGTGCTTGCCGACTTTATCGCCGAATTCATTGGGGGCCTTGCCGACTTCAAGTCTAATCTCGCCGACTTCAAGTCAGATGAAATTTGACCGAAGCCGAACTGAAGGATTTATGTTGGGGACATCTAGCAGTTGTATTGTGATGGATCGTCCAATCAGCGGGGTAGTAGAGCTGGAGTTGTAATCATGACCCCCGACGGCGCAATAATTGAGCAGGCCGTCAAACTCGGCTTCGAAGCATCAAATAACGAAGCCGAATATGAAGCCCCTTTAGCCGATTCGCGGAACGCGCATATTCTGGGTGCTTGGCGTCTGCTTGTGTTTTGTGACTCAAAATTGGTGATCAATCAGCTAAAGGGGAAGTATGCGGCAAGAAACGACCGTATAGCGGCCTATATAAAAACGGCCAATTCCCTGTTGGCAAGATTTGACCATCATGAGTTGAACCAGATAACACGTGATCAGAACACCCATGCAGATGCCTTGGCTTGCCTAGCCTCCGCAATCAACTCAGAGATTAAATGGACCATCGAAGTATGATTCATCCTAGAGCCAAGCATTGGCCCTTCGAAGGAAGTCCAAATCAACGTTATAGAATCTGCACCAAGTTGGATGGATCCGATTGTTGCATTCCTATCTTCTGAAAAACTCCCAGAGGACAATAAAGAAGCACATAAGCTGCGAAACAAAGCCATATAATACTACCTGGATCTGCAAGGAAGGCTTTATAAAAAGTCACTCTCCGGCCCATATTTGGAATGTGTGTACCCGGACAAAGTCGGGGAGCTTCTAACTGAGATACATGAAGGAAGTTGTGAAGCCCATTCTGGCAGATGCTCTTTGGCCCATTGAGCTATAACGCAGGGGTATTATTGGCCGACAATGAGAGCGGACGCCGAGTGTTATGCAAAAAAGTGTGAACAGTGCCAGAAATTCTCCCCGTTAAACCATCTGCCTGCTGAAGAGTTGAACTCTATCACCAGTCCTTGGCTGTTCGCCCAGTGGGGGCTTGATATCGTAGGGCCATTGCCGAGGGCCCCAGGGAACAAGCGATACTTGATCGTCGCAACAAATTACTTCACAAAATGGGTCGAAGCGGAGGCATTAACACACATTCGAGATGCTGACGTTAAGCACTTTGTGTGGAGGAACATTATAACACGATTCGGCATTCCCAGAGCTCTTATTTCAGACAACGGCACCCAGTTTTATTGTGGCGTATACAGAGAGCTGTGCAGCAAATATGGTATTCGACTTTAGTTTTCTACGCCGACTTACCCCCAAAGCAATGGCCAAGCTGAAGCCTCTAATAAATCCATCTTGGACGGCATCAAGAAGAGGCTGGAGAAAGCCAAAGGCAAATGGGTCGAAGAATTGCCGAGTGTACTATGGGCTCATCGAACTACACCGAGAAGATCGACTGGAGAAACGCTATTTGCCCTATGCTTTGGAACCCAAGCAATCTTACCCCTAGAGATCGACCACCCGACACTCAAGTTGTAAGTTTTTTATACGGGCCGAAACGATATGATGCTGGCTTTGGATTTGATTCTAATCGAAGAACGAAGAGACCGAGCCCTTGCGTCCATGGCACGATACCAGCAGCAACTGGCAAAGTCGTATAATCAATGGGTTCAGCTGCGTCGCTACACACCAGGAGAATTGGTCCTGAAGAAGGTGCTTCCAGCTAAAAGGAAACCGGCCGACGAAAAATAGGGGTCCTAACTAGGACGGCCCCTACCAGATTGATTCGATCGCCTGAGTAGGGGCATATCGGCTCAAAGACATGTCAGGAAGGAGTTTGCCACGGCCCTGGAATTCCACGCATTTACGCAAATTTTATCATTAACCCGGCTTGTGGGACATATCAGCTCAAAGACATGATGCTTGTTCCGAACTGTTCGTTATGTACATCTCTTTTTCTGTAATACAAAGATTCTCATTCACCTGCTACAGAATCTATTTCAAAGATGTTCTGATTAAAGCCTCCGGATTCGGAGCGCCCTTCTTGGATATCACGATTGGCCAATTAAAGTCTCCGGATTCGGAGCCCCATCGGCGAATGACGTCCTTGGGCCGATTAAAGCCTCCGAATTCGGAGCGCCCTTCGTGGATATCATGATTGGCCAATTAAAGTCTCCGGATTCGGAGCCCTATCGGCGAATGTCGCCCTTGGGCCGATCAAGCCTCCGGATTCAAAGCGCCCTTCGTGGATATCACGATTGGCCAATTAAAGTCTCCGGATTCGGAGCCCCATCGGCAAATGATGTCTTTAGGCCGATTAAAGCCTTCGGATTCGGAGCGCCCTTCGTGGATATCACGATTGGCCAATTAAAGTCTCCGGATTCGGAGCCCCATCGGCGAATGACGTCCTTGGGCCGATCAAGCCTCCGGATTCGGAGCACCCTTCGTGGATATCACGATTGGCCAATTAAAGTCTTCGGATTCGGAGCCCCATCGGCGAATGACGTCTTTGGGCCGATCAATGAACCCTTCGGGTCGTGCGTAACACAGTGATGTCGATTAAATCAGGCCGAACAATGTCCATTCAATCGTCTGAAATACGTTTATTCAAATATTTATATAATAAAACGCATGGAAGCACGTGTGTGCCGAACAAAACTTATAAAATAAAATGCTTTTTTATTCGACCAACCAATAATCACATAATCTTAGACGCAATCCGCGTTTGAACATTTATAACGAATATTTTTATTCGGCGTCTCCCTCATCATCGCTCTTTTCAACTTCGAAGACGGAAATGGGCAAATGATCACGATGATCCAGACCACATAAGTTGAAATCAACACCCTTTGCTCGGAGAGCCTCTGCGGCCTAAAGAGCCGTGATCCAACCATGCTTAAAGCCGCGATTCTCGCATCGGCAGACCCCCTCAGCAAGTGTCTCTTTCGTTTTGTCGATCCCAACCTTCTGGCCAGCATAGAAACCCTGCTCATAACCCTTGGCGCTTGCATTTGCTACGACAAACATGTTTTTCGTATCTCTGTCGATGATGGCATGACTCAATAGTCATTGGGTCACCCTCTCGTCCACAATCGGGTTAGATTGACCCGCCGTATGCGGATCGATGACTTTAACCTTCCTAAGCTCCCTAAGCTTGCCCTCCGTCTTCTTCGCACTGCGGACCCGTTCGTCTATTTTCTCCATCTCTTGCTGCGCGGTGCACAGATGCATGCCGACTTCGTAGGCGGTGTACAGCTCCTTCACTGCCCCATGATATACCTTCTCGAAACACTTCGAAATCTCGTCGTCTAACCATCGATTGTTGGACTTCCGGTGGAAAGATCTGTCGAGCGAACTCGACCGCTACACCCGGATCATTGATGATGGAATCTGCCTCAGTCATCGGTTTATTCCCCACGAACATTGCAAAACTCAATGGTCGTGGCGTCGCGTCTGACTCATTCCTCAGTCGTGGTCGCGGGGAGCTCCCCCGTTGATGCTTCTCTCTTCGGGGTGATCTGCTTCGACGGCTTGAAGGTTGACGTTTTTTGCTTTCCTTGGACATCTTTCCTCCCGTACGTGTTGGCTCGCTGCTGCGATTCATCGCAGTATCTAGCTCAGCCAGCGTTCGTCCATCTCCTCTGCTATTGAAGAACAGTCTGTTTGACATTTGCCCTCGCCCCAAGCTAGTTCAAATCGAGTCTGAATAAGAATAAGTAGACCCACTGGCACAAACTCACCCCATTTATTCGTAGGCATGCAGCGACCCCGAGGTAATTTCATTAACGCTTTTGGCAGTCTCCAAACGACGCATGCCGATTGATATGTGCCACAGCCACTTCATGTACTGATTTTTGGCTTGTTAAAACGGCTTAGTTATCTAAACGACAATTATGGAAGAATGCCTTGAAGTCCATGCACTGGCTGGGGCAAGGGCAGATTTATTAATCTAACCGGCCGAATATCTTAGCTCCATGCCGATTGATATGTGCCACAGCCACTTCATGTACTGATTTTTGGCTTGTTAAAACGGCTTAGTTATCTAAACGGCAATTATGGAAGAATGCCTTGAAGTCCATGCACTGGCTGGGGCAAGGACAGATTTATTAATCTAACCGGCCGAGCATCTTAGCCCCATGCCGATTGATATGTGCCACAGCCACTTCATGTATTGATTTTTGGCTTGTTAAAGCTTGCTTAGTTATCTAAATGGCAATTATGGGAGAATGCCTTGAAGTCCATGCACTGGCTGGGGCAAGGGCAGATTTATTAATCTAACCGGCCGAGCATCTTGGCCTCATGCCAATATATGTGCCACAGCCACTTCATGTACTGATTTTTGGCTTTTTAAACAGCTTAACTATCTAAACGGCCTAATCATCTAGTCGACAAGTAGACAAAACGTTTAATCCAAAACAGCAACCAAACAATTCCGTTCATTAGTAACAACAAAGTTCAAAATGAATTTTCATTAAGTAAATTGGGCACAAATTGTAACCATTTTACATATAAAAATTACTAGACAAAAGTTGTAAAAAGCTGAAAATTACATGCAAATCCTAAAACAAAAACAAGAGCCACCCAAATTAGCCCTCGGAGTCAGACTCAACGGCTCAACATCCACTTGCTCATATGGAATTAGCGTAGCCAATGTCACATGAGCAGCAGCAAGGGCTTTGAGCCAGCCATGTTTAAATCCCCGATTCTCAAATTTGGGCACTTCATCTACATATTCATCAAAAGCAGATTTTTTCCCAGCATCGAATGCGCTGGAAGCCTTCAGGTTGGCTGTTTCCTTCGCTGCTTTCATCTCTTCCAACCTAGCCTCCAAGTTAGAGATCGCTTCCTGGGCCAATTTAAGCGCGTTGTCACTCGCATCAGCCCTCTTCTCAACGACTGATCTCAATTCTTTAGCATTGCAGGCTCTCTCCATCCCAGCCTCAGCACGGGCGCCCTCCGTCTGTGCCCTACTCCTTTGGCCCTCAACCTCTGTTTGTAAATGGCCAATTAACTCGACGGCATCGTGATAGCGATGGCCCATGTCGGCTATCCTTCCAACAGCCTGCGAAACAGGAAGTTGGAAACAAAATAATATTTGCGTAAAGAGAAAAGACAAAGTGCAGATATATACCAAAAGAGCCGATTGCGCGGCCAACCCAATTGCAACCAGATCAAGCTCTGCCCGAAAAGCCGCCTTGTCAGTAGGCAATGAAACGGACGTCGCCAAGCTGAGGGCAATCGCTGGATCTTTGATCACCAAAGCGTCGAAGGAGATTGGCGTATTTTTTTATTTTTGCCTGAATAACAAAAGGTACAATCACATCCGACTCCTCCAAACGAGGTCGTTTGTTGGCACGGTCTTCTTCTGAGCCGGCCTCAACATCGGCAGGGCGCTTCTCCACCCTTTGCTCAGCTTCTACACTTGCTTGCACAAAAGGTTCCGCCTCGGTACTTCCGGTCTTTGTCGCCCCCTCAATAATAGGCAATGAGGACTGGGACTAAGATTCGACAGCCCGAATCTCCTCCGCCCTTCGCCGTGCGGCCATCCTTTCTGCGTTCGCCTTCTTGACAAGTTTAGTGAGGCTCAACCCAGACATATCTTCTGGGAACACGCCAGGAAGGTCCTCCAGACCGTGAAAAATATTGTCAAGCGGACGGTCCTCTCGACCCAAGATGGAGGGAGGATCAGCCGAATTGAGGCCGGCTTCTTCAAATGCTAACTACAAAGCCTCGTCAACCTCAGTTTTCGAATTGGTCTGACTCGATGGCCTCAGCCACTTCCGGTCGTTTCGAATCTGATCCCTCGCAACCGACTTGCCTCAAATTTTTGAAATCAGTTAAAATAAGGGCGATAAGAAACTCCTCACCCTTCGGAAGTGGGATGTTTTCCGCCACCGAAAAGGTCATATAAGTCGGCTTGTAGCGGAGCAGAACGTGGGTCGCCCTCCCCTTCAAGACTCGGTTTCGAATACTTGAGCGATCAATTTTTTTCGATTTGAAGGACGGCGTCGTCGGTCGAGGTCAAGACTTTCTTCAAATCATTTCCTGCAAAAGCAAAACCATGAGGTCCCGAAAATAAAGTTTTATAAATACAAGAAGTAAATTAATAAAAGAAGATACTTGGCCACCTGGTTTGCCCCTCCGTCTAGGAATGGGATCAAGGCGATCCTTGCCTTCGCCGAATTCCCAATTTCCTTAGACGACGACCATAACATCATCGACTCGCTTCCCAAAGCTGGAAAGCATAGTCATTAGTTGATGGTCGGTGTCTTTGGTCCTAAGGAAATAACGCCCGTGCCGACCAGAAGACTTGGCCAAGGCATAGCAATGCCGAATAGCGGGAATGCCAAGGTTAAGCCCAAGGCGGCGGTTTAGTGCGATAATCCCCATCACGACCCTAAAGAAGTTGACGTTGGGTTGGGAAGGGATTAAACCCCAATGGCAAAGCACGGCCCTAAGGAGTGGGTGAAGGGGGAAACGGACCCCACCCTCTGCGATTGATAGAAGATAGAAGACGATCGTAGTTTCATCAATTCTCTCAATATCGAGGGTGCCGTCTGCCACAAATGACAGACGGACGTCATCAGGAATGGAAAAATGGCGTCGTAAGCCAGAAATTCGATCTGGTGAGAGGAGATCTTTTAAATGTTTCGCCATCCCCTCCAGCCAATAGGATTATGCTAAGCTAAAAATAAAAAAAAAACAAAGCAGAGAATAAGAGAACTTATAAGAGGCGAAGGAGATAGAGAAGAGTAGGAAGTTGCAGAGGTAGTTCGAAAGGCAGTCCAGGGACGGGCATCTAAAAACGTGTATGCATTTGAAAAGACGTCGAAATTTCAAATCACAATAAATAGAAGTGTACGAAGAGGCGGGAAGTTGAAATGATAACCGAGAAGCGTGTGTACAGACATTTGCGTTGGAATACGGTCAGTCGCCGAAGTTCAGCTCTGACTTTTCGAGTTCGAAGCCAAACACTCCAGCCAACTGTCGTTAGTGGAGTGCTTGGGGGGCAATTGTGGGGGCCGAGATTCGGGAGTCGTAGAGATTTCGGATAGTTGAATCTGGGAGAGTCAAGGTTCGAAGCACTCGGCAATTGGCTCGAAAGCTCAAATCCAATCCTACTCAGCCAAATAACTGATTAAGCAAGGGGCCAAGTGAAGATCGGTCCATTATAAAATGTGCCGAATATGAGGTGGGGAATGGATCTAATCCCGATGCCCAAAGAAGAAAAGATATAAATAGGAGAAACATCAGCTAGAATGAGGTATGTGAAAATTGTTCTGCTTAACTTAGAATATAAGCATTCTTGATTGTAGATACTGACTTGTCCATCGGAGTGCTAATTCCGGCACTCCCGACCGGAGTGTTTATTCCTTTTTAGATGACCAGAAGAGGATCACGAGCGTTCCTCAAGATCAGAAGAGTATTTCCAAACCACTTCTCCACAGTATGCGTGGGTAAGGTAAGCTTTTACGTTTCTATTTTTTTATAGAAATTTAGTGGAATGATTTGTAAGTGAATGATGTTACCTCATTTGTGGTATTATTGGTGTGGTGTTTGTTCCTTTTTGTAGTGTTCGTCCCAATTGTAACATTGACATTACAACATTGATAGTAATTAACATCCAAACGTAACACTAATGTAACACATAAAAAAACTCCTTATTGTACTTTTCTCAAATGTAACAGTCCAAAAAAACTTCTTAGTGTAACACTCTAAAGTAACACATAAAAAAATTTCTTATTATAACACTCTAACGTAACATACAAAAAAACTTCTTAGTGTATTTTTTCCAAACGTAACACTAATATATAACATATAAAAAAAAAACTCCTTAATGTAACACTCTAATGTAACACACAAAAACTCCTTAGTGTAACACTCTAACGTAACATACAAAAAAAAAAATTCTTGATGTACTTTTTCCAAATGTAACACTCTAATATAATACTCTAAAAAAACTCTTTAGTATAACATTTTAATGTAACACACAAAAACTTCTTACTGTAACATTTTAATATAATATTCTAAAAAAACTTCTTAGTTTAACACTTTAATATAACACACAAAGACTCCTTAGTGTAACATTCTAATGTAACACACAAAAAAACTTCTTAGTGTACTTTTTTTTTAAACGTAATACTTCAACATAGCATTCTAAAAAAAATTCCTTATTGTAACATTTTAATATAACACACAAAAAAACTCTTTGGTGCATTTTTTCCAAATATAACGCTCCAATGTAACCCAAAAAAAAAAATTTCTTACTGTATTTTTTCCAAACATAACAATCCAATGTAACACTAAAAAAACAAAAAAAGAATTTGAGATTCTTCAAACCATTCTAAAAGGAGTACAAATATTCCTTAGTAAGTTTTGAATAAATGTATAACTTCAAACTGTGAGTGTTACGTTTGAAAAAAGTACACTAAGAAGTTTTTTTTAGTGCTTTTGTGTGTTACATTGGAGTATGTTACATTGGAGTGTTACGTTTGGGATTACATTGATTGAAATGTTACGTTTTGGAAAAGTACACTAAGGAATTTATTTATTTATTTACATTGTAGCATTAAGTTTGGAAAAAATACACCAAAGAATTTTTTTTAAGTGTTACGTTATTACATTTGAAAAAAGTACACCAAAAAGTTTTTGAGTGTATTATATTGAAGTGTTACGTTATTGGAGTGTTACATTGGAGTATTACATTTTGAAAAAAATCATTTTTATCCCTAAAAATTAAACTAAAACATGTAAGTGACAACCTTTTTATGTAATTTTCACTTTAATTGGACCTTTGAGTTTATAAGAAAAAAGATAGGACTAAATCATTCACAATATCACATTTTGAAATTTACTGGTGTTTCATCCTTAATTTTTGAGTGATAATAAAAGGGGGGAAAAAAAATGAAATTTCCTCTTTCTAATTCCGCAAACTCGTGTTGAGCATAACATGTGCATAGTAGCCAAAAACAGTGTTTTCTTCACTTGTGCTCTCTTTGGCTATAGGGACTTTTTTTATTTTATATAAAATGGTTGTGTTTTTCTCAACTAATTGGATTTATTGTCCTCATTTCGAAATTGGAAAATGCTAGACCCAAAAAATTTTATGAAAGGATTTTATAAAAGAATTTACTAAATAAATATATGAGTGGAATCCACACTCTGTATTTGATAGATTTTTTAGTAAATTTTTTTTATATCCCAAACATTGTGGGATAAATTTGCCCATATAATACAAGGGGTAGTCATTTACAAAAAGTTAATTTTATTCAAACACTACAATAAAACATCATTTATACATTTCAGATATGAATTTTGAAATAAATATCAAATGTTTGGACATATATTTCTAAACAAAAACCGGTTGTTCAAATATAAACAAATATATGTGAACAATTCAGTTTTGTTCCAACATAAATGTTGTGTACTATTTTCTGTGAGGTGTGAACAGAATACGCACCTTATAACACATTTTTTCAGTAAATATTAAATATTTTTATAACAAATATTATGTACAAAAATTTGTGATTCAAAAAAAAAAAAAAAAAATCAAATAGGCATATTTGTGGTAATATTATGCAGTTCTATGGTTCAAAAATGTTTCGATAAAAACAATGCGTAACATTACCATGAAAGTGCAAAAATATATTTTTTAATCGCAAAATAAAATTACATAAACATTAGTTACAAATATATATGAAGTATATTTATAAAAAAAAAAAATACATACGCAACATGTATTAAAAAAAAAAAAAGCATAAAAAGCAGCATAAACTACATCCCCAGTCGAAGGGATTTCCCACAAATGGTCTGTCGAGAGAGGAAACAACTAGGCATATTATTGTCCATTTGCTAAATGCATTCTAACAAGTCTCTGGTAGACATACTCACAAACCATCTACAGAAAAAGAAAATTTTAATTACCAAGTTCATTCACATACATCATGGCAACATTCCTGAGAAGATCAAATACAGAATAGGGCAATATTCATCTATGGCCTGTGGAACATAACTATAGTCCATGGCCACATGAAGGACAGTAGTGTACTACTAGTAACATGCTAAAAGAGTCCAATTGAAAACTAGATTACATATGACAATATTTTCAACCAATACAGACCAAGTTCTTAAAAACTCATCCATGCATTCACCTTCTTCTCCTTCAATAGTAATGTACCTTCCTCTTGAATCAGTAAGATTTTCTTTTCTCTTCTTTCATTTTCCTTTCCCGCCTTTTTCACTTTTGGGAAAGCATGGAAAAGGAAAGTTCAGTAAAAATTATCCCATGGACGGCCCTGCACATTCATCACCTGTTCTTTCAGTTTCAACAGAGCACCAAAATTAAGATACCCAAAAGAAAAGGTTCCATCGCAAACTCTCCTTCAACGTTTCTTAACATAATACACATTTTTGCAGAGATGATACATTCAGCAGAATAAACAGATTATGATCTTACTATTTCTCAGGTATCCCTGGATGCATAAGAAAAGAAAAGAAAAGAAAAGAAAAGAAAAGAAAATTAGAAGAGGTATTATGCTTCATTAGATGCACACCCCATGGATCCATTGGTCATGTAGATCCTCACCGTGAAGGCCACCAAATGTGATAGAACCCTGCAACAATATTATAGCAATTTTAGAAAACTACGCAATCCCTACTTTTCAACTAGCCCTTCACTGATTTAGGAGTTACTTGACCACCGCTTCCTCCATTTGCATTAAATCCGGTGATAGGCATGGATTGTTGAGCAAAATCTAATAACAGCTTCCTCTGTTGCTCGTCAGTGTGTGGAAGACTAGCACGTAGAAGTTCGACAGGCATTTCCTTGCTTATGGCTCTCGTGGTCTCAGAATCAATAATCTCACTGCTCGGCTGGCCGTGTGTGTATATCGATTGCACTAAACTATCATATTTACTAACACAATACTTGGTCAGGAGACCAAAGAACGCATCAAACGAGGCCTGCCAAAGGGCAGGGTTGGGTATGCTACAGTTACTAGCAGCACGAGGATCAGTCAACAGTTTGGTTGCCCTTTCGAGAACAGATATTAAAATAACCGAGGCCCCATCCCCAGCAGGGCTTCCAAGGGGACGGAGTGGTGGTTGCTCCGCTGAACAAACTACCGCAGCAAGACAAGCACTAAGCGCATTAAGATCCATCCCATTAACACATGTCGAAACTGTCTTCACAAGATTAGTAATCGTCTCAGCTGCCCCTGAATCAGCAGGAAGACCACCAAACAAAAACCTCAAATGACGGAAGATAGCCATGCAAACAATTCGGGCAAGCTCTCCGCCGGGGAAGAGAAGTTTAAGGTACCTAGAAAGGAGCTTGCGACCCTTTGCAAGAGAAACTAATCGTAGGAACACAATGTCATCTTTGGGGGCCAACCCAACTGAGGAACTTTTTCCAAGTGGGTCAACAAGCTGAAGTGAGGCAGCCAAGCCTTCCAACAGGATCTGTCGCCTCCGCCTAAGCTGAGTTCCACCATCTTGTGGCTGACTAAATTGTAGGAGCCGGTCAATGTCGTCTATGTCAAGAAGAAGACAAATTCCATCTTCGATGGTGATTCTAGCTGCAAGCATTGGTTCCTGTTCTAATGGCTTTTCAGAAACTTGCTCAGCACTGCCATTGCCAGAAGCAGAGGAAGGAGGGTCAACTTCTAGGAGAGGACGTGGCCTACGTATTGAAGAGAAGGAGACCCTCCCAAGGGCATCAACTTGGAGATGTGGAAGTGAGTCTGCACTGTTACGAGATCGAGAAGTAAGCTCTTTTGGATGGATTGGGCAGAAACGATGTTTTGATCCCAATTCAGTAGCTTTTTTTGCAAGACGAGCTTGGTGATAATAATCATCTACATATGGATCATTTCCATGTGTGGCAGCATGCTGCATTCTAAGAATACTCTCTATCTCCTCAGATGTCATATACTTCGATCTGAACTGAGGGCAACCACTATCAGTCTTCTGGTTACTAGTATCAGAACCTTGTTGAGAGAGACGGATATTCTGTCTACCTCTTTGTGATGATTTAAGTCTTTGATCTCTCATATCCACCAACCCATATTTACTCAAATGTGCAGGCGAAGAAGTAAGGGCATTAAATACTTGGGATTGCATTGCTGAGAAATGAGCTAAAGATGGTTGAACTGGAAGATGCATTCTTTGCTGTTGCAGCTGCTGCTGTGATGGAAGTAACTGTGAAGATAATAACCCTTTCTGGTAAGAGAATTGTTGTTGCGAAATATTGTTTAAGTGATTGGAATGGTCCCCATGAAACATGCCAGCATGGTTGGCCCAGTGGTTCTGTGATCGGCTGTTAATAGAAAGACCAGAAGGGTCCAACTGAGCCATATTTCCACCATAATGCAACCCATGAGGTAAGCCGGCCAAATGTAGATTAGAGCTAGATAAAGGAGAAAAGTTTGGAGCAGAAAAGGGTAACTGATGACCTCCGGTATGAGAAAAAATATTTAGGTGATGTGATTGGTTGCGTGGTGAAGCCTGTTGAGATCTGCCACCAGGTGGAGGGAAAGAGGTAAAAGATGATTTGGGTACCAAAATAGGTTCACTGGAAAAGTGTTGCTGCTGTTGTTGCTGCTGTTGTTGCTGCAGAGGATATGACGATGTTCTGTACAAGGGTTTTGTTTCTGCAATACGCACTGAATTATGTGGCTGTGATGACCATCGTTTGCCTTCTTGGGAACTTTGTGTGTCATATATATGCGGATCTAACCAGTCAGGGAAATCTGCCTCCTGTGACCATTCAGCCGCAGATGAACCTGCAGGTAATCTCAGTTAACAGAGGACAAGAAAACAAGCTCAAGGAATTAAAGATTAACAATGACTCAATCAAAGAAAATCACCTTTGTGAATTTTTTAAGTGCCCCAAACAGGGGAATAAATGAATCATTAGATGCGAACAGAAAGAAGCTACAATTCACATACCATGACTGTTCAATAGGTATTTTATTAATCATATCATGATCCTATTAATATGCTTTTATGTATTTCATTGCTTTTTATTTCTTTTCAAATTTCAAGAATGGTATGGAGAATGGCACACAGCCACACACACACAAGCGCATGTGCACATGCACACACACACGCACCCACATAGAATCCTTGTATATTTACCTCCATCAGATGTCTCCAGGAAGCAAATGCTTCATGTATTTCATTGCTTTATTTCTTCATAACAATCAACAATGTTCTGGACAAGAATGCACACATGCATTCCATGTAGAGCCTTTATTGATAGATACTATATATTCATTTTTATCAGACGTCTCCAAGGAAGCAAAGTAAAACAGGTTCAATATCACGAGACTGAAATATAATTTGAGCTCTTTACAACATAAATTAAACAAATCAAATATATTCAACAAAAGAGTAAGTAATAGTAGTGATTCAATGATCCAAAGTAAAGACCACGGTTTAGTAATAATAAGCAATTTTGAAAGAACAATAGCAAGAAGAAATTAGGGAAATAGCAAATCAGTGGGACAGTGGATAAGTAATTGCACTATAGATGGAATCTTTTGTGGTGCAACTCTGACACACAGGGTGGACTTGCACCATGCACACAAAACTTGCACCATCATGAAAATGAAAATATTGTTTCACTCACTGAAATGCAATTTCCCCGAAGAAATTCAGTGGACACTGAAAGACTTGATTTCGGGGTATCGGTAGCAACAAAACTGATGAAAATTTACTGCCCTGATTGTTAAATTTAATCTAATGTAATTTTCTATTTGAATCGGAGTGGTTAGGGTATGCCCTACAAAGCACGGTACTACTAAAAAGTTTCAGTGTCCATCTCTCGGACATCTGTCGAACGCCGACACCAACCCCAATACATGTCGGACACACATCCAAAAGTGTCTTACTATTTTATTGATTTTTTAGACCCATAAACAATTTCAGACTCTCAAGGTACATGAGTGTCCATTGCTTAGAAACACAAAAAACACAGAGATCTAGACACAAGTGTGTTTAAAAAAAAAAAAAAAAAAAAACCCCTCAAGAATCAATGATTAAATTCAAAACAATGTGGATTTATACCTATTAATCCCTCCACCGTGTTTTTTGATTTTTGGAATCCTCAAGCAAAAAGCTTCCAATTTGTTACGTCTTTTTAAAATAGATATTAAAATATTTTGTTTACACTTCATTTCCAACGTATCAAATTTAAAATTTGTCGAAAATAACTATATAGTCAATGAATAAAATCAAAATATTGTGGAGTAGTCCCTAGGGCTTTTTTATTTTAGAAACCCTAAAACCTAAAAGTTTCAATTTGTTTAGTGATGGAGCTTTTTAAAATAGAAAATAAGACATTCTGTTCACACCTCTTTTCCAAAATATAAAATATAGAAAATGATTTCTTTGTATTTCGATGTAGTAAAATTTATGTCTTACTAACATTAAATTAATTGTTAATATTTTCATGTATACATTATTTTTCGCAGCATCCCTTTCATGTCTATGGCCTTATTTTTTTTTTCTTTATTTTTTTTTTTCCAAAATTATTGTCAGTGTGTATATATCTGTCATGTGAGGAAAAATGTTTAGGTAACCCCTTGGTTGTTTTTGTATTGGCAATTTCATTCCAATATCATTGTAGGGTTAGTTGGGTCTTGAGTATGTTTCATAGTAAAACATCAAGAAGCCAACTTCAGCTTCAAGCCTGGATCGTACAAACATAATCCACTTTGTTGAAGAGATAAAATTTATGTATTGTATTAGCATCATTTAGGGAGTTTTGTCTAGATTAGTCCTTTGGGTTGGTTTGTTTAGAGAGTTCTTGGCCATAGTTTAGTTTTGGACAATAGGCTAGATCAATTATTGGGTACAACTTTTAGGACCCATACACTTCGTTCGTTATTGAGCCTTGTACATTGGGCTAGTTTCACTTCACCTTGTATACTTCAAGAGAAATGCACATTTGAACACAGAAACAACTTCGTTCGAACAAGACAACCATCTCTTGCAATTGGCTAAACAATTCTTTACCATCTTTGTATACTTCACTTTACCATCTTTGTAACCAAACAATTCTAACCTTATTGGTCACCTCCATGTTTATAACCAAACAATCCTTCCCCCTCTCTATTCCCTCTCTCTGCACCACCATCCCCTACTAACTCACTCTCTCTATCACCACAAAACCCTCCATCACCATTCAAATTCCACTCACCATATCAATAATTTCTCTCAACAATTTCAAAGTTACAGCATATAATACATATATGCAAGTATTCATGTACACATTTGTATCAACACATTTTGAACGATGTGGTTTACTATGGAGGGTTTGGGCAAGAAGATCTGGATCAGCTATTCAAGGCAATGCAATCAAATTAAAAAGGATAGTGCTCTAGATTTATGCCCTTCACAGAGGGGGGCGACAAGTCTAATAGTTCAGCAAATCATAGTTCAACATCAGATTGGACAACAAAGACAACCATCTATTGTAATTGGCTAGTTGGATGTTATCAATCTAGTCTTCCTCCAGCACATCCGCTTTGATATTGCAGTATAATTTTCTTTAAGGTAAATTACACTAGCCTTAGGGAGGTGGAGGCGATGGTTGGTGGTTTATGACAAATGAAGCGGAGGTGGTGAGTAGTAGGTGAGGCAGAGGTGTGATGGCAGTGGGTGGCAAGAGAAGAGGGAGGTTGAGTGCTGTGGTGTTGATGTGTGGCGACAGTGGCTGGTGGTGATGATGGATGGCGGCAGCATAGTGGTGAATCTGCAGTACCTCTCTCTCTCTCTCAACAAACATCAGCAACACCTCCAATCATCATTACAACAATCATCTTTTTTTAAGCTATTCGCTTTCCTCTACCATTGAATTGTGGCTGTTTGTTTGGTAGATTTTATACTTAGTAATTTAGTATCCATTCCTCTGGTTATTGGTTGATTGTGTCGAGATGTAGAGATGAAATGGTGTGGTTGCTGCCCGTGAGCCTATGGTTGCTGCCCGTGGGGGTTGTTCAGCGGTGGAGGTCTGGGTTAATTTTATTATAAAAATAAAATAAAATAAAATAAGAAGAAGAAGAAAACAGCCTATCATTCCCAGTGGTTGATGGAGACAACGATGATGCAAGTGTGTTAGTAAGAACTTGTGCCACCGAGAGCTTCGGTTTTGAGGTAGGTTTGATAATGAAAACCATCATGATTTTGTCAGGTGGTAGTGGTCGGTAGCAAAGCTGTGGGTGAGCGGTGGCTGTATGATGAATTTGGTTGTGTTCAATCCTTGTATTGCCAAAATGTTTAATTCTATGGATTTTCAACGGTGGTTATGATGAATGTTCAGGTTTTGGTGACCCACCATGATGGCGGCAAACAATGATCACTTGAAATAAAGGTGGTTGGATAGTGGTTGCGGTGGTTGTTGGGTACAAAATATATGTTGCAGCAGTATAGCTCAGGAGAAGGCAATTGTTCACAAAATCACATTTTTTAATAGAAGACTTCATCAAGTAACCCAAATCATATGAATAGACCAAGTTGGAATAAACTGCACAATTGCACATGTAATTTAGATTGCAATGCTCAATGCATATCAATGTGAGAATGATATAAGCTACCGACTTACCATTAAATTGAGCATGATTAGAGGAACATTAGCATCAGGGTGGTCAGTTCATATGCTTTTATTGACTAGTAAAGTGTAGAATCAAGTAAGATGTGAATGCAAGAATGCCATCATTATCTTTTAAAAGTAAAGAAAATACCACTGCATGTTTAAGCCTAAAGACTATTTAAACCATACATGACAGTGGGCAGCAAATGAGCACCTGTTGGTCATTTTAATCACAATATAACTAGAAGTGGGGGGAAAAAATTAATAGCACTAAAAATTGAAACCATTTCTATCAGGTTCATCAAGGCTCCCACAATAGGATAATATAACCCAAATATAAGCAACAATGGATGTACTTACTTTCCCTCGAAATTGATCCAGATCCTCGATCACCAATTACACCAGGATGTCTTGGTCCAGTAACAACTTTGTTCAACTGCACAATAGAACTTATCTAAAACTGGAAGAAGAAAAATATAATCTGAGTGATGATGCTGTTGATGATGATGATGACAACTAAGCAACCATAAGATTATGGATGTGTTATATAGAACTTTTGGTATGTCACATGCTACAAGGGTGATTATTGTCACATAAATATTACTAACTGTTTTTTTTTAACCAAAGTGGCCCACTCAATGTTTTAGGTAACTGTTTCTCTCCACTGTCTTTCTCATTAGATCAGTTACATCTTCACAAATCCCACATGAAGTGGAATACTTGAAATCAAATTATTTACAAGGATGAAATTCTCATTATGCCATTAACCGATTAAAACTTGGGGCATTTACACATAAGTTCCATTTTGTGAACTTATAATCCATTAAGTCCTCAATAAAATTTTGTGCTCCTTCAGGTTCTATTAATTTTTAATAGACGAAATTACCCTTCAAACAATCATTGGGAGGTCAGTGTGCTGATAGCCAACATCAAGACCACAGCATCTCTTAGAGGTCCCTCTTTCTCTTGGAGTCCAAGAACGACCAATTAGGTGGAGCATTGGATAGCCACCAAATTTCTCAGAGGAGAGTTGGCTCTAAATTGGATGGTGGACCCCACGTTACCTTTATTTTCTCTTGTTAGTCATGATTTTCCTTAATCTGTATGCCTTAGGGCCTTTCTTTGTTAAAAAAAATAATAATAATGGTTGTTCATCATTTGTAATTGTTTATAAAAGAGTATGGTGATATGACATTTATTTTGACTTTCAAAACTTCAAAACATCATAATTTCTACAATAGTCAGTTATCAAAATAAATGTCTATCAAATTGACTAAGAAATTTAGGTGCAAAATTAAGTAATTTCTCAATTTTTTTCAGTTTTAAAATTGAGAATATTATCAGTTTTTAAATTGGAAAAAACTAATAATCTTTGTTTTAAAACTAAAAAAAAAAAAAAAAGAACTGAGAAATTTCTCAAAAACTAATAATATTCTTAGTTAATATTGGAAAAAAAAACTTAGAAGTTTCTCAATTTTACTAGATAGTTTCGCAAACTGATAAATTGTTAGTTTTTTATAGCTAAAAAATAATATTTTATTTTTATAAAATTTTATATTCAATATTGGTCTTATTTAATAGATCTCATTGTGTAGACTCCAAAAATATAATTTTTATTAAAAATAACTGTGTATAATAAAAGTTATGAAGTTTTTAAATTTTGAAAAAACAAAACAAAAGTAAATGCCATATTAGAAATACCCATTTGAATAAGAGAAATTATCTAGTGCTTTTGAGGCATGGTTAGGTTGTCACCAAAAGATTTGTGATTGGTGGAGAAGATAGGGCATAAGACATAATGCTTGGTGATTGGTGGATAACATTGTCATGAGGTGTGCACTTGTAACACCTAATAATTTTTTATTAGCACTCAATGGATTGATGCTTCTCAATTCCTTCAACTTTTTAATAAGGATAAAATGGACATAAATACATAAATATTTTGAAAATAGGACTTCATGGGTTCAAAACAATGAAAGAGGACTTAATGGGACACCAACCTTACCAATAGGGCTTTTAAGTAATTAACCCTAAAAAATTCTCATATCGCTATTGCTTTAAAGAAGGGAAACTCCAAAATGGTGGTCTACCTTTGTAAGTATTGATAGAACTAAGATGACCATGTTAGGCAACCCCGACCTATCTTTAAGTATCTTACATGGACTCTGAAATAAATCAAATATCTGTGCCAGACACCTAACACTTGGACAAGAGTGACGCATATCCGTCTAATACTTTTCATCAAACACTACTTATATATTTATATTTAACAACACTATTCTCATATGCATATATTGTTGTCTAATTGCTATAAAATCAGTAAAATGTCTTTTTGACATTGTATGTTACATTTAATACCATTTTATCTCACGTAATAAATTCATAATATTAAAAATAACTTTTTTCCCGAGTCCACATACCCCTATATTTGAGATTTGAAGGGCATACCCTTATATTTAAGATTTGATGGGTCCGATCTCTAGATACACAACCACACCCAACACCCGTACCCGCACCCGCACCCGCACCCAAGTCCATGTAACATAGACCATGATATCCCCATGAACTCTCTTTAGATGAATAAAAAGGGCAACCTTTAAGTCAAAGACATTCCATTTTTAGCTTTGATTGAAGCATAGCTTCGGATTCGACTGCTTGTGAATCCAAAGTCAGAAATCATATAACAGTTAATATATAGGAGTAGCAATATTCACTAGGTATGTTTAGGGAACCCATTTATTTCAAAAAGCCTAAAACTCTATATAAATAGTACATGAAGAACCTCTAGATCCCTCACATACGTTGATCATTGATGGGTTGGATGGTGGTCGATTGGGTTAAGGATAATGCAATGCATCAATTTATATTATGTGAAGTGCCAATAACAATAACTTTTCAAATACATGAATCAGTAACAAAAAGGAATTTACTAATAAAGGAAAGAGAGAACAAAGTGAGAACAACGAGTCCTCTTACAACCATAAAGGAAAAGAAAATCACTATCAAGCATTTCTATAACGATTCCGGTTTTGACCTGACCATTTTCATGCTCTTGGATCCGGATTCCATACCTCAAGTGTTGTTTGTACCCTTTTCATTCTTGTTGTTAGTTGAGTTTTGTTGTGAGGAATTATTGGTTGTGTTTGAAATAGGTTGGGAGTTAATTTTTTCAATAAAGTTGTTGTATGTTTCACTTCTGGTTAACTCGAGCGATGCTTTGGTCGCTCGAGCGGTCTTCGAGATCTCTCAGCATTTTTGCAAGTCTGTAAAACTTCAGAGAATGGGTGATCTTCGCTCGAGCAGTTTTTTCTTCGCTTGAGCGATATTTTGCAAGTCTGAACTTTTGGGAGGGGGGTCATTATGCACTTGAGTGATATTTTGGTCACTCGAGCGGTATCACTTATTGTATCTGATGCTCAAACAGTAGTTTGGTCGCTCGAACTGTCTGTAATATATCAGTTTCCGGAAAAAGGGATTTTTGTCACTTTTTCACTTCCTCTCTCTAAAACACCTCCCCATTCTCTCTCTAGTTCCTCCCCATTTGATAGGACTTAAAACTTGGTTTTGGTTTGGTTTGGTTTGGTTTCTCTCTTTACTTCCTGCTTAAAACCTCAAATACACCCTCACCCATTGATTTCTCCACCATAGTTCCTTGGAGAAAAAGGTATAACTCATTGGAAGCTTCGTTTTAATCAGAGTGGATCGGTCTGGTAAAACTTCCACCCTTACTCACTTCATCTTCTACTCTTAAGGTAGAGATTTCTTCAACCTTTGGTATGATTTTTAACTTAATTATTTGCTCTTAGAAAAGGTTTAGTGATTTGAAAATTTTGCGTTATATCTAGAGTTTGATTTTGAAATATAAAAGAGGGATTTTCCGAATAAATTCTTGAGAGAGGGTGTGAGAGCGTGTATATTGTTGGATTGTGTTGAAATTTTGGAAACTTCCTTAAATGAGATTTTGAAAATCATTAATGTTTGGTTTATAAAAGTAAAAGAAAAGATGTTAGGTTTAAAAAGATAAGAAGAATGCATCTGTAGATGATGAGAGCGGAGTTGGATATTTATCATCACTTTCATTTTGAAATTTATGAGATTTTATCTATTGTTGAAAAATTATCTGTTGAGTGTAAATATCCGTTTTGGGCTATCAGTGAAGGATAATTTGATTATTGTAGAAATTGTATGAGAATTAGGTTACATTGAAACTAATTACTCATACATCTTGTATCGAGCATTGTTTCATACTTGAACATTGAAAATATGTTGTTTTTGAGAAAAAAAAAGGTATATACCTTGGTAAATCTAGTTAGGGCGTGTGGTTTGTTATTTATATTGTTGGCATGTGTGTCCTCGGTGAAAGTCCAAAAACCCACGCGGTTAGATGCCGATCCTTCCAGTTAGTACCGGTAAAATAACTTTGGTAGTGCTTATATAGCCTACTGGCAGATGTACCTAAAGATTGCCAATGTTTTCTATCTACTGCCCTGTTTTCTGATATAAAAGTGTATTTTTCATGAATTGAAATATATTGATAATAGCATTGCATTGTTTTGAGATGGAAAAGTATAATGTTTGGCAAAAGACATGCATATGCATTCACCTTATGATTTCATTAAGTTTCATACATAGTGTTAAGGTATCTCTATTGAGTTTTAGCTCACCCTATGTGGAAAACAAGGTGCTCATGATATGCCTCCACTAAGGACTTATAGCTTGGGTGTGAAGCTGAAGGCTCATTTTTGTTTCTTTGTTGTAATTATCTTTGTTACAAGCCTCAGGCTTTTTAATTGTTTTGGACTTAATCCATCTTGTTGTAACCAAGCAATGTCTTGGAAAGATGTAATTATTAGGGTATAAACTTATCTGTATTATCTTTTATTACGGTTCACTTATATATGGCATATGCTATAGATTCAGGATCTAAGATTTATGAATGTATACTCGCATTTGATATCTTTTGTACGGTAAAAAAATATAAATAAAGGCTTAATATTTCGCATGTCTATGTTTTCTATTGGATATCATGAGGTGGGTTGTCGCTATTGTTTTGGGGTGTTACACTTTCAAAAGAAGAAAACCAAGAATCACAAACAGCTCTCCAATCCTTGGATATCAAAAGGAGCGGAAACCCTATAAATGGAGGAGAATTATAGGTCCAAAACAAAGCTAAATGACACGCTTTAAATGGAACTGTCTCTTCTTTCTGCAGTATTAGTTCCAAACTGGAACTAACAACAATAACTTATGTGCATTGTTCCTTGCCTCACACACATGTTTTCACCCTTTGTAATATTTTTTCCCACAAATGGTCATCACTAAAAAGCTTCCGATTGCTGCCAGAGGCCAGGGTACTTTCTGTATTGAATAAGTACGGTGTTGTGGTATTTCCAGTAGGGTGAGATCAGCTTAGGAGTGCCTGTAATTATTTCCACGACTAACATGACAAAATCAAATTGCCAATACATTTTAAGTTTTTGTGCTTATTGCATACTTACAAGTCAACATCAAATACTAGTAATTTTACTGGTAGGTTAGGTTTCATACTTGATCCACGCTAGTGCGAGATCATGAGTGACTGTATGTCAATGTTAAATCACTGACTACAACATAGCAACAATAGCATAGTGCAAATAGTTGGTCACGAGGTGGTGTGGAGCCTTCTAGGAAGACGGTAAGCCCTGAGCTGATAAGGGACAACCAGTGGTGGAGGGTGGAGGGTGACGGTGCATGAGGTCTTAGATGGTGAGAGAGTGTGGTAGTGGAGGTTCAAGCATTTAGACTATAGACTCTCTCTGACCAGTCAAGGTGCTGATCCCACCCCAAGGGAAGAGGGACAATGAACCATGAAAAACCTACAACTGGTTATCCCCCATGTTAGATGGACTCAGACAAAGTATCAGGCACGAGCAAAGTTTTTAAGGGCGAATGCGTACCTCAAGGCGTCTTACCCTTCATGAGGAGAGGCGTAAGCCTCAGAGTGGAGTAAGCCTCGAAGCATTGAGGTGTAAGCATTTCAAATTTCAAATTTTAATATTTGGTAAATAAATTAAACATTTTAAAATAGTAAAAAAAATAAAATATAAAGGTGTAAATACGTTTCTCCTTAAAGTTTTAAACATTCTACTACATAAAAGGAAGTTCTCCTTCACTGAAAGTGAAATTGATATTCTTGACTTTAGTAATTGAGCTTCTCACTTAACCATTAACTGTGTTTTTTTTTTTTTTTATTGATCATATACTTAATTTTCCTTGTACAATATAGTTGCAAAAAAGATTTCTTTTTATTTTTTTATGTTCAAACAATCTAATAGACTAAGTTTAACAAAAGTCCAAGGCAACCTCGGCATATGCGTACTCCTCACATGGTTATGTGCAAAAAGCGTACAAAGCGCACTTAAGACGCATGTCTCAAATTGTAATGCGCAGGCCTTTGGAGAGTAATGCCTAAAAATCAAAGCCTTAATGCGTTTTACCTTAGCCTCAAGGCGAGGCGAGCATCGAAGCGAGTCTCAGGAAAGTCTTTTAAAACTCTGGGCGTGAGTGCGTGTCTAAGGACAGATATCCAAAAGTTGGATATGGGAAAGGGAATGCATCATAGACAAATTTTAAATAAGATGTAAATTATATAGAAATGAGCTTGAAATTAAATAAAATTTAGAAAAAATAAGAAATTTCTATCAATCATCTATGTATGAAGCTAGAAATGTTCCTTTACTAACAAATGTGAGTTTCTTCAAAAATTGTAAAAAATAAAAATAAAAAATTAGAGAATTCAAGTGTCCAAATAGGATACGGGTGCCATATACATATCCTACACCCTTATCCTTTTCATTTCTGGTGTACACAAGTACTTTGAAAGAAGAGTCCATATAACATGGGTAATCTCAAGCAGGGGTCATGAATCATGAGTTCTACTCCTAACTTAGGCAAGTACTGGTAACATCAGGGTGCCTTTCAGAAAACAAACATATAAGAGGTCGAAGGACCCGCTCGAAGTCTTGGACAAACACACAACATGGAGGGCATGCTCAGCCAAAGAGTGAGCATGCCCAATACATTTTATGAATTTTGTAGAGAGCAGCATAGAAGAGGACACTTGCGATGAGACTTGCTTGATTGAGTTACCGAGTGTGTCTTCTCAAGAGATGGTTGTCCTTGATTTCAGAAGCTTTGAGTAACTGAGTGTGTCGTCTCAGTCCAATGGGAGGGTGTGCTACACGCAATTTAGAGATGGTTGTCCTCTAAGAAGCACGGGTGCGGGTACGAGTACGGTACGGGTACGAGTACGGGTATGCCGATACGGCAAAATCTCAAAAAAGTAGGATACGGGTACGGCTGCGGCTGCGGTACGCCAATAAATATATATATATTTTATTATATATGATAAAAATTATAATTTATAAAATTTATTATATATATTATATATGATCAATTATATTATATATTATACATGATCAATTACATTATATACTTATTATATTATATATTATATAGATGACCAATTTTTATTATATTATTATATATTATATATATTACCAATTATATTATATATCTTATATTATATATATTATATTATATATTTGTTAGGGAAGAGAGCAGAGAAGCAGAAGATCGAGAGACGAAGAGAGAGAACAAGAGCACAGAGGCGACGAAGAGAGCAGAGGCGAGAGAGCAACAGTGAGCAGAAGATCTCTTCAATTCCATCAGGTTCGATCGATCAACTATCAGGTTCGATCAACTATCAAGTTCGATCAGAGACGAAGTCGATCGATGTGTTTATCAGGTTCCATCAGAGACGAAGACGAAGACGATCGATCAACTATCAGGTTCGATCTCTTCCATCTCCTCTGTCTCTCTCTCGATTCCCTCTATAGATGTGTTTATCTCTCTCTCTCTCTATGTATACATGTAGTTTTTGAGTATTTCTTACCCATGGCGCACTGCAGACCCCTTTGGCGTATCACAGTACGCACGTGCACCCTTAGCATCACACGCATCTGCAGTACTGCGTGCACTCAGACGGCAACATTTCAGGCATACCCGTGCTTCATAGGTTGTCCTTGATTTCCAAAGCTTGACACTAAAAGGCACCTTTGGCACACTATTCTTGATCGATATAGCTCGACCCTAGAGAGGTGTATAGAATATAACAATTTCACTAATTGAATTTAGATAAGAGAAACTTATTACCAACACCTTACTAAAGGAAGCTTAAACTTCTCACCACTCATCGACACGAAAGAATTATGCTGAGACTGAGACCAACTTCTCCGCAGATCTTTTCTTCAACATCACATTTAGATCAAAATTGCACCAATAATTACAATATTTTTCATTTAAATTCTTAAACTTCAACCATAACAAATATCAGAACCTTACTTGCTAGATGTCATCTTTGAAGAAAGGAATCTATCAGTTATCACTATAATGCAAACTGCAAAGACTAATGGATACATCTGATGGTTGGCATCAAACCAGCGAAAATGACAACAGCAGTTAAAATCAATAAATATTTAATTGCTAAAAGCATTCTACTAACAAAATAATAAAACTGGATATTCAAATGACAGAGGAAATGAGAACGATAAAAATTAAATATTTACTGCCTGAACATCCCAGGTGTTATGGAAGCTAACCTTTGAAAATGTACTTGTCAGATCATCAATATCAGATAAGGATCCAATGCCTGATCCCTAATACGAACAAGAATAAACAAAATCAGAGACAACAGACTATGAGTACAGAAATAAATAATAAATTGTATACCAGCATTCATATTAAAGGTCACCCATGAAACTAATGTTTCAGAAGATAAAAAAAGATATGGTCATTGAAGACAAGAAATGTTTTTTTTTTTCCTTCCTTTTTCATTGTGATATCTCACTCCCTACTCTCTTCTATTTCTTACATATCATTTAAAACTACCACATCTTTTGGTCACCTAAACCGCATCTTTCCAATGAAATCTGCAACAAACTCACAAAGAAGAACCAACTTAATCCTCTTGGAGCTAACCCTCTCAACCAAATAACTACATTGAAAAAAAATGAAACATAGCAACAGATATCTCAACTATTCCTCCACAGCTCCATAATATATATTGGAATCCTATTTGCTTAGACCACTCAGACTTCTTAAAAACCATTGTTGTACCATAGACTACATAAGTTTGGCATGAGTCAAAAAAGATAAAAAGTCAAAAAGTCACTATCCTATTTAAGTCACATCACCTCTTTAACACATCGCTTCAAACCCAACCCAAACTCAACCCATATTTCATAAAAAGTCAAAAGTGCACTTATTTAGTCTTCCCAAATCAAAATCTACATCTCTTGCCATCTTCCTCAAATGCATAGCATTAACTTTCCTCCAAATTACAGTCATTTGCCACCAAGCTAATCCTTAAAATCCTCTACCTCACATTTCATTTTGTTTTGGAGTCAAAAGATTAAAGAAGAATTTAAAGCTCCAACTCAAAACTCTTGATGTATAAAAATGTATAGTTTGTCACTGCCATGACAACCTCTGTACCTCACACTCGTGCAACTAGAAAAAGAATTGTTATCCAATGTAGACCTAGACCTTCATCAATTTTACAGAACTCCAAAGCTTCTAACACCCCCTTTAAATTAGCAGCTACAACCATGCCATGTACCCCAAAGTTAAAGGACCCAAACTGCATTCCATCTAATTTAAGCCTCCAAGTGCTATTGTCTCTAAAAGACTCTTATGCAAATGATACACATTTGACCTGCTCTGCTCTTTCCTATTCATTTTCTCAGCATCAATAATCATTCTTCTATCATGGTTTAATTTATTCTAAGCATATGCTAAGCTATGAAAACTTACATATACATCTATATTTTATCCCCTCTGTTAGTCACAATGATGAGGTTTCTATGTCTAGCTCAATTCCCCAAATAGGACAACCCTCGCTAACTTTGTTTTCTTTCCTTCATTATCTCCTTCATTCTACTAACAAGCCTCATTACTTTCTTTTTAACATCTAGCTCCTTTACTTCCCTTACAGCCTAGCCTCCTTCACGCCTCCGTTTTCAAAAACCTCACTCCACTTGCTTAAGTCCATATTCAACGACCACCACCCACTGACCACCACCAAAACCCTTCTCCTACAACAACCAAAATATGAATATGACCTAACACCAGCTAAGGATAAATGGGCTGCACACTTTCTGAAAATGCTCATCCAAACTTTTCAAAACAAAAGCTTCTCTCCTCGACGTAGAAAAAGAAGACATTAATTATTCAGTTGGATGAATTATCCTCCCCCAAGTGTAAGGCCAACAAATCTTTAGAGTAAATGAACTCCCAAATTCCTCCCTTAAAACTAAAAACATTCTTTGGTGTCCTTTCTTTTGTATGGAAATTGAATCACATCAAAGTCTACAACAGTTCACCAATGACGTTCCATGTAGCCACCACCTCCCTTAACTGATCCCCCCCCCCCCAAAAAAAAAAAAATCATCCACTACCCTATGTGAACTTGAAAAGGCCCTAGAAATGCCAGGCCCCACAATTGAAAATGAACACTCCACAAATCTACCTCCCAACACAATTAAAACAATCTCATTAGTGACTAACAACCTCCTACTCCTTTGTAAATATCTTCAAGGAAAGCCTCATTCTTCGGAATATTCAACCCCTTGACAATTCATGAACTTATTTAAAGCTTCACGGAGAAACAATCAGCAACTCCCTTTCTTTCCTAGTAAGCCTTTGTACCTTCTTGGTAGTGAATGTCATACAGCTCTTCCAAGTTCCACTAAATGATTGAATTCTTCAACATCATCTAATTTGCTGGATCCCAGCCCCTCTAGCACATCCTCCTCCTATAAAGTCTCTATAGCCCCTCTTTATGCTTCAAAGTCTCATTTTATCCTCCTCGAAGTTCTCAAATATCACTTGTAGAAGGCATCAAAGTCCCTAAGTTTAATGCCTAAAGCAAGACTGACTTCTTTCTTCACCTTCATGTATTCCAATCACAACACAATAGTATCGTACCTTGAAGGTGATCACATCACAACTGGAGTGGTCCAAGTGGACTCTACTAGAGGATAACACTTCCATATAGCCTAGGAGTGGATTTGTCTCCACCTTAAACTTCTACTATTAAACAAGAATATTACAAATTCTTCGAAACTTGCAAGGCAACTGAACAGAACTGTACATGGAACTTGAGCGATGCATAGGTTCTACACTTCTGCTTACAAGATATACCAAAAAAGCAACATTAAAGAAAAAAATGTTGCTAACACTAAAAGTGAGGACCAGTAAAACCAGCATGCTAAGAAAAAAGTAGAAGAACAACTAATGCTCAAAAAGAGATTCACATATAGCCAAACCTGAAGAGCCTCAGCCTCACAAGCAATGTAAACAATATCAATTACTTAAACCACACTTCAAATAGTATTTGATACAAGGTTGTTAAAATCAGGATCCTACGTTGGATCGTTGGAGGTGTTTATAGGATCGGATCGTAGAATTAGATCGAGAATCGTAAGATCCTACCGAAAAAAACAAATTACATAATAATTTAATTTAAATAAATATTTCTCAAAAAGTATACACAAAATGAGCCTCTATTCTATTAAAAAGAAGTGAAGATATTGTGAAAAATATAATACTCCATGTAAAATGTACATATAATATTATACAATAGAAAACTCGATTGCAAAAGTTTTGTATTTCATCAAAAAAGAAGGTGAAGAAGAAGAATTCTATAACAAAATACTTTACAATCTACAATAATGCATAAAAAGTGAAGAAAAATATTTAACAAAGTTGGATATGAAAATAGATTAAGAACTCAAAAAAGCAGCTTAACCAAATGATAAGGTTTGTTGTTAGCATCCCTAGTGGAGCGGATTCGACTCACAAAAATAATCTCTCCAAAAATTGGGACAAAGTTGCAATCATCTTACCCTCTTTAGACTCCGCTAAAGCTAAGTTTGTTTTTCCGACTAGTTAATTTTCTTAATTACCGCAATATTTGAATGTTTGTTTCCTAATTTATTGTTCTTAGTCTATTTGATTCAATACTACTTAATTTTTATTATTTATTTTGATCACATAGATTGGTATTTAGACAACAAACATAAAATTTACAATAAAATATGTCATACAATACAAAACAAGGCTTGTAAATTGGATCGGATTCGGATCGGGATTCCACAATCCTATAAGATCCCATTACTAGGATCGAAAGATCCTACCTACATGAAATTTTTTACACGATCCGGATCGATTGTATTCAAATAAATCGTAAGATCCGGATCGGGATTCTGATAACCATGATTTGATAGTAAGATTTATAATAAACAAACCTTACCTCTTCCTTATCAAAGAGATGGTACTCATCATCACCATACCCAATAACTGGAATGTCATCTTCCAAACCCCCAACTCAACTTCCTCCACAGCTTCTTGACCAAAAATGCATACTGTGATGCATTAAAGAGTGCATTTTCTGCATGAAAAGTAAAACAAGTACATAACGTCAAATCAAAAGACAAAACTGTTCACATTCACAGTACATGCCATCACAGAAATCCAAGACATAGAAGTTAGTCAAAGAAAACCTTTGTCCATAAGATCAAGTGAAAGCCTGCGAAAAAAGTTGATGTATATGCAAATCAAAATATAAAAAATCAGCAGCGACATAAATCAGGTGTACATAACAAAAGTATTTATATGGGATAATTCAATTAAGAAATCAAATAGAACAAACATCTTAACCATTACCATATTCATGCACTTGTTGTGCAAGTGGTCTCTGTTGATCAAAACAAAAGGATAATCGTAATAGGCTAGAGACATTTTGTCAACAAGCTTTCTGAGAGCCCTATTCATGCATTTATTGTTCAAGGTTTCTTCTGCTAAAATTTTGTCAACAAGCCCGGTTTGAGAATAGGCTATTTTAGTTGGCTATTTAACTTTTTAAGAAAAGACGTACAAAAAAATAGAGAGAGTAATGTTGATGTGATATAGGGTGTTTTTTTTATTGGCTATTATAGCCTGGGATGAGCTATTTTAGCTCATCCCAAACACCCCCAAGGTTTCCAAGAGCCCTATTCATATACTTGCATCGAGGAGACCAATTTGCTCTTGTTGGAGTAGAGCTCATACCAAATCTTTTACCAGGCCCATATAAGGAGTTCCTACAGTCAAGGTTCTAAGGACACCGTAGTTTGAGAGGTACGGCGCCTGCCACCTAAGCGTTCAGTACTCCAAGTGTGTGATTGACCTCAAATCCATCTTGCTATGTTAAACTACTACCAGAATGTGTAGGATGTTCTATTGCAGAGCGTGGGGTGACGGACCCTCAAGGCTCCGTTGTTGAATCATTAATATATCCAATCCAAAAAGGTTAGAAGTATGCTCGTTCAAAGAAGTCTCAGTGCAATGTCCAAAGACTTCAACGACCTCGTTGCCACTAGGAGCAAGTTGCCCTTCATGAGAGGCAATGATTACGAGTTGGTTCTTCGATGAAGCCACAATCAATGAATACCACTCTTTCCCGGAGGAGTATTGTGTGTAAGGATAAACAAGTTACGCATCGGAAGGTGCCATCTAGGAAGATGGCAAACACTGGTATGGTTGGAGAACACTAGATGTGGGAGAGGAGAACCAAGGACAATCCTAGTATAGAGAAAAGGTGGCAATGATGCACCAGAAGAGCAATAATAATATGTGTGGAGATGGATGTGTTGATCCCCTTTGTGTAGGTTGGCGCTAGAGAGAAACCAGCTTTGTCGAGGACACGAGCATGACCCTCTTGCTAGACAAAATCGAGAGAAGCATGGTCAACTCTGCAACCTCTGTTGTAGATCTCAATGAGTGCATCACACAAGTCAAGGTGTAGGTACGATACATCTCTTTTTGAGTGTATCAAGTAGCGAAAAGATAGTAGGTATTATATGACTTCCAATGCCTTAGGTCTCGGTCAAAAAGCCTCTCTCTGTAAGACAGGTATTGGCACACCTTACCCTCGAGTGGGGAGCTCGACGAGTTCTTGGATGAACCTTAGGTCCTAGCCTCCAATCCACAAGTCCTCTGATGTTTTTGAGTGAATACATGGCCCTTGCTCCCAGCCCAAGTATAAGGAATCTAATACGTGCTTAAATAATTACATTTAAGCCCCCTAAAGTAAATTTGTTAAGTTGTCGATTTTGGTTACTTGATGTATTCTAATGCATTTTTATTTTTTGTAATTTTTGGAGTTCATGACGCTAAAATGCTATTAATTTGGAGATTTTGAAAGCTTGATGGAAAATATAATTGAAGCCTAAATCAAGTCAAAGAAATGAAGTTAAGAAATTTCAAAAGAGCTAACAAGTTACCCTTTTTGTGCTCAAGCACAGTGTTTGAGTGCTTGATCATTTAAGTTACTGGAGAGAAAAGGATTGTGTTTGTGTGCTCGAGCTCAAATGTGACGTGCTCAAGCACAATCCAACTTATAATTCACATTTAATCCTAGGTATAAACCAAAATTAAATGCCATATTAAATAACTAATTTTAAAATCATGCAAATAAAAGAAAAGTCCATTGAAACTAACTGCACCTATATAAAAAAAAAAAAATTACTATTCCGGCTGAAGGATAGCTTCGTTACATGCTAGGTACGTTTAGGGTACAGAAAAAATTACGAAGACAATTGGTGCATACTTCATATACCCAGTAACAGAAGTACCAAGCAAAGTACGAGTACGGTATTTTATTGAAGTACCCATGCTTCATAGATTGGCAATGTACAGAACCCATCAGCTATTTGTACCTAGGAGGTGACAGACATGACACTCTTGCTTGCAGCCCCATAACTACCCACTCTTGCTTCAAGCGAACCACAGTAGTTCTCTTCAATTTCAAAATCATCATCACCAATCTCAAATTCCAATTGCCTTTGAATATATTCTATATTATCCAGATTTCTACCATTGGATTGGGTTGAATATTGGGTGGGGACCCAACTTCTACCAAGCTAGAATGAAAATCTTCAAGAGAAAATTTGGATGAACCTCAATTGTTTCTTAATTTCTTACCCATTTTCAATGAGGAAAAATTTGAAAGCAATTGGGGAAAGGGAGCATTCACTGGAACTAAGAACCCTAGCTATATATATATATATATATATTCATCTATTAATACAAATAGCTGAAATGAGCATTGTGCTGTCGCCAGCAATAACCTCTTACTCATCGCCGACCTACCCATAGATCAAATCCCCAATCTTTGGTAGGCTTCGCAGCTGTAGAGGTAGAAGTTGGAAGATCGATTCGGTGCTTGATCAACCCAACTATCGCGAAATCAAGGTACAACGTTCCTGACTATTCCAGCTAAAGCTAGAAATCAAGAAAGCAATAAAGACAATTTTTTTCAAAAACCCTAAGATTTGTCTCTCGAATTGATTTTGTATACAGATATAGTGGAAATATAGAAGCTACAAACCGAGAATCTGAACCAAACATGAAGAATTTGAATGCTATTTCACAATATATACATAAAATGTTGCATACAAAGCTAGAGAGAGAGAACGATAGAGACCTGGTGAAGGAAGCATGATCAACGAGCAATTGAGTTTTGATTCCCAATCAGAAGTGGTTGACTTTGTATCAGTAACGAATTGTAAGTGTACTTATAACCCTAGCTCTCTACGATTCTCTTTGTAAATTATTAGAAAGGTCCGGTTCACATTAGACCGGTAATGGCACTGCCTCCGGTTCGAAACAATCTATATTGGATAAATTACAGTCATGTCTTGTCTATCTTTGAATTTACATTTCACCCCTTTTATTTTTTAAAATACCACTTGTGTACCTTTGAAATTACAGTATCATCCATTTTATTGTTGATAATTCCACTGAGCTGCTTTGCTGGATAACGCCGTTTAAAGGCAAATTTTCGTATTTGCCTTTGTCAAATTTTGTAAATTAGTTCAATTAAATTTTAGGATAAATTATAAATATACCCCTAAAATTTGGTTAAAATACGAACTACCCTCGGGATTTTAAAAATTACATCACACATCTTCAAGTTTCTAATTACATAAAAATTGGTCATTTTATTAATAAATTATTAAATCAATTAACAATTTAAAAGTTGGTTTGAGAATAAGTTATTTTAGTAACTTTTTTGCTAAAACAATATATGAAAAAACTAGCTTGCTTGGGATTTTTTTTGACTTTTTACCCAAAATAAATGCAAAAAATTAGAAAGGCAATGAAATTTTTGACTTTTTTATATAGTTCTTTGGTTTTTTAGCTTTTCTAATGACTTTTTAATTTTTTTGCTATTATAGAGTGTTCCCAAACCAAGCCTTAATGACATCAAAAATATATTTCAATTAACAATGCAGACAATTTTATTATTGTATAGGGTAGCAATTAAAATTTTATTTTTTACGCTATACATTAAATGAAAAATTTTGACAAATGGTATTTGTAATTTTCAAAATCACATGGAGCAATTTGTATTTTAAATAAATCTCGGGAGGTGTATTTATAATTTTTCCTAAATTTTATTAAAGGTTATTTACACAAAGACTCACTAAAATTATTAAGAAGTATCATTTTGACCTCCTAAACTATAAAAACATACAAATGGAACCCCCTAAATTATTGAGTAATATCACTTTACCCCCTAAACTATAAAAGCGTACAAATCGATCCCATAAACTATAAAAACGTACAAATTGCACCCTTAACGGAAGGGATCAAAATAAAATATGTTAATAATTTATACAAAAATAAATAAATAAATTATGGTTTTAATAGGATTAATTCAAAATAGTCATATTTTTGTCAAGGTGTAAGTAACATATGTGTCTCACGTCACAACTTTCACTTACACCATATACAGACCCACTTCACTTCTATGAAAATTGCAATTATTTTGGAATCTAGATCCTCCAGAGTAATTTTTTGTAGACTAGTCTTAGAGCAATTTTTTGTATAGTGGGAATTTTTTTTTAAAAATGATTGTCAATACTATTTTTTTAGCACAATAGTAAGTTGAACAAACAATAGTATTGACAATCACTTTAAAAAAATCTCAATCATTCAAAAAATCACTCTAAAATCATTGTAAGAAAAATCACTCTAAAAGATTTGGTATTTCTACTAATTTACAATTTAAAAAATAAATAAATAAATAAATAAATTTGTGGGTGAATTATGGAGGGGAAATTATTAATCAGTGTAAATACAGCAAAAAAAATTACACATCAATGGAAAACTTTATGAACATTAATAATTAAAATTCTAAAATTTTTCATGTATTTATAAATAATTTTTTAAATCCCCAGTGTACCGTAATGCTCTCGATTATGTTTAGTGGTGTTCATTTTCATGAATAGTTCCCCAAGGATCTTCAATTCTTCATAAACTTGATGACATGTGTTGATTATGGGTTGTGGTTGTGATGGTGGAGGGTGGTGGTGGGTGTTTGAGGAGTGGGTAGTCATGTCCACCTCTTTATTCCTTTGACAATGCCTTGACATTGTTTGCCTATACGCCCACTAAAATCAATTACTGAAGAATTGATTTAAAATAAGGTTTAGTGGTCTGTAACAACGCATCTTCTGCACAAGTGAGAAGATTTACATAAGTCTTTTTTGACTGTATTGGTTTTGGTATTGGTAGTGCAGTCTTGCATAGTTTGCCTGGCCTTTTCTTTCTCAAACTCAACTGATCAATTAGCTTTGCTTGCTTTCAAGACTGCTGTCAAGTATGACCCCAATAGTGCATTGGCTAATTGGACCACGAGAACCAACTTTTCCAGCTGGGTTGGAGTCTCATGCAGCCTACACAGATAAAGAGTCATGGCTTTGCGGCTTCAAAACATGAGTCTTGGAGGCACCATTTCTCCTCATATTGGAAACCTCTCATTCCTCATGAAGCTTGATCTTCGAAACAACATTTTCCATGGATTTGTGATGCAAAACCTTACTCCTTTGCGTCGCTTAACATATCTCGCACTATAAGACAACCTGTTGGAAAGAGAAATCTCAACAAGCATATAGGGCTGTAAACGAGCCGAATTGAGTTGAGTCGAGCTTTGCTGCGCTTGAGCTCTGCTAGTTTGCTTATCGAGCTCATTTATTGAGCTCGAGTTTGGCTTGATAAGTAACTGGGCTCGAGCTCGACTCGGCTCGGCTCGATAACATTTTTTATAATACTATTTATATTATTTAAATAAAAATATTATTGATATTATTTAATATATAAATAATGTATTTTTACTATTATTTGTATATTATTTAGGGGTTGTTTGGAATGACCTAAATAAGTGTACTTTTTGTCTTTTTATGAAAAGATGTGCAGAAAAGTAGAGGGGTGATGTAATGGAAAAAAGATAAAAAGATAAAAAGATGAATTATTTTTGGGTTGTCAAACTTGGCCTTAATATATAAATAGTATATTTATTATATAATTTAAATAAAGATAAATGAGCCGAGCTTATTCGAACTCGAACTCGAACTCTGCTCGTTTACTAAACGAGTCAAGTCGAGCTTATTCATAAACAACTCGATTTATTTGCAGCCCTACATACAACAATGTCAAAAGCTTCAAGTCATGTCTCTTATAGCCAACAGACTTGCTGGTTGAATATCGGTTGAGCTGATCACCTTACCTTTGCTTCGTATTCTTTTCCTAGGAGGTAACAATCTTGTAGGTAACTTGCCACCTTCTTTTGGTAATTTGTCAAACTTAGAACTGTTTGCTTTAGATCGAAACCATGTTTATGGAAAAATTCCTAATTAGATGGGACATCTTAAGAAGTTGAAACAAATTAATTTATTTGGAATCACTGGGCCAATTCCGCCAACAATATTCAACATCTCCACTCTACAATAGATTTTCTTATCAAATTGACATATCGGAATACACAGAGAACTAGATATCATTTTAGTAGACGAAAAGGGTTCTCAAATCTACACAAAAAAAATAAAACTTTGATTCCAAAAGGAAGAGAAAATATCTTAATTATATTGAATAAAAGTTATGTTTGTCATAAGGCTTATATAGCTATTCCCCTTTATAATATTAATGTAAACCTTCAAGACCAAGTATTCTTGGACACCAAGAAAACTCAATTAGGAAACAATAAACTAATCTAATTCTTGAAAAACAAGAAACCTAGGAAATTAGGAAAATAAAATAAATCTAAATTAAAAAAACCTAATTCTAAAATATTTATACTAAATTACAAGAATCCACTACAACAAATTGCACATTTGACGACTAAAATTGGCGACCAAAACAATTTTAGTCGCCAAAAACATCATATTGGGCGACTAAAAATTTGATTTAGTCAGCATTAGTTTAATCTTTTTAGCTACTAAATTATTTTAGTCGCCATATAGTCTTATTGGCGACTAAACTAAGTTTTAGTCGCTGTTTACAACCATTTTAGGCGACGAAAACTTCATTTAGTCGCCGTATAATAACATTTTTGCGACAAAAAATTTTTGTCGCCAAAAAATGGGTGTATTTTGATGAATTTTTAGCGACCAAAGCTAAATTAGTCGTTGTATATTAACCATTGCCGACAAAAATTTGAAATTAGTAGCCAAATAGGATGCTTTTGGCAACCAATTTTTAGTCGCTGTTAAGGATATTTGGCGACAAATAATCATTTTGTTGCTAAAGCTTTGAAATTTTTTTAGAGGGAAACTCAGTAATATTGGCGCCCAGTATATATTACATAGACACACATTTTTGTTCTGTTTTGACTCACACACCAACATACAGAGCAGTCGATACCTAACCTCACCATCGCTCACCACCGCCGATCATCACCATCGTTGGCCACCGGCAGTCGCCACCACGACCACTGCAAATCGGCCCCACCACTGATTACAGGTATTTGTCTCTCGTCTCTCTCTCTCTCTCTCTCTCTCTGTTGATCTGGGTCTGTGTGTTTGTATCTCATTCTCGCTGTCTCTCACATGCTCGTGTCTAACGATTTCTGTAGGGTTTGTGTATGTTTTTTTTCTTTCATTTTATGTTGATGTCGTAAACAATTTGTTAGGGCTTTTTCTAATTTCATGAATGGGTTTGGTTGAAATTTCGGATTGTGGATTTTTGATTCTCGATTTTGGATTGTTGAACTATACGACCAAATTGAATTTTATGTTGGTATTAGATGTATAGGAGTGAAAAATGGTTTGAGGCTTTCAAAATAATGGGAGGTTAACAACTATGTTTCAATGAAACTTCTCTATAATTCTTTGAAATATGGAAGGTTCTTATAGTTTACATATCTGATAATGGTTCTAAATCAATCTTGACCTTGTTGGATGTTGATGTTCCTGCTTTTGTTGTGGGTTTAGGGTTTTTCCATGTAGGGCTTTTGTTGTTTTCATATGAGTCATGTGAGTTTTCTCTTTCTTAGTTGTATTTTCCTCTCTCATCAGTTCTCACTCTCTACCAAACCTACACACAATCATTTTTGGGTTTGAGGAACAACTTCTAATTGGGTATGTATCAAGCAACAATCAATGACAGCTACATTCCTAATCTTCATGTGTTATAGTTTTCAGAATATTTGCCGTCATTTGATACAAATTTTCAATGATTTTATTTGGGAATTTTTTCCCCCTCATTCTTTGAATTTGGAACTCTATTAATGATAGTCTTGTCAATATACCATCTTTGGTGATTTTCTTTCCCTCTTTTAAGTGTTAATGGTGGTTGTCTTTAGTTTTTATAGAATTTTCCAAATTACATAGTTAATTTTGAATTGTTTTATGTCTTATTCACCCAAGTTTTTTTTTTTTTTTTTGAATTGTTGAAAAGGATTAATGATTCTAGCATTGATCTCAAAGTAGTAGAGCAAGGGTAATAGTTTTTTCTTATTTAAATATTTAGTTTCCATTTTATTCTTTTTTTTTTTTAGGATGAAGTTTCATTTTATTCTGGTGGTTATTGTTTATCTTCGTGATTAGCCACAATGATTTGTAATATATGTTGGTGTTGGTCTTACGCTGACTTTTTACTCTTTTTGTACCTTTTAAAGGTCCCGAAGAGCTTCCCAAGCAGAACTATGATGGATGTAGCATATGCTAAGCTCATGGAGAAAAGTGTTAATTGATCATATTGTATGTCATCTTGTTTTCACTTTTTTTTCTTATTATATTGATTGCTTTTTCTAGTATTATTTTCCATCTTTTGCTATATTTAAATTTAAATGAAATGGGTGCTTGCTTTTGTAATTTGGTTATATAACATGACAATCCTGAACCAATTTTTAAAGATCCATTCTGGTGGGGTAACAATATATTGGCAGTGGTGAATTAAGCCTGTATATATTTTGCATTCAATTTTGTTTGGTTTTTGGAGAATTTTCATTATGATGTGGTAAACAAATTTTGTTTGGCTGTCTTTCTCATTACATTGTCTTCTTAATTGGGCATGTGTCAATATTTTTCTATACTCTATTTTATGTTTTCTTGCTATTCATATTCTAAGTCTATCATGTTTTTTAAAAAATTATACTATTGACTTTTTTAATACTTTTTATTTTCCTCTCTAAGAGTTCTTAAATATGTTATAATTGTACACCCAATACACGTGGAGTTTAGGATATGCATCTTTAACAAATTATAGTTGAACAACCAGAATTTTGCTTTGAGTATTTTGCTTTAGGATTATCAGTTAACAAAACATTTTCTTCTCCCCTCAGCATGGGTTAGCAATATAATGTCATGAACTAAAATTATGGAAAGACGTTGCTGATAACCCAACAATGAACACATATCCCATGGCAGCGTGTTGATGACCAATAAACAAACACACTACGAAAAACTTGAGGTTTACACTGTGGTTACTTTGTATAGTTGAAAATAATTTCTTTAAAAGTTAGCCTCAGTTGAGAAATCTATGGCCAAAACATAAGAAATTAGGATTAGAAAGTGTGATTAATCAATAGCCTAAATACTCTCACATCTGTCTAGTGCAAAACTTTGCAACTCCATTGAAACAACAGAGGATAATCTGGTGTAGCCAACAAACCATATTCTAACTAGATTTTTTTTTTGTTTAGGCCCTCAATAAGCTTGAGCCATCTCTGCTGTAAACCAAAATGCCCTTACTGCAAGAACACGAAAGCCATCAGAAAGTAGAGAACTCATAAAGGGGTGGTAATCTATGTAAATATATCACATTCGAACATTCTACTCCAAATATAGAATGTAAATAGTACTAGTTGTTGGGTTTCAATTTTGGACTTTACTAATTGAATATTAGATTTTGTTGACTTTTTAACGATTTTAAGTTAATAGTCTGTTTCATGTTATATTTTTCATGAATTTTAAAATTATTTTTCTACTTATTGGAACAAATATATAGAAATTAGTATAATGTTTGTTAAATATAAATTAATCTTGCACCAAGACTAGAAAATGCCCCTATTAATTAATATAGAATTGAAGAATCATATCAAGGGTATATATTTGGAATACTACTTAGAAGGAACAATCAATCCATGTAATTAAATTAAATATTTTGTAATATGAAAATAAATTTGTTCACACACTTTTTTAGTATATGAACAATACAAAATATAATTATAGTTGAAATATAATTGTTGTCAACTTGATTAACACTCTTCTCTAATGAAAAGAAGAAAAAATATCCCAAATCATAGTCTATTGACATATTATGCACAAAATTAGACCATTTCAACAATCTAACGTCTTCCAGCTACCTTCAAAACACATAAAAGTCAACTAATTTTATTGATATTATATATTTGTCACAGCTTTAGACCCAAATATGCAAGCAGCAAATAGCCAATGGTTATCTAATACACTATACTCACATGAACTTGTACTTTGTCTAGTATTGAATACACGTCAACTACTGCGTAATGCTTAAAAGAGTCTTTAATACACTCTTATTTGTGAATAATGCATAAAAATAGTATTGAATACACTAATATTTAGAGGTGTTAGTTTCACATAGAATTGTGAATGTATTGTGAATGTATGTCACATTTGCGTATGAATACATGCCAAGTTAGTAGTGAAATTAGCCAACTATATGCAATTGACAAATAGGCAAAACATCCCGATCTGTTATTACTATTTCGTTCATTTCAAAAAGCAATGCTAATCGAACCCCTAAAGTTTGCAGAAGCTCTCTTCCATTATAGAGTATTTTTCCAAGTTGTCGTCCATTCCCAGGTTCATCTTTGCTTGGTGTGTACTGTTCCAATAATGGACAAGAGTTGGATGATGATCAAAGATAGGCTAAAAAGTAAAGAGTATCTAGAAGGTGTTCAATCATTTATTGAGTTCGTTACGAAGAATTTAGGGCCGCACGATGAAATTCGTTGTCCTTGTGTTGATTGCTTGAACGACACGAAATTTAGTCGACACGTTGTACGGTTGCACTTGATTTGAAGAGGAATCGCATGTTCTTATCAAACTTGGGTCCACCACGGGAAACATGTTCTCATGTTTCATGCTTATCCTACTATGCGAAACGATGATACTGAAAGCCACTGAGCTAGAATGCTAACCAATCACGAAAATGCGGGTGAACTTCCAACCATGTTAGAAGAGATTTACATGAGTGGTCTCATGGATGGTCATATCGATGAAGAACGTACTAGTTCGGAGAGGCACAATTTGTTGAAGTTCATGAAGTTGTTTGATGATGCTCAACGCAAAGTATATCCAGAGTGTAAAAAGTTCTCCATCTTGTTCTTTGTAATTAAGATGCTTCATGTGAAGGTGTACAATAAATGGAGCAACAAATCTTTCAATATGGTTGTGGGGAAGTGGTTTGGAAATACTCTTCAGATCCTAGAAGACGCCAATGATCCTCAGCTAGTCACCTGCAAAGATGCAAATACTCCGGTCGGGGGTGCCGGAATTAGCACTCTGACAGACAAGTCAGTTCTTCTACTCAAGAAAGCTTGTTGACTAAGTTTCTAGAAGTGATTCTTACTTACCTTTTCTAGTCCATTGCCATTATATTTATACTCGTTTCTTCTGATCCTCGGGGCCAAGGCCTACTTTTTCAATCATTATCTTTTCCACTATTCGGCTCTAGGGATCCTTCCCCATTCGGCCTATTTATCCTATTCGGCCCCTTATCCTTGCGGGATATCTGCCGGCTAGCGTCAAGCTTCTGAAATATACCTCCTTTATCTTCGCCAATTATTCGGCTACCACAATTGCCCTCCGAACTCCTTGTTGACGGCAGTTAATCCGCGTGTTTGGTTGAAATTTGAAGTTTAGCGTCGGCCAGCGTGCCCCAATATATGTCAGGAGGCGCGCACCTTTTTGCTCATCATTATGCTTTCTCGCTCTATTCATGTGTATCTCAGCATTTATTGCGATTTGAAACTTTGGTCCTTTCGAATTCACATTTTGTCGATTTTCTGAGACTTTTGGATCGCCAGTGCATATCCCTCCGTGACTCGCGTTTTCTGCAACTTCTTCCCGTCTTCCCTTGTCTCATCTGCTCTTCGTAAGTTTCCTTATCCCTTCTTTGTAATCCTATTTTCTGTTTGCTATTTTAGCTTCGGCGAATATTTAGTTCTTTGCTAAGATGGCCAAACATTTGAAAGACCTCATTTCTGAGGATCGTATCTCCAGTTTCCGGCAACATTTTTCTATTCCTGACGACGTCCATTTATCCCTTGTAACGGACAACGCTCTCGACATGGAAAGGGAAGATCAAAACACGATCGTATTCCCTCTTTTATCCATTCTTGAGGGGGTTCGTTTCTACACCCACTTTTTAGGGCCGTTCTCTGCTAGTGGGGTTTGATTCCTTCTCAACCCAATGTAAATTTCTTTCAAATCATCATGGGGGTTGTAGAGTTGAATCGACGCCTTAGGATTAACCTTGGGATTAGGCCATTCGGCATTATTGCCTTAGCCAAATCCTCCGTCATTTGGGCGATATTTTCTCGAGGCCAAAGATCTTGACCATCACTTGGTGACTATGCATGCGATTCGTAAGCGGGTTGGACGTGATGGTCAACGTCGAGGTAATTGGGAGTTATTGAAGGGAGGATCGCTGGACCCTATTCCTGCATAAGGGTGACCCAGTTACCATGCAATGTCTTGTTTGTTGGTCTATCTCTTATTCGGCTCTTTTCCTAAATCGCTTTTATCTTCTGCGGTAATAGGTTGAAGAAAATTGACTTCGGTTGACGACGTGGTTCTTGAGGAAATCAAGACTGCACTCACATATTTCGGCCGCCCAAACGTACAACAGCAAGGGTGAGCCGCCCATATTCTCCTTCGGTACGAACCCACTTACACTACTTTCTTGGCTGCAGTTAACATTCTGATTCGGAAAGTAATCAACTCTCGCCCTTATCTTCCCGACTTCAAAAACCTTAGGCGGTCGGTCTCGTAGCCGATTCGGGAAGACGCCCGAGCGGTTGTAAGTGATTGCCGATCCATTTGAGTCTCTTGAGGGGTTGTAGAGGGTGACGAGGCCATACGCTCGGCATTTGAGGCCACCGAGCCATCCGCCTCAGAACGAGCAGATTTCTCTTCCGGGGATATTTTTGCAAATTTTGGAGATCTACCCGGCGATTTCTTTGAGGGTATGGCGAAGGAAAGCCTAACGCAGATGGCACGTAAAAGAAATGCCGGCGGATGGCGCCCGAAGAAATTTGAATCGCGCGCATCAACTTGATCAAGCCCTTCGCATGCCGTTTCGAGGGGCGGTTGAGGTTCTTTGTGTCCGACACGGGAAAAGAGAGTGGGGAAAAGGCCGATGGGGAAGGGCTGATTCCGGTGCAAGGCCAAAAGCGTGGTCTTAGGAGAAGCGAGTTCGAAGGCCTGGTAGCAAATGGCCTCGGCTTGAAGAACCGGACGTGGTCGCTCCGTTCGTTATTCAGCCAAAGATCAGGGATATGCCGATTTTATCCGACGTTTCGGCCATCGAGGATCCAGCCGTGGCTCTGAGCCTGGCAGCTTCAATTTCTCTGCCGGCTGACAACAAAGCCTTCGGTGCCGTGCCAGATATTATGGTCGTTGCCCTAACTACTCAATCGGCACTCCTGGTAGGTCACCTTCATTTCGCACTTATTTGTTAAAGGCGTCTAATCATACCGAATTGTTTTGCAGACGATCGGAAGGATCGCCGACTTGGGTCGCCGCCTGCGTGATGCTCTCGGGAGAATTGACCATTTGCAAACAGAGGTGCAGGTCGAGAAAAAGTAGGGCGAGTTTAAAATTATGAGAAATTTGAAATGGAGAGCGCCAGCGAAGCGGAGAAAGAGAGGGTTCAGCGTCGCCGAAATTTCGTGTTGATGTTGAGGTAGGGCAAATCTGACGAGGAATCGCTCAAACTTTCAAGGAAGCACTTCTGAAGCGGAAGCTTCAGTTAGAGGAGCTTAAAGGCGGCCGCGAAAAGCCGAATCGGAGGCCTTTGAGGCGGGGAAGCGCCGCTCGGCAGAATATGTTGAAGAAGTGTCCAAATTTGAGAATCGCGAGTTCAAACATGGGTGGCTCAAAGCCCTTCTTGTTGAGGTTACATTGGATTTGCCAATTCCTTATGAGCGGTGGATGTTGAGCCACTTGAATCGATCTTGACGAATGATCTGGAGCCGTTCTTGGCGGCGTCTTTTTGTTTTTGTTTTTCTTCTTTTGGATAGTGCTTTGTTGGTTCAGGGTAGTTTTCATGTATAAATTGGTTAGCATCTGCGTGCAATTTATTAATGAAAATTTCCTTATAATTTTTGCTACCACCACACACTTTGTATGAAAGAGTTCTGTGGTTTAATTTTAATGAAAGAGTTCTGTGTTTGTCAATGCATTTGGTAAAATGGAATTGCATATACTGTGGGGAAACCCTAATTTGTGAATCTGCCCTTGCCCCAGGGGGTTCATAAAAAGAATTCTAGCTCTGAATCAACTCGTGAGCCGGCTGGGGTACTTGGTCCGAATAGATTGATAAATCTGCTCTTGCCAGTCAACTCGTGAGCGGATGATTTTTCTTGTGCACGAATGATTTTATCTAGAACTCTTCTAAACAAACCGTACATAGAATATCGTTTGTCCAAACTTTAGTTTTTTCCTTACTTGAATCTGAAGTCGCTAACCACTAAAGGTAGAGAGGAAAAGATTGGTCAATATCTGGGTTCTTGCAGATTCAATACATATCCCATCAAAATCACCATTTGCAATTTCACTGCCTACTGATCTTGGGCCCTTAGATTGATGAATCTGCCATTGTCCCAGGGGGTTCATGATAAGAACTCTGGCTCTGAGGAATCAATTCGTGAGCCGGCTGGGGTAGTTTAGCCGAATAGATTGATGAATCTGCTCTTGCCCGAATCAACTTCTTGGCCGGTATTTGGGTACTTGAGCCGAATAGAACCACTGAAGGTAGAGAGGAAAAGATTGGTCAATATCTGGGTTCCTGCAGATTCAATACATATCCCATCAAAATCACCATTTGCAATTTCATTGCCTACTAATCTTGGACCCTTAGATTGATGAATCTGCCCTTGCCCCAGGGGGTTCATGATAAGAACTTTGGCTCTGAGGAATCAATTCGTGAGCCGGCTGGGGTACTCGCACTTAGGCTGAAGATCTTGAGCCAAACGCTTGTCCTGCCGTCAACTTAGTCGGCGTCAGGCGATTGGGTTTCGCGATTAATGAACTTGCCTCGATCGTGCTGCCTCTGCGAGTGTTAAATGATCAAAGGTACAGATTTTAAGAGTCTGGTAGGTATCTGATTCAGACTCTTGAGAGAAAATCTATTGTGCGAATGTCGAATAAACTCTTCTTTAACAGCAAAGGGAAAGCCAAGACATTGGCTGAGCTTGGCAGTGATATGAATCGAAGTGAACACCGGGTGCGCGTCTTTGGGAGTAAGAGTTCTATGGGTCGAGAGAGGCGTCAATCTCCTCGACGTCGTTGTAGGTCGCCCAGACGGGATAGGCAGTCCTAGGGGAGATCGTCACACGCCCAAGTCGAAAGGAGATCAGACGCGAATCCATGCCCGTTAAGTTTTGCAGTATTTGTGAAGAATAAGCCCATGATGGAAGCGGACTCGATCGTTCGAGATCCAGACGTGGCGGTCGAGTTTGCTCGACAAATATTTCTCTAAGTTCAAGAATCAATGGTTGGTCGTCAGACTACGAAGTGTTTCGCGAGGGCATTCATGGGCGCTAAAAGGGCTCTATACGCTATGAAGTCGGTATGCAAGACCGCCTCACGAGAAATGGAGAAAAGGAAGAACATATCCGCAGCTTTGGAGGCTCGTAGGCGGCTGAGCGTGAGTTAAGAAAGATCAAAGCGGCTCAAGTATAACCAGAGGGCGTGAATCCAATCGCGTGGAAGAGAGGGTTACCATTTATAAGCGCTGCCATTGCCGATCGTAAAACGGCGAGCATGTTCGCATTGGAGTCCGCCAAGGAGAGGTCTTATGAAAAAGGTTTTCACGAAGGGCGCTTGGTTGGAATCCAAAAGACCAAGGAGAAGCTTGCTGAAGAGGTTTGCCGATGTGAAAATCGTGGGTTCAGGCATGGTTGGATCAAGGCATCTCAAGTCGCCGAATCTCTTCGCTTGTCAGGCATCGATTCGGCGTCACCTCTCTACCACAGTAAGGACTTTCCATTTTCTGCTTTCGAGGTTGAGAAGAGTGAGGATGAGGGCGACGCCGTATGACTTTAATTATTGTAAGGTTCAAACGCTGGTCGCATTCGCAATTATGTAATTTCTTGGTTTTTTGAATAAAAGACGCTTTATTGAAAATATCAAATTGTCTCCCGCATTCGGCGTGTGCGTGTTTAATTTGATTGCATAAATGTTTGGATAGACGTAAATACATCAATCGAACTCAGCATGTTAAACCGATGCGCCGATTCGTTGTGCGTGATCGGCCTACATGTAATGGCCGTTTACTTTTAAATAAAGCCATTGCGGCGTGTGTTGTTGAAATTTGAAAAAGCCGTGAGCCAGGGATCGGAGGGGCTATGGCATTTTGACTTAGCTCGAATGCCAGATGTCTAGCCGATTGGGCTAGGTAATTTTTGCCCTTGCCCAGCCTATGCGCACGCGTTTTAGCCAACCATTGGGTTAACTAGGTCATGGAGAATGTTGACCGACGCCTGTCTCGTGGGGTTTAGTGTTGATAAAATCACTTCGGGATTTGGGCCTCGAGATCGCGGCCATTACTGAGAATAAAAGCGGCAGGCGCCTCATGCAATCAAACATATTTGGCTCACCAGCATCTATTACGTGGGATGATCAAGAGTTCTCACCATCAGATGGTGATGATAGTTGCAGGAGCTCAAATTCCGGCCGAACTTGGCGCTCAGATGGTTTGCGGCGGAGGATTCTCTAGTGTGGGAGGTAGACCGCTGAAAAGAGAAACTGGAAACACGTCAGCCTCCAAGTCATTGAAGCAGATCACCCCGAAAGGAGACAGAACGACCGCTGCCCCTAACCTCCTTTATCTTAGATCTTGGCCTTGACATTGTCGATGGTGTCAGAGGCCCGGGGACATGCCGATTCGGGCGCGGTTAGATCGATGCGTTTTGAGCTGCGATGGTTGTTCAAATGACAAGAGTTGGGTCGATGGGTTGATTTGTCTTAGAAGTTAGAGATAGATATTGTAATGTTCGAACGCGGATTGCATCTATGTAACAACTTTTTAATCAAATAAAAAGTGTTATTTCATATAGTTGAGTCTTACTCTGAAAATCTTTTATTTAGCTATGCCGGATGAATGTTCCTGATCCCAACTTTTAATGGTTAAGCACGTCATTTCGTATGGTTTAATAGTTTGCTATTAGTTTGCTATCGGAAAGTTTGCTACCGGAACTTTTGTGTAGCTTAAATATTTTAGCTTAAATATTTTTCCTGTATTTAGGGATCAGCCCTTGCCTTAGGTGGGATGTGAGTTTAACCGGAATGGGTCGTACTCGTGGGCCGGCTAAGGCACACCTTGTCCGGCGAACCATATTAGTGATTCTGGCTTAATTAGTTGATTAAAACGGGCTCTGGATCCGGAGACTTATTCGGCCCTAAGGTGTGCACCAAAGGGCGCTCCGAATTCGGAGACTTAATTTGGCCAATCGTGATATCCACGAAGGGCGCTCCGAATCTGGAGACTTATTCGGCCCTAAGGTGTCCTGCACCAAAGGGGGCTCCGAATCCGGAGACTTAATTGGGCCAATCGTGACATCCACGAAGGGCGCTTCGAATCCGGAGACTTATTCGACCCTAAGGTGACCTGCACCAAAGGGCGCTCCGAATCCGGAGGCTTATTCGGCCCTAAGGTATCATGCACCAAAGGGGGCTCCGAATCCGGAGACTTATTCGGCCCTAAGGTGTCATGCACCAAAGGGGGCTCCGAATCCGGAGACTTAATTGGGCCAATCGTGACATCTACGAAAGGCGCTCCGAATCCGGAGACTTATTCGGCCCTAAGGTGTCATGCACCAAAGGGGGCTCCGAATCCGGAGACTTAATTGGGCCAATCGTGACATCTACGAAAGGCGCTCCGAATCCGGAGACTTATTCGGCCCTATGGTGACCTGCACCAAAGGGCGCTCCGAATCCGGAGGCTTATTCGGCCCTAAGGTGTCATGCACCAAAGGGGGCTCCGAATTCGGAGACTTAATTGGGCCAATCGTGACATCCACGAAGGGCGCTCCGAATCCGGAGGCTTATTCGGCCCTAAGGTGTCATACACCAAAGGGGGCTCCGAATCCGGAGACTTAATTGGGCCTAAGAGGCTTGAAGGAGAGTGACAAAGAAAATCAATTTTCATTAAAACGTGGTACCAGTACAAGCATCAGATCCCACAAATCGGGTCCGTAAATGGATCTTCATAAAGTCTACGTTCGCGCGGATTGCGGTGAGCCACGGATCTCCTCAATGCCACGGTCTGTTGGGAAGCGCATAAGCTGATGGTAGGTGCTTGGGACAGCCTTCATGACATGCAACCAGGGGCCCCCCATGATGGCATTATACGGCGACGGAAGCTTCACAACCAAGAATTCTATGTCAACCGTTTTTGAGCCCGCTCGAACATGTAGCACGACCCTCCCCAACGGGTACTCTGGACTCGTGTTGAAGCTGAACAGTGGCTGAGACAACGGTGATAGGTCCGACTCGTTGAGGCCGAGCTCAACAAAAGTTCTGTAGTACAAGATTTCCGAAGTGCTTCCTGGGTCTATGAGAATGCGTTCAACGCTGAACTGACGTACGCGTAATTTGACGACCAAAGGATCGACGTGGCTGACCGCCGCTCCGGCGAGGACGGAGTCATCGAACTTAATTGTCGGAGCTTCGGGCTGCCGTAACATGTTATGTTTTTGGGGAATTGGGTGCGATTGATCGTATGCACGGTCGGGGATGCCGCAGATCAGAGATTATGTGGATCACACCAAGCAGGTGAATCCTGTCTCAAGGCTAATGCTTTGGTTGGCCTTCCTTGCTTACGTATTCTCGATGTCGACCATCTTGCACCGCCTCCAGATGATCCTTTAGCGATAACAGCCTTCGGTTTCATGGCCGTGATCTTTGTGGTATTCGTGATCGTCCGTCCCTCCTCCGGTGTCGGGAGGCCCCACCATCTTCGACGCCACTTGAAAAATGGAAGGTGCCGGACTTTGGTCATTATTGTCGCGATCGACTCTGTCAACTCAGATACTTCTTGTCGGTTCGCCTTGGCGTCTGCCGTCGACTTGTAGTTGTTCGCTCGGAGCGTTAGACTGATCGCTGATCGGCGTGAGTCCCGCCTTTTATCTCGCTTGGTTCGTTCTCGGCTCGGGGCTCGTGGCGCACGGAGCTTATTGGTCGAGCAATTTGGAGGGCCGCTTTTCGAGATTTTTCCCGCTTTTATCCTCAGGGCATCATCTTCGACTTTACAATATTCTTCAACTTTCTTCATCAACGCCCAGACTGTTTTGGGGGGCCTTCTGGTCAGGGAACTGCGCAGAGCACTGTCAGGATGTAAACCCATTTTGAAGGCGGTGATGGCCATGGAGTCATTGCAAGCGTCGTCAACAAGGTTGAAGCACTCCCAATATCGCGTCGAAATACGCCTCGAGCGCCTCTTCCGACCGATCTGCATAGCCCAGAGGGAGTCGGCCTGTTTCGGTTGTACCTCGTTGGTGATGAACCTGGCCTTGAAGGATTTCTCCAGTTGTCGGAAGCTTTTAATCGAAGCTGGCTCCAACTTGTAATACCACCTGACGGCTAGTGGACCTAGGCTGCTAGGGAATATTCGGCACATGAGGGCTTCATTGTTCTGCGTCTGTCATGGCCTGTTTGTAATGACGGATATGATCAGTGGGGTCTGATTTTCCGTCATAAAGAGTGAACGACGGAGCTTTGAATTTCTTGGGCAGGGACGCCCTTGCGATCCGTCAAATGAAAGGATCGTGCTGGTCTTCCTCGTTTGAGCTGCTTCTCCTGCGCTTGTTCCTTGTTCGCAGATCCTTTTCGGAGGAGCTGGAGGTTTCGGATCGTCCCCTTGCGTCGAGCTCCGTGGATGATGAGTTGGAGTTGCTATCGGTATCCTTTGGTTGAGCCCGAGGTCTTTGCCCATCTGCCCTCGGAGGTCGCTCTGGTTCCTGGCGCTTGGCCTCTCTAAATTTTGCTACCTCTAGGGCCAAATCTTGACGGAGTCGTTCGTTCTCAGCGATCATGTTCTCGAGCCTTTGTTCGTTCTGCTTTGCTTGTTCTATGATAGCCTGCATTGTTTCTTGTGCTGAAGTTGTTGGCGAATCGAAGTTCAAGACGCGTCGTGCCGCGATGGTTTCTTTTCCGAGCATATTAGCTGGGGTGAGGTCGTCTCCCTGTGTGATCTCGTCGGTGGCTATCGGAGGATCTTCGGTCACGCCTTCCATGGATGTATTTGAGTATTCCCACAGACGGCGCCAATTGTGGGGAAGTGGTTTGGAAATACTCTTCAGATCCTGGAAGACGCCAATGATCCTCAGCTAGTCACCTGCAAAGATGCAAATACTCCGGTCGGGGGTGCCAGAATTAGCACTCCGACGGACAAGTCAGTTTTTCTACTCAAGAAAGCTTGTTGACTAAGTTTTTAGAAGTGATTCTTACCTACCTTTTCTAGTCCATTGCCATTATATTTATACTCGTTTCTTCTGATCCTCGGGGCCAGGGCCTACTTTTTCAATCATTATCTTTTCTACTATTCGGCTCTAGGGATCCTTCCCCATTCGGCCTATTTATCCTATTCGGCCCCTTATCCTTGCGGGATATCTGCCGACTAGCGTCAAGCTTCTGAAATATACCTCCTTTATCTTCGCCAATTATTCGGCTACCACAATGGTTATGCAAGTTTTCAAAGACATTCTACCAAAGTGTGATGAAAATGTTCCATGGACCCTTTATGGAGCGAAAAAGTTCTTACGTGAATTGGGTTTGGGATATGAGGCCATTCATGCATGCAAGAATGATTGTACTTTATTTTGGAAGGACAACGCCATGTTGGAGAATTGCCCTACATGTACGGAGTCTAGACACAAGTTGAACGACAAGATGGGTAAGAAAATTTCACACAAAATACTGAGGTACTTTCCTTTGACACCGAGGTTGAAGAGATTGTACATGTCGCAAAAAACAGCTGCACATATGAGATGGCACAAAGATAAACATGTGGATGATGAGTATTGCGACATGCAGCTGATGGTGAGGCATGGAAGGACTTTGATAGGCTGTATCCTACGTTCTCTGCAGATCCTCGGAATGTAAGGCTTGGGCTTGCCACGGATGGTTTCAATCCATTCGGAAATATGAGTACATCATACAGGATGTGGGCCGTTATCTTAATGCCTTACAATCTACCCCCATGGAAGTGTATGAAAGATCCATTTTTCATGATGTCATTGCTTATTCCTGGACGATCTGCACCTGGAAGAGACATCGATGTTTACTTGCAACTATTAGTAGAAGAGTTAACTAATCTGTGGGAGCATGGTGTGCAAACATATGATGCCTTAAACGACCAAATATTTACAATGCATGCAGCAGTCATGTAGACCATCAACGACTTTCCAGCATATGGTTCCTTGTCTAGTTGGAGTACAAAAGGTTACCTGGCCTGCCCTAATTGTAACATGGACGCATCATCTCAGAGTTTGTGAAGTAAGATAGGGTATATGGGTGCTCGGCGGTACTTACCTGAGAACCATAATTGGCGAAGAAGTAAGCTATTCAACGGTGAAATTGAGAATTGGTCTAAACCTATGGAGTTATCGGGAGAACAAATATTGGAGCAAATTAATTTGGGGACGTACAGGCCGTATGGAAAGCATCTGACCAACCAGAAAAGACAACGGACTGAAAATCCAACTCCGAACTGAACAAAAAGAAGCATTTTTTTTTACCTACCCTATTGGAAAACACTTAAGATAACCTTGATGTCATACACATAGAGAAGAATATATATGTGACAATCTGCTTGGCTATTGAGCATAGATGGCAAGAACAAGGACACGGACAAAGCACGTTTGAATCTGGAGGACATGTGAATACGAAAGGAGTTGCACTTGATAAGGCATGTGAATGGCTCTTTCTAGAAGCCTCCGGCATTGTACACATTGTCCCCGGCAAAACGAATAGGGTTTTCTGATTTCTTGAAATCGATTAAGTATCCTGATGGCTATGCAACAAATGTATCCAATTGTGTCACCGCGAATGGTGGTAAGTTAGTTGGCCTGAAGAGTCATGACTGTCATGTCATTCTACAATGACTTCTTTCCATTGGAATGCAAGGATACCTTCCTACCGAGATTGGGACCACATTGTTTGAGTTAGAAACTTTTTTCAAACAGTTGTGCTCAAAGACATTGAGGGTGACTAATTTGGAGAAATTGCAAGAACAAATCATACTTATACTGTGTTAGCTTGAGAAGATTTTTCCTCCTGCTTTTTTCGATGTGATGGTCCACTTGGCAATTCATTTGCCTTATGAGGCTAGGCTTGGAGGGCCTATGCAATATCGATGGATGTATCCTATTAAGAGGTATAACTACGAGTTAGAACTTTTTTCATGTAATTATAGTTCAATATGACCATATTGACGATCAGGCCGATGTTTACATGTAGGATGCTCGGACTTCTTAAAGGATTTGTGGACAATAAAGCTCGGCCAAAATGTTCCATTGCGGAGGGCTACATATTGAAAGAGTGTATGACGTTTTCTTCAATGTATTTGCATGGAGTTGAAACGGTGTTTAATTGGGAAGAAAGGAACTACGATAGGGGTAACAATGGCCCGGGGTTGGCGATTTTCACTCAAACTGTCCGTCCTTTTGGTCACCTCCCAAGGGCAATCGATGTGTCCGTAGCTGACCGCAAATTGGCTCATTGGTTTGTTCTACACAATAGTTTGGAAGTTGACGAATATCTAGAGTACGATTCCTCATCATATATGCAATATACATTTTCTACATGGTTTTTATTTTTTAAAGTCTTCATTATTTCAATTACTTATGACTTACATTGTATTAACTAGGGAACACAAGCTCGTGTTACAACAAAAATATGGAAGTTCATGCAACACTGCAACGCGACAATGCAAAGAATTTCCTAAATGGTTCAAACATCGCGTAAGCTAAAACTCGTTAGTGTGTAGTTTGTAGATAACGTTTAATTATTCTAAGTTTGAATTGAGATGACATACTTGCTTGTGTAGATGAACCAATTGCGAAATCAAAAGTCTCCCGAAGCAACCAATGAGATGTGGTCATTAGCCAATGGACCTAATGCCTTAGTGAACACATATTCGGGATGCATTTGTAATGGCGTCCGATTCCATACTATTGACAGTGATAACCGTCGTAAATGTCAAAATAGTGGGTTAGTAGTGGAAGGCGACCACCAAGGCTAATTGATAAAGTTCTACGGCTACCTTTGTAAAGTGTGGGAACTGACATATTTGTTTGGACATCGGGTTGTTTTGTTCCAATGTGAATGGTATAACACCGGTAGTAGTCGAACTTTATGTGTCAAACCACATGTGACAACTGTTGACGTAAGAAGTCAATGGTATAAAGATGACTTCTATGTTCATGATACGAAGTTAGGGCTGAATTGGCGAGTCATGGAAAAGTTTCAACATCGACGAATTTGGGATGTGCCAGAATTTGATGAAGTGTTGCAAAATGATGAAACCAGTACTGTTGTACCAACTGAGCCTATTGATGATGATGTTGTTTTGCGTCGGGATGACATTGAACTTGAAATTATTTCAATGGAAGTTTCTCAGTCCAATAAGCGTGTACAACTCGAGGGTGTTATGGATGATGCTTTCATCTGTGATGATGATGATGAACTAACAATCGCAGGTGATGATGAAGAAGAAGATGAGATAGAAAGTGATTTTGATATAGATACAGACCTAGAGTTTTAACTCAGTTTGTTACTTTGTCCGGCTTGTTTTGTTGACGTAATGGGGGCAATTAAGAATATGGTGTTTGTTCTTCTTGTATTACGTTCTCAGATATTATGTACAATTCTTTAATTTTGTGCAATGTTCAACCTCTTAAATTGATGAACCTTGTAATTTGAATTTCATGCCTACTCTTGGTTCTTCAGTAAATTAGCTTCAAATGTGAGTAGACTAGTTATGTCTTGATTCTTCTTCTTCTTCTTCTTCTTCTTCTTCTTCTTCGGACCCCAATTTCCCAAGTATATTCATATTCTATGAACTTAATACCCTTGTAATTAATTTCTTCTACAATTTCTATGAACTTTGTCAGAAAATTGAAAATCAAATTCATACTTAGGTCAGATTTTCCATTTGGTCAGCTGTGTTGTTTGGCTGATTTTCCCACAATTTGTGGCAAATTTACTTATCTACTTTGTCTCTGTTTGCCAACTTTGACAGTTCGCTGCTGTTTTTCTCCACTTTGGCTGCTTGATGCTTGACTGCTATGCTTAGGTGCTAGCTAATGGTAGGATGGTTGGTTGGCTGAATTGGAATGTTGTGTTGGTTGCTTAAATGTATTTATGCTGCTCTGCTGAGGCCTTGTTTTGTTGTTTTGTGTGCTACTGTTTGGTTGTTATTCATGTTGTGTTGGTTGTTAATCTAACACAAGATTTAGGCATTTGAAAATATATTTTGAAGGAAACAAAGCCATGAGAACACTCACATTTGCTGTTGGTTTTGTTTATACTGAGAACACTCACATTTTGAGAAGTCATTTTTTTGACACTTTGATTGATATTGCTTCCCAAAAGTCCAACATCCCTACTGTTTGGATGAGGGATTTTAATGTTGTTAGGTTCTGTCATGAAAAAGTTGGGGGGGTCTAATACTTGGTCTAGTGCTCAAGAGTTGTTCAATACCACTCTCCTTCAAGCTTCTCTGGATGATATTTCTTCTACTGGTTGTCAATTCACTTGGGCTAACAAGCAAACTGATGGTCTGTATATTGCTTCCAAAATTGATAGAGTTATTGTCAATGATAAATGGCTGCAATGTTTTCCTTCTTCCCATGCCAATTTCTATCCTACAGGGCCATCTGATCATTCTCTTGCTGTTTTGACCATTATTGAAAAAGGGCCTAGCTCTAAGAAACCTTTTAAAATTTTCAATTTCTGGGCTGATCACCAAGAATTTTTGCCTACTGTCCATGGGATCTAGTGCAAATATGTGAAGGGCTCTCCTATGTTTAGGATTTGCTGCAAACTTATGTCTCTTAAACCTCTGTTAAAAAATCTTAATAAAAACGATTTCAGTGATGTGTCTGCCTGGGTCATTAGTTCTAGAGTTGAGTTACATAATATTCAAATCAAGCTAGATAAAGACCCTTTGAACCTTAATCTTCAAACTACTAAGATCGTGCTATGCAAGAATTACATCAACCTTTGCCAGGTTGAGGAGAGGTTAGCATATCAAAAATCTAGCATTCAGTGGCTTAGTTTAGGGGATAGAAATAGTAATTTTTTCTTCAGATCTGCTAGGAACAATTAGAATATGGGTAGAATTTGGAGAAAAATTGTCATGGCTTTGTTTTCTTTGAAATTATATTTTGAAGGAAAAATTGTGTTGGATACTTTGACATGTAGTGCCTAATTGTCATGGCTTTCTTTTCTTAATACATCTGGGATCACATACTATTGAAGGAAATCCCATTTCACTTTTTGAAATAGCTTTGTTTGTTCTTGTATTCTGGTTTTACTAAATATCATACATTAATTTACAGGGAATTCTTTTGACTGGAGCACCTGGAACTGGCAAGACTCTCCTTGATAAGGTAAGTTGTTACATAGTCTTACAAATGTTTCGTAGACTTATTGTCGTTTAGTTTTTTAATTAAGTGCTTGACCAAATGGTAAGCTGCGAGGGTTCAGAGTTAATACCCGTGTTTCTTTCTCTTTCAATTCTGACTTTGATCCACCTCACCTACTTGCATGTAATGCAGTTGTTTGACCAATTGGTAATTCCATGAGTTCTGCATAAATTGTTGCATGCTATTCAGTTTTTTGAAGTTTGGTCATCAGAAAATTTAGTTCTAGCTTGTTAAAGGATTAGAAATGCTAAGGAATTTTGAAATCTAAATGCTCTAGGTTTTAATGGTTTATTTAACCCTTGCATAGTGAGTGTGATTTGAATACAAATTGGTGGCCTGTTTTATTTTCATGTTTGCTCTAGTGCTGAACCTCTCTTTTAATTCTAAGTACACATACTAAATGACAGCATATTTGTAGTTGTTGGAATGAATTTTGGATAACTTTCTTTAATTCTTAGGCACATAGGTAGCTTCTTCTTCTTTTTCTTCTTCTTTTAAATTTTGGATAACTTTCTTTAATTCTTAGGCACATAGGTACCATGGTTTCTAGAAATCGAGAGGAAATTATAAGGGAAAGAGAGCAGCTAATCAAACAGGTCGATGAAGAAAAAAAAGCACGGGAGGCACGACAAGTACAACTCAATCATCTGAACGACGTGGTGTCATGGCTCACAACTCTCTTGGAGGGTTCAGATGGTCATCCTACTATTCGGTAAACATAATTTTATTGACAAGCTAGTGCAACTTCTACAAAAATATATGGATCATATTGACATAGAATTGTTTTCTAAAGTTGCTATGCAAATTTTTTTTTTTTTGTTATGTGCTTCGAATAGGTTTTGAGGTGTAATGTGAGTAGACTTTGCAGCAGCCGACCTGGTGTTTTGATACATTACACAAAGGACTGTAATCTGATTTCCATAAGGTAACCACATGATTTCAATGAAACATTAAGTTCCCCAAAAGCAAATACGATGAGCTTATGAATATGAGGCTAGTTACTATATTAGCAGTGATATCCAATTGAATGTCATTTCAAATTTAAGACTAATTGAATAAACCAAGTGAAATTGGAATGAATTTTGATTTAGTACAATATAACTAGTACAACTAGACTGGTCTAAAGTGCATGCAAGCCATTATTGGTTCATAGTGATGAGTTTGAGAGAGAGAAGAGCTGTGAAAATACAATGCAAATTGAGAGCACTGAAAGGTATAGAAAATCAATTTTTTAGAAAACTAAAATGCTATTTGAATTTTTTAAGTTAGAAACAGTCGGTAGGTTTTAGTCGAGTCAATCGGTATATATTTTTGTAACGCTTCTATGTACGATGAACCTAGTCATTGTTTCTAGAGTTTTGGGGTCTGTTAGTGGACAACAATTTTAGTTGTTATATACCCAATTGTTTAACAATATTTACATTTCACAAGTATTTTGTTTGCCATGTCTCAATAATTCCACTATACAATTGTCATTTTTGTTGCCTAAAAAGGATGCTAATACGTGAAATAAATTAATGAAACCCTCATTGTGCATTAGGAGTTGTCAACAATGAATCATGATTTTACTTGGGTTGTAATCAACATAATTCCAGGTCTATTTCCCCCTATTGACCATGTTCAATACATTGGACAATTATGAGCTTCATTATTGTCATATTGGAAAAATATATTAGTTCAGCTAGTCTCCTACGTAAAATGTCGTCTTACCAGAACGCCATAAACTTAGCCGAAAAAAGGCCTTCGAGGGCTGAAATTTGAAAGCAGTCCCCGAACCACTGTGAGGATGGCACAGGTAGCTTCCTCGTGTTAAATAGGACCTATTAGGATAGACAGGACATAATTAGCACGTGTACGTTGGGAGTCGGCGTGAAAAACGCCATAACTTAGCCAAAAAAAGGCCTTCGAGGGCCAAAAATTGAAAGCAGCCCTTGAACCACTGTAGGGATGGCATGGGAAGCTTCCTGGTGTAAAATAGGACCTATGGGGACAGACGGGACGTAATTAGCACGTGTACGTTGGGAGTTGGCGTGAAAAAGGCCATAAACTTAGCCGAAAAAGGCCTTCGAGGGCTGAACATTGAAAGCAGCCCCCGAACCACTATAGGGATGACACGGGTAGCTTCCTAGTATAAAATACGACCTATGGGGATAGATGGGACGTAATTATCACGTGTACGTTGGGAGTTGGCGCGAAAAAGGCCATAAACTTAGTTGAAAAAGGGCTTTCGAGGGCCGAAAATTGAAAGCAGCCCCCGAACCACTGTAGGGATGGCACGGGTAGCTTCTTGGTGTAATATAGGACCTGTGGGGATAGACGAGACGTAATTATCATGTGTACATTGGGAGTTGGCGTGAAAAATGCCATAAACTTAGCCGAAAAAAGGCCTTTGAGGCTCGACAATTGAAAGCAACCCGTGAACCACTGTATGGTTGGCACGGGTAGCTTCCTGGTGTAAATTAGGACTTGTGGGGACAGACAGGATGTAATTAGCACGTGTACGTTGGGAGTTGGCATGGTGAACACCATGAACTTAGCCGAAAAACGCCTTTGAGGGCCGAAAATTGAAAGCAGCGCCCCAACCACTGTAGGGATGGCACGGGTAGCTTCCTTGGATGAAATAGGACCTGTGTGGCCAGACGGGACGTATTTAGCACGTGTATATTGGGAGTTGGCGTGAAAGAAACCATAAACTTAGCCGAAAAAGGGCTTTCGAGGCCCGAAAATTGAAAGCAGCCCACGAACCACTGTATGGTTGGCACGGGTAGCTTCTTGGTGTAAAATAGGACCTACGGGAACAGACAGGACGTAATTAGCACATGTACGTTGGGAGTTGGCGTGAAAAACGCCATAAACTTAGCCGGAAAAGGCCTTCGAGGGTCGAAAATTGATAGCAGCCCCCCAACCACTGTAAGGATGGCACGGGTAGCTTTCTTGTGTCAAATAGGACCTATGTGGATAGACGGGATGCAGTTAGCACATGTACGTTGGGAGTTGGAGTGAAAAATGCCATAAACTTAGCGAAAAAAAGGCCTTCGCGGCTCGCAAATTAAAAGCATCCCACGAACCACTGTACGGTTGGCACGGGTAGCTTTTTAGTGTAAAATAGGACCTATGGGGAGAGACGGGACGTAATTAGCACGGGTACGTTGGGAGTTGGCGTGGTGAACACCATAAAGTTAGCCGAAAAACGCTTTCGAGGGTCGAAATTTGAAAGCAGCCCCTGAACCACTGTAGGGATGGCATAGGTAGCTTCCTGGTGTAAAATAGGACCTGTGCGAATAGACGGGACATAATTAGCACGTGTACGTTGGGAGTTGGTGTGAAAAACGCCATAAACTTAGCCGGAAAAGGCCTTTGAGGGCTGAAAATTGAAAACAGCCCCCGAACCACTGTAAGGATGGCACGGGTAGCTTCTTGGTGTAAAATAGGACCTATGGAGACAGACAGGACGTAATTAGCACGTGTACGTTGGGAGTTAGCATGAAAAACGCCATAAACTTAGCCGAAAAAAGGCCTTCGAGGCTCAAAAATTTAAAGCAGCCCACGAACCACTGTACGGTTGGCATGGGTAGCTTCCTGGTGTAAAATAGGACCTATAGGGATAGACGGGATGTAATTAGCACGTGTACGTTGGGAGTTGGCATGAAAAACGCCATAAAGTTAGCCAAAAAAGGCCTTCGCGGGCCAAAATTTGAAAGCAGCCCCCGAAATACTGTACGAATGGCATGGGTAGCTTCCTTGTGTCAAATAGGACCTGTGCAGACAGATGGGACGTAATTAGCACGTGTACGTTGGGAGTTGGCGTGAAAAAGTCATAAACTTAGCCGAAAAGGCCTTCGAGGGCCGAAAATTGAAAGCAGCCCCCAAACAGCTGTAGGGATGGCACGGGTAGCTTCCTCATGTCAAATAGGACCTGTGGGGTTAGACGGGACGTAATTAGCACGCGTACGTTGGGAGTTGGCGAGAGAAACGCTAGAAAGCTTATAAAAATATATTAAAGCTTATATATTAAATCTTACAAATATATATGTTCTATAAGCATCTCTATATATGTACATTTATGAATAAAATATATATGTGTTTACACATTAGACTAAACTTGACTTGGGGTTGATGCTTGACTTGGGGAAATTTCTTTGCACTTTAAATTTACCATTTAAATACAATTTAAAGTGTAAAGAAACTATATTGAAATTCCTAAAATTCAAACTATAGTTAAATACAATTTCAATTACAATTGACATCCTTGCAATTTGTGGTTTGTAGATGGCTATAACTTTTTTTTTACAATTTTCGTTTACAATGGAACTAATGGGTGTAATTTTTGTTGTGTAGATGGCTTTTGGCATTGACATGTGGATCTTCTATTTTTTTGTTCGGAAGATAATTCACAGTTTTGCAAATTTGGGAAGTTTTTTGGCGTCCTATACTTTTTGTGTGGACTGTGGATGCATCGTACATATAATTTTTTGCAGGGTACATAGTATTTTTGGAGCTTCTATTAATTGCTCTGGTGGTATAGAATCAATGGACCGTGGAATTTGGATGCATCGTACATATAATTTATGGCGGGGTACATAGTATTTTTGGAGCTTGTATTAATTGCTCTGGTGGTATATATATAGATTACCTTTTGTTGTGGTACATATTACCATGATAATTTGTACCTTGGCAAATGGTCATTATAATGCGTAGTATAGTACAAATGTTGTGTATGGAGGACATTGTTTTGGTAACGTATTTGGAATGTATGACGTTATTATTTGTAATTGGAATATATATAGTTGGTTTGTATATAAGTTTACATTAGCAAATGTTCTTTTTTGTTTGATGGTTGTAAATGAAACATGCTGTAAACACCCCATTTTCGACCGTCCTCAAGACTTGGTCGTCATCGTTTGAACACTCGATGATCATCCATATTTGTGTTCGTTTTGAGTTCTCGGAGGTCTCGGTCGCTTGCCTTGCCTCAAGATCTCTCGACTTATTTGTTTTGTGCTTGGTTGGACCAAGGACTTGTGATCTTTGCACCTGAGGGCGGGAAATGGCTTTTTGGCTATCCCCACACCCCATCGGCCTTGGCATGTTGCCACCGGCCCTGTTTTATTGCTACCGGCCAAAAGTGTTGGCCGGTCGGCAATGTTTTTAGTCGGCCGGCCCTTTGTGTTGGTCGATCGGCCTTTTATGCTGACCGAACCCTGTTCATCTGATTTATGTAGATATTTAGTGCCAGGTGGCACATGCTGTATCCTCCATACACGTTTGCACCCTTGTTTTAGCTTCTTGAGGAAGTTTAAACCTTTTGAATATTTTTTTAGCTTCTTGAGGAAGCTTGAACCTTTTTAGCTTTTCCAAGAAGCTTGAATCTTTTTTTTAGCTTCTTGAGGAAGCTTGAACCTTTTTAGCTTCTCCAAGAAGCTTGAACCTCTTTAGCTTCTCCAAGAAGCTTGAACCCTCTTGTTTCTCTGTAAGACAGGGCCTCCCTCTCCTTTAGAGAGGTTCCAAATTTTTGTCTAAGGCTCCAAGATATATATCTCTCTATATCTCACTATTTTGAGCTCCAAAGTGCTTGGTTCTTGACTCCTTTACACCATAACTCCTAAGCACACACCTCCACCACTCATCTAAGGTTCTTGGAGGGTCTTGAGAGGGCTCAAAGGTTGGGTTTTGGTCCAGAAATCTGCTGGTTTTTGCTGAGCTACAAGGGTAACTCCTTTTTCCTTTTTTTTCTCCATTTTTGCACAAGCTTTTAGCCTATCTTGCATGCTGTTTGAGCTTAGTGTATAACTGATAAAAGTTCTATTTTTGCATGCTTTTGAACTTTGTTTAAGGTCACTTTTGTGTTTGGGGTTGTTTCCCCCCTCTTAGGCCTTGTTTGGCCTCATTTTTGTGCTTTTTTTGTGAACTTCGGGACCACCTTGTATTGGCCTTCTTACCACTGAAATCCTTCAGTGGTGGGGATGATGTTTTGAGGTTCTAAGAAGGAGAGGGCCATCCCCTCTCCTTATTGTCTTGTTTACTTGCATTTTTGGCCTTACAAAGGAGCCCATATTTGCATGCTTTCAAGCTTTGTTTCAGGCCATTTTTGGTGACTTTTAGGACCTGCCTAGACTCTGTCTAGGGCTGGTTTGGTCACCTTGGACTTGCCTCTTGCATGTGTAGAGTAATCCCATTCATAGCTTATCAAAGTAGCACCTCATTCTTGCATGTATGGGTCATGTTTCAATGGGTTTTTGGCCATCATTTGACATGCCATGCTTCTGTTTTTGGCTGGTTTGGTAGTCCCTCACATGCTTCATATGCTTGTAGTGTAACTCATGCTTACTAGCTTAGAATGTATGTTGCTTTGGCCCTCCATTCTAGCACATTTTGGCCATGCTTCAAACATGTTTTGTTCATATTTTGGGCTGCCTTAGTTCTATTTTTAGGCCTCTTGGTTGATTGGTGCTTGCCATGCAAACTTGTTGTGTAATAGCTTCGACTAGCTTTGAGTTTTGAGCACTCTTGCATGCCTAACTTGAAGTATTTGCATGTATTGGCATCATTTAGTATGCCATTTCAGAGCTGGAATGTATGCCATTGTATGCCATGTTTCATCCTTGCATTGCTCTTAGAGAGTTGCATTTTGTGCCTTAGGCTTGGAGCCCTTGCATTGTGGCATGCTTGAGAGCTATCCATGTTAGTGTAAGTCCATCTCACCATGTTGTTGCATGCTTGTTTCATTTTGCATGTTGTTGCATGCTATACATGTCCACATGTTTAGGTTGTATGCCTATTGCATATTGCATGTTAACATGCTCATGTTGCATTAGATTTGTTGCACACTTGAGTTATTTGCATGCTTGCTTGCTTGCCTAGGTTGCATTGCATTGTGTGTGCATCTCTTGCCTCTTGATCAATCATGATAGAGGTTGGGGTCTCTTATGTGTTATGTGCATTTCATTTGACATTAAATTGCACACTTGGCACCTTTGGCTATCATGCATTGAAATGTGTGATTGGTGGCTGAGGGTCGAGAATCATACTCCCTTGAGTTCATGACATGATAGAGAGGGTGGTTGTGCAAACATTGCTTTGAAAATGCATTGCCATGCTCTGTTTGCCCTCTATTGCAGCAAAACCAGTGTTCTGCAGGAAAAAATGGCCAGCCGACCACTTTTAGCACCGACCGACCATCAGTGTCCAGCCGGTGATCCAATTTTTGGCCGATGGCCACATTCCCATGGCCGGTATTGCTCTCTCTTGGCCGGTGGCCTCCCACAGTGTTAATAGAGTGGTTAAGAAGCATCAAAAATATTTTCACAATTCTTAGAGGTGCAGAACAGTGCAAACAGAGGCAACTGTGGCATGGCAATGGGTTTCCGGGCGAAGCCGACCAAGCATGCATTCATCCCTCTTCTCGAGGTTGTTTTACTATTTTTCATAGCTTAATTAATTTGTTTAATTAGTTAAGAATTGTGTAATAATTAGCTATAGCTGTTATTTATTCGGTTTGTACTATTTATTTGGACCCTTCGATGAGGGCAATGTTGTAATAAGTGTGCGTGTGTGTGTGATGCATGTCTTCTAACCCCACGTCTTTCTCCCTTTTATTTACCAGCTTATGATGGTTAGTTTAGGGCACGTTTCAATTAGCATACTTATGCTCGCATGTTTGCATCCATTTATCTGTCTCGCATGCACCGGGCTCGGCGCATCATACTAACTGCATTGTATTTCAAATTCCAAGTTGAATACATGTTATCTGTTGCATTTCATATGCCATGTATAGAATAGCTGAGCCTATCTTAGTTGCATTTTGCATGTGTTACATTAGCCATCTTAATATGAACTAGGATCATGCATTGATTACTAACTAGTTTCTGTTTTGGCTTGGAGTACTCGGTGAGTGTTTATGCTTTAGCATCCTTGCATGCGTGTGAGTGACTGCCATGATAGCATGCTTACCATGTGGCTATGTGCTTATGTGATATAACTGCCAGAATGCCTGTGGGTGGAGGTTGGATTATCTGAATTGGAACAATTCATTGATTGCGAGTTTTAAGCCCACTAGATAGTGGCAAATCACCATGTTTTCTAAGCCCACTTGAGGGTGGCAAAGTCCGTATTTTAGCCTACTTGCGAGTAGCAAACCGCTTTAAAAAACAAACATGAAATGTTTTGTTCCAACTCAGGCGATCCAGTCTATACTTGTATGCTGCGCGCATCACATAGTAATTCTAGGCTAATAAACTGGAATAAGAGCACATAATGTTTTCAAAACTAAATATCATACTTAGTAGTGGCCAATCTTTGATCGGGCGAGTGGGGGTGCTCATAGCTGACTTTCCCCAATTGTACCCAAGTTCCTGAGCGGAGGCAACTTTGGTGATGACGGACACGTGGCCTTAGGCAACGAGTCAGAGTTTCCTAAATTCCACCAAAATAAATATTTAGGTGGCGACTCTGTATTTGGCAAAGCAGTCCATGTTTGGCACTTCTTTCAAAAAAATATGTTTTCAAAAACGATTTGTCAGATTTGGACTCTTTGATGATTCATCGGTCTTGCATTGCACTCTGCGAGATTAGATACAGGACCGTGACATTGAGTCATGAACTGCAGTGAGCCCAATGAACAAAAAGGGATTCCCTCATGGGACGTTCGGGGACGTCTACATATGCATTACGGAATAGGTGATAATATATATAGGTTGTATACCTATTACAGGTTGTGGTAGATACATATAGGTTCTGACAAAATTTATTAAAATGAAAAAAACAAAATAAAAATATAAAAAGACGTTTTTGGTGACAAAACAATTGGTTGCCAAAAAAGAAATAAATCTTTTGGAGACTAAATATTTAGTAGCCAAAACAAATCGAAAACACTTTTGGTGACTAACTGTTTAGTAGCTAAAACTCAAAACACTTTTGACGATTAAAGTTTTTAGTCGCCAAAACATAATAAAAAAAGCATAGGCGACTAACCTGTGTAGTAGCCAAACAAGAATGAACCTTTCCGCGACTAAACATTTAGTAGCTGAAATAGCACTATTGGCGACCACTAATTTCGTTGCCGTAGATATTTTAAGTTTTCGCGACAAAAGATTTAGTAGCTAAAGATTTGAGTTAAACGAATTAATGCACCCTTTGGGCGACTAATATGTTAGTCGCTAAAGTGAGTCATCAGCAACTAACGCTCTTTTCGTCGCTAATACCTGTTACTTTTGCCTACTAACATATTAGTCGGTATTTTTGTAGTACTTTTGGCGACGAAATGTTCTTTAGTTGCTAATACCTTCGGCGACGATTTATCCCCGACAATGCCAGCGACCAAACCAAAATTTTTGGTCGGCAAAGTATTTCGGCGACTAAAATCAGTACTTTTGGCGACTAATTTTTTAGTCGCCAAAAGTGTATTTTTTGTAGTGATCCTTATCAAATAATATATCAAAAACATTAAAACTAAAAATATAAAAATTCTTAAAATCTTACCCTACATCACAAACAATGGCTTATTAGGAAATCTTCCTTCGAATACTGGGCTTTCGCATCCTAATCTTAAAAAATTCGGGGTAGAATTTAATAAACTTAGTGGAAAAATCCCATTGTATTTGTCCAATTGCTCAGAACTCAATAAACTAGTCCTGCCTTCTAACCAATTTATAGGACCGATACCCATAATTTTTGGCCATTTGAGTATCTTTGAAAAGCTTTTTTTGCAACACAATCAACTAACAATAGAACAAGAAGTTCTAAAATTAGTTTTTTGATAGATGTGACAAATTGCAACTCTTTGATGTACTTGATTATATTTGATAATCCATCGGGGGGAATCATACCCAAATCCATCAGGAACCTTTCAAGCAGCGTACAATATTTTTATTGCAGATGCATGCCAGATAAAGGGTGAAATCCCTAAAGAGATTGGTTCCTTAAAAGTGAATCTTCTTGCACTTAGTGACAACAATATTCGTGGAACAATTCGGTCAACAATTAAGGAAATGAAAGGCTTGCAATGGTTGTATTTAGATGGTAATGAGCTTGAAGGTCCCATTCCTAATGAGATATGTCTTTTAAGCAACTTGGGAGAAATTTATCTCCAAAATAACAAGGTCTCTAGTTTAATCCCTCACTGCACTGGAAATCATAGTCACTTGCAGACACTGTTCCTAACTTCTAATAAATTGAACTCATCTATACCATTGAGTCTATGGAGCCTTGAAAATCTCTTGAATTTAGATTTGTCATCCAATCTGCTAGGCGGGAGCCTCGATCCAAACATTAAGGCATTAAAAGTTTTGGAAAGTATAGATTTATCTTCAAACAATATTTCAAGTGAGATTCCTAGTGCTATAGTAGCTTTTCAAAGCCTTACTTCTCTTAATTTGTTAAGAAATTCATTACCAGAATCCTTTGGAAACTTGATAACATTGGATTTCTTGGATCTATCCCACAATAATCTATCAGCTGCAGGCTCTTGAAGCACTCTCACATCTCAAATACTTGAATTTGTCTTTCAATAGATTATCAAGGGAAATTTCAAGACAAGGGCCCTTTAAGAACCTCACAGCAGAGAGTTCTATCAAGAATGTAGCACTCTGTGGTGCACCAACTTTACATGTTCCACCTTGCACAAGACATAGAATGCAAAAATCGAGAGCAAAATTGCTTATTGAAATCATTGTGCCTACCATTTCATTAGCATTAATCTCTGTTGCTCCCTTCTTCATCTAGAATATGTATTAAGGACTCCAACAAATTTGAATTCACTTGGATTATTTGTTGTAGTTGAGCATAAAATGATTTCATATCAGGAGCTTTCTCAGGCTACAAACAACTTTTGTTGAGCCAACTTGCTTGGTTTAGGAAGCCATAGTTCGGTATACAAAGGAGTACTTTCTGATGGAGAAATAATAGTGGTAAAAGTTTAAATTTGCAAGTTAAGTTTCAAAAGTTTTGATGCAGAATGTAGTGTTTTGAGTGCAGTTCACCACAGGAACCTTGTCAAAGTCATTAGTACATATTCCAATCTAGAATTAAGAGTTTTGGTTCTTCAATATGCTTAATGAAAGCCTTGAGAAGTGGTTGTATTCTCATAACTACTACTTGGATCTTCTTCAGAGAGTAAGTATTATGTTTGATGTTGCATTGGCTTTGGAATATCTCCATCACGATTAAGCAGAGCCTGTCGTTCATTGTGATTTGAAGCCTAGCAATGTTCTTGTCACGACCCAAATCTAGTACCTAGAGGTTAGATGTCACGACAAGTCAAAAATTAAGGTCATAACAAATTAATAATGTAGTAGAGTAAAATAAAAAGGGTAGCCAAATATTTATTTTAATTAAAAATATACATTGGAGCTTTTATTTATTGACATTGCCAGAGCTAGACTATATTTACAAAGTGCCTTGTATCTACCCCTCGCATTGGTCTTGCCACTTCACCTGAAAGAGTTTAACAGCTATAAGCATATGGCAGAGTGGAAAATATTATACTGAGAGCATAAGGGTATAAAAGTCACCATGGATAATTATTTGGCTAAACAAAGAATAGTTTAATTTTAGAAAATCATTTTAAATAACAAAGCAGAAAACATATAAGCAAAATAACCATAACCACGATACAGAACAGAACAGAGGGTCAATAGATATTTAAGTTTCCTAGGCATGAGACTTGCCAGATATTTAAGTTGTTAGGTTTTTATTCTTAGCAATCCCGTTTGATAAAACTCCTTTCAGTTGTACTTATTTTCGCACTTTTTATTTCAGTGAGGCTATGAGTGTTTAGATGCAAATCCAACTCGAATTGTGCCTTGCAGAGAAGTTTGTGATGTTAATACTTTCAAGATTGCCATTTCGCTGATTATGACGGGGATCGAGCTGCCTGGTCATCTCATGGGGGTCGAGGGGACAACGCCTTTGGCGGTCCGGCAACACATACGGGTCGAGGCAAGTCGCTCAAAATGCAAAATTGCATTCAAAGTTGCTTGTCCGCCCTTACTCGCTTGAGCGAAGGCTGCGGCTGTGAAAAAACTTGAAAGAAATTAATGTACGCTCGAGCGAAGGGTGCGTGGCTAAGCGAAGCCACTTATGGAAAACACGTGTTTTTGGTTCCTCGCTCAAGCGAGAGAAGCTTCGCTCGAGCGAGCTTCGCTGTCCCAGATTTCTATAAGTATTTGTTTTAGTCCAAAACTAGGATTACTCCTTCAGATCTTCTTCTTGTATATTAAGGTTTATATCTGGGGATATTTTGCTAGTTTTCTTTGATGTTTAATTGAGTATTCAACTCATGGTTTAAAGAGTATACATCAAAGGATTATTTGTTTGTTCTACACAAAAGAGAAAGTTGTTCTTCGGTGGATTCGGAAGAATTTGAGCCTGAAGCTTTGGTGGATTCTGGAGTGGCTCATCATCAAGACAATTCCGAGGTGAAGACGGGGTTGGAAGAGGCACATAGGGGTTGGTTCAATTTGGGCGTGGATTCACTAGGTAATTGAGAGTATACCTGTGTAATTCTTTTATATCTTTTTAGTGGATTGTTTTGTGGCTTTTGCCTATGCTTTTTTTTTTATCACAATTGGAGGTGTCCATTGTGGTTTTTCCACATAAAATCGTTGTGTTGATTTGTCTTGATTGTTTGATTGGAATTGTTGTTTTCTGCTTAAAATTGATACATAATCACAAATCAACATCTAAGGGATTTCTAGATTTTTCAATTGGAATCAGAGTGGGTCGCTATTTTGTTTTTTAAAAATTTTGAGCGAGATCTTGTTTGGTTTGTGATAATGGATTCAATACGTGAGGGAAATTCTATGGTTCGACCACCCCTACTTGATGGATCCAATTATTCTTTTTGCAAAGCTCGAATGAGATCGTTTTTGAAATCTATTGATGAAAAAGTTTGGCAATATCTCATGTATGGGTGGACCGAACCAACGATGACCGTTGATGGAGTAACTTTCCCCAAACCAATTGATAAGTGGGACATAATTGATTACCAAAATAGTAGCTGGAATAGTAAAGCTATCAGTTCTCTCTTTTGCGCTGTCACACCTGAAGAATTTAGTTGTATTTGCAATTGTGAAGTCACAAAAGAGGCTTGGGATATCTTACAAACTATTCATGAGGGCACTCCTTCTGTTAAACGCTCAAAACTTCAAAGGCTCACGTCTAGTTTTGAAAACCTTTCAATGAAAGAAAGTGAGACCTTTGATGAATTTTATGCGAAGTTGAGTGACATTGAAAATTCCAGCTTCAATTTAGGTGAAAAAATACCAGAATCCAAAGTTATGAGAAATTTTTTGAGATCCTTGCCCGATCGGTTCCAACCAAAAGTTACGGCTATTGAGGAGGCTCAAGATATTGACAACCTCAAGCTGGATCACTTAGTTGGAAATCTCCAAACTTATGAGGCACATAGAAATTTCAAAAAGAAACAAAAAGATGCTATTACTTTTAGTAGTGCTCATAGAGTTGGAGAGGATTCTGATGAGGATTGTGAGATAGATTCCAAGATTACGGCTGCTTTTGTTAAACAATTTAAAAAATATTTTTTGAAAAAGAATCCTAATCTTTTGGAATCTACTCATACTCATAAATCTATAGGCAAAGATAAACTCAAAATTAATTCCATAGCCAAGAAGGAGAAAGGAAAGATACAAGGGAACTCTAAAAGAGTCCAATGCTATGAATGCCAAGGATTTGGCCACTTTGCTTCAGAATGCCCCACTCGTTTGAAGAAGAAGAAAGCCCTCGCTATCACTTGGGATGATGAATCAGAATCTGATGAAGATGAAAGTGACAACGAAGATCAAGGCGAAGAGGGACATAAACAATTCCTTGCTTTCATGGCGGCTTCCGAAACTGAAGGATAAACAGAGTATCCGAAGAGGTCGGTTGAGAATGCCATTGATGATGAATCCTTGGGAAGTGATGATGAAGAGCTTGAGCAAGCTTATGAAAAGTTGTATAAGGAATCTCTTAACTTATCCAAATTGAATGACAAACTCACTATGAAACTCAAAGCATGTGAAAGTGAGAATGTCAAACTAAAGGAGGAGATTTCCGAGGCTAGGATTGATACAATCAAGATAGCTAATGATCGACAAGCTCTTTGTACAAAACTCTTGACTTGTGAGATAGAGAGGAATAAGCTACAGCAAATCTATGAAATGTATGAAGAAAAGATTGAATCTCTCGAGATGTCTCAAGTTGCCTTGGAAGAACTAATGATCAAAAAAGAGGAAGAGTTCAAGTATGCTATGGCTACCATTGGTCTTTGGAACAAAGGATCAAAGACTTTGGAGGATATCATTGTGTCTCAACAAATGTGTTGTGACAAGAGTGGCATTGGCTTTGGTGATCACAAAGAGCAAAACAGAGTGCATTTACATCTCATGATACAAGAACTCAAGGAAAGGGAGAACGAAAAATTCAACATAAGGATGGACTTCTAAAACTTCCTAGAGTTGGTAAGGTAAAAGAAAAGAAGGTACACCCTGTTTTTATTTGTCATTATTGTGGTATGCATGGTCATATTCGCCCTTATTGTTATAAGTTGCATGGGAGAGTGTCTCATAGAGATGGAAGAAATTCCAACATCTCGTGGGGTAGGAGACACTTCATTGGTGGTAATGAGGTTAAGGGTCATATTAGATCTCACTATTTTGATCAGCTTGAGACTAAACATGAACAGATGATGTGTTTGACTAGACCTTGGAATATGAAGTTGGAAACCAAGTCGAGACGGGTTCTCATTGAAGGGAAAGGGAACCACAATGTCAAGACACCACCCAAGAACCGCAATTCTTACAACTTTTTTCATACTAAAGCGGTTTGGGTGAGAAAACTTGACTTGTGTTAATTTTTTTTTTCGGTTTTGTTTTTAGGTTTCCGTGTGCTTTTTTCTTTTTGAGTCTTTTAATGTGTGCATGTTCGTTTTCTGTCTTGCTTTGTTTAGAAAAAGAAAAAAATAAAAAATAAATAAAAAATCCAAAAAGATTTTCTTGTATGGTTTTGCAAGTTTGAAATTTTTGAGTAGTCCTTGGTGCATATTGGAATTGATAAAAATATCCATTACATGTTAATATGTGTGTGCTTTCTGTGGTCATTACTCATTTTGGAGTGTGTGTTTTGTGATTAGTATGTCTCATTCTGTACGTACTATTGGATTAGCAAATATCGGAGTCTTCCGCCTTAGTGATCATTTTTTTCTATGGACTTCTGGCATGGTATCTTTTGTTTTTCTAAAGGAATTGACTGATACTAGCATATCTTGGGTGATGTTGAGTCTCTTAACCACCTTCCATCTTTTTGCATCTCCACGGCTTTCCCCTCTATTCTTTGGAGCCCAGCCATGAGGAAAGGGCTACCTCAGAGTCACCAACCAGGCCATCATTATTATATCCATGCTTTTCTGGTTCGGTTTTCATACTCTTGAGCGTGTCAACTACCAATGAATGTGCAAAAGAATAAGAAAAAGAAAAAGAAAAAGGAAAAAATATGCAAAAGAAAGAAAAGAAAAAAATGTGCAAAAAAAAAAAAAAAGATTCATTGATTGAGGGGGAGCCTCCGCCTTTACTCACCAAATACCTCTTGATTCCTAGTGGTTTGACTTTCCTTAGTTGTGCTTAGATTCTCTTGCCGGAGGTCTAGTTATCAGATCACTACTAGGATTTGAATCTCGTGTTTGTCGAACTCCAAGAGTTATACACACACTTTTATCATGCGATCTATGCTTTTCACATAATGCATCACTTTCTTTTATGAGGAATCTTCTAGAGGCTGTGCACATTGTGTTTTCAAGTAATTGTGCTTCTTGGATAATCTTGTGTGTTTCAAGGTCTAAATTTGAAATTCCTTGTTTGCTCTACCATGTTATTTTTATTGTTTTCTTCTTGTTCACTATTTTTCAGTGTTTGTGGTTGCTTTTAGTGAGGGGAAGTTTGGTTAATTGTTATCATGTCATTGCTTGTGTGTTTTATGCTTTTACTTTAGTTGATTGAGCTTCCTTTGTCAATTCGTGACAAAAATGGGGGTGAAAGTTGTTTTTCATGTGTCTTAGGATTTCATGTTTTCATGTCATGTGTCAGGTGCATGTGTCTTAGTTTTCATCTATTCATATTACATGTTCTTAAAATCTCCAAGTCGCATCTATTAATGTTTTCCATCTCATACTTCAAGATAATCTTGTCATATGTGTATTGCTTTTTCATATACTCTTGTGGGACTAATAGTTGTTTTGGAGATTGTGGTACTAATAACTGTTTTGCAGATCATGACTTTGAGAAATAAGTTTGTTTTTGTTGGCTGTAATGGGTTGGGGTAATTAGGATTTTATTTGTTAGCTGTGTTTCGTCACGGCATTGCCAAAGGGGGAGATTGTTAGGTTTTTATTCTTGGCAAATCCCGTTTGACAAAACTCCTTTTAGTTGTACTTATTTTTACACTTTTTATTTCAGTAAGGCTATGAGTGTTTAGATACGAATCCAACCCGAATTGTGCCTTGCAGAGAAGTTTGTGATGTTAATACTTTCAAGATTGCCACTTTGCTGATGATGACGGGGATCGAGCTGCCCGGTTAGCTCGCGGGAGTCCAGAGGGCAGCGCCACGACGGGGTCAAAGGGCAACGCTCTCGAAGCAAAATGCAAAATTGCATTCAAAGTTGTCTGTCCGCCCTTGTTCGCTCGAGCGAAGGAGTTCTCGCTCGAGCGCAGGCTGCGTTTGTGTAAAAATCTGAAAGAGATTAATGTACGCTCAAGCGAAGGGTGCGTGGCTTGAGCGAAGCCACTTATGGAAAACATGCGTTTTTGGTTCCTTACTCAAGCAAGAGAAGCTTCGCTCGAGCGAGCTTCGCAGTCCCAAATTTTTATAAGTATTTGTTTTAGTCCAAAACTATGATTACTCCTCCAAATCTTCTTCTTGTAAATTAAGGTTTATATCTAGGGATATTTTGCTAGTTTTCTTTGATGTTTAATTGAGTATTCAACTCATGGTTTAAAGAGTATACATCAAATGATTATTTGTTTGTTCTACACAAAAGAGAGAGTCGTTCTTCGGTGGATTCCGAAGAATTCGAGCCTGAAGCTTTGGTGGATTCTGGAGTGGCTCATCGTCAAGACAATTCCGAGGTGAAGACGGGGTTAGAAGAGACACATGGGGGTTGGTTCAATTTGGGCGTGGATTCACTAGGTAATTGAGAGTATACCTGTGTAATTCCTTTATGTCGTTTTAGTGGATTGTTTTGTGGCTTTTGCTCGTGGTTTTTTTTTTATCACAATTAGAGGTGTTCAATTATGGTTTTTTCACGTAAAATCGTTATGTCGATTTGTCTTGATTGTTTGATTGTGATTGTTGTTTTCTACTTAAAATTGATACATAATCACAAATCAACATCTAGGGGATTTCTAGATTTTTCATAAGTCCCCATGCATGGGACCTTCAGAGGGCCAGATATTTAAGTCCCCATGCATGGGACTTTTAGAGGGTCACAAAAGTGACAATAGAACAGACAAAACATAGGATCAATAGATTCATGACAAAAAGAGTCACCAAGTGACTAATCAAAATGTCAATGGTTATTTAAGTTTCCCAAGGCATGAGACCGGTAAAAGGTCACTAAAGTGAGAATTCAGAAGGCCAGATATTTCATAAGTCCCCATGCATGGGACCTTCAGAGAGCCAGATATTTAAGTCCCCATGCATGGGACTTTTAGAGAGTCACAAAAGTGACAATAGAACAGACAAAATATAGGATTCTAAATAGAAATTTGTTCCCAAAACTTATTAACTATGATTTTTTTTTTCCAAGCATTAATTTAACTATTTTATATAATAAGATAAATCTTAGGCCTTGTTTGTCATAATCTAAAAAAGTCAAAAAGTCACTATCCTATTTAAGTCACATCATCTTATTTAAGTCACATCACCTCTCTACCACATCGTTTCAAACCCAACTCGTATTTCATAAAAAGTCAAAAATTATACTTAATCCATATTTCATAAAAATTCAAAAATTACACTTTTTTAGATCATCTCAAACCACCCCTTAATTTAACTAAAGTCATAATAGTATGATTTTCTTAAATATTATTATTCGGGGTTCTGTTAGACAATGAAATGGTTGCACTTGTTGCTGACTTTGGCATTGCAAAGATTTTAGCACCAAACAAGACTTACAATGCAAACGAAGACGTTGGGCGCCCTCAGCTGCATTATTTTTTCTCCCATGTACTTTCAGAAGCATATAACTGATTAATTGCTAAAGTCTTTTGTTAGTCTTTGTATAACTTAAAAGTGGTTAATTTGTCAAATATACATATAATTTTTTTTTATGTGAGCTTAATTTAGATCACATCTAGTTGGTTTTGATTGGTAAGTGTAAGCTTAACTAAGGCTTCCATTACAAATATGTTACAAATATTACATGTTCTTGTCCATCAGTGTAGAAATAGGAAGGGTAAATTACATTCACCTCCCCTAAGATTTTTGACAAATATAAGGATCTTTCTTGTGCTTTGAAAAATTACACGAACCTTCATTACTTTAACTGATATTGTCCAGATTTCCCAATTCCATCAAATTGGAACAAACGGTGTTACTTGTATATAGTAAATGACCTTCTTACCCTTCCTTTTGAGCACAAAAAAACGCTAATACCCTTGTCCTTTCTGTTTATGTTATACATTAATTAAATTATGAATTATTTTTTTAAGATTTATTACTCTTATTACCCTTGCTTTTTTGGATTTAATTTTTTTAAAAATTTAAAAATGTTTAAGAAAATTTTATTTTTTTATTTTAAATATATAATTTTTATTTAAATATTGTAAATATTGTAATTTTTTTAATTTTAATATTTTAAACTCAAAATACAACTTCACACTCAAATCGTAATCAAACATATAACTCAAAACTTAATTCAAAAATTATTTTCAAATCTCAAAACCAAACACATAACTTGAAACTTTACACTACTTTCAAAACTCTACACTCAAATCATTACGAAACACATAACAAAAAAAATTAAAATATTTAAAAATATATTTATAAAATAAAATAAAATATGTAAAATAAAAATTATATATTTAAAATAAAATTTTTAAAATTTTTTAATATTTAAAATATTTTAAAAAATATAGCACATAAGTGTATGAAATATAATGCACATTAAAATAAATAAATAAATATTTAAAATATAAAATATTTACCCTAAAAAACTAAATCCAAAATTTTTTAAAATACAACTCAAAACTTTTTTCAAAACTTATAACCAAATAAATTTTCTTTTTTCAAAACTCAATTCAAAATTCATAACTCAAAATACGACTTCACTATCAAATCATTATTCTAAAAATAATTTTACAAAATAAAATAACATAATTTTTTTTTTAATTTTTTTCTTTTAAAATAGGGTTTTGAAAAAAGTTTGATTTTGAGTTTTGAAAAGAGTTTTAAATTAAATTTTGAGTTGTGTGTTTGGTTATGAGTTTTGAAAATAATTTTTGAATTGAGTTTGAGTTATATGTTTGATTACAATTTGATTGTGAAGTTGTGTTTTGAGTTTAAAATATTAAAATTAAAAAAATTAAAATATTTACAAAATAAACTAAAATATTGAAAATATATATATATTTAAATAAAAATTATATATTTAAAATAAAAAAGAAAAAATTTCTTAAACATTTTTTATTATTTAAAAAAATAAAATCCAAAAAAAGCAAAGGTAATAAGAGTAATAGATCCTAAAAAATAATTTATAATTTAATTAATGTATAATGTAAACAGAGAGGACAAGGGTATTAGCGTCTTTTTGTGCTAAAAAGGAAGGGTAAGAAGGTTATTTATTCTATACAAGTAATACCATTTGTTCCAATTTGATGGAATTGGGAAATCTGGACAATGGGAGTTAAAGTAAGAAAGGTTTGTGTAATTATTCAAAAATCACAAATTTTTTTTTTGTATTTGTCAGAAATCTTAGGGGAGGTGAATGTAGTTTACCCTTCCTATTTCTATACTGATGGACAAGAACATGGGATATTATTTGTAATGGAAGCCTAACTTAAGCTTACACTTACCAATCAAAACCAACTAGATGTGATCCAAGTTAAGCTCACATAAAAACATATATATATATATATATATATATTGAAAAATTAACCACTTTTAAGTTATACAAAGACTAACAAAAGACTTTAGCAATTAATCAGTTTTATGCTTTTTTTCAAAATTTATAATCAAATAAATTTTTTCTTTTCAAAACTCAATTCAAAACTTATAATTCAAAATACGGCTCTACACTCAAATCATAATTCTAAAAATAATTTTAAAAAATAAAATAAAATAATATTTTTTGAAATTTTTTCTTTTAAAATAGGATTTTGAAAAAAGGTCTTGAGTTTTGAAAAGAGTTTTAAATTGAGTTTTAAATTGTGTGTTTGACTATGAGTTTTGAAAATAATTTTTGAATTGAGTTTTGAATTGTGTATTTAGTTATGAGTTTTGAAAAAAAAATTGAAATTTTTTGATTGGAATTGTGATTCTAAAAGAGAACCAAACATGTTTCTTTGTTATTGTTTGGCTAATTAATTTTTTATGCTTCTAGTGTTCACCTCACTGTAAACTGAAATTTTGATTAGAGTAATACTATGAAATAAATAAATAAGAATAAATTAAGATGAGTTTTAATAGTTGTAGATAACCTAGTGTTTAGCTTTGATGACATCAGTAAGTTTAGTGAAGTGTGTAAATGACAGTCAAAAAATGAGAGAATCTTAACATTGTCAGGTAAAGTAGGAGAGGTTACTATAATTATTAAAACTACAGAGGAAGTCCCTATATTTGTTAGAAACCTCAGGGAAGGTAAGTGCAATTTATCCAAATAAGAAAATTATGGGCTTGGTTGTGTAAGTATAACTCTATACTAGTACACCAAATATCCAACCAACAACACACACACCCACCCCCCCCCCCCCCCCCCCAAAAAAAAAAAAATAAATAAATAAATAAATAAAAAATATAAATAAATAAATACCCCCAAACAATTTTGTGTAAATATGTGTTGCTCTTTTGAATTTCTGACTATATTCAAATTACCTCCCTAGGAAAAAAAATGATAATTCTTTCAAATCTAAACAAGTCCTAACAGAATATATATATATATATATATATTTAAATTATAAGACCATCTCTCATGTTGAATACTGATATTTGGTGTGCTATAGTATTCAAAATGTTAAAATTTGGCAACCATGTTTCAATAGGAGAAGTGTAATTTCTTTTTTTAGGCAACTGCAGTTAAACTTACTTTTTCTCTACCTATAGCAATGACAACTACTATAGACATCAAAGACGCTCTAAGAACTTCTTTATTTTTATTTTTGTTGTCATTCTTCTTGTCAAAGTATAGTTCTGAAGGAAAAGTTTCAACCAAAGGTGATACATACAACTATGGAACAATGTTGCTAGAAACATTCACAAGAAAGAAACCAACAGATGAAATGTTTTCTGAAGCACAGAGTTTGAAGCAATGGGTGAATGCTTCACTTCCGTACCGAGTAATGGAAGTTGTGGATTGTGGTTTGTTGAGAACAGAAGATGGTTGGCAATTATGGAAATATCAAATTGCAGCTTCTTCGCAGTGGATATGCTTGAATTGTGTCTTGTTGTCATGTGCAACTCTGAAAATGGTTTTGTTTAGTTTGGCCACGAGATCCTCTGTTTGCTTTGTTGCAAAACATTTACAATCGTTGATTGTGCTTCCAACTTCTCGTACTTTAAGATCCTCAAATAATTTAAAGACTTTGAATATTGTTCCTCATATGCCACGTATCGATATTTAGTAAATTAAATTGTGAATATCTGAATGAAATAATTCATGGAGTGGCATTAGAAGGGCTCAAATCTTTTATTTTGTTTCATTTTATTGCTTGCTCTGCTTATATAGTCTAATTAGGTTGGATGAAGGTCCATCTTGTGCCCCTTAGAGGGCTCTACTTCGGGTAATGCAATGATTCAAACTATTTATTTTGTTTATTCTATCGAGATGATCATCCATGTAAAAGATTAGCTTCATCAGATATTGATTGGCATATGATCAAATCATATTTGTCTTTAAAAAAAAAATGAACGATATATGTGATTTTGAGAATAAATTATCCATATTTTTTGAAACAAAAATATATGATTTTATGGTTACTGATATTCAATAAATTCAATTTTTTTGCATTAATTTTCTCAACATGTTTTATAAGATGAACAATTTGAATTATTAAAATAGGTCCAAGGTGGAGTCTATGGATAGGCAGAGCACTCCTTATTAGGCACAACAGGAGCCCTCACTTTCAGCGGCAATTCCTGGGGGGTTAGCTAATTTTTGTACACCAGCAGGCTAGTTCAACAATATAACCAATAATTTAAAACTAAAATATGCTATGTTTGAATTTTAAATTTAATTTTTTCCCGCAAATTATTGTATTGGAATGTAATAAATATTATATATTCACTAGGGGTCTAAAAATATTCACTAATGTGGCTATAATTATTGGATCGACTTATTTTTTTTCATAAATAATCTATACGTAGTGGTTTAAAAATGAATAGTTTAGATTATCAAAATTGAAACGGTCCAGTCCAGAGACAAGCTAGACTCATAATAATTTTGCCAAGAGATCTTCAAAACAATATTGGGTGGTACACATATGCATAACAAGCCTATGATTATTTGCAGTGCAGAATTACAGAAATAAACAAATACAGAATTTTAGAATTACAGAAATACAAAGTGCAAAAAAAATGTAGAATTACAGAATTATAGAAATACACAAATACAGGAACACAGTAGACTTTACACAGACATTTCAAGTGTGTCCGTCGCGAAGGAGTTGCAATTTAATCTTGTTAAGCTTGGTTACCACATCTTTTATGTTAATTCTCTCTTCAGGCAATTCTGCACAACACTCGAAGCCTACTTCCAAGATTAGTAAAAGATAAGCGATCATGTTTTCGCTGCCTTCTATTAATCTTAACAAGTTACCGTCCACCGCTTCTACTATTGAGTTTGGAAGTGATCCTTTTACCAATTGTCTCAAACTCAGCTCCCCAGCAAACATTTCATCGGTGGGTCTCTTTCTTGTAAATACCTCTAGCAACATTATTCCATAGCTATATATGTCGCATTTCATTGAAACTCTTCCTTCCAAACCATACTCTGCCAAACATCCATAGTTTCCGCCAAGCAAACAAGATTAATTATATCATCATATCAGTTCGATAGCTCTAAATTTCAAAATGTTTAATCAATAAATGTACCATGGTTGTGATAGTGCAGAAGGGTTGTTGATTTTGCCGATGAAGGGGATACAAATACCCAAAAAAATGCCCATAATAAAGTGTAGGATAAATTACAATAATAGTCCTAAAGTTTAACACCTTTTCATTTAAGTCCCTAAGGTTTTAATTGTGTCAATTAAGTCCCTAAAGTATTAAATTCGAACCAATTTAGTCCTGAAAACAATATAAAAATAGAATATAAGCCTAAAGGTTATATAAAATTGTGATTTTACCCAAACTTTAATTTATTGTTAACTTAATTATCCCCTGCAAGTGTAATTTTATAATTGGTATATTTCTCTCAAACTAATTAATTCTGATTACTTATATAAGTCATCTTTTACTTCTATTTCTATTCTATTATTATTTATATCTTATAATACGCAATTATCCATTTTATCTTATTTTTTTGGATATTTCTAATATTATTTTATATTTCATTTCATAATCTTTTTCTTGTCCTGCCATTATTTATAATTCATCCAGATTATAATTACTTAGATCTATTTCTTTATTTTTTTTGTGGTATTAATTCAAAAGATTCTCTTAGAGAGTTACCCTATAAAGATAAAAATAAAGTTAATTATCTATATTTCTCAAAAAAAAAAAAAAAGAAAAGCTAATTATTTGTGTTATTTTCTACAAAAGTCAACTATTTACTTTTATCTAAATATCGAACTTCGTGCATAATTTTTAATTGACTTTTCTTAAGATTTTGGTTAAGTTTTTTTTAATAATAACTTGATTATTATTTTTTCGATAATTATTTATGGTGTATTACTATTATTTAAATTATTTTATTCGACTTCTTCAGTATATCTAATACTCATATATTAATATTGGCAAAACTTATAAAGTAAACTTTGATATCAATTCCAAAACACAAGCATGGAGGATAATTAAGTTAACAATAAATTAAAATTCGGGCCTTATTAAATTTTATATAATCTTCGGGCTTATGTTTTATTTTTATATTGTCTTCAGGATCAAATTGATTCGAATTTAATACTTTAAAGACTTAATTGATAAAATTTAAACTTTAGAAACTTAAACGAAAAAAATGTTAACTTTAGGGACTATTATTACAATTTATCCTAAAGTGTAAGTTCAAATTTATTGTGATGTGGGCTATACCCAAATGAGTGCAGTCTACAAATTTCATTTTCTTTGAAATTTTTCCGTGCACTTTTTCTAGGCGCATAGCATTCTTGCTTGCTGAAGAAAATCTACTTGATTGAAATTCAATAGTCCAACCTGGAAGGAATCTACGAAATGAAGTGATTAATTTCTGGCATGAGATATATTAGTATCCAAAATTATTTAATACAAAATTATTTTTTTATCGAAAAATTTACAGCGTTCTCAGGTTAGGCAACGAACATCAATATGAATTTTTATTATTGTTTGCAACCATATGCTATACCATGTTACCAAAAGAAGAAAAAGTGAAATTGTTTTGCCTCCCCATCTACATGATCCTTCTAAGTCCTCTGCAAGTTGTTTAAATAATATAAGGATAAACTATTAATAGATCCTATTAAATCTTATTGAAAGTTAGTCTTAATAAAATCATTGATAAAAATAATTTTTTTGTGATGTTTTTTTGCATATGTCACAAAAAATTGACAATTAATGACTTTTTTGTCACGATTATTATAAATTGTCTCTAAAACTTACAATTAGTAACGTTTTTATGTGATGAATATTTTGAATTGTCACTAAAAGTTAAAAATTAGTGACCTTTTTTTTTTGACAATTTTTTTAAACTATTGCTAAAACTTATAATTAGTGATTTTTTTTTTTTTTGGTAACAAAATTTTCAAATTATCGCTGAAAATTAATAATTAGTGGTATTTTTTAATAGTGTTTGATGAAAAATATCATTAATTATCATAAGACCTATTGGATAATAAGTCTACCTATTGGGACCTATACACACGTCTCCCTAAATATAATATACCTATCACATATTTGAATGAATGTTCATGAAAAATTAAAAAGAAAAATTGCAAATACAAGAGGGGAAAAGAAAATTTTACCTGGGGCAACATAGCCAAGGGTACCCAAAGTCTGGGTTTGTGTTGCAATCCTATTTTCAACTAAAATTTTGGAAATGCCGAAGTCACCCAAATGAGCAACCATGTCTTCATCCAACAGAACATTGCTTGGCTTCAAATCACAGTGAACAATAGGCTCGGACTGACCATGATGGAGATATTCCAAAGCTAGTGCTACATCAAGCATGATGCTTACCCTTTGAAAGAAATTCAAGCGGTAGTTGTGAGAATATAACCACTTCTCAAGGCTTCCATTGGGCATGTACTTCAAAACCAATGCTCTTACCTCAGGATTAGAGCATGAACTTATGACTTTAACAAGATTTCTATGACGGACTGTTCGCAACACTTGACATTCTGCATCAAAACTTCTGAAAGCTCCGTCGACTCGCAAATTTAAAATTTTTACTGCTACATCTGTCCCATCCGAAAGCATTCCTCTGTAAACAGAACCAAAACTTCCTACTCCAAGCAAGTTTGCTTCGCTAAAATTACTTGTAGCAACACAAAGCTCTTGATATGAAATCAATCTGTGCTCCACGGTCGATAACAATTCAACAGAATCAGGAGTCCGCACTTTACTTTGTTGATGTTTTCTCAGCATATATAAGAATCCAATAACTGCCACCAAAACAGTGGCCGCTACGACACACGTGAGCTCAATTTTTTTCATATTCGATTTTTTGGTACCATGGTTGCATGGTGGGACTTGTAAATATGGGCTTCCACAAAGTGCTTTATGCAAGAAAGATTTTGCAGTGAAATTTGCAAAAGGTCCTCCACTCGGAATCTCTCCAGACAACTTATTGAATGACAAGTTCAAATAACTGAGATACCTAAGTTTCTCAAGAGATTCGGGTATGCTGCCAGATAGATTATTGCAAGAGAGATCTATAGATTCCAATGCTATCAAATCACCAAAAGATTGTGGAATGGTACCTTCAAATGAGTTTCTTGACAGGTTTAGAGAGCTAAGGCGCTGAAAGGCCCCAATGAATGGCAATATGTTTCCCGAGATTTTGTTCCAAGATAAATCCATGTTTCTATGACTTCCAACTTTCCTATATTCAGTGGTAAACTTCCTCCAAAATCGTTAGAAGACAAATTCAAGACTATTAGATTTTCAAGGCTCCAAAAGTTTATGGGTATTGATGAGTTGAGGGCTTTAGAACCTAGTAGCACCTTCTGTAGAAGACTAATATTTGCCATGCAAGGTGGGATTGGTCCAGAGAGGCCATTGTTTTGGAGTGACAACTCTCCTAACTTTTTCAAAAGACAAAGCTCATTTGGAATGATTCCCTCCATCTTGTTTCCATCAAGATACAATCTTTGTAGGCTCTGTAATTTCCCGATTGTTGATGGGATGGTTCCTGTCAGACCATTGTTGTCCAGATAAAGTGTATTCAAGTTTTCAAAATAACCGATTCCCCTAGGAATGTGACCCATTATTTGGCAATTAGATGCAGCAAAAAGTAGAAGGGGACTTGTGCGATTTCCAATAGAATTTGGAAGATGCCATTGAATTGGTTGTTTTCAACAACCAAATTTTCCAAGCTTCTACAATTTGTCAAAGAAATGAGAAAATGAAGTTCCGGACTTCCAGGATCTCTTGTTAGCTGATTGTCTCCAACATTGATCTCCCGGAGTAGCTGCAAATTTCCAAAATTTGTCAGCATCGGTCCAGTAAATAAGTTGACTTCTAGATGCAACCTTGTTAGCCTGGAAGAATTAGACAAATATGCAGGAATGTTTCCACCAAGTTGGTTGCATTGCAGCTGAAGCAACATAAGATTTGGAAGCCGAAGCCCAGCAGTTTCCGGGAGGTTTCCAGAGAGATCATTAAAATCAAGGCTTATATATTGTAGGGTGGAGATGTTAAATATTTCTTGAGGCATTTCCCCAGTGAGGTAATTCACTTCAATATTAAATTCAATTAGTTTTGAAAGGCGACCCAAATCATTTGGAATGTTTCCATGAATATGGCCATCCCCTAAATACAGTTGCACCAAACTTGAAATGTTGCCCAGAGAAGGTGGGATGGTTCCAGCAATCTTGTTATTTCCAATATAAAACTTCTCAAGCTTAGGAAGACTCCCGATTCCTTCTACGATTCCATGTAAGCTCTTGACACAAGTGTAGCATAGAAGGGAGTGGGCCACTTATCAGGTTGTAAGCAAGAACTAACTCTTCAAGATTTGGACAATTAAGGCAAAGGTCATCAGGCAGTGTGCCAGAGATGGTGTTTTGTGGAAGAAAAATGTACCACAGTGAGGAGAGATTAAAGATAGCAAAAGGAATTGAACCTGTCAACCCGCTTCTCTCCACTGCCAAGTACTCCAATTTTGTGATGTTGCCAAGTGATAATGGAATGGTACCCAGAAGGTTGTAATTTTCACCTAAGGATAGATAACGAAGCTCAGGTAACATGCCCAACTCTGTTGGTATACCACCAGTGAAGTTGTTATCTGCCAAATATATCACTTGTAATCTTCGGCACTGGTGTAAACTTGTTGGGATTGTTCCTTCCAAGTAGTTGTATTGCAACCATAGTCCTTTCAGGCGATGTAAATGGCCAAACTCATGTGCCAGGCTGCCATGGAAACTGTTGTTTTGTAGGTCTAACACCACGAGAAAGGAGAGGTTGGAGAGGTATGGGGAGATGGTGCCTTGAAGACCCATGTGTCCAAGGTCCAAAACAGTAACCCGTTGTCTACGGGTACTACAGGTGACCCCAATCCAATTACAAAAACTGGTTGAAGTGGTCCAATTGTGAGCCAAGACATTTGTGGGATCAAACTTGATTCCAAACTTGAAGGCAAGTAAAGCTGACTGATCTGTGATGTTGGAAGAAGACATGGCCAACCAAACCATGAATGATTGTATTAACAACAATCTAAAGAGAGAGACTGGGTTATGCCCTTCCATAACTGGTTTGAGTTTCAGATAGAAAGCTAACAAAAACAAAACAGAATTAGAAGGTTGTTGTGGTTACTATTGTTATTAATATTCACTTTATAGAATTGGTAATGCAGTCATAGGATAGCACAAGAGTTGACTGACTTGACTTGACTGAGCTATATAATACAAATATACACACAACAATACTTCCTATTCCTAAATAACTGTGAAATCAGGTTGGTGTCCATTATTGAGATTTTACGATCTTTCTTGGTTGTAATTTAGCTTCCTTGTTTTAGTTTACGGTGGTCCTACATGTATTAATTGGTATACCAATTAGTATGTCATATGCTATGACATTGCCACTTCAACACTATGATCTCACCCATTATATAAATTTCAAAAATTCAAAACTTCTAAAATTATGTCATATCATCCATTAATACACTAATTAGTATACCAATTGATACATATAGGATTATTCTTTAGTTTATGCTTGCAATGGTTTTTGGTTGGCTATGTAATTTGAATCTTAGAGTCACTTAGATTTAATTATACCTGTCATCAAAAAACAAAATAATATTTTTAAAATTGTCAGTCAGCTATTTTTTTTTTTTTTTTTTTAAAATTCAGTGTATGTATGTATGAATATGTGTACAGACATACAGATGCATGTATAAGAAGAAGTATATGTATGTGTGTACTCAGCATTTGAAAAAAATTTACTTAAAAAAAAATAAAAAATTGATGTATGTATTAAAAAAATTCACTAAAAAAAATATTAGATGAAAATTCAAAATCTAATTTTGAAAACTGTATAACCAAACGAATTTAGGTCTCTTTTTTTTCAAGTCAAAAAAAAAAAAAAAAAAAAACAACTTTTAACTACTTCTCTAGTTGGTCAAACTTGGTTGGATGTCAGGTTAGGAATAAAATCCCACTCCACACCCAATTTGGTCCACATATAAAGATAATACACCTTTTTTCAAACAGCCACCTTTGTTTTAGGAAAATGAGGGGAGCACTAATTAGTGCTATCACTAATGATGTGGCAGTGGATTTCATTCACTGTCATAGTATTGTTGTGTTTGGTTTTATTTTTTTTTTTTTTTTTTTTTTTTTTTTTTTAATGGATGCCAACTCATTAGTGGTGGTTTAGAGCACCACTTTTAGTGGTCTCTATCATTGCTGATAATGCAGTGAGCACTACAACAAAATTAAATTTTTATAACTTGCAATGCATGCCGTAAAAACTCTTTCACGGCATGCACACAAATGTTGTTATATGACATGCCGTGAAAAGTTAATCATCATTTACAGCATGCAAGTAAAGATGTAAAAAATAATAAATTAAATATTAATGGCATTCTTTAGATGTCGTATATAATTTTTACGACATTTTTTCATGCCATAAATAATTATACTTTTTCATGACATAATTTTATATGCCGTAGAAAGTTATTGTTAATATATTTATGGCATACTATGTATGCCGCATATAATCTTTTACGACATTTTCTTAGATGTCATAAATCATTACACTTTTCACAATATAATTTTGTATGTCATAGAAGGTTATTTTTAATATATTTCTGGCATACTTTGTATGCAATATATAATCTTTTACGGCATTTTCTTGCATGTCATAAGTCATTATACTTTTCACAATATAATTTTATAAGTCATAGAAGGTTATTTTTAATATATATATATATATAGAGAGAGAGAGAGAGGAAAAACAAATTCAAAGTTCATTACATGAGTAAACTCAATATATGAACACATCATATCACTGAAGTTCCCACTTTAGTACTTGAAAAGCAAATTATAAGATCAAATAACAAATTATATGTACAAATGAAAGGAAAAATTATACATAGAATCCAGTCAAGTCTAATTCATTATTAGGAGTAGTAGAGAGAGTTAAAGAATCAATTAACTTGGCTACTACAGAAAGGCCTTGCCCTAATACTAATGGTAAGGGTTCGAAGAGCAGAAGTTGTAGTAGGAGCAACAAGTGCAAGCACACATTCCAGAACAACAGAAAAGCACCCAACTTCCTGCAAAGCTAGGGCAAACTCAACAACTTGCGGAAACCAAGCCAATTTAGCATCACGACACTAAAATAAATCCATCCACATGAACCCAGCATAAATAAATAAAGAAATAAAAATAGTAAAATAACATATGCAGATGCAAGGCATCAACTTAGCCCAAATCCACTTTTTATGGCTTACTTTTGCATGCCATAAATATATGAATTAACGACTTACATGACATGCATGTCGTTATTGAAAAAACATTAATGGCGTGCAAAAAAAAAAAAAAAAAAAAAATGCCGTAGAATGTATTAACTATGACATGCATTTGATGTATGCCGTGAACATGAAGCCATAAATAGTTAACGAAGAATAACACAACTAAGATTCTTTTCTAAGCTTGTTGATTCATGAAGAATATCGAGAATAAAGACTTAGCAATGATTGATTTTCAAAAATACTTAAAGTTGGAACAAAGAGTATAAAATACTGAATAACTCTAACATTGTGTTTGGTTGAAGGATTTGGAAAGGGATTTAAAGAGAAAAGGAAATGGTAGGTGAAATGTGAATAAAAAAAATATACTCTTTGTTCCAACTTTAAGTATTTTATACTCTTTGTTCCAACTTTAAGTAATGGTAGGTGAAATGTGAATAAAATATATATATATATATATATATTTTACCGAGTTTCACATATCTTTTCCCTTTTCTTTTCTAAATTCTCCAACCAGCGTAAAGCTTACATCTAATACTTAGCCTTTGTTTGGGATGTGGGTTGATTTTTTGGCTTTTTGACTATTTTAGCATGGGGCTAAAAAGCCTCGTTTGAGATGGGTTTTTTGGACTTTTGTGAGAAAAAAAATAAAATGATTATGGTTTGGATGTGACATTTTATCTTAGGCCTCGTTTGGCAAGAGGCTAAAATAGCCAATTAGCCAAAAAGTTACCTTTTTAGCCAAAAAGCCAACAACCCATACCAAAAAGTCAAAGATTCTATTTTCTCTCTACTTTTTGCACGTCGTTTCGTAATTAGCCAAAAAGTTGGCCCAAACATACATGTTTTTCTTACCAACCTTTTTAGCCAATTAGCCAAAAAGTTACTGAATTAGCCTGTTCCCAAACGAGGCCTTATTAGGCTAAAAAGCCTATTTTATTTTTTTGTGACTAAAATAGCCTCAACCTAACCCAAACCTTAACCTTTTTTCCAAACGGACCTAGCCTAGTAAGAAACAATCAGAATTAGTAATTTTTTAATGAGCAAAATAGAAATAAGGAAATACAACGAAAATTACTAAAAATAAAAATATTACAATAAAATAAAGAAATTAAAGTTGACGGAATCGGATCCCAAGGTTTATGCTAAGAGCAATTAAAGTTGCAAATCTTTGAAAAAAACAACAAATTCTCACAATTGAACGCCCTAGGGATGGATGGAGTTTGTCCAAAATCCCCTAGACCATGAAAATTCCATGGATTACGCTTAGAATCGCATTTTCTATCAACCCACAAAATTTTACACAATTCCGAACCTAGCCCATCTTTTGCCTAGCTTGTCCATTTACTACAAGGCTTGGATGGCCATGCATGCTACATCAAGTAATTTTTTTTTTTATATTTATTTTTTAAAGGGAACTACATCAAGTAATGTTAATGATTGAAAGTTCAGACACAAAAAATAAATAAATAAAAAATAATGCGTGGTCTAAATTTATTCTAAATCTGAGTTTCACCGTATAAGGTTGAATATAAACTACACTATTTTTTTCTCAATAGTTTTCTATATCTAAATTCGTAATTTCAAACAATGCCGGTCCATATGCTTCATAAGACTTGGATTAAATTGTTTTGATTGTGTGTGTGGTATGGAAGCCCTTATCTCGAAGGGTGGTGGGCATGAAGACTGTGGAGTCAAGTCCAGCTCTTAATTTCCTATTAATAATTGAGAATTAATTGACTTTGATGCCATTTGGCATTTTTATGAAGTCATTGAAGTGAATTACAAGTCCAACTTTGAATTGCTTGATGTTGTTGTCATTTATTTTTAGTCTTTGATTGAAAAAGATGGCTTTGTTTGCCTTTCAAGTGAATAAATAATCCGATCGAACCTGATGAATCCAATGAGAATCTGGACCCAATTGATCAAGATGAGGATAAAGAAAAGAAACACAATCTCTTAGAGCTGAAGCAGAAGAAACCTTGCAGTTGGCCAAGAAATTACAGATTGATTTTTGTGGCAGAGAAGATATCATCCTTAAGGATTTCATTGAGATCGAGCTGAGCAATAAAGTCAAACTTAGCAAAAACTCAGAAACAAAGAAATGAAGAGCTTGGTTTGAAAAACATGGAGAATGAGCAGGAGAGACCTAGTGGGGATCAATCGTGAGGATAGAAAATTGAGTTTGGTGGGAGGCTAGAATTACAATTATTATTTTCAAAGTTTGTGCAGAGATTAGTGGGTTTCCAACGGATTGCCATCAATGAAAGGAAATTAAGGGATGAAATTGAAAGAAATACAAAAGAAGTATTTTAGTCTCTATATATAAAAATAAAAAAATAAAAAAATTCTTTAATCCTATCAACTTTAAAAGCATTTATCATTTTATATACAAATAGAATTAATTACACTTCAATTAATACTTTTTTAATATATACTCTTAAAAAAAACATGCTAACAAAAGTCTTTAATTAAAATAGTCTATAGACAAATAAGGTGTTAATTGAAAGTTGACCCATTTAGCAGGGATTAAACTTTCCCAGGACTGTAATTGTTGTCCTCGTCTTTAATCTTTCAAATGAATCAAAAAAGAAGTTTGACCCATTTGCCATTTTTATGAAGTCATGTGACAGTGGAGTCAAGCAGCAGCCAAAGTCATGGTGGATCTGTTGAAAGGGTGTGGTGGTCTGATGGTGGATCTGGTTGGTGTCTGAGTTGTTTTGCTGTTTGTTTTGTTTTGGCTGCTGCTTTGGTAGTGTTTGGGCATTCTGCTGGTTTCTGAGGATGGATCTGTTAGATGGTGGTTAAATCAGACTGCTGACTTTGGTGGATGCTCAATCATCTGCTGCAGATTTGTGAAGGATCAGGTCATGCTTGTGGTGGAACACATGGAGATATGAGAAGGATCATCAGTGTGGGCTTGTGCATTCTGCTGTGCTTGGTCTGGTTTGATTGTAGGCTACGGCTGAATCTGTTTGGTCTGTGGGTGTTCTGCTGGGCAGAAGTTGTTTGGAAGGTCTGGCTTGAATCTGGGCTGCTTGTGCAATCTGCTGTGCTTGGTCTGGTTTAATAGAAGGCTACGGCTGAATCTGTTTGGTCTGTGGGTGTTCTGCTGGGCAGAAGTTGTTTGGAAGGTCTGGCTTGAATCTGTGTAATCTGGCCCATCTGTTGTGGTTCTGCTGGTGTATGTTGGTCAGGTGTGTTATGGTTTGCCTATTGGCTGTTGTCCTGCAGTAGGCCTTAGTTTGCATAAGGAGTCTTTTAACTAGTGGTGTTTCTAGAGAGTGGTGGAATGTTTCCTTACTGATTCACCTTATCAGATTATCATTACATCCCTTAGCAGAGCAGACACCAATGCTGGGAGTGGTTGTTTGCAGTTTTCTTTTGTTTGTTTGATGTGTTATTTTGGTCGTTTCTCGTTGGTCTCTCACCAACTCTGGAGTGCTAGCAAATGATAGGATGAGCTAGATGGTGCCAACCTCGTTGGGATGATCTTGCCCATTGTGATGCCTTTGCACCTCCCTTTTTTCCTTTGTTTTCTCTTTTCTTTTTTCTCTTTATTGATGTTATTCGCTTTGTACTCTGTAGTGGGTTTTCCATCAATAAAGTCTTCTTTGCCGATCAAAAAAAAGTATACCTCACTGGACCCCATTTGGCATTTTTATGAAGTCAGGGATTGTGGAGTCAAGTCCACCTCGCTTCACCCCAGAAAGTCATTGAAGTGAATTACAAGCCATGGCTCTCCTTCCAAGTTTCTCCATTGAAGTTTTTACTATAACCTATTAGGGTTTTACAGACTAAATTTTTTGGTCTTTAAAAGTAAAAAAATTGTTATAAAAAATATTTAGGGACTAATTTCTATCGTTGCGAGGATAATCGTTAAAAGGTTGTCCCGAAAAGTTAAAAAAAAAAAGCTTTTAGTGACAAAATTTTGAAAATGTCACTAATAAATACACTTTTATGGATAAAATAATTTGGTCTCAAAATGGTTTATTTTTTGAGACAAAAAATTTGGTCCCAAAAAGAAAATAATTCATCACTAATGTCCAATTTTTGTTGCTAAAAATATGATAACGACACTTTTCACAATAACAATATTTGGTCCTTAAAAAAATAATTTTGCCTCTAAATTTTGGTTTCTAAAATTTTAATTTTTTATAGTGTTTGATTGAAAAAAATGGCTTGGTGACCTCTCTTGCATAATTTTTCTAGCCTTCATTATATCAAACTTATCAATCCCACTTTACTTGTCTTCAAGGGGTAAGTGCTATTACTATGGTTATAGCAACATTATTATTTTAAATAATAAAGAAGAAATTTTTTAGGACCATACTCAAAAATTATTCCCAATGGTTAGATCTAGATAAAGGGAAAAAATATTATTAAAGGAAAAAAATACAACTTTAATTAGCAATGAATATAAAATCGGTTAATGAGATAGTTTTATCAAAATATGAAATCATTTTTGTGATTTTATTTATCATTGGAATTAATTCTACTTATTATACAATTTGACCCTATTTATTAAGAGATCAAATTGTGCTAATCACACAATGTGATTGTTTGCACTACTCAGAAATTCTTGTTGCCAGTGAAGAAGTCCTGCATGTGTGAACACTAAAAAGCTTGTTGATTAAATGTAGGCGTGCCACAATTTGTAAACCTAGTTCAAGGTGTAGGAGTTGTTGAACATTTCTAACTTCTAACACAAAGAAATAACTATGTGTGGCTAAGAGGAATAACCACTGGGTTGGATCTTATCCAAATGAAGAAGACTTTTAACAAATTTATAGGTGCCAAAGATAATTAGATTAAAATTGTGACTTGCATTGATTGAGAATGAAGTACAATTGATAATTTCAGATAACTAAGTTATGAAACTAGAGGAACTAAACTGTGAAACTATGATAAGTAAGCTATGAAGCTAAGTTAAGATAATTAAGCTATGAAACTAACACTACTAGAAACTAGGGTTTTTGAGTCGGCAATAATGTCGTCATAAATAGCGTGATTTGCCGATAAAAAATTTTTTATGACGTTTAAACGGCAACTCAAGGGACGAAAATTGTGGGGTCACAAAAAGTTTTTGAGTCGGCAATCTACCGACGCAAAAAGTTTTAATTTTTTGAGACGGTAGATTGCCGACTAAAAAAGTGGTTAAATGTTTTAAAAAATTTAACCCATAATTTTCACATTGAGGCTCCCAAGTTTCGAACACACACCGTTTGGATACTTTGACCTGAAGCCACTGCACTAAATCCACTTCACCACCATACCTCTTTCAAATATTTAATGAGATATATATTATTTATAGTATATACACTCAATATTAATATAAAAGTATATGTATAAATAAATATATTTATTAAATATAATCAAGTAAATATATATATCTTGGTTATAAATTTTTTTTTTTTATTTTGACATCGATTCTTGCACAAAAAAGGTTTAATTTTTTGCGTCGGCACAAATTTGCCGACGCAAAAGGTCTATGCCGACTCAAAAAGTCTATCTTTTGCATCGGTAAATTCAACTGACTCAAATAATGCTATCAAATATTAATTTTTTGTGTCGGCCAACGGTGCCGACGCTAAAGGTTTGGTATTTGAGTCAGTAACTCTGTGCCGTCTCAAAAAGGCTACCTTTTGTGACGGTAAAATCTGCCGACTCAAAAAACCGACTCAAAAAGGCCCTTTCTTTAGTAGTGTAAGATAAATAAGCTATGAGGCTAAGATAAATGTATTGAAAGACTCTTGGTCAAATGTTTGCTCAGGGATCCCTTGAATGTTGCACTTAGAGCCCTTTATATAGTGTTGGGGAACCCCTATTTCTGCTTAACTGCCAAGAATGTGGCAGCCCTTTTTGGTGACATGTGTCCTTGATTCTTAACTTAATCCCCCAAGACTAGGAAATAGTTTTTCCCTCCAACAGCTAAGGCCTATCCTTGTAGTTTTGACTTTGTCCACCAAGCTCTAGAAAGCCGCCACGTGTCCCAAGAATGAAGTTTGAATTTATTTTGCACAATTTAGGGAAGAGAGGCTTACTTAGGTTAATCTTTCAAGCCTCTTCTTTTGTTGTGCAAGCTCATCTTAAGAAATTTAAAAACACAATCTCGCTTCATTTGGGAAAATATTTCCTTAATTGTACCAGTTTGTTGATCTTTCATATCTCCACCAATTGCCATGTGTCCATCAAAAATCCACTTGCCTTGATTTTGGAAAAAAATGGTTCCACTTTTGTAGCCTTATTGTTGACATGTAAGATCTTCAAATCTTATGTAAACCTCATCATTAGCAATCTTTTTAACAAACCAACTAAAAGATAAGGCACTAAAATAGGGGTTAAGGCCTCAAATTAAGGAATAAGCCTCCAAAATATGAGATAATGCATCTAATTAGGGGATAAGTCTCAACAACGTCCTAATTCTTAGGAGTGATTAAGGCTTGCCTTATCTATCAAATCATTTTTAATTAATTAATTAATCAACCAATTACTTTAGTTAATTAATAAAATAAATTCTCTTTGTTTAGCCGCCATTTGACATAGGTAGGTCCCATAAAATCTTTGTCCTTTCATCTTCTATTGTCATGTGACACAAATAATTTGGAAAAATTGCCACGTGGCAATTTTTTTCCAAAAAGGGTACAAACAATGCCCCCTTTAATATGTTCTTGGTCCTATCAAGGAATTAAAAGGATGTACTTGAATGTTAACTCCCCTTTTTGCCTTGATTTGAGTTTTCCTTAATGAGTTGGACCAAAATCCCTTAAGAAATGGATCCTTGGAGAAAGGACAATGAAGAATGAGTTGGCGACCATCATTACACATGTCATCATTATGGCAGTGTCTCTTCGCTCCTCAAGACTGATGGCGATTATCAATGGCGAGACTGACGACGTCCCTGTAGCAGCGGAACTAACTTGGACTCTTTGATTAGATGAGAATCTGCAAGGTTAATTTCCCTAAATTTCAATCTTGCTGCTAAAACTTGGCGCCAGTTTTTCTAAAACGCCATCCCTTCAAGAACTAGGGTTAGAAATACCCCCAACCTCCTCTTTAATCCTCGCTTTTCACCAAAAAAATTCTCACCTCTTGTTCATTGTCTCACTCAAACCTTTCCTTTCCTTTTTCTTTACTTCCATGGCTTCCAAAAAAGTAACCATTTTGAGAAAGAACTAAAACCAGTTGGCCCTGAGATCGACGCTGAGATCGATGCTCTTCTCAAAGACAAAAAACCCTCGATCTGTTTTGAGTATCTGATTGATCTTCCTCATTTTGTTGGCTCATTCCTAAAGCAAAAATTAGGATTATGTCATGTTTTCGCCACTGGCTTTCCTTTCTACCTGAACTAATATTCTTAATGCCTTAGCATACTTGAATACTGAAAATAAGTAGAAGATAGGTATGGAGATACAAAAGGTAAGGTAAAGAAGTTTACTTGCTGGTTTGCTTAAACCGAAGAATATACCAAGAAAGTTGTAAGAAAATTAAGGTTTTCTTGCTTGCAAACCTCCTTTAAGCAAGGGTTCTGAGTTTGGTTCAAGTTCTTTGAGTCCTTAGATAATTTTCAGTGTTTAGAGTTGCTTTAGGATGTGGAAATTTCAGAGTTAAAAGAAAAACAAGAGAGAATGGTGTAACAATCCCGACCCATGATTAACGCTAATTCATGATTAAGCATGCTAAGTAAATGATTAAGAAGAAATCCTAAATTAATTACATGAGTTGTTTGCTTTAAATGCATTTTTATCTGTTTAATGTAGAAAGATTTGTTTATGTTTTAGTAATGATTTACGAATTGAAGGCCTTATCGGCATCCGATTCAGAAATTGACTTGATTTATATGTTAATTAGGATTTATGAAATTTTATGGTGGGTTTAATTGAAATTCGGTTCGGAATGATTAAATTAAAATAATTTAAGATCTACTTGATTAACTTAATCAATAAATAATTACATTTTTGCCCAAGCCTATATGAGGCAAATTGTTGAGTCAAGACTAGGAAAATACATTTTCAATCCCTCATTTTGTGGTGAAACAAGCAAAACGTGGGAGAGAAGGAGAGGGAAGGAAAATTGAGATCAAAGTTGGAATAGGAGAGAATTGCTAGGAATTATTGACATTTGAAGAATATTTGAGAGTTTCAACTTCAACTCTTGTGAATTCAAGTCTCTAGGTAAGGAATCAAACTCTTAATGGTGTAATTGAGTTAGACTCTACAAGACTTCAAGTGAATTAGGTGAATTCGTGAGGGAATTGCACTAGAATTGAGGAGAATTGAGCAATACCATGCATACATGTTCATTTCTTAACAAATTGGGCATGATTTCAAAGAATTCTTTCATGCATGTGTTCATCTCACCTATGATTTGGGAATTCATCATGTTTTCTATCAATTTGACAAGTTTGATCATGTTTTGAGGTGGTGGAGTTCAAGAGAATTCATGCATGTTATATTCTTGAAACATTCATAAAGTTGAAGCTGAATTTGTGTACAATTGGCATGCTTTTGGGCTTTGATTTCATGAAATGATCTTTAAATCATGATGTTTTGTGAGTTTCTAAGTGTTTTTCTATAATTTTGGCCAAAAAGGATGAGTTTTGAAGCGTTGAATTCAAGGTTTGCAATTTGGAGGCAAATTTGGAAAACCCAGAATTTTACCTCTACGCTCGAGCGAAGGATTCCATGCTCGAGTGACCGTTTGCATTTTCACACTTCCGCTCGAGCGAGAAAAGGTTGGCTCAAGCATAAATTGCATGCTCTCAGAAGTTTGTGTGTTTTGCAGCACGCTCAAGCGACAAGAGTTGCGCTCGAGCGAGGACTTGTGTCTCACGCTCGAGCGAGTGTTGAGCGGAAATTGCACGCAACCAGAAAATTTTCACATTTTGCAGACCGGTCGAGCGACCACTGATATTCGGTATGTCCGCTCGAGTGAAGAAAGCTACGCTCGAGCGAGACCCCTGTTTTAAGCAAGTTTTGAAAAATATTTTGAAGTACATTTTTGCTTCCTCATTCCATCATAGGCATTCCTAGGCCATGATTAAGACATCATAATGAGGATAATGAAGTAGAACGACACCAAAACAAGTAGAAAGGACTAAGTTATCAATTCCCGATGTGTAATTTAGTATACGCTCATTTTGTAACTGTATAGGTTACGCGCCTCAAGGAAGTTTAATAGCCTACTTGCAGCCCTGTTATCTGTGAGTAACAATGTTGTAAAGCTATGTTAAATTATAATTATTTTCTGAACAATTAATTGTACTGCTTTTTGAACGATATTGTTTATTGAATGAATGCTTGTCCTATTTTATGAACTGTACTCGTGGCATCCATAGCAACTTACTGTTACTGCTACTGATGTTACTGTTATAGAGATCTCTGTCAGTTCCAATGTTGGAACTACTGTTTACTACTATGATGGCCATCAATTGACTGCTCGGTCTTTTAAGACCTACTGTACTATTTGGCTATTGGATGTACCACGTATGACTACTATAATTCCTATGTGATAGATAGGATTTGGAATTATGAAATATTGATCAATTAAATGGTTTACTGATGCAAATGACTGTTTCAAACATTGAAGGGACATTCGTTCTTAACCCCTTTACGCATTTGTTATTCACTGGGCTTTAACTCACTGTTTATATATATGTATGTAGGTGACCAGGCACTTGAGCAGAGGTAGCAGCGTTGACCCAAATTTGTTTTGTCAAGCCAACCCGTTGCGTCTCACTACCAGACTTCGATCCGTTGATGTCGAGGCTTTTTGGGTGATCTCTTTCCATCCATTTTTGGAGAGATGTTTAATGTCTAAGTACATGTTTGTGTTTTATTTATTTTTTTTGGCTTGGGAATTCTACTCCCTAATATGTCCTGGATGTTTTAGACTTGAGCTCTTATTTATATGATGGATATGAACTCGAACTTATGTGTGCCTTGGTATATATATAGAGGATGCTTGTTTATTTAAGTCTTCACAGCACTTTGGACATCTTGACTTAATTTGTTCAGGCTTCTGCTGGCCCCTCTTTTATTGTTTAATTATTACTACTGTTAAACAAGCCTTTGGTAATCACGGATTACTGGCCGATTACGATGCTAAACCAATGTTTTGAAAACCAGACCGGTGAGCGAACCGAAAAAGGGACTGGGTGGACAGGTCACCGATTCAACCGTCGGGTCAAAGCGGTTGAACCGTGACGTCATAATTAATATTATATAATTAAAAATTATAAATAAAAATATATATAAATACTCAAATAAAAAAAGATTTGTTGTATAATATTTATTAATAATATTTAATAAAGTCATAATTGATAAAAAAAAAAGGTCACTTGTTTTAAAGAAATTAAAATTTTTAAACATTCCCTCCAAATAAATTGATTGAATGTTAGGTTTAATTTTGGAGGGAAATGAAATTTTCAACTCTCCCTCCAATCAATATGTTTCAAATAATTTGATTGAATTCCCACATAGAATTTTGTAGGTTCTTTTTGAAAAATCTTTTCCTATAAATAGGAATAGACTTTCATAATCTTCTCCAACTTCCAATGAGACTCTTCCTTATGAGAGGAGACTCTTGAAGTAAGAATTTTTAGTCAAAATTTTAAAATATATTTATAATATATATATATATATATAAATATATAAGAAAGAAAGAAAGAAAGAAAATAAAAAAAAAAAGGAAAAATAAAATTTAAAAAAAAAGGAAAAAATCCTCGGGCCAACCAGCCAAACCCGGTTCGAGTCACCGGTTTTCCCGGTTCAACCGCCGGGTCCGGCGGTTTTGCATTTCCAGGCTGGTTTTGCACCTAGTCCGGTTCTAGGGGGTTGACCGGACCGGAACAAGGCCCGGTTCCCGGTCCAACCGGTTCGACCGGCCGGTCCGGTCCGGGTTTCACAACATTGTGCTAAATCCTTAGGGGCAGGTTTGGATCACGACAAATGGTGATGGGTTTACTCTCAAATTATCACAAAAGCTCTAAAAAACTTAACCCCTTCAAAAGAGAATGAGGGGCTCCTTATATAGGCAGAAGGGAAGGTTTTAGAGCCCCTCCTAGGGTTCCATCATTTTCTCCCTCCACCACCCTTCAAAAATGCACCAAGATTGAGTTGTCAAAAATAACTCTATCACAATTAGATGTGCGCATGTACAATTAATGTGCACACTCACAACCAATGTGCATACTCACATCTTTGCCTTTGTACACGTTGTAGACACCAAAATTTTTAAGTGTCTTGATCGCCACCTGATTAATCAAGACAAATAAATTTTCTTGATTAATCAAAATTATTAAGATGGTCAAAATTTTCAAATGGATGTTGGTCCTACTAAAAATTATGGATCTTAACCCATTTTAAATTATGGATCACACCAAAAGAAAGTGAACCTATTTTGACAATTGGGTTAACCCAAAAGTGTGGGGCCCATAAAAATATTTTGTCAAAATTTGGTGGAATAATTCAAATTTAAATTCAAGTTTCAATGCAAATTATTTCCATAAAGTAAGAAATAAATTGCTGTTTTCTTGAAAATTAAAATCATTTCCAAAATTGATCCTTCTCTCCTAAGCCTATAAATAGAGGCTCTCACTATGGGAATGGACATACAATCTTTGGCTAATACTGCGAAATTCTCTTCTTAAAATTCTCTCTAAAGCTCTTCAAACTAAAAGAGAGGATTATCAAGCACTCCAAACTTGTGCCAATCCTTTCAAGTTACAAATACAAATTTGGTCTCTCCTTTCAAAGAGATTATTTCAAGACTTGTTTGAGATCAAGTTGTTCAAGCCCGAGATTAAGCCTTTCTTCTCCAAGTTCTTCCATTCGAAGACTTAAAGAAATTCATCAACTTGCCTAGTTCAACAACAAGCTTTTACATCGTTGGATTGCACTCATTTCAGAGATCAAATAAGAGGATTCACTCTTTTGAAATAGAGCAAACTACAGAGGATTGTACACATATATTATCATTAAATAAAATTAGTTATTTTGTGCATTTATTTCATGTCTTAATTGCAGGATACGAATCCAAATTTTTTCACACCCAGTGGGACCTCTCTGCCTCTTATCTCTTTCTCCTAAAGCATCTTCCCAAAGCCTTGTTTGATCAACCATAATGGCTTCCAAGAAAGTTCAAATTGCTTCGGTCAATAAGAACGCCAACAAGAATGCCGCTGTCACAACTAGCAACAACACCACTTCTACGAGTCCGATCACCCGCAGCAAGACCAAGGCTACCATTGCTCTTGCCACTCATGGGGTCATGCCAACTGCCAATGCAACAAAGCAAGTGCAAGGAAAGTCTCACAAATCTATCATGGTGTCCACGTCTGGGGCTAAGCAAAAGGAAGTGAGCGAATGGAAGTGAGCGAATGGAAGAAGCCTACTTTTGTCTCAAAGAATTCTCTGCTAGAAAGTTTCTCCCCACACCCAATGCCTGTAGCTTCTGATGCAAACTCAAGTACAGGCTCACACTCAGGATCATCTCCCAATAGTCCTTAACATTCTTTTCATCGAATCATTCAGATTTGTCTCGCTCGGTGGCTATACAAGTCATGACCATTAGCACCACTTCAGTGGAAGAACAATTGGCGACCGTGGCTCGCTCCATTGACAAGCTCACCAAAACTGTGGAAGAGAAAGATCTTCAGATTGCCACCTTGATGAACAAGTTAGAAGCACAACATGCTGACAAAGCAAGTGAAGACAATTCTCATCCACTTGGCTTTACACCACAAGCCATGTTTGTTGAGAAAGTGAACCCTACATCTAAGTCCAAGCAAGTTGTTGGTGAGGAAATTTTCCATACATCTGTTGTGAGACAAGCATTTGTCACAAGTACTCAACCAACACTTATTGCTTCATTGTTTGTTCAATAACTCCGAGACATGATTGCAAATACTATCCGAGCACAATATGGTGGGCACCCACAAAGTGCTTTCATGTATTCCAAGCCTTACACAAAGAGGATAGATGTTCTTAGAATGCCTTGGATACCAACCTCCCAAGTTCCAGTAGTTCAACAGAAAAGGTAATCCTAAACAACATGTCGCTCACTTTGTTGAAACTTGCACCAATGCCGCGACAGATGGAGATCTGCTTGTCAAACAATTTGTTCGGTCACTCAAAGGAAATGCCTTTGATTGGTACACTGATTTGGAAGCCGAATCAATTGACAGTTGGGAGCAAATGGAACGTGAATTCCTTAATCGTTTCTATAGCACCCGCCGTATGATAAGCACAATGGAATTAGCCAGTACCAAGCAATGAAAGGACGAGCCTGTGGTAGACTACATCAACCATTGGCGTGCTCTGAGTCTAGATTACAAAGACCGACTCTCTGAGATCTCAGTTGTGGAGACGTGCATGCAAGGCATGCACTGGGTACTTCTTTACATCCTTCAAAGGATAGAGCCATGAACATTTGAGGAGGTAGCTACGCATTCACATTACATGGAAATTAGCATAGCCAACCATGATGGGAGAGACCTTCCCATTCCTGAACAAAGGAAAGATAACAAAGAAGTCAAAAAAGGAGGCAAGCCTTCTAAAGGTACTACCAAAGAAGCAATGGCGGTAACCACAGCTGCAATCAAGATTTCAATGAAAGAAAGGAAGAAAGAAGAAATGAAAGAAACGTGCCAATCTCTGAAAGAACTACAAGAAAAGAAGTATCCCTTTCATTCTTGACTCTGATGTACCGGGGATGTTAGAAGATTTACTTGAAAAGAAAGTCATTCAACTCCCTAAGTGCAAATGCCCTGAAGAAATAGGTTGTGTGAAGGATTCAAAGTATTGCCACTATCATTGGATAGTTAGTCATCCTACTGAAAAATGTTTTGTGTTAAAGGAATTGCGCATGGACTTGTCTAAGAAGAAAAAAAAACCTCTTAGACCTAGATGAATCGGCAGAATCCAACCATGTGACGGTTATTGTAGGACCTCCAAATTCTCCATCCTCAAAATCCAAGATAGAAATGTCACAATCTGCAATCCCAACAGTGAAAGCAATTCTCAAAGTCATCCAGTTTGGTTCACTTGAACCTATCAGTATTCAAGTTCCAAACCAAGACAGACATGTCTATGATGGTTTTGAAGAAGTCTTAATTATTGGGGAAGATGAAGGTTGGACTCTTGTGACACAACGGAAGTCACAAAGAGGTAAGCCCAAGACTCAACATTTTTCACCCAAGAAAGTAGAAGGAAAGAAGAACTCCCATCAACATTTCAAGAAAGAGGTGATAGACAAAATGAATGATGAAAAGAAGATACAACAAGTAAACAAATTGCCTGAAGAAAACTCGCGTACCCTAATCATCTTGCGAGAGTTTTTCCCCATTAGGTATTTTGGAGATGACTTGATCGAGGCGGTCTACATGGTTTCAACCATTGAAGCAGATGAGGAACAAGTTCACGCCATTAAGGCAACTCCAAATAAGGAGAAAATTGATGTTTTGACAACCTTGAAAGAACTACTCCCATGCTTTAGTTTGCATAAAGCATCTCAACTCCCTCGATCTATACAACTTGCACTTGTTCGAGTCTTGGAAGATCGTGGAAAATATGAGTTTGTCGTTAATGAACTAGACTATCCCAAGGTGAACTCCATCACTTCTATTCCTTGTTGCACAACAATCACCTTTACTAATAAAGACCTTCAACTAGGTTCAAAACCACACAATCGGCCATTGTTTGTCTCTAGCTTTATTAGTGAACAAAAAATTAATCCCATCTTCATTGTGGAGGCTCAGTGGTAAACATCATGTCGAAGTTCACCATGAGAAAACTCAGAATCCCAGTTGACGATTTGGCTCGAAGTCGTTTGGTTATTCAAGGTTTCAACCAAGGGGGACAACTCATAATTGGTATGATTCGTTTGAACCTCACCATTGGAGAACTTACGACTAGTACTTTGTTTCACGTCATCGATGCAAGAACATCCTATAATCTGTTGCTTGGGTGACCTTGGGTCCATGGAAATGGTGTAGTTACGTTAACTCTCCATTAATGTTTTAAATTTGACTAAGGTGGAATAAAAACGGTGCTAGCAGATGACAAGCCATTTATAGAAACTGAGGCTCACTTCGCTAATGCAAAATTTTATCTAGATTACAATAAGATACCTGAAGTTATCCCAATTGAAATCCCTTCTGCAAGAATAGAGAAAATGAATGGAGAAAAGTAGGTTGTGTTTGATTTCTCAAGGGAAGACACATCAAATGGCAAAAAAGTACTCGAGGTCGTGTCACCACAAAAACAGTCTTCATCCTCAAAAGGCCATGTAATGACAAAAGTCTTCAGGTATGTGCCAAAGTCTCAATGGAGAGAAGGACAGTCACTGTTTGAAGAAGTCATGATGTTCGCAAAAGTTAAAGGAGACCTTGCTCACCTTGTAATAAAAGAAGATTTGCAGATACTAAAAGCAGATGCAACAATAGCAATTCCACAGGTAGAATTGTCAAGCCTAATTAAACCTCCATTAAAGGGATTTGTTAGGCCTTTTCAAAATTCTATCGAACACGACTCTTTACCTAAAAGACGAATGGAAGGGTTTGATCCACAAGCTTACAAGCTTCTAGCCAAGTCAAGTTATGACTTTGCTAATCCCTTGTCACTGGGAGAATTAAGTCCTGAACTTATTAGTGAGAAAGTTCATGGTCTCAATGAAACTCATCAAAAGTTAAGGCAATAGGGATATAGGGTAGGTCTTTCAAAGACTTGAGTCAGATTCATGCAAACTGAACCCATTCATATTGTAGCCAGGGAAAAAAAAGAAGAAAGAAGACATACTATATATCACTGTGGAAGAAGTGAAGGAAGACAAAAGTCCAAGCCCAACTCCTCGAGTTTGCATTGAAGTCCGTGCACCTCGAACCTTGGTTTTTAATAGGTTAGGCACTATTAATAAAATAGATGAAGGTACAACTTCCCAACCTTTAGTTTTTAACAGATTGGGCACTACTAATGAAGGGGATGAAAAACAAACTTCCTGGTCACGAAATTCCATTTTTTCTTGACTTGGCAATACGAATACATCACCTAGAAAAGGCAAGAACAAGAGAAGCACATCAACAATTGAGTTGAATTCTGGAAAGGAGGATGATGAGAGTCGAAATTTCTCACAGAAACGCAGGACGCCACTTGAAGTTAGTATTGAAGGTCTTCTTAAGGTCAAAAGGCACACCATCATACTAACTAGAGAAATTAACACTCACACAGAAAGTAAAAGAGAAGAAATTAAAAATGTTGCTTCTCACCATGTAACAATTGAAGAAGATTCGAGCTCAGATTCGGAAGATGATGATCTCCAAGAAGCTCCTCCAGAACTTAAAGATGGGGGGCAATCAACTGTTGACAATTTGAAATAACTCAACTTGGGAACTCTTGATGAACCTCAACCAATCTTTGTAGGAACACTCTTAATGCCTAAGGAAGAAAAGACATTTTTCAAACTACTCCTCGAATATAAAGATGTTTTTGCATGGACATACAGGGAGATGCCTGGTTTAAGTCCAAAAGTTGTTATCTATCGCCTTGGGATCAAACATGGTATGCGACCAGTAAAGCAGGCTCATCGATACATCAGACCTGAGAGCATCCTTAAAGTGAAAGAAGAAGTCAACAATTTGATCGAAACTAGGTTTATATGTGAAGTTAAATAGCCGACATAGATATCAAGCATAGTCCCGGTAGTCAAGAAGAATGGACAAATTAGAATATGTGTCGACTTTTGAAATTTGAATGAAGCATGTCCCAAGGATGACTTTTCGCTTCCCATTACAGAATTAATGATAAACGCCACTAGCGGACACGAGATGTTATCCTTCATGGATGAGTGTTCAGGATATAACCAAATACGGATGGCACCTAAGGATGAAAAGTTAACTGCATTTTATAGTAGAAAAGGTAGCTATTGTCATAAAGTGATGCCTTTCAGACTGAAAAATGCATGTGCCACCTATCAACGTGCCATGTAAAAGATCTTCGATACCATGCTCCATTAATTTGTTGAGTGCTATGTTGATGATTTGGTTGTCAAAACTAAAAAAAAAGGAATATCACATAGAAGACCTTCGTGCAGTCTTCAACTAGGTGAGAAAGTATGACTTGAAGATGAATGCACTCAAATGCGCATTTGGAATCACGTTTGGAAAGTTCCTTGGCTTTATTGTTCGACATAAAGGCATTGAGGTTGATCAGTCCAAAATCAATACTATTACAAAAGATGCCACCACCAAAAACCTGAGGGAACTTTGATGCCTCCAAGGTCACTTGGCATACATTCGCAGATTCATTTCAAACTTGGTAGGCCGTTGTCAACCTTTCAGTTGACCAATGAAAAAGAAGGCTCCATTTGTTTGGGATCAAGCATGTTAAAATGATTTCGATAGTATGAAGAGATACTTGCTTCATACACCAGTATTAGGAGCTCCAATTCAGGGGAAACCATTGATACTTTACATTGCTGCTCAAGAAGAGTCTCTTGGAGCGATGCTGGCCCAAAATAACAAAGAAAATAAAGAGCAGACACTCTATTACTTGAGTCGCAGATTAACTGAAAATGAACTCAAGTACTCACCCAATGAGAAGAAGTGTTTAGCGCTTGTTTTTGCCTCTTACAAATTGAGACATTATTTCCAAGCCTATAGAGTGTATCTCACTGTAAGAGCTGACCCAATAAAGTATGTCATGTCTAAACTCATCCTCTTAGGACGCTTAGCGAAATGGTCCCTCATCTTTAATGAATTTAAGATAATTTACATACCAAGAAAAGTGGTAAAAGGGCAAGCCCTTATAGACTTCTTGATTGACCATCCCATCCCCGTATATTAGGAAATTTCTGAGGAATTCCTCGATGAAAATGTATTGTTCATAGAAATCCTATAACCTTGGAGGATGTTCTTTGATGGGGTTGCAAGGAAGGAAGGGATAGGAGCAGGTGTCATTTTTGTTTCACCATAGAGGCACATTTTGCCTCACTCATTTATCCTTGGAAAAAAGTGCTCACACAATGTTGCTAAGTACCAGGCCTTAATCATTGGTTTACAAATGGCAACAAAGCTAAAAATTGTTGACCTAGATGTCTATAGGGATTCTAAGTTAATAATTAATTAGCTCCGAGGGGATTACGAAGTCAAGAAGACAATTTAGTCCCATATTTCCAGTACGCAACTCATCTCATTGAAAAATTTAAGGGGGCGGTACTCGAACATGTTCCAAGGGAAAAGAATCGTATGGCAGATGCACTTGCCAAATCTAGCAACTACACTAGCATTGTTAGAAGGTGAACAAGTTAGTGTCCTTGTATGACAACGATGAGTATTGCCATAGTTGTTGGAATGTAGCTTTGTAGAAACAAATGCAATTTCAGTACTAGCCATTGAGTCAAAGATTGGAGAATGTCAGTTATAGAATACCTTGACACAAGAAACTCCCTGATGATTCCCGTCATAGAACTAAAATAAGACGTCAAGCTCCTTGATTCATCTTCTACAAGGGAACTTTATTCCGACGATTATTTGAAAGAATTTTTCTTTGTTGCTTAGGGGATAATAAAGCTCAACAAGCCATGGAAGAAGCCCATTCCAACATATGCGGACCGCATCAGTCTGGTCCTGAAGTTCATTTGTGAGTAAAAATGATGGGTTACTATTGGCCTATAATGGTTAAAGATTGTTTGGGTTACTCAAGAAAGGGTCAACCTTGCCAGTTTCATGCAAACTTTATCCATTAACCACCAGAACCTTTACACCCCGACAATTGCTTCTTGGTCATTCGATGCATGGGGTCTAGATGTAGTTGGCCCATTAACCAAGTCTTCCGTAGGCAACTCGTACATCTTGGTTGCCACATATTACTTCTCCAAGTGGGCTGAAGCTGTCCCACTTAAAGAAGTCAAGAAAGAAACTATTGTGGACTTCATCAAATCCCACATTATTTATTGGTATGGTGTGCCTTGTTACATCATCACGGATAACGAAAAGCCTTTCTACAATAGTCTAATGGACAAACTTTGTGAAATGTTTGGATTTAAGCAGCGTAATTCTTCAATGTACAATGCACCTGCCAACAGATTGGCAGAGGCATTTAACAAAACTTTGGGCAACCTGTTAAAAAAGATAGTTGTAAATCAAAGCGGGATTGGCATAAAAGAATTGGAGAAGCTCTTTGGGCATACCGTACAACACATTGTATCCTGACACAAGCCACCCCATACTCCTTTGTGTATGGTGTTGAAGCTATTCTTCCTTTAAAACAACAGATCCCTTCATTAAGGATAGCTATACAGTAAGGTCTCACTGAAGATGAGAATGCAAAACTATGCCTTGTTGAGTTAGAAGCATTGGATGAAAAGAGATTGAAAGCACATCAAAAACTTGAGTGTTGTCAAGCTCGACTCTCTAGAGCTTTCAATAAGATGGTTAGACCCCAGTCTTTTCAAGTTGGAGAATTGGTGCAGGTTATTTGAAGACCTATCATCACTACTTATCGAACCGACAAGAAGTTCTCGTCCAAGTAGGATGGTCCATATGTGGTGACTGAAGTCTATACTAACGGAGTGTACAAGATTATTGATGAAGAAGGTATAAGAGTTGACTCAATCAATGGCAAATTCCTAAAGCACTACTATCCATGAGAATGTAATGCTTCTAATCGCATAAGCATAAACTGCATGATACTTTTGGCCCAGATGAAATAAAGTTGTTAAAAAAAAAAAATTTGTGGTACTCCTGGCTTGCTTAAGTATAAACTGTGAATGGCTAAATCAATAAACCAAATGTGTTTTACAGTAAGAGTATTTTGCTTCGAACTATAATATTTATTTCATAAATAAAATGTTTGCTAGAGAAATTATTTATAATAAAGTATTGAGCTACATTTCATTAAAAAAATGAAATAAAAAAAATAAAAATAAATCATGGCAACCATGATAAACTTTGGATCTTGCCTTGTTCAACCTTCAAGAGTTGCTCTAACTTGTTGGCGACTTCAATATCCTCACTTATTATCACCTCAGCTACTATTATAGTTTGTTCTTCCCTTAAGGTGGAAACAATGGCTCGCCTTTGAACTACCTCAGCTTCAGTAACACTAATTGTAGTCTCTAATTGTTATGATTGTTCATTTAAATGTTCCAATGCTTTAACAATTCTACATTCTTTGCTGCAAGGCTACCCAAATCAGACTTCAGTGAGTGAACTTGCTCAATTCCTTCATTATCAAGAGCTAGAGCATGAGTAACACGTTGACTGACATCCGCTAAACACTGATCCTGTAGCTCTGAAGTCATTCATTGAGCAAACGCTGATTTCATAAAGATGTACATAGTACATTTTGTACGTATTTTTCAATCTGGCTTTGCAACGGAGAATAGTCTATCTGAAGCTTTGAGAGCTCATCATAAAGCTCTTGGAGCTTTGGGCCCAATGCTGGAACTTTTTGAATAGGAGTTTTGCTCAATAAGCCTTTAATATGGTTATCAAGTATTAAAGCTGCTGAGCGACGAGCATTAAGGATCATGCTTCTTATGTCAATGGTAGAAGCCACAGAAGGCGTGACTTGACTCGATATAGGAGCAACAGGTAGGGAAGGAGTATGGATAATAGGAGTTGGGTCAACTGAGAGACAACTCTTATGACCAATCACTAAATCAAAGGCTAACAGTCCATGAAATGATTCTTCATTATCTAAGAACTCATTAAGAAGTCTCATATCCTCATTGCTAGGCACTAAATCAAAGTCATCATTTGGCAACTGTCAAAACAAATTAAAGAAGAGTCATAAAATAATAATAATAAATAAATAAAAGTAAAAGAAGGCACAATAAATTGAAATGACAAATAATAGATTTTTTCATTACCGATATAACACTAGTAGCCAATGGTTGAGAAGTGCTAGGAACACCAATAAAAAAATAAATCCACGCCATTAAAAGTAGTGGTGTTCCTTCCAACGGTTCCGGTACCAAATTTTCTCCCTAAGTGATACCAATTACAATCACCATTACTATAGTCCTTATTTGCTACTCCATCAAGAGTCCTATCAACACTTCTTCGAACCATTTCCTTAGTCTTGAGATTAGAATTTTTCTTAGCAATTGCATTTTTTTTGGCTTTAACCATCTCTTGATTTTTTGAAGCTAAGCATTTATGCATTAGGGTAGAATTTTCTTTTTTGGAGAAATAACCTACATAAAGTTAGGACCACCACTCCAAAAAAGCCTTGGTAGTGGAATGAGATGGGAGATCAAAATGCGCTGGTAACCTCAATACAGAATGAGTACCATCATGAACACAAGAATCCCATTGCTGAACAATGTTCTATAAACTACCATCTCTAAGATCAACCTTAAGTTTACCCGGGATAGCTTGAACAAAGCCAAATGGCCTACTAAACCTGTGAGGACTGTATGGCTCAATGACCGTAGTGGACGAACTTCACAAAGTCAAATAGCTTGAGCTGATACTGATAAAGTACTCTAAATATGAGTTAGAAAGATGGCCGTCATCAACAAATTCCTTGGGATTGCCCTTGCTATACGCCAAACGGTGCAGGGTCATATCTTTGCATGATTTAAATAAGTTATAGGCCTGTTACTCCTCAAAATGTTTGGCCATCCTTTCATCAGCATATCTCGTCATTTGGGGCTTCAGAGTAGAATCATTACTAAATTGTGTGTTGAAATACTCTGCTAACCAAGCATAAACATAATGGACAGAGAAGATGGTGTTGCACTTTCCAAGATCAAAAGAAGAAGCAATTCTATTTAGTCCTTTATAGATGCTAGCAAGTATAGGAATGGCAAGGCTGAATGAAGGACCATGAGCCATCACACTAGCAACCTTAAACACCTTGGGTCTAATCAAGGCACCATCCCCACAGGGCAGAACAAATTTGCACAACCAACAAATAAGGAAAGCTGACAGATAAGTCTCACCGTTTGCTGCACCATTAATCCTCAAGTCACTGAAGACTTGGGCCCCTTGCACAGTTCGAGACCGAGTTATGTTAATAATACCAGAAAGGTTGCTGGTATCCTTAGGGCGTTGAGTCTCATTCCTTGAAGCCCTCTTGGTTGATTTATGGTACCCAGCAGGCCCCTTTAAACCAAAATTTTATCTAGCTAGTAGTCCTCACCACATTCTTCTTCGACTCCTTACAAAGCCGATGGTAAACAAGGAACAAATAACTGCAACTGATAGAAAGAAGGAGATTTTTGTCCCTTATATTGCTGACCAACTATTGGGCATTTGGCACCACTTCATCATGTATTGCACCCCTAATAGAAAGTCCACCACGCTGACGTAAATTCCATAGTGAGATAGACATTTCATCTATAAAAGTGTGAAGGGTATTAGTGGACAGACACCAAAGCTCACAAAAGGCCCGCATAACACTATGTAGCTGGTTATACAAGAACAATGAGGCATAAATTGCACTATAAATACCCACTGGTTGTAGTACCTCACGATGTTGCCCCAATACATCCTCCAACCACTCCTAATATCATTCACAAAAAGAAGGCTATGCTATGGCGTTGAAAATAGATCCTCAATTTCCTTATGGTTAGATGACTTTAATAATAAAACCCTTGAGTGTGACAGGCCTTCAACCAATTGACATGAAGTCTCATGAGCCCATTGCGCCAAATGAAAGAACCATCAAGCAGCTTGAACTTCAAGCCCCAAGCACCAAAGGAAAGGAGGGTGAATTGGAAGAGTAGTACCTTCTTCAATAGAGTCAATAGAGTCCTCGAGGATGGTCAAGTATCCTTTCTTGAAAATCTTGAAATACAACATCACTGAGTGACAAAGCCAAACAATTAAAAAAAAAAAACATGCATGTGTTGTAGAGAGACATATATGATATATGATCATGGCGTGAGTTAAACTAATCACTTATGGTCAAATGGGTGGTGGTGGAAGTGTTTACTTCATTAGCCTAATATCTAAGCGGCTAGTTCGATAGGTGCATTCCCTCGCACAAGTCAAACTAATCACCTATGGTTGAATGGGTGGTGGTGGAAGTGTCAACTCTACTAGCCCAATATCTAGGTGGCTAGCTCGATAGGCTCCCCCTCACCCCCCCACATGAGTCAAGCTAATCACCTATGGTCGAATGGGTACTGGTGAAAGTGTCTGCTTCATTAGCTCAATATCCAAGCGGCTAGCTCGATAGGCACATTTCCTCACATAAGTCAAATTGATCATCTATGGTCAAATGGGTCACGGTGGAAGTGTCTACTTTACTAGCCTAATATCTAGGCGGCTAGTTTGATAGGTGCATTCCCTCTACAAAAGTCAAACTAATCACTGATGGTCAAATGGTTGGTGGTGGAAGTGTCTACTTACTAGCCCAATATCTAGGAGGCTAGTTCGATATGCGCATTCTCCTACATAAATCAAACTAATCACCTATAGTCAAATGGTTGGTGGTAGAAGTGTCTACTTCACTAGCCCAATATCTAGGTGGCTAGCTCTCGATAGGCGCATTCCCCCACATAAATCAAACTAATCACCTATGGTCGAATAGGTGGTAGTGGAAGTGTCTACTTCATTAGCTCAATATCCAAGCGACTAGCTCAATAGGAGCATTTCTCCACATAAGTCAAACTAATTACCTATGGTCGAATGTGTGGTGGTGGAAGTGTCTACTTTACTAGCCCAATATCCAAGTGACTAGTTTGATAGGCGCATTTCCCTATATAAGTCAAACTAATCACCTATGGTTGAATAAGTGGTGGTGGAAGTGTCTACTTCACTAGCCCAATATCTAGGCGACTAGCTCGATAGGCGCATTCCCCCATATAAGTAAAGCTAATCACCTATCACTACAAGAAATGTCACTTTTGGCGACCAAAATATTGGTCGCCAAAAGTCACTTATTTAGTCGCCGAAACGATTTAGCGACCAAAATTTTTTGTCGCTAAACTCGTCGCCTTTACCCTGTCGGCGATAGTATTGGCGACTAAAATTTGTTTGGTCGCCGAAAGTGTACACATTTGGCTACTAATCTTAGTTTAGTCGGCAAAAGGTGTGTTTCCGCCACTAAAGTATTAGTCGCCGAATGAGGCTTGTTGGCTACTAACTTCTTGTGGTCGGGGAAGGTATCACTTTTAGCTACTAAATAATTGGTCGCCGAAAGTACACATTTGGCTACTAATCTTAGTTTAGTCGGCAAAAGGTATGTTTCCGCTACTAAAGTATTAGTCGCCAATAGTTTCTTTCTCTCATTCTCAAATCTTTTAGCTACTAATTATTTGGTGGCAAAAACGTTTTGGGTTATGTTTTTGCTACTAAATTATTAGTAGCCAAAACTTTTGATTACCTATTTGGCTACCAAAACATTTGGTAGCCAAATAATTTATTTTTATTTTTTTAAAAAAAAAAAAAATTGTAAACAACTTGTATTCATTTATATTACAACCTGTACCCTGTATAAAACAATATAATCTATCAACACTAAAATATGTTATCAACCATTAAAGCATTCAACAACGTGCACACATTTCAGTTCCAAGCATCCAAAAAATTAATATTGAATGTCCAATTATATATATATATATTACAAATTCCATAAGAACCAAGTCTAATCCAACGTCAATAATTTAATTTCATACATAATACAGGAATAACCAACTACTCCCACTACACATTTTAGTTCCAACCATCCAAAAAAAGTACTAATAAGTACAAGATGTCGTCGTGGCATCACTATAAGCTCCCATTGTTCGAGTCCTTCCATAAAACCCTTCGATTGGAAGGGGCCAACTACTTCCACTCGCCCATCCCCTTCGTCCACTGCTGCTGGCACCTGCAGAACCATTGCATGAATGTGAAATCAAGTGCATGTCTAATAAAAATATAGAAATACATATTCAAAGTGTCCTCGATCCAATTACACAATGTAAAATTACTGCACAAGAAAAAAATAATGGACGTGCTTACCTGTAGTACCATGGACGTGCTTATGTGCTTACCCATTTTTATTTACAAGTTTCAAAATTCTACCACCATGAAGCAAAACCTCCATGAAGCAAAGGTTTCACTAAAACTATACTTGTTATATAACATCTTGAACGAAGAAACTATCTTATTTCTAATTAATGCAAATATATTTCTTGCATAAAATTGTGGATTTAGTGCAATCCTAATAAAAATATAATTTCTAAAGATGAGCAAACTTTAGAAATATATAGGAAAATGTTTGAAAGTGAATTATTCCGAAGATCACTACAATTGTCAAGTACATGGAAGGGAAAATTAGCAAGACACAGCTTTCACATAGAGCCAGAGTAATATATAGGAAGTTCATTTATAAAATTATTGCTATTTCATTCCAAAAAGTGACACTAGTTTTATGCTTCAAGCTCTTACAGTAAAATTCTAGCCTTAGCACTAAAGGACATGTTCTGCCAAATACTAGCAGGGACAAGACCAGTCAAAAAATTATTCTCAAGTGACCTGTAATAAACAATCATTCAAATCTGTTATCAAGTATGCATGAGAAGAGTATTCCAAAATATAGTCCACTAGAATCCTTAATTTGAAAAAGGTTCCACCAAAAAGAAAATACTAATTTTTATCAATATTGATTAAGTTTAAACCACACATATTTCCTACATAAGGATTACTATTACATTGGTTTTGTAATAGGAAACGGAAAACCAAAGAAAAGAAGTATGAAGATCCTCACAGTTTCTGCAGAGAAGGGAGATTTGACAAACTTTCTGGAATGGATCCATTAAGTTGGTTATTTGACAGGTTGCTGCACAAGACATGTTGGTAATCATGAATATCCTATCATTAAAATTCTTACATCACAATTTGCCCAAGTTGACTATTGATATGAATCTAGAAATTTTGCGTGTGACTTTGATAATTCACTTAAAATAAGATGAAGCACCCAAAAAAAAAAAAAAAAAAAAAAAAAAACATCGGGCTAGGCTTTTCAATTTTGATCCACTCCATTTGGATTGTGGGAGGAGAAAAGAAAAGTAATGGTTGTGGTTTCCCACCGTCTATTTTGGATGGATAATAATTAAAAGAGGATACATGTGTTTTTATTTTATTTGCTTTGTATTTAGAGGGATAGTTTAGGTACTATAAATTTTTTTATAAAGAGTAATTTTGGTTTCTCATCAAATCTCACTACTTTTGGTGAGAAACAAAACTTAAGTTTGTAGTGATTTGTCTTTCTCACCATGTGTCTTCCTTTCTCACCATTACTCAACTCATTAATCATCCAAACAAGTGATGAGAAACCTTATTCTCTCCATTTCTTTTATTTTCTCACTAAACCCCTCAATCCAAATGGAGTGAGCATACACAAATCTGCACTTGTGTATGATTCCCATCTGCATATTTTCTCTCAGATCACAAATTTGCAATTTGATAAGATGATGCATTCTTCTACAGATGGATTAGGCACTCTGGCAATTTATAAACACTAATGAACCTAAGAAGATGCTATTAGTTTGGTATTGACTTTATAGACACCTTAAAATACACTGGAAATGTATGAAAACGATAGCTTCCATATGCGTAATCCAAAACTAGTTTCTCAATCATTTGAAGAACTAGCTTCTTAGATATGCTGACAGTGGAAATGGATTTAAGATACCAGGGTTAGAAGCTAGGCATTTCTCTTAGGGAAGGGACTTACAGTATACCCAACTCCAAATGTGTTAGAATGGTCAGCATCACCTGCCACAGTAAAAAACCAACAGTTCAAGTCTTACGATGCATGTAGATATGACAAAGTGAACTCAGATGGAAAATGCTTTATCATCATTCTAGTATTTCTACCAAGAGGAAGACACCATGATACAAATCTAAAAGTAATAAGCAGTTACTGATGAAAATGAACGAAGCTTCACAATATTTTCTATGTCCTTAAAATTATCAAAAACCTCATGGAAGGTCAATGTAATTTACCCCTTTTTTTTCTTCAAAAAATAAACAATTATCAGGAAATTTGAATTTGCATTAAGTATTAGAAGTAGAATGTAGAAAGAACCTCTTCTTTCATATCAAATTTACGCGATACAGGCTTTGACTAAAGAGCAAATTTTCCCATGTGAATCCAATTCATTACTAAAAACTTCAGAGAGGAATCTACTGACTGCATATTCATCTACACTATCACTGTGAAGCACAATATTTTTGGTTAATTTCAAATCTTGAAAACCATAAATCAAAGCTAAACAGAATATGAAATGCATTGAATCACCTGTATGTTAGACTACGAAGCTTAAAATATGTGCTATCATCAAAAAAGAGATGGCAATAAGATAATCTACCATCGAGTCCAGCACGTCCAATCTCCTACAGAAAAGCATGATTTGTTTTGTTCAGAAAAATTTTACATGAACATTATCTTCCAAAGAACCAATGGTTAAGAAACAAATACCCACTTGAACATACGCTTCCAAGCTTTCTGGTAAAGTGTAATGGAAACCATAATGTTAAAATATTAAAATAGTTAATAAGATAAAATATCACATCAAACCATAATCATTTTATTTTTTCTCTCATAAATATCACATCCAATTATAAAAAAGTTAATTCTTTTTCCAAATTCAAATATTTTAATCTACTAAAATAACTTCCTAAAATAATCAACTTTCCAAACATAACAATGCATCCAGAGATACAAATAGAAAGGTAGGTCACATACAGATTCTATCCAAAAGCAAAGAAAAAGAATCATATTAGTTATATTTGTATATTATATCCAATTCCATTCCATTCGACATATGTAATACAAATTCCATATGACCCAAGTATATTCCAACCTCTAGGGGTGTTCGCGGATCGCTTTTGTATGGTTTGCGGTTCGGTTTTGACCCGCCTGCATGTATGCGGTTTGGGGAAAAGTCAAACTGCAACCGCCCGCAGTGCGGTTTGCGGTTTGTGCAGATAGGATTTGCGGATGTGCGGGCGGTTGAGGGCGGTTTTCGGTTTGGATTGTTTCCTTTAAAATTTAATTTTTGAGTTTTTTTTTTTTTTTCGATTTTGCAAATATTTATTTGGGTCATTTTCTTCCAATTTTCTAAAATGCTCCAACATTAATAATTAATGAATTAAAACTTATAAAATTAAAAACACAACAAAATCAATTCATAACACAAACAAATCATTTAACATGCTTCAACATTAATTGTGTACTTGGCCCTCTGGGATTCATTTTAGTAAAGAAAAATGAATATCATTTAAAAAAAAATAAAATAAATATGAACTTCCTTCAAACAGTATTCTCATTGATTTATTTAGTGAAAAAATCTTTTCTATAACCACCATGGGGAAACCATTTGACAGTCCCACAAATTGTATATCAATGCATTAAAGGTTGTACTCAATTAGAATTGTCAGTTCAGTGATCAATAATCAAACTAGAAGTTCCATCGACCACCAGATGGAAAATTTTATTAGGAAAAAGTGGATGAGTCACCAATGAAAATCATATAAGAAACCAAGTTTAAGACTTGATAATTCTACGACATTAAGAAAGTTGAGAAATACTTAAAAATTAGAATCGTAGTGTCATAGAGAACATAATAGTGCTCCTATTAAAGTTGCAAAGTTGGTATATATAAAAAAAAATAATAATAATAATTAAAGTGCAGGCGGTTTTTGCAGGTTGTCGGTTAAACCCGCAACCCGCCCGCAACCCACAAATTTATCATATTTCAAACCGCATCCGCCTGCATTATGTTTGCGAAACCACCCATTTATATGCGGGTTGGGTGGGTTGGGCGGTTTGAGCGGTTCGGATAAACCGTTGCCCACCAACCTCAATAATTTAGTAATACAAAATTAGTAATACAAAATATATTCCCTCCATTCGACATATGTAATACAAAATATCAACCTGATAATCAATCCTAAAATTAGTAAATAAACGAACGAAGATTTCGAGTTCCTGAAACCCAAGAACCTATGTTCTTCGAACTCTGCAGGGAACAAACAAGTATTGTAATTAAACCCAGAGATCCAGTTGTCATGGTCTTTGAAGCAAACATTTCAAATATGAAATAATAGAACTAATATGATTAGTATCAAAACATGGACAGGAAATATTAATTCGAAATCCAAAAGAACATGAAACTAGCTAAATCCTTTACAGGAAATATTAATTCGATACATACATGAATATGCTACACGGACCAATGGCTTCATTCCCAATGCCAAATCTTAGGTGTATTAATTCATTACTTCTGAGAATACCTCCAAGTAATATAAGATTTGTTCACTTGAAATGTAGGAACAAAGCAAAACCCAAAGATAAAGTTTCAAATTGGTCAGGAACCTAGCATTCAAGCGAAAAAAAAAACCCAATTACAAGACAGCTAAAATAATCAATGCGAAATAAGATACAGAACCAAGAATCATTCTTTAATAAAACCCCTCTTCCCAAACCAAAAACAAAACCCTAATAATGGAAGTACCCAAAAACCAAATCAATAAATTGCATTGGCACCACCCATAATTGTAAGAAATGCCACATTAATCCCCTTCGTTCTGGTCATGAAGCATGAAAGCATAAACCCTAAAACCCATCAAACAAAGTAAGCGAACAAAAAATTTTGTAATTTGAACAACACAACATTGATCAATCGACACAATCAAATTACCAGAAACAAGAACAAATAAAGATAAAAGGAATCTCAGTGAAAGCATCTAAGGCAGATAAATTGGGAGATCCAAAATCAAATCGAGACAAATCAGCAACAAACAAAACACTAGGAAAACCCAAAATTGCATCCCAAAACACACAGAGGATGAGAGAGAGAGAGAGAGAGAGAGACTCTGATATACCTTTTCTGAAGTAGACAACGCCATGGACCGTGTCGGCCAGAGATCGAGTGACAGAACACATTTCAGCCCTAAAAAAAAAAGAGAAGAGTAGAGAGAGAAAAGTTGGAAGCTTTAGGATTTGAAATGTCTGTCTCTCTCTCTCTCTCTCTCGTCGATCCTTTTGAGGTTGCTCGAGGAGGCTTCGTTGGATGGGAAGGGAAAGGAGAGAGAGAAAGCACGACTCCCCAGCCAACTGCCCCAATCCCATATCAGCATACAACAGGAGCCCACTCACCAGATTGGGATTGAGAAGAACATGAAGGAGAAGGGATTGAGAGATTCAGACCGCGAGAGAGAGAGAGAGAGAGAGAGAGAGAGAGAGAGAGAGAGAGAGAGAGAGAACATCTGTAAAAGGCTAGGGCAAATATAAGAAAAAGGAGAAAAATTAATAAAAGTTAAGTTTTTTATTTTACATTTGCCGACTAGAGGTTTTAGTAGCCGAATCTATACTTACGGCGACTAAAAGTATTTTTGGTCGTTGAAAATCAACTTTTGGCGACTAAATTTTTAGTCGCTGAAGATAAAAATTAATTTTTTATTTTACATTTGCTGACTAAAGGTTTTAGTAGCCAAATCTATACCTACGGCGACAAAGTATTTTTGGTCGCTGAAAATCAACTTTTGGGGACTAATCTTTTTGTCGCCAAAGACAAAAATTAATTTTTTATTTTACATTTGCCGACTAAAGGTTTTAGTAGCCAAATCTATACCTACAGCGACTAAAATTATTTTTTGTCGCCAATTTCTGGCATTTTTGCTGACTAAATTTCTTTTAGTCGCCAATTGTGATATTTTTAGCTACTAAAATTTTTTTTAGTCGCCAATTGTAATATTTTTAGCTACTAAATTTTTTTTTAGTTGCCAATAATGAACATTCCCCTACGAAAAAAAATTAGTAGCTAAAAAGTTGACTTTTGCCGACTAAAATTAATTTTGGTAGCCAATTCCCACACTTTTGGCGACTAAATTTGTTTTGGTAGCCAAAAATAGTCGCCAAAAATGTGTTTTCTTGTAGTGTATGGTCAAATGGATGGTAGTGGAAGTGTCTACTTCACTAGCCCAATATCCAAGTGGCTAGCTCGCTATGCTCATCCCCCTCCCCCTCTCCCCACATAAGTCAAGATAACCAATTATGGTGAAAGGGTAGTGGAGTATATTACTTAATTATTCTTACAAAATCATTATTTTTATAGGCAATAATAAAATACAATTTCCAAAGAGAGTTTCCCTCGTCAATCGAAAAATACAAAGCAACAATATGAGAAAGAAATTGCTTAATATATATATATGCTGACTTTCCCAAGTTGTCGTCATGCTAAAAAAAATTAAAAAAAAAAAAAAAAAGGTTGGTGATTGGCACAAGTACTACACATGTTTGTCTAGATAAGCATGGAAGTAAAGAAACGATAGGTATTCAAGGCATGTGATATTTATAGTGACATCATGCACCCTTATCAAATAAATAAAATAAAAAATTATTGTTTGTGTTGTTCATTCTCACAATCAATGAGTGTTATACGCATACATATATAATGAATATTATATATGCATATATATAAGTTTTACCTTGACAGGCACAAGTAATAGTTCACAATCTCCAATGTAGCTTATCAACGTGGCTTGAAGGACAATGAGCAACACAGATGCAGCAAGGTTTAAAGGAACCCATCATCAATAATTTATATAACTAAATAGGGAGAAGTAATGCCTATAGGTGGCGTGACGAAAAGCTAAAACCGAGCCCTGCTTCTTGACATTACCTTCTATATGTGGGAGAAAGCCAATCACGCTGTGTTAAAAAAAAAAATTACATGACAGACCTTTACAATTAAATCCTTACATTGTGAACATGACCAATCTACTTCAAATGTCACATTTGATATTAGCAAGCAAGCATCAAACTAGAGTTTTGAGGTGGGAGTAATTTGTAGACACTCAAATTTTTACGTGTCTTGATCGCCGCCTGATTAATCAAGACAAATAATTAAAATTAAGATGGTCAAAATTTTCAAATGGATGTGGGTCTTACTAAAAATTATGAATCTTAACCCATTTTAAATTATAGATCACACCAAAAGAAAGTGAATCTATTTTGACAATTGGGTCAGCCCAAAAGTGTGGGGCCCATGAAAATATTTTATCAAAATTTGGTGGAATTAATAATTCAAATTTAAATTCAAGTTTCAATGCAAATCATTTCCATAAAGTAAGAAGTAAATTGTTGTTTTCTTGAAAATTAAAATCAATTTTGGAGTTTCCAAAATTGATCCTTCTTTCCTAGGCCTATAAATAGAGACTCTTACTATGGGGATGGACACACATTTTTTGGCTAATAGTTTTGCAAGTTCCTGAGGAATCTCGAGACTTCACTAAATTCTCTTCTTAAAATTCTTTCTAAAGCTCTTCAAACTAAAAGAGAGGATTATCAAGCACTCCAAACTTGTGTCAATGCTTTCAAGTTACAAATACAAATTTGGTCTTTTCTTTCAAAGAGATCATTTCAAGACTCGTTCGAGATCAAGCCGTTCAAGCCCTCGATCAAGCCTTTCTTCTGCAAGTTCCTCCATTTGAAGACTTGAAGAAATTCATTAACTTGTCTAGTTCAACAACAAGCTTTTACAACCGTTGGATTGCCCTCATTTCGGAGATCAAATTAAAGGATTCACTCTTTTGTAGAGCAAACTATAGAGGATTGTACCCATTTATTATAATCAAATAAAATTAATTATTTTGTGCATTTATTTCATGTCTTAATTGTACGATACGAAATTTGTGTTTACACACGTGTCATGCATGCATGCACAAGTGCAGGATATCATGCCTTGGCCTGCCTGCGGCTTAAGTGAGCTTGAATTGCCTTTTGATCAATATTTTTTTGATAAAACCTGTCATTAATTTAAAAAAAAAATGTTCGATCAAAGGACAACTAGGCCTCTATCTTTTTCTCCGGTTAAAATTTTGGTTTTTGGCTAAAAACAGATTCAGGGGTAAAATGATCACTTTATAAAAAGTTGATTTTTGGCCAAAACAGGTTTATACAGTAACTCCAAACAACTTTAAATATTCCAAGGATGAAGTAATTATCATTTTATCATCGGGAGGCTGCAAGCGCCCAAAGTCTTAGGATCAGTCAAAATGGGGTGTCTATTACATTACACACATGCGCGCGCGCGTGCACACACATACACACATACACACACTCTCTCTCTCTCTCTCTCTCTCTCTCTCTCTTCATTTTTCTCACGCGAAGCTCTTTATCACTGTCAAAAATGGTGATCGAAGCACTGTTGCCGCCGCCGACATCCTTAGTTTATTGCTCGACTCAAGTGGCGATTGAGAAGACGATTAAAAAGAAGATGAAACAAAGGCAAGATCAAACTGAGATCTAAATATAACTACCACTTCTGCTTCGTAGATCTGTAGATTTCTCTCTCTCTCTCTCTCTCTCTCTCTCTCACATCCACTCACTCACTAGAATCCCGAACATTCATAGTTGCTGTTCTATTTAGGGTTTGTGTTTTATCTATCTATATACAAGAGTCATCAACTCCGCACTCTACAAGTCGAAGCCACTTTAGCGATCTAGGATTTCTTAGCAAATTCTCTATGTGTATGTGTTTTTAGTTTGAGATTGTTTTAAATTGCTTGGATTAAATCGAATTGAATTTCATAGTGCTCAACTCTGAGATCTGTGTGGCCGACAATCTCATATCTGTGGCCGGTGAATTTGTTGGACTTTTAACAGATAGTAAGAATTTTGTTAGATTTGAACAGATAGTAAGATTTCTCACATCCACTCACTCACTAGTTTCTTGAACATTCATAGTTGTCGTTCTATTTAGGGTTTGTGTTCTATCTATCTATACACAAGAGTCATCAACTCCGCACTCTACAAGTCGAAGCCACTTCAGCGATCTAGGATTTCTTAGCAAATTCTCTGTGTGTATGTGTTTTTAGTTTGAGATTGTTTTAATTTGCTTGGATTAAATCGAATTGAATTTCATAGTGCTCAAGTCTGAGATCTGTGTGGCCAACAATCTCAGATCTGTGGCTGGTGAATTTATTGGATTTTTAACAGATAGTAAGAATTTTGTTAGATTTGAACATAGATTAAACACAAATCAGTAGGATTATTATTATTTTTATTGGGCTTGTTGTTTTTGATGATCTAAATATCTATTTTTTTCTTTTGTTGTTGTTGTTATTGTTGTTGATGTTGACGATGTTGACGACGATGATGATGATGATGATAATGAAATAGATTGTAACAAATTATCTATTCAAAATTTAAACAAATAATGGAACAAATCTATTCAGATAGTAAAATTTTGACGAAAAAGATAAAATTGTACAAATAATAAAATTAAACTTATAGTTAAAAAATTGAACAGATAATAAATTTTGAACAAATAGATTTAAACATATAAGCTAAAAAATTGAACATATAATAAAATTTGGATAGATATTTGAACAGATAAAGGGAAAATTTTGAACAGATAGATATAAATTTGAACAGGTAGTCAAAAAAATTTGAATATATAGAAAATAGTTTGAAAAAATAAATATAAATTTGAATAGATAGTCAAAAAAAGTCAACAGATAAATTAAAGGGTAAAAACAAAATGTCCTTCAAAACTAATAAAATGACTTCTCATCAAACTATTTCACAAAATGTGAACTTCTCACCAACAAAAAATATCCACTAGACCTAATGCCTTAGATAATTATTAGAGTGGACTTTTCAACAATTTTTAAAAAAAATAATTTTTTACAAATATTTTACTTTGATGCATCTAAGTTAGGTGCATCTAAAAAGTAAATAATTTACTTATAATATTTTTAAAAAATCCACTAAAAAAATACAAAAAACAAAAAACTTAACTTTTAGAAAATTTAAGTTCAAAAATTAAAACCAAACAAGGTGATTAAATTTTAAAGTTTTAAAATCATTTAAACAATGTAAAAAGTCACAGGAGAGAGAAATGACATTATGAGAGAAACATCGAGAAAGATTAAGATTTTTAGGATTATAAAGGCATTTTGAACTATATATATATATTAAAGTTTGTCTTCATCACTTTAAAATTTCAATTCTCATAAACTTCAACTAACGAAAAAATTGTTGTTGTCTTAAACTCTTACACAAATTTGTAGAAGGATGTCTCCTTAATATCTCCTATTTAGAAAATAAAAAAATGACTAAATTATGAAAACAAACTATGAAAGACAATAAAAAATGAAAGCTCAAATTATTTTTGAAAATTAAAAAATGAACACGATAAATGTTGCTTAGTGCAAAAGAAAATATCTTTTTATAAAATTTGTGAAGTGACTTTATTTATAAATTTTTGTTGAAAGGGTCATTGGAAGTCTAGTCCACCTCTTTTATTTCCTTAATAATAATTGAAAGTTTTGAACCCATTTCCTTAATAATAATGAAAAATATTAGGGATCATGAAATTTTTTTCATGAAAATGATCATGAAAGATTTGTGACCCTTAAATTATAATAATTGAAGGTTTGAACCTATTTGCCATTTCTATGAAGCCATTGAGTGTGGAGTCAAGTCAACCTCGCTTGACCCAATTATGAAATGATTGAAGTACAAGCCATGCCTCTCGAGTTTGGATCCGCTGTCATGGGATCCTACGGTACTCCCTATATGCATTCAAAATGATGTGGTTTTGACACATTTTTTTTTTCAGGACCGGCCCTGAGTTAAGGCTGGTGAGGCATGTGTCTAGGGCCCCAAAAATTAGGCCCAAAAAAAGTCCCTAAATTTAGTCTTGCACTATATTAAAAATTTAAAATGGCCCAATTTTGTTTAATTAATTTAGGCCATTTCAAGGGGGCTTCAAAAAATCTATTTGGTCAAATTGATAAAAGGTCCAATTAAAAAATGTTTATAAGTTTTAGTTGTTAGTCCAATTAAGAAAATAAAATATAAAATATATGTATATGTATAAGTTGTTAGCCTAATTTTGTGTGGCCTATTTTTTTTATTTTTTTTCTCTTTATGGCCCAATTATGTTTTTTTAGTATTTTTTTTAAAAAATATTTTACACAATTTTTATTTATTTATTTTGTACATATCTAATTTAGATATACTTAAAAACTATAATATATATATATATATATTTTAAAAAAGGTTACCAAATACAAAAAATATAAAAAAAATACAAATTACAAACTCTGACAACTATTTTTAAAAACTCAAAACCAAACAGAGTGATTTTTATTTTTATTATATATATATATCTAAAAAAGTCCCGAAAAATTATTTTGTCTTAGGCGTCCGAAAACTCAAGGTCTGCCTTGTTTTTTTTTTTTTACTTCTTCTCAGACCCATTGCTGGTCACCGTGCCATTGCCGACCACCACTATCCAACCCTCCCGCTTCCTCTTCTCCCTCTTTCTTCTTCTTCCACTTTTTCCTTTCTCTATCTAAAAAGAACTAAACCCACCACCACCAACACCACCACCACTTCTTTTTCTTCTTCTTCTTCCTCCTTTCTCTCTTTAAAGATACCAACCCCACCACGAAGACGACAGCGAGGTGACGGCAGCGTACAAATTCCAGAACAAATTTGCAGAACAAAATCTGAAACTTATGGACAATCAACGAAACCCCATTTCCTCAATCTTCAATTTCAGAACAAATTTGCCAAATCGCTTAAACATTTTCGCACTATAGACACTCCATTTTTGACCGTCCTCAAGACTTGGACGTCACCGTTTGAACACTCAGTGATTATCCATGTTTGTGTTTGTTTGGAGTTCCCGGAGTTCTCGGCTGCGCGTCTTGCCTCAGGATCTCCGAACTTGACCGTGTTGTGTCTGGTTTTGCACCAAACACTTGTGTTTTGTCTTGGAAGGACAGGGAATGGCTCATTAGCCATCCCCACACACCACCGGCCCTCCCCTACCATCACCGGCTGCACACTGGTCCCACCGGCACTGTTTTGTTAAAAGCTTTGGCCGGTCGGCACTATATGTTGCCGACCGGCACTTTTTTGTGCCGACGATTTCCTTTTATGGCCCGTGTGCACCTGACACCTTCGAGGCATGGTGCATGCCGTGTGCACTGGAATGCACTATCACTCATCCCCGTGCACAGGGGTGACCCCTTTGCACCTTTGCACCCCTAAACCTTCTAGAAGGTTGACCCTTTTGCCCAAGCTTCTTGGAGAAGCTTGGACAGCTGTCTTGGCTTCTCCAAGAAGCCATGACCCCTTTGCACCTCTTGCCCCTTTTCCTTTGCTTAGCCATTAAGTCTTGTGGCTTGGTCTTGGCCTATATAAACACCACCCCTCTCCCTTTGAGAGGGGTTAGCCATTTTCAACACAAAACCAGAGCTTCTATATCTATATATCTGTGTTGTACTCTCTCTCTCTCTCTATATCTCACTCTCTCTCATCCTTGTGTGTGTGTTTTGAGCCTAAATAGTGTGTTTTTACCTCACTTTTGCACTAATACATACACCATTACACCTTATTTCGAGATTGAGGGACTTGGAGGGTTGTTTGTTGAGTTTTTGGACTGGTTTTGATCACTAGAGGAGGGCTGCACCACCTATTCTTCAAGGGTGAGCTAGTTACTTTAGTTTTCCCATTTTTGCAACTAGTTTTACTTATCTTGCTTTGTGTATAACTGAAAAAAGCCTTATGTTTTCTTGCTTTTGAACTCTCATTAAGGTTGTTTTATGGTTTGAGTGCAAACTCACCCTCTTAAACCTTATTTTGGCCTATTTGGTTGCTTTTCTTTGAAGCCTTGTTTGCTTTGTTGTTTTTGTCTTCTCACCAATGAAAATAAGAGGGTTTTTAGTGTTGAGGAAAGTGTTTTGAAGTCTTGTATTTGGCATCATTTAGGGTCATATTTCAGTCCATAAATCATGTTTGTATGTTTGCATATGTGGCTTATTTCATGCTTTTAGGGTGTGCCCTTTTATGCCTAGGAATAGGCCTTATGCAAGCTTGTATGTTTAGAGCATTTCGGGGCTGCCATATCAAGGGGATTTGGGTGTGTTTTTTGCATGCTAGAACTCTGTTTTCATATGCCTAATATGTGCCATGAGTGGTCATGTTGGTGGTGGTGGAATACCCCTTGTTTATGCCTTGGTTTTAGGCCCATTTGTTTGCATGCTTGCATGAGTGTTGGTCTACCATTTTGGGCACATTTTGCCACTATTTTGGGGAGGTTTGAGGTCTGCCCTATTGTGTTTAAGTCCACCATTGCACATTTATTTGATGCTTGTTGCATGCTTGGTCAATGTAGTCTTGACATATGACAATCCTATTGCCTTAAGTGTCCATGTTTGCATCACACTTTGTATCTTGCATACCTAATATTGCACACTTGCCATAATGTGTTGCATTACATTTGGTATGTCTTGCATTTCATCTCATATTGCACCTTTTGAGCCATGTTTGCATAACATGCATTGCATTACTTGGTTTGGGGTGTCAAACCAAGTGAGAAATGAGGGGTGTTTGTACTTCAAGTGGCAAAACACACCTCAATTCTCATGTCACTAGGGCCCTTGATCTTGACATGATAGGGACTTAGTTCTCATTTTGTATGTTGCATGCATTTTTACATTAAAATGCAATCTTGATCCTTTAGGCTATCATGCACCAAGATGCATAATTGATGGCCGAAGGACCAAGGGCCATGCTTCCTTGAGTCCTATACATGATAGGGAGCATTGGCCATGCTTACATATGCTCAAAATTCCACCATGCACAGTCTGTCTGCTGTCCAAAACCTCTTCCGAGAATTTCTGCGGCCGGTGTATAGTGCCGACCGGCACTATATTCATGGCCGATAACCTCCTAAGAAGCCGATGGAAATTGTGAGTGGCCGGTGGGAATTTCCTCTAGCCGGCGGTATACAGCAGCATACAAGGAAGGCATTTTGGGACTTTGGCAATTTTTGGAGAGACAGGGCAGTAAAAATAGAGGCAACAGTGCCATGGCGCGGGTTTCCGGGCGAGTCGGATTCGAGCATGCATCATTCGCGCATCCCGAGGCAGGGGCTGTGGCCACCTTTCCTTTTTGCATTTAATTTGATAATTAGAATTCTGTAATAATTTATTCTGTATTCGGACTGTATTATTTGGGACTGTATATTCTTTTGGTCCCTCTGTGTGAGGGCATATTTGTAATAAGTGTGGGTGAGTGTGTGTATGTCTTCCAACCCCCATTTCTTTCTTCCCTTTTATTTACCTGCTTATGATGGTAGATTAGGGCATATTTAAAATTAGCATACCTTATGCAATGCATGCGTGCATCCATGCATTTGTTGACATGCATCGGGCTCGGTACATCATACAAACTGCATTGTATTTCAATTCCAAATTGAATACGTGTTATTTGTAGCATCCCATATGCCATGTTTAGGATAGCCGAGCCTGCCTAGATTACATCTTTGCATGTGTTGCATTAGACATTTCAGTATGCTTAGGTCCATGCATGGATTTCTAATGAGCTTCTGTTTTGGCACGGAGTACTAGGTAAGTTTTTATGCTTTAGCATCCCACATGCGTGTGAATGTTAACGTGATAGTAGGCTCACCATGCGGCTAGTTGCTTATGTGATACAACTGTTTGAATGCCTGTAGGTGGAGGTTGGATTGCTTGAGTTGGAAAAACTCGTTGAAATTCGTGTTTTAGCCAACTTGCGAGTAGCAAAATCCGAAACGCTTTCAAAACAAACGGATATGCAATGCTTATTTCCAAATTAGGCAATCCAGTCTATACTTGTTTGCTGCGCGCATAACATAGTAATTCTAGGCTAATAACTGGAATAAGAACGCGTAATGTTTTCAAAATCGGATATCATGGTTAGTAGAGGCCGGTCTTCGGACCGGGCGAAAGGGGGTGCTCATAGCTGACCTTCCCCGATCGTACCCAAGCTCCCGAGCCAAGACAACTTTGGTAATGACGAACACGTGGCCTTCGGCACCGAGTCAGGGTTTCCTAAATTTCCCAAAAATAAAATATTTAGGTGGCGACTCTGTATCTGGCAAAGCAGTCCATGTTTGACACTTCTTTCAAAAAAAAAAATCTATTTTCAAAATGATTTGTCGGATTTGGACTCTTTGGTTCGAGATTAAGAACCGTGACATTTGAGTCCTTGAACTGTAGTGACCCCAATATGAACGGAACGGGACTTAACCCTCCCGGGGCGTTTGGGGACGTCTACAGTTTCTGGCGACTCTGCTGGGAATTTTAGAGAGCTTGACTCGAACTCGTGATATCCTGTTTTGACTACACTTATGTGTTTCTTTGCAATGCATGTGCATTGGTGCGCCTAGGACACCGTGTTGGCCATCTGCTATTCTGGCGGTTTCTTGAGCCTTGTCTTGTCAAGGCATGTCCATAAGGTGACGATTCAGAGCTCTGCCCGATGGGAACACAAACCCCGGTTTTACCGGGGCACCCTTTTTGACCATTCGACCTAGTGCATATTCGGATCCATAGTGAACATTCCAAACTAGGACAGGTTGCTTACCCGATATAGGTTGTTTGAAACCGATGCGTGCATAGTGAAACCCTAGCTTCTGACAAAATAGGATAGGGAAACCCTACCCCAACATAGGGGTGTATTGGCTTTCTCTTACATGATTATGTGCTTTTAGAGTGTATCTCTACAGGGAATGCGCATATCAGTTTGCGAGTTTTTGATATCTGGCTTGAGGGCACCAGAACAGTATTTTGGGAATCAGTTATCTGTGGGTACCAGATTCAGACATGGGGACAATGATTGAAAGCTTGATGATCGATTTGAGAACAAGTGTACCCGATTCACCAAAGATGTATTATGATATCCAACCGTGTGTTGTATGTTTATTTTGCGCCGTTGTGCTGTCCAATTGTCTGTTTATTTATACGCTTTATTTATCTTTTTACTAGGTAGTTGAGCACGATTGCTTCTGACCCAGTAGATATTCCCCAAGCACTCTGGACTAGAGGTCATCGACTCCATCGATCTGAGGATCTGGTAGACGGACAGCCAGTGTACTACTCGCTACCCCCGGTTACTAGACTAAGGTCAGTCAGACAGAGGACATCAGTACAACAGTCAGTTCAGAGGGCCTTATCTACCCCACCTGTGTTCAGTAGGGATCAGGATTCCGTGTCACCAACAGAGAGAGAATATATACCGGTAATTCAACCAGAGCAGAATAGTATGGCTAGTTTGGAGGAGATGGTGTGCCACCTCCAAGAGAGCATGAAAACAATGCAGTAGGATGCCGTTCGTCAGGCAGAATTCGCCAAGCAACAGGCCACACTGGTGAAGGAACAGGCAGAGACAATTGCCAGGCTAGAGCAGCAAACCGGAGCATCTGCTTCGCATCAAGTTCCTCCCCCACCAGGAGTTCCGAACCTCGGAGAGACAGCCAATGTTCAGAATGATACAAAATTTCCCACAGGACCACCCCCACCTCCAACTCTACCTCAAATCCAACCTCTGTTATCAAAAACACCCACTAACCTACCGGACTCTCCCTTTGAGTTCGAGGCTGATCCCACCGCACTAAAGTTGAGCAAGCTTGAAAAGTTGTTCAAGAGATCCCAATGGGTCAAGACTATCCCCGACATTGAAGATGGATATATTGACGCAGCTGTGACGCTGCCCGATAGATTCAAAATGCCTCATATTGATCGATTTGACGGGTCCGGGGACCCCATGGTGCACCTAAGACTGATTTCAGATGTCCTAAGGCCAATGGGCCTCAGTAGGCTTCAGAAGTTGTCTTTATTTGGCCGGACCCTGTCAGGTGTGGCGGCCATATGGTATGCCAAGCTAGAAGATGATGTTAAGAGGAATTGGGACGAAATGGCTGAGGCCTTCATCGCGCAGTACTCGTACAATACACAGATTGAGATTATAACCCGTGATCTCGAGACGACTAGGCAAGAGCCTAAGGAGAGTTTTTCAGAATTTGTAACCAGATGGAGGGCCAAGGCTTCAATGATGACCTTGAGGCCAACGGACAAAGACCAGATTCGGATGATTGTGCGCAATCTTCAGCCGAAGTTGATGCAAAAGATGATAGTACTCCCCTTTCCTACCTTTTCTGACCTACATGAAATGGGGGTACAGATTGAGGATGCCTTGAAGCAAGGCTTGATTGATAACGACCGGGAGCAACCCCGACGAACTTTCAATCATGGTAGCAATGCAGGCCCGAGCGGCACCACAACTACGAGAGCCTCCGAAGTAAGCATGGTCACCACTAACCCCCCTCCAAGAAATACGGTAGCTGCACCATTCTCCGGTGCGTCCGGAAGTAACCTACCAACAGCCAAATACCCACCCAAGAACACCAGAACCTTCGCCCCACTTTATATGCCCCTGTCCAAGGCTTTGGGGGTGCTAATCAAAAAAGGGCACTTGAAGCCCCTGGAGCTGCGGCCCCTACCAGAAAAACTTTCCCCTACCCATAACCCAGCCAAGTATTGTGCGTTTCACCAGCAGCACGGTCACGACACCAACCAGTGCTATCGGTTACGCCATGAAATTCAAGATCTCATTGATAACGGGGTGATTTTACCTCCCGAGAAGCCCAATGTTACTACAAATCCCCTCCCCACACATAACCAAGCTTCACCGCCCAAAAGACTTAATTTCATCCATACCGGGGCCGTATCCTACGACCCTAGTATCTATATCACACCCACCCACCTGCCTAAACCGGAGGTGTTTCTTCCTGATTGCACCGACTTGTGCATGATGGACATCTCCATGACCCAAGCGGCGGTGGTGGCCGAGAACGAAGAGGAAATCCTAAAGGAAAAACAATTGGTTGAGCCAGAGTCCGCGGAATCAGGGAATCATGTTGAGAAGATATATAGTCCGAGTGACTACATTTCATCGATAGGCCAAGATGGGCCCGGAGTAGAACTGCCAATGGAAGGAGAATTGTGTGTGATTCACGGGGATAGTTTGGGACAGGAAAGAGATGGTGTAACAACTATGGGGGAGGACTTTGCCGATCTCCAGTTTTACAGTGACCAAGACCTAGATAACGCAGCAATCGCATGGTTCGATTATGAAGATTCAACAGAAGTTACTGGGTGGTTAGATGATCAACCTGATGTGACGGGAGAGTTTCAGTCAGAACAGAACTCAGCAGGATTGAGAATATCAGCAGCGGCCGGAAGGGTCGAAGAGCAGAGTACATCGCCGGAGAGCGCCGGTGTCAAGAATTTTGCTCGGGATTAGAACATTTTGAGTGCAAAAATTATTGAACAGCCAGTTATGTCAGAACAGGCAAGTTTTGAAGAGTCCGAGAGAATTAGGAAGGCGAAGGCCCACGTGGGAGTTGAAACTGCTGTGAGCACGGGAACTGAGAATATTGCAGGCATGTGGATGAGAGGTGCTACGAACGCAAAAACAGCCATACCAGAGCTGGACAGGTGTGTGTCGGTCGCTGATGGAATGTGGTGGGAAGACGAGGACTTATGTCTTGCTCACACTGACGAAGATTGGGGGAATAACCAACCTGATAACACCTGGTACCTTGGAGAGGTCGACCACATGACACGGAGTGGGCGGTATTTCAAACCCCCACACTTAGATCAGCCAGAGGCCTCGGGGAAGGATAGAGAAGCTGAGAAACAAAAGGAGAAACAGCTTGAAGAGGAAGCTGTACTCAAACAGTTAAAAAAGATACAAGCAGATATCTCCATCTGGGGATTGCTCATGGCCTCACGTGTACATAGGCAGGCTGTCTTGACGGACATAGGCATTAACTTTTTCGGACAAAGAACTTCCGCCCGAGGGCATAAATCACAATAAACCCCTCTACATCTCCGTGGAATGTAGAGATAAATGGATACCGGTGGTACTTGTTGATACCGGGTCTGCCATCAACATCTGCCCAGCAAGGACAGCATATGCGATTGGCTTGAAAATCGTAGATTTCATACCAACAGCCCAGGTCATTCAGGCGTACGGCAATATAAGTAGAGAAGTAATGGGGACAGTTAAAGTCCAGACAAAGGTCGGGCCAGCACGACACGAGATAGATTTCCATGTTCTAGAAGTTCCCGCAACTTTCAATTTGCTTTTAGGGCGACTGTGGCTGCATCAGGTGAAGGCAGTGTCATCTACTTTACATCAAATGGTGAAATAGCCCTATGGAAAGGGAGTAGCCATTGTCTTTGGGAATTCATCAATCCACCCACCATCGGAGGTATCCACGCCTGTTCTAGAAATCGAGCATGGCATGGAAGATGTGTTCATGTCAGGTTTTACCTTGGCTGAGGCTCAGGTCGTACAGAATATCATGGCTGCTAATGAAGGGATATATGTCAGTGCCCAAGCAGTATATCTCATGAACAAGCTCCAATACATCCCTGGGATGGGATTAGGAAAGAGCGGCCGTAAGGGCATTGCAGCGTTGGCCGAAGTGCCATATAACCCCCATACCTTCGGCCTGGGTTATTTGCCCACCAAGGAAGATTGGGTAAGGAAAGAAAAAGAGATGGCTGGAAGAGCTAGAGCAAAACAGACGGGGAAACCCTTTGAATTGATGCATCGGCCCATTCGGGGTACCTTAAACGGACGCTTCGTCCGGGAGGGGGAAGACTTTCCATTCTGTGGTTTTCCGGAGCCATGGTGGAACGCAGAGAAGAAACGCGTGCCGGGGTTTGAAATTTTCTTTGACCTGCAGTTACTTGGGGATGATGTTCTTTGAAGAGCGCATGCACCAACAGCTTGAGGATGAGCATAACAAGGGATCAGAGTCTGCGGACACAGAGTTTGAAATGGGGGTAGCACTGGCATGTCTACTTTCAGATCCTTTGATCGACCAGTTGTGCTTGGGGGATAACTCCTCGGTGTCCATGATCGGAGATGAAACGGCTGCGGGCCTACCACCAGCTATTTTTGATGCATCCATCGCACCCTCCCTCACCTGGCAGTACGAGGAGGGTTTTTGTCGAGCAGCACCGGGTCAGGTAGTGAGCCGGAATCTGATTCCACCGAATCTTATGAGTCGGAATCAGGTTCTAGCTCGTCTGAGTCTGAGTCCAGTATTCCTGGGGGTGATAACCCGGATGCCACAGTCCTGTCCAAGTCGTCTTTTTCTTTCTATTTTGAGTCCGTTGTAACAGAAGAATTGGACGGTTCGGAAGTATCTAATGAGAATGAGGTGAATGTGGTTTCCGAGTACTTTTCTATGCATTTGATTTATTGCTTAAATCAGGACTTTCAAAATTTTGATGAAAACGATGAGGATGAAATTCCTCTGATTTTGCAACGACTAATTGAACAAGAGCAGGAGAGGTTTGTTAAACCCTTAATTGATGAAATCACTACCGTGAACATTGGTACTGAGAAGGACCCGCGGCTGGTCCAGATCGGGTCCACGTTGTCTTCGGAGGAACGCGAGCTCTTAGTCGCTTTATTAAAAGATTTCAAAGATGTTTTCGCGTGGTCCTACGAAGACATGCCTGGAATCGATCCTGAGATTGTACAGCACCGGATCCCTCTTGACCCCGAGGCCCGACCTGGCCAAAACGAAACTCGAAGGATCCGCCTGATTGGGCCATTAAGATCAAGGAAGAGGTCACCACAGATTGACGCAGTTTCTATTTGGTATCCGAATACCCGACGTGGTTGGCCAACATTGTTCCAAAGGTCAAGAAGGATGGCGTAATCCGTATGTGTGGATTTCAGGGATTTGAACAGAGCCAGTCCGAAGGATGACTTTCCCTTACCGCATATCGATGAGTTGGTAGATTTCACAGTGGGGCATGCTTTGGTTTCGTTCATGGATGGCTTCTCGGGTTATAATCAGATAGTAATGGCACCCGAAGACCGGGAGAAGACTACTTTTACCACCCCGTGGGGTACATATTGCTACAGAGTGATGCCATTTGGGCTGAAGAACGTTGGGGCTACATATCAACGAGCTGCAACTACAATATTACATGACATGATCCATAAAGAGGTCGAGATGTATGTGGACGACATGATTGTCAAGTCCAAAGAAAGAGAGGGCCACTACACCGCCTTGCAAAAATTCTTCCAAAGGATCAGGGAATTTAGGTTGCGGCTGAATCCTAAAAAATGTACGTTTAGTGTTGCAGCGGGAAAAATGCTGGGATTTCTGATTACACAATGGGGTATCGAAGTCGACCCTTCCAAAATCAAGGTCATCTTAGAAATGCCACCACCAATGACTGAAAAGGAGGTATGAGGCTTTCTGGGTAAAGTGCAATTCATAAGGCGGTTTATCTCTAAACTAACCTTAACTTGTGAACCACTTTTTGGTCTTCTGAAGAAAGGAAAGAAGTTCCAATGGGACGGCCGATGCCAAGCTGCATTTGAACAGATTAAAGAGTATCTACAGAATCCGCCCGTGTTGCCACCGCCAAAGCCGGGGAAACCGTTGATATTGTATCTATCAGTAACCGAGACTACAATGGGCTGCATGCTCGCACAAGAGTCAGAAGATAAAGTGGAAAGGGCCATCTACTATCTGAGCAAGAAAATGCTGGATTACGAGACCCGCTACACTCCGCTGGAGAAGGCTTGTTTGGCCTTGGTATGGGCTACTAAGAAGCTGCGGCACTACCTGTTAGCTCACTCTGTAATGTTGGTTTTACGACTTGATCCCATCAAATATCTTTTCGAGAAACCAGCACTTATGGGTAGGCTAGCTCGTTGGCTGCTGTTGCTCTCCGAATTTGATCTCAAGTATGTGACGCGCAAGTCCGTAAAAGGGAGAGCGGTAGCAGAGTTCCTTGCCGACCACCCGGTTGAAGGGGATGAAGCGGTAGAGTACCTATTCCCAGATGAAGCTATTCTGCACATCGACGATGAAACTTGGACGATGTACTTTGACGGAGCGTCAAATCAGTACGAGTATGGGATAGGGGTGTTGCTGATAGCACCTGACGATTCTCGTATCCCTTTAGCATTCAAGCTCCGGTTCAAAGTCTCGAACAATGAGGCAGAATATGAGGCATGTATTGCCGGTCTAGAAGCTGCCCTAGAACTAGGGGCAAGACGATTGGACGTCATTGGGGATTCGAATCTTGTTGGGTCTCAGGCGAAAGGAGACTGGAAAGTCAAGGAGGAAAAGATGATAATTTACCACCAGACCTTGGATTTGTTAATTCCTCGGTTTGAGAAGTTAAATTTCACTCACCTGGTAAGAGAGAACAACAGGTTCGCAGATTCGCTAGCAACTCTGTCTTCTATGATAGACATCCCATCTTGAGTCCGGATGCGTCCAGTCATTATTGACCAGAAATTTGCACCTGCCTACGAGTCAATCTCTACCATAGATGAAGTGCAGGACAGCAACCCCTGGTATTATGACATATGGAACTTCTTGGAAAAGGAGGCGTACCCACCAGGGACGAATGCCAAGGACAAAAGGGCGATCAGAAGAATGGCTGTTCAATTTATCATCTGCGAGGGTAAATTGTACAAAAGAGGTCACCTGGGAATGCACAAGTTGTGTGTAGAAGCTGAAGAGTCGAAGCACCTGATGGAGGCCATCCATGGAGGAGAATGTAGGGCACATATGAATGGGGTGATGCTGGCACGGAAGATCCTCAGACAGGGCTACTACTGGTCTACCATGGAAGAGGATTGTATCGGCTTTGTTCGGCGATGCCACAAATGCCAGATTCATGCGAACCGTATGAACATCCCGCCATCAAAGCTATACAACATGACGTCGCCATGGCCATTTTCAGTTTGGGGAATTGATGTGATTGGGGCTGTTACCCCGAAGGGGTCGAATGGGCATGAGTTTATCTTGATAGCAATAGATTACTTTACAAAGTGGGTCGAGGCCCAATCTTATGCGGTGCTGAAGGCTTCGCATGTCGCAAAGTTTATCAGAAACAACATTATCTGCCGCTATGGAGTCCCAAACGAGATCATTTCAGACAATGGTTCCCACTTCAAGAAAGAGGTGATTGATTTATTGGAGAAATACAATGTGGCTTTTCATAAGTCATCCACATATCGGCCGCAGACCAACGGAGCAGTTGATTCCGCCAACAAGAACATCAAACACATACTGCAGAAAATGGTGGAAACCTACAGGGATTGGCCAGATAAGTTGCCGTTTGCTCTGTGGGGCTACCGAACTTCAATTAGAACTTCTACCGGGGCGACTCCGTATTCCTTGGTTTATGGGATGGAGGCCGTTCTGCCTATTGAGATTGAGGTCCCGTCATTACGAGTATTGGCCGAGTGCCGATAGTCAAGCGGATTACAAAGAAAACAGATTTGAGGAACTCATGCTTTTCGATGAAAGAAGGCTGAAAGCACTGTACCATATCCAAGGATATCAACGCAGAATCGCCCGGGCTTTTAACAAGAAGGTTAAGTCCAGGAATTTGAAGGAAGGAGATTTAGTACTCAAAGACAACCGAGCTCCCATCCACGACCCTAGGGGAAAGTTCAGACCCAATTGGACTGGTCCCTACATCATCAAGTCTATCTGGTCAAGTGGAGCTGTGGTTCTGATGGACTTAGATGGCCTAGAGTTCTCCCAACCGATCAACATGGACAAGTTGAAGAAATATTACCCCTGAGAGGCTCGCTAGGCCGAAAACCCGAAAGGGCGACCTAGGCAAAATTCAGAGCACAAAAAATTAGAAAATATCGCGAGGTTGAAAACCCGCAAAGAGCGGCCTTGGCAAAAGTTAGAGCGCAAAAGGAGAGTGAAAATACTCGAGTGAACCCAAGCCTGAACTACGTAAGGCTTGATTCCCATCTTTGGGATACGTAGGCAGCTTCGTCTTGAAGTTCAGCCACAAACTTTTCCCTGATCAACTTTGTCCATTTGATCATCACGGCCATCTTTGTCCATCAGCGTTTATTGTAATCTCCGGTACAGTGCCATTCAGACTAGGGGCAACTTTCCATTGCGGTATAGTGCCGCGGTACCGTTCAAACAAGGGGCAACTTTCCAGTTGCTTGGATCCGGGGTTGTGCATCTCAGTGACAGATCTCAGGTGTGTCCAGTTCTGATCCATATCGAAAATAGTTTTGAAAAGTTTTAATAAAGGTGACTTTGTTCAAATAAATCTTTTTACAACTAAGACCATTTCTGGACCAAAACGGAAAATTTTCAGTACCACAACCTTCAATTTCATTGATTTCAATACAGAGTTCTCTTGCTCTTGCATAAAATCGAAGTTGCTTTTTATTACATTCATAAAGAAAACTTGAAGGTACTAATAAAGCAATAAATCTGGGGCATAGTCAAGTCAGGTGCTCCTGCGCCCCCTCCCAGAACTGGTCGAAGCCTCTGATGCCAAAGTGGGCCCTTCCTGCGCCTCTTCATTAAGCCAATCCGAGCACTCATCAGACAAAGTGCAACTGAAAGTGGGAGCGGGGGCCAGGAGTTCTCTCATCCTCCATGCTGTGGCATACCGGGCCAGCTGTGCGCCTCGAATAGGGAATGTAGCTGGGTACTCTATCCCTTCCGGCGGGCAAGACTGATCGTGACCAAACTGACGCAGGATACGGAATGGAAAGTAGAAGACACAGTGAGTCAAGCCAATCAATTGGATCCCGAGTTGACGGGTCATGCTGTAACTCATCACCGGGAGATTGAGCCAAGGGCACCGCTAAGCAATACGGTCTGCGGACAAACTGCACATCCATTCGAACCACCAACCCTCATCAAGGGCATCAACTAGTATTGCCGAAAGAAGTAAATCATGGGTGAATAAGCTGGGGAAGAGTCCACATCCTGCAGTTTATCCATCAACCATACCTGGGGAGGGATGAAAAATGAGAGAATAAAGAATAGAGAGATGTACGATGAGAGAAAAAGTAAGAAAAGGGTTTTTGTGAGAAAAACCAAGCCTGAGGGCCGAGTGATGTGAGCAAACATATATGTGAGATTGGGTGGGAAACATTACCTACAGTAATAGTGGACTCCCTGCTAATCTGGTCGTCTCTCGACGATAAAAGGCGTCTAAGCCCAGCAACGTCTCAGCCAGAATCATGGCAATACAGCTTTTGCCCTCCTTCAAGCCTTGGGCAACCTCAACCAACCGGGCACTAGACCCTCCGGAACCTGAGACAAACAGAAAATGAGACAGCATGCACAAACAAAGGGCGTGTCCCCGGAAGCCTTGCCAGTGATGGTCACCGCGCTCACCAGTCTTAGAAAAACGGCAAACCAAGCTCGGAACATCCAGCATCCCATCACAAATCAGAGAACGAGCATCGGGTATTGAAAGCCCACACATTCGTCCTAAGACTTGAGCGTGGCCAAAACGAAGTTGGGGCAAAATCTCTTCATTACGCTCAGATTCCATTAGAGCTTGGAAATCCTCAAAGGTAGGACACACCTCTTGCCCGCTAAAGCTGAAGACGTGTGTTACCGGATTCCAAAACCTTGCCGCGGCATGAAGAAATGGAAAATGCAGCGGGGTATGACGCAAAGTGAATAGTGCATTTATGCCGAAGGCCCGGAAATTCAGCTTTTCCGAACCATCCAAGTTGTTAATCCAAGTTGCGAGATTTTGGGCAAGGAATTCTTCCATTTGTAGTAAATCAGTGTGGAAATGAAGAAAACTACGAAGCTGGAGTCTTTTGTAGGGGATAAGGTTGAATGGAGGACAGGTGTCAGCATTCTGCTGGTTCCTTTCATTTTTTGCCGACCAGCTGAATAGATTGCCGACCGGCCAAATAGATTGCCGACCGGCCATCTGTTTTGGCCGATGGATCACCTTCTCGGCCGATGGCCTTTCTGATTGGCCGGTGGCTCTCCCCCCTGCCCTATGAGCTGTTTATGCTAAGAATTTGGGGAACCCCACCACCTTCCAATACCCTACAGTGATCAATTCTCATGAGGGCGCGCCCATTTGATTATTGAGTTGTTGTATATTTGCTTATCGAGTTGTATTTCACTCTCTTTAAGTCTTTGTATTGTTTATCGAGTTGTATTCGCACCTACTTGGTCATAACGAGTCCCTTTGTTTTGCTTATCGAGTTGTAATTGGTTCATTACCTGATTATTACGATGCGATGCTTCGTTTTCAAAACCCAGTGTCAATTTCAGTCACATTGTTATGTGAAACCTTGCGATGCGATGTATAGCACGTGCAAATGCAACATCTTTTTGAACAAATAGCTGTTTCATTTCCGTCATGTATTTCTAAAAAAAAAAGCAGAAGAAGAAGAAGAAGAAGAAGAAGAAGAAGAAGAAGAAGAAGAAGAAGAAGAAGAAGAAGAAGAAGAAGAAGAAGAAATATGCGATTTCAAAAATAGAACCTGCCTGAGGTGATGCAATGTGCTTAAACTCCTAATAAAAATGAAAGTAAAGCAGAAAAATAACAGGGTAGCAGGGTACCGGAATGGATACCAGGAACCTCTCCTTGCGGTCATTGTACCTTTCGCGCCCTTGTTTGGGTCAATTGTGTGGTTTGGCACCTTCAGCACTTAAGGCAATACAAGGAAATGCATTGTCAGAAGGCAAGTGGACTTTCGAGTTGGCCTCAGGCCGTGACTTTTGTGAGCGATGCTCGATACATGCGAAGGGCGCTCCTTCCCGTATCCTTTTATATCTTGTGAATTCCATAAATCAATTTCAATTATACTGTGTTGCAGTACGTTGCATTTCAACATCATGTTAACCCATGTTCAATGTCAATTTCCTATTTATACACATTGCGTGCATGCGTGCATTGCTTTACTGATATGTGTTCAATTTCCTGTTTATACACATTGCGTGCATGCGTGCATTGCTTTACTGATATGTGTTCAATTTCCTGTTTATACACATTGCGTGCATGTGTGCATTGCTTTACTGATATGTGTTCAATTCCCTGTTTATACACATTGCGTGCATTTACTGATATGTGTTCAAGTTCCTTTTATATACACATTGCGTGCACACGTGCATTGCTTTACTGATATGTGTTCAAGTTCCTTTTTATACACATTGCGTGCACACGTGCATTGCTTTACTGATATGTGTTCAAGTTCCTTTTTATACACATTGCGTGCATGCGTGCATTGCTTTATTGATATGTGTTCAAGTTCCTTTTTTATACACATTGCATGCATGCATGCATTGCTTTACTCACATGTGTTCAAGTTCTCTTTCCATACACATTGCTTGCATACGTGCATTGCTTTACTCACATGTGTTCAATCCTACTATCTCGCCATACACATGGCACGCGTTATCACGCACTTTCGACTGCATTGTCATGCATGTTGCTAACAACATTGTACCTGTTAAGTTTGTTTTCTTTTCAGGCACGATATTGTATGTACGGCTCATTTGAGGCCGGCACAACCGGATGAGTCGCACATGTATTGTATCCTCCGAGTAAGACGTATTGAGAATTGTATAATTCTCCTACATCCTTTCTGCATTGTAGTGTAGTATGGTGTATGCTAGCTTATAACTGTTGCATGCGTGCTTCGTTACAGCTTTCTTTACATGATCATAAGTTATGCTCGGCTTCTTGCATTGTCTTGCATTTTGCCCCTTTCTTCGGGCGCATACCTTGTTTGTCTTGCATGCTTGTCCAAGTCCTCGGCCTTGTCAAAAATGGGTCGTCTTTGGGCTTTGACATTCACTCCCGTCATTGTTATGACTTTCGAGTTCTGTCAAAGAGGGGCAACTGTAGACACCACATTTTTGACCGTCCTCAAGACTTGGACGTCACCGTTTGAACACTCAGTGATTATCCATGTTTGTGTTTGTTTGGAGTTCCCGGAGTTCTCGGCTGCGCGCCTTGCCTCAGGATCTCCGAACTTGACAGTGTTGTGTCTGGTTTTGCACCAAACACTTGTGTTTTGTCTTGGAAGGACAGGGAATGGCTCATTAGCCATCCCCACACACCACCGGCCCTCCCATACCATCACTGGCTACACACTGGTCCCACCGGCACTGTTTTGTTAAAAGCTTTGGCCGGTCGGCACTATATGTTGCCGACCGGCACTTTTTTGTGCCAACGATTTCCTTTTATGGCCGGTGTGCACCTGTAGACACCCCATTTTTGACCCTCCTCAAGACTTGGACGTCACCGTTGGAACACTCAGTGATTATCCATGTTTGTGTTCGTTTGGAGTTCCCGGAGATCTCGGTTGCGCGCGCCTTGCCTCAGGACCTCCAAACTCGACCGTTTGTGTTTGGTTTTGCACCAAACACTTGTGTTTTGCCTTGGAAGGGCAGGGAATGCTTTGTGAGGCATCCCTACACACCACCGGCTGGGGCTAGAGGCCACCGGCTGGCTAGAGTTGTCATCGGCACTTTATTGTGCCGGTCGGCACTCTTTTGTGCCGGTCGGCACTAAATTTTGTCAAAATGACATTTTATGCCGGCCGGACACTGTGCAGTTGCTTTATGAGATATTTTCATACAGCTGTATGGTTTGGTTTCCCCTCCATACACGTGTATGGAGGGATGAGCTTGCTTAGTGGCTAAGCTTGTAAGCTTTTGGCCTATAAGAGGGAAAGCTCTTCCCTTTGCTCAAGGTTGGAATTCTTGAGAGGTTTCAGCCATTTTTAGAGGGAACCAAGCTCTGGTTTTAGGGTTAAGATAGAGACACATCCTATATTTCCCTTTTTCTTTTGCTTTCTAGGTGTTTTAGTTCATATTATTGCACTAACACACCTAGTCTTCCACCTTTTCTTGGCATTCTTGAAAATCAGAGCTTATTCTTGAAGTTCTTGACTGGTTTTGAGTCCAAAGAAGCCACAACATCAAGCTTTGTGAAGAGGTCTACAAGGGTAAGAACTTAACTCCCTTTTTACCCCATTTTTGCACCTTCTTTTTACCTAGCTTAGGACTGTTTTTGTGCTTAGCATATAACACAAAAAATTTCTGATTTTGAACCCTCTTTATTGTATATTAAGAGTGTTTTGTGGTTTGGGGAGGTTTGACCCCCTTTAGACCTTGAAAAGGGCCCCATTTTGTGCCATTTTGGAGAGATCCGAGATTTTAGTGGTAGGATCTCTTCACCACTGAAATCTTGAGGGATTTCAGTGGTGAAGAGCATGCCTTGAAGTCTCAAGAAGGAGAGGGCCACCCCCTCTCCTTGATGTCCTTGAAAAGGACAAATTTTGCTTCCTTAAGGAGCTTCATGCTTGAGTGTGTGTTGAGCATGTTTGAGTTGTTTTCCATGCTTATATTGCCATGATATAACATGCCCTTAAGTTGGTTTTGGTCCCCTATACATGCTTAGTATAGTTGCCTTGTAATGCCTCTTATTGCCTTAACATGTCTAGGAAGTGTGTCCCTAGTTTCGAGCATGTTTTAGGCTTAGATTTGTGAAGCTTGTAAGCTTATTTTGCCATGATTTAGCTCTGTCCATAGCTATTTTGGCTAATCTTAGCATGTATTTGGTAGCCTCTTTGTATTTGGCTTGTTGGCCTCAAAAGCATGAATATGTAGTATGCCATGCTTGCTTTATCTTTGATGGTTGGAACCATCTAGCATGCCATTTCAGTCCTTCATACATGCTTATTTGATTGCCTTAGTGGCCTTGTTAATGCTTTAAGAGTATGTCTTGTACGCCCCTTGCTTTGGCTTCAATGCATGCCTTTGATTTAATGACTCTTAGATGCTATCTAAGTAGCTCTTTGGCCTTGCTTTAACATGCTAAGAACCTGTTTTAGGTCGATTATTGCATGCCATGTGTGTTTGTGCTAAGTGTGGTTTAATGCCCTATTGACTTGCTTTAAGCTTAGGCCATTTGCATACTTTGTTTGGCACGCTTCATTGCATGATTTGGCATCATGTTTGACATGAATTTTAGAGCTTTTAATGCATGCTATTAGTCCATGTTTGGCCCCTTTAAGTATGCATGAGAGTTGCTTTTGAAAGCCTAAGTCTTGAGCCTTAACATGTGCATGTGTGTGCGTGTGTTTAGTCTTATTTCCTAGGCACTTTGGCCACTGTTTTGAGCCTTGTTAGAGCTGCCCAATTCATGTGTAAGTCCATCTCATTACTTAGTTTGCATACTTGCCGTGTACGCCTACTTGTATGCTTATATAAGTGCCTCGCATTATCCGTATGGCATAGTAGATAACATGCTTAGGGCCTTGTTGCATATCGACATGCATGCCAAGCCTCTTGAAGTGAGTTTGATAGAGGTTTGGCACCCCTTTTGTGTCTATGTGATTTGCATGCATTTGAAAGTGAAGTTGCACTCTTGGTTCTCCGGGCCATCATGCATGGAAATGCGCGATTGGTGGTCCGGGAATCGAGGCACATGCCCTCTTGAGTCCATAGCATGATGTGGGATGTGTTTAGTGCATAAATAGCTTGGATTGTATTGCCATGCTTGTTGTTTTCCTCTGCTGCTGTGAGTTGCAGGTTCTGCAGGAATTTTGTGCCGACCGGCACTAAAAAGTGCCGACCGGCATCCCTTTGGCAGCCGATAAGGGAATTCAGTGCCGATGGCCTCATCCTTTAGCCGGTGGTGTCCTACCCCAGCCGGTGGTGATCCCCAGTGCCCTGGGAGGTAGCCCTAAGATTTTGGCAATTTTCTGAGGAGGAGAGCAGAGGAAACAGAGGCACACTTGCATGGCAGTGCGATTCCGAGCGAGTCCCGGGCACGCGCATGCATTGGACCCTCATCCCGAGGCCATTTACTGCTTAATTAGATTAATTAATTTATTCAATTAATTTAGTTGATTTGTAATATTTAATTAGCTAGAATAGTTAATTATTTATCTGGTTCTGTATTATTATTTTGGTCCCTCCGAGTGAGGGCACAATTGTAATAAGTGTGCGTGAGTGGGTGTATGTCTTCCAACCCCCATTTCTTTCTAACCCTTTTATTTACCTGCTTATGGTAGATTAGGGCACGTCTATCTTAGCATACCTTATGCAATGCATGTGTGCATTCATGCATTTTGTTTACATGCACTGGGCTCGGTACATCATACAAACTGCATTGTATTTTCAAATTCCAAATTGAATACGTGCTATTTGATCGCATTTCACATGCCATGTTTAGGGTTAGCCGAGCCTACTCTAAGATTGCATTTCTGCTTGTGTTGCATTAGCCACTTAACATGAACTAGGTCATGCATGTTTGCTAACTAGTTCACTGTTTTGGCGCGGAGTACGATGTAAGTTTTTATGGCTTTAGCATATCGCATGCGTGTGAATGTTGCCATAACAGTATGCTTACCATGCGGCTAAGTGCTTATGTGATAAACTGTTTGAATGCCTATGGGTGAAGGCTGGGTTGCCTGAGTTGGAACAACTCATTGAAATCCGTATTTTAGCCTACTTGCGAGTAGCAAAATCTAACACGTTTTCGAGACAAAACGGATATGCAATGTTTATTTCCAAGTTAGGTAATCTAGTCTATACTTTTGTGTTGTGCGCATCACATAGTAAATCTAGGTTAATAACCGGAATAAGAACGCATAAAGTTTTAAAAAACGGATATCACGGTTAGTAGAGGCCGGTCTTCGGACCGGGCGAAAGGGGGTGCTCATAGCTGACCTTCCCCGATCGTACCCAAGCTCCCGAGCCAAGACCACTTTGGTGATGACGGACATGTGGCCTTGACGCAGTCGAGTTTCCTAAATTTCCCATTTTAAAATATTTAGGTGGCGACTCAGAATCCGCAAAGCAGTCCATGTTTGGCACTACTTTTCAAAAATCTGTTTTCTCAAACGATTTGCCGGATTTGGACTCTTTGGTTCAGATTTAGAACCGTGACACAAATCGAGTCCGAACTGTAGAGTGAAGCCCACGGGCGCGTCTACAGCACCCTGTACACCTCTGAGGCATGATGCATGCCAGCTATGCCAGCTAGAATGCACTATCACTCATCCCCGTGCACAGGGGTGACCCCTTTGCACCTTTGCACCCCTAAACCTTCTAGAAGGTTGACCCTTTTGCCCAAGCTTCTTGGAGAAGCTTGGACAGCTGTCTTGGCTTCTCCAAGAAGCCAAGACCCCTTTACACCTTTTGCCCCTTTTCCTTTGCTTAGCCATTAAGTCTTGTGGCTTGGTCTTGGCCTATATAAACACCACCCCTCTCCCTTTGAGAGGGGTTAGCCATTTTCAACACAAAACCAGAGCTTCTATATCTATATATCTGTGTTGTACTCTCTCTCTCTCTCTATATCTCACTCTCTCTCATCCTTGTGTGTGTGTTTTGAGCCTAAATAGTGTGTTTTTACCTCACTTTTGCACTAATACACACACCATTACACCTTATTTCGAGATTGAGGGACTTGGAGGGTTGTTTGTTGAGTTTTTGGACTGGTTTTGATCACTAGAGGAGGGCTGCACCACCTGTTCTTCAAGTGTTCTTCAAAGGTGAGCTAGTTACTTTAGTTTCCCCATTTTTGCAACTAGTTTTTACCTATCTTGCTTTGTGTTTTAGGCTTTGTGTATAACTGAAAAAAGTCTTATTTTTTCTTGCTTTTGAACTCTCATTAAGGTTATTTTATGGTTTGAGTGCAAACTCACCCTCTTAAACCTTATTTTGGCCTATTTGGTTGCTTTTCTTTGAAACCTTGTTTGCTTTGTTGTTTTTGTCTTCTCACCACTGAAAATCAGAGGGTTTTTAGTGTTGAGGAAAGTGTTTTGAAGTCTTGTATAGGGGAGGGACACCCCTCTCCCCTTTGTCCCTTTCTTGCCTTTGTCTTTGGCCAAAAGGGTAGCATGCATGAGTGGTTGCATTTGGTTTCATTTTAGAGTTTTTCTTGGTGTTTTGGAGCATGTTTAACCTCTGTCTAATGTGGGTTTTTTGGTCCTTAATATTCTTTCTATACTTGCTTTGTACCCCTCCATTTTGCTTGGAAATGTGCCATGCCATTAGCCTAGTATATCCTCATGTTTTAGCCTAACATTTTGAAGCACTTGATCATGATTTGTCATGTTTTAGATCTGTTAGCCACTGATTTTTCCATATTTGGTGTGCTTGATGTGGTTACTTTGTGTTTTGGCTTGTAAGCCTTAAGCATATTGACCTCTAACATGCTTAGTTTGGACCATCCCCATGATTTGGCATCATTTAGGGTCATATTTCAGTCCATAAATCATGTTTGTATGTTTGCATATGTGGCTTATTTCATGCTTTTAGGGTGTGCCCTTTTATGCCTAGGAATAGGCCTTATGCAAGCTTGTATGTTTAGAGCATTTCGGGGCTGCCATATCAAGGGGATTTGGGTGTGTTTTTTGCATGCTAGAACTCTGTTTTCATATGCCTAATATGTGCCATGAGTGGTCATGTTGGTGGTGGTGGAATACCCCTTGTTTATGCCTTGGTTTTAGGCCCATTTGTTTGCATGCTTGCATGAGTGTTGGTCTACCATTTTGGGCACATTTTGCCACTGTTTTGGGGAGGTTTGAGGTCTGCCCTATTGTGTTTAAGTCCACCATTGCACATTTATTTGATGCTTGTTGCATGCTTGGTCAATGTAGTCTTGATATATGACAATCCTATTGCCTTAAGTGTCCATGTTTGCATCACACTTTGTATCTTGCATACCTAATATTGCACACCTGCCATAATGTGTTGCATTACATTTGGTATGTCTTGCATTTCATCTCATATTGCACCTTTTGAGCCATGTTTGCATAACATGCATTGCATTACTTGGTTTGGGGTGTCAAACCAAGTGTGAGAAATGAGGGGTGTTTGTACTTCAAGTGGCAAAACACACCTCAATTCTCATGTCACTAGGGCCCTTGATCTTGACATGATAGGGACTTAGTTCTCATTTTGTATGTTGCATGCATTTTTACATTAAAATGCAATCTTGATCCTTTAGGCTATCATGCACCAAGATGCATAATTGATGGCCCAAGGACCAAGGGCCATGCTTCCTTGAGTCCTATACATGATAGGGAGCATTGGCCATGCTTACATATGCTCAAAATTCCACCATGCACTGTCTGTCTACTGCTATTGTCAAAACTGTCCTCTGCAGGAATTCTGTGCCGACCGGCAGTTTATAGTGCCGACCGGCACTATATTCATGGCCGATAACCTCCTAAGAAGCCGATGGAAATTGTGAGTGGCCGGTGGGAATTTCCTCTAGCCGGCGGTATACAGCAGCATACAAGGAAGGCATTTTGGGACTTTGGCAATTTTTGGAGAGACAGGGCACTAAAAACAGAGGCAGCAGTGCCATGGCGCGGGTTTCCGGGCGAGTCGGATTCGAGCATGCATCATTCGCGCATCCCGAGGCAGGGGCTGTGGCCATCTTTCCTTTTTGCATTTAATTTGATAATTAGAATTCTGTAATAATTTATTCCGTATTCGGACTGTATTATTTGGGACTGTATATTCTTTTGGTCCCTCTGTGTGAGGGCATAATTGTAATAAGTGTGGGTGAGTTTGTGTTTGTCTTCCAACCCCCATTTCTTTCTTCCCTTTTATTTACCCGCTTATGATGGTAGATTAGGGCATATTTAAAATTAGCATACCTTATGCAATGCATGCGTGCATCTATGCATTTGTTGACATGCATCGGGCTCGGTACATCATACAAACTGCATTGTATTTCAATTCCAAATTGAATACGTGTTATTTGTAGCATCCCACATGCCATGTTTAGGATAGCCGAGCCTGCCTAGATTACATCTTTGCATGTGTTGCATTAGACATTTCAGTATGCTTAGGTCCATGCATGGATTTCTAATGAGCTTCTGTTTTGGCACGTAGTACTAGGTAAGTTTTTATGCTTTAGCATCCCACATGCGTGTGAATGTTAACGTGATAGTAGGCTCACCATGCGGCTAGTTGCTTATGTGATACAACTGTTTGAATGCTTGTGGGTGGAGGTTGGATTGCTTGAGTTGGAAAAACTCGTTGAAATCCGTGTTTTAGCCTACTTGCGAGTAGCAAAATCCGAAACGCTTTCAAAACAAACGGATATGCAATGCTTATTTCCAAATTAGGCAATCTAGTCTATACTTGTTTGCTGCGCGCATAACATAGTAATTCTAGGCTAATAACCGGAATAAGAACGCGTAATGTTTTCAAAATCGGATATCATGGTTAGTAGAGGCCGGTCTTCGGACCGGGCGAAAGGGGGTGCTCATAGCTGACCTTCCCCGATCGTACCCAAGCTCCCGAGCCAAGACAACTTTGGTGATGACGGACATGTGGCCTTCGGCACCGAGTCAGAGTTTCCTAAATTTCCCAAAAATAAAATATTTAGGTGGCGACTCTGTATCTGGCAAAGCAGTCCATGTTTGGCACTTCTTTAAAAAAAAAAATCTATTTTCGAAACGATTTGCCAGATTTGGACTCTTTGGTTCGAGATTAAGAACTGTGTCATTTGAGTCCTTGAACTGTAGTGACCCCAATATGAACGGAACGGGACTTAACCCTCCCGAGGCGTTCGGGGACGTCTACACGCACCCATCTCTGAATTAGGCGCAAAAAGAACCATTCTCCACATAAAATCAAATAGAGTATCCAAACCCAGTATAGAAAGAACAACAAAAAACTACAATACTTTTCAAAGATTTCCAAGATTTTCAAACCTATTGATATAAAGCTAAAGGAAAAAATCAATGATACAATCACAATGGTGAATTGGGTCAAAAACCCATTTCTTGTTGATGAATTTCTCGATCGATTTCTGCCCAAGATCAAGTGGAGAGAGTGCGGAGAAGAGAGATAAAACAAAATGAAGGTAAAATGACTGGATGGCGTCGCCGCCGCCCTCCTCTTCGTCTCTTTCGCTACCATCGCCTTCCTCTCAACTCTCTATTCTTGCTCTAAGTTCTTAGTGAAGAAAAAAAAAATCCGAAACGACTTCGTTTTGGTGTCATAGAAAGAAACGTCGCAGGATACAATGGCCAACGATCCGAACTCATGGCTCTCCTTCCAAGTTTCTCCCTACAACCTTAACGAGCTAGCGGTTGTCATTGAAGTTTAGGAAAATTATAGGGCAAAACACCAATAAATCTCAAATTTTAATTTGTTAAACCATTTGGTCCTGCCTTTTATTTTGTAGACTAATAAGTCCTATTTGAATGCTAAAAGCTCACTATAGGCCTTTTTTAGATTTCCCTCCTTTCCGAACATCAGCAACATCAGCTACATCATCAAAACATCATAAACGTCATCAAACATCAGCAACGTTCTGTTTATATTTTTTTTTATCAAATCAAACATCACAACGTCATCAAACATCAATAACGTTCTATTCATATTTTTTTTATCAGAACAAACATCACAATGTCATCAAACATCAGCAACATTCTGTTCATATGTTTTAATCAAAACAAACATCATCAACATCATCAAACATCAGCAACGTTCTGGTCATATTTTTTTTTATCAAAACAAACATCACAATGTTATCAAACATCAACAATGTTCTGTTCATATTTTTTTATCAAAACAAACATCACAACGTTATCAGATATCAGCAACGTTCTGTTCATATGTTTTTATCAAAACAAACATCATCAACATCATCAAACATCAGCAACATTCTATTATCTTATATAAACATCAAGCAATTTCAAAAAATATGAACAAACAAAAAAATCACTGAAAAAACAAGCAAACAAACAAATGAAAAACTTAATTTTCAAAAAATAAATCATCAAAACCAAACAAGGTTAAAATCCAAAAATAAAAAATAAAAAAGTTAAAAGGAATCCATTCATTTAACAACAGAATCAAAACGATTTCACATACAAAATGTCCAAACTCCACAACCAAAACAAACTAAGGACTTGCCTTTGATTTTCATTTTTTAATTTTGTCAGCAACCAAAAAACTTTTAATCAAAATCAAAACCATCAAAAAAAATAAAAATCCAATAATAAAATAACAGTAAGAATTCGTTACCTGATCCTCTTGGCAAAAAATCCCTGCCAACAATACTCTCCAATACTGAAGACTTCCCAGAACTCTGCAAAACCAATAAAAAAAAAAAACACAATTCACAAATCAAACTCAGTGAAAACACACAAAAATCAAGAAGAAACACAGAAATGCGCCCACATATACATTCATATCTATAGATACTTGCACGTATATATATATCACCTTCATAAAAAATGTGCGTACATTTCACAATGATTGGATTGAAATTGCTTGATATTTATACAATATAATAAAAAAAGATACCATACCAAATGTAAAAAGAACTAAATGGTTTACAAAAAAACACTCAGGACTAGATAGAGTAATATTTCCCAATATGGGATTTATGAGTAATTTTTCCAAAATTATATGGAGGCCTGAGAAGGAAAAAAAAAATATCAATATATAAAAGTGTAATGACACTTATATCGTTATAGTATTTTATTTGTACCCTACTACAGGTACATTTGCACCTTCTATTTGTTTGTAATTTTTTTTACTATCTCTCATTTGTGTGTAATTCCCCCTCGAAGTTTTGATTAAAAAAGATGGTTTGGTGACCTCTAGGGGCTATTAAATGGCCCGTTGGTAAAGAATTCAATATTACTTAATTCGTCCAATTTATTCCAGGGCCCGCCCCAGCTTATTTGACAGCCACTACTACAAGTATAGATAAAGATCACACTTTTTTAGTGTGATGTATGTTTTTTAATCACACTTTTTAAGTTTTATTAAAGTGTGGTCTTTGGGAGTGTGATTAAAAGGGGTCATTTTTAATCACACTTTTTAAGTGTCATTAAAAAATGCTTTCATCACACCTTTTAAGTGTGATTAAAAACATTTAGATCACACCTTTTAGGGCTTTGGCAAGGGTTTGAAACCCAAACTCATCCATGAACACGGGCTATACAAGCCCACATGGGTAAATCCAGCCCGACCATCCTATCAATCCGACTCAAACTATCCTTCAAAAAAAAAAAAAATATATTATCCAAAAAAATAACGCTGTTAAATTCAATTTTAATTCATTAAAATAAATAATGTTCCATTTAACAAAAAAAATAAATAAATCATTTGATAGCCCATATTATCCTTGTAAATTATAATTTAAAAAAAATAAACAAAACACAATTTGTTAAAATTAAATTTAACAATGACCGGGTGTTATGTTCCTAACTCTCGACTTTTTACATATAATATTGTCATAATTTATTAATTTGGTGAATCTATACTTTAATTTGATTGTTTTAATAGTATTGATTAATTTGATCATATAAATTATTAAAAAATAAATAAATGTGCAGAACTTAATAATATAAGTCTAATAAAAAATTATATAACCCGGTTCAGTTTGATTTGGGCCCATAAGATTTGGGTTTGTGGATGAGACGCGATTTTAATTTTTTTAAATAAGTTCGGCCTTTATCAACCTGTTGATTGATCAAAATCCGAAAAACTCATTAATATATAAGATGTAAACATAATAGTTGCGAGCCGAATAAAGTCTGCCATGTCCCATTGATGACTCCTAGTGACCTCTCTCTTGCATAATTTTCCTAGCCTTTATTTTCTCAAAGTTAACCAGTCAATCCTACTTTGTTTGTCTCCAAGTTCAATAAAATAGGATTTGTCGAGGATTTGGGACCATTTCGAGATTTATTTTGATAATTTGAATGATTCACTTTTTAAAATATATCGAGTATAATATACTTGTGAAAAATTAAGTTAATTAGATATCAATAAACCTTTCATCGCATTGTATTTATATTCAATTTCTTATTTCAAATCACAATTACTAAATATTGTTTTAGTTATCAATGCAATTTGATGAAAGAGTTATTGATATCCGATTAACTTGATTTGTCTTTAAATTCTTACACAAACTTGTAGAGGGATGTCTTCCTAATTTCTTGTAGCGATCCCAAATTTGACCCGGTCAACTTCGGGGGTCAAATGCATTCGAAATTGCTTACGAGAAAGTGTATTTCACACTGAGTGACCTTGTTATATCAGTCCATAAATTAGGATTTCAGATCACTTTTTGCAGCCCTCTCTCTCTCTCTAAAACTCTCCAAATTTTCAGGTCTAGAGCTTCTCTCTCTAGAAGTCATCTTCTCTCTTTGATTTCTCCAAATCCATTGGGATTTAGGCCTAAGTTCTTCACCAAAGTTGGTTATCACCTCGAGGGCTTCATTGTGTGCGGTGGAGATCGAGTTTCAACACTGTAGATTTTGGGGTTTCGTCTCAGATTCTCTTCAAAACTTGAGGTGGGGATTTTCTACACTCTAATATGATTTTTAGCTTAGTTATTTGCTATTGTGTATAGATGATGAGATTTGGTTGTGGTTTGGACAAATCTAGGATTTAGGTGTGAAATGAAAAGAGGGGTTTTGATGAATATGAAGTAAACGAGTATGAGGCTTGAATATAAGATCATGTTGTGCCAAAATAGTTGATTTTGGTGTTTGGGTTGAGTTTAGGTTGATATTTGGCGAAAAGGGGATTTTGCCCTAATTTTGATTAAATTATTATTTTGCATAAATAATTGGGATTAACATTGAAAACGTGAAATTGGAAGGTTGTGATTATAAATGGTGATATTGGATATGTATTATCTCACCTATGGAAGTTTTGAATAAACTATTTATTTTGATATTGAACAACTCTTTAGAAATAATTGCATTGGGCTATCGGTGGAGGATAGCTATGATTGTTGTAGAAATTACATGAAGATTAGGCGATTTAATGCTAATCCATTGTTGCTGTCATTGAATATGACCATGTTATAGATACATTGCATATGTATGTTTATTGGAAGGAGAAAGGAGATGTACTCCATATGTGATTATGTTTATAAATACATTGCATATGTATATTTGTTTGGGAGGAGAAAGAGGATGGACTCTGTTTCAAGCATGTTGGCCGGAGTGTCCTGGGTGAAAGACCCGAAATTTTATATATAAATGGGTGCTGATTCCTTCAGACGAAATATCCGTAAAATGGCAGGTTTGAAGTGTTTATGTGAGTTTTGCATAATTGGAAAATCATTAAGTTGTAGTCTCATTTTGATTGTTGAAAGACAATGAATTTAACTCATGAATTGAGTAGCATATATGAACTGGAAATGAAATTAAAGGAAAATGGAATGAGGTTGGTCTTAGTGGCATATAGATATGCAGGCCTTGTGGATGTTTCAGGATCGGTATTGTTTATGTACGTGGTATTTAAACCTTTGCTAAACCTCATAAATTGTGTTAGATTATCTCCACGGGGTTGTTGGCTCACCCTATATGGGAATACTATTTTCAGGTACATGTGAGATGCTTCCTCCAAGGCAATAGTATGGATGGAGTTTTGGGAAGCAAGAGCTTCTTAAATATGCCTTATGTGCGTATGTTTGTTATTTGTAAAGCCAAGGGCTTAAGATGTAATGAGCGAGACTCAATTTATGTAACCAAGAATGTTTTTGGATAAATTTGTAAGCCTGTAGGACACTTATTACTTGTTTGGCTTCCATTTCATACTTGTTGTAAAATGCATGTTTGGGATTGGAACTGGGGCATTGAGATGTGAACAACATGTAATTGGCATTTGGGATTTCATGGAAATGGGTGTATGAATTACTTAGCAATATATATGTGTTTGTCTATCAGGTGGGTTTTGTTGCATAAATGGATATATCCTGCCCAAATTTTTGGGGCGTTATAACTTGGCATCAGAGCGTACCGGGTTTGAATACTTTGGGTACGTGGGAAGTAGTTAGTACCGCAATGGGTTTGTCTCGCTTGTTAGAAACTTATGTATGATGTTATGTGCTTATATGATAACATGCTTATGTGACAATATGGGTATGGAATTTTGTTTCTAGGATGTTGATCAAAACTATGGGTTTCTAGGAGTCCTGTTGGAAAGGCACTTGATCACCGCCATTTCTAACTGGAACTCTAGCAACGCCACAGGACGATCATTATCCGAAAATGAAATTCGTAAGTGCTTATGTGATTATGTGCTTATATGCTTATGTGGAGTGAATTACAGTTGTCCAATGTATTAGGACGCGAGTGAAATAGTTTCGACACATTTGTGAATGTGCTAATCCTTTGTTACTTTTATTAGGATGTCAGGACGAAGACGTGGTGGTAGGCGTGGTAGGCCTAGAAGGCAGGAGATGCTTATACCGGATGAAATTCGGCCAGAGGAGAGGGAGTTGGTCGAAGCCAACGTGGCCAAGCCACGAGATGGTAGGAGCATTGAGGGAATCCATGGACATTCTCAGGGCTGAGAATCAAGTCCAGACCCATGTAACTGAAGCAGGGCTATCTTTTCTGAAGAGAGAGTTCTTCCGGTCAAATCCGAATAAGTTTTTGGGTGACCCTAAGGAGCCACTGAAGGCGGATGAGTTCCTTGAACAGTTAGCGAAGACATTTGAGATGCTTGGCATCGAGGATGATCAGTTGAAAGTGACCTTAGCATCTTTCCAGTTAAAAGGGGATACGGGGCAATGGTGGAAATATGCGCGGGGGCACATTTGAGGGAGTTGGGAGGCATTTGTTGACGCCTTTCAGGAGAAGTTTTTGCCTCCCACTGTTAGGGAGAAGTTGAGGGATCATTTTTGTCAGCTCAAGCAGCTAAATACACCAGTGGCGGAGTTTGAGGCCACATTTACTAGTCTATCTAGGTTTGCACCTGAGTTAGTGGTGATTGAGAAACGCCGCTGTCTAGAGTTTGAGAAGAAATTGAGGATCGAACTCATGTTTCGTGTGGCTGGTTCCATGATTAGAGATTATAGGCAGCTTGTGCAGTCTGCAGCCCACCTTGAAACTATTATGCAAGCAGAAGATGAAAGGATAAGGGGCTCTAGAAGGAGTCAGGATAGTCAGGGAGACAGTAAGAGGAAGAAGGATTCCTATCCTCAACAGTTCGAGGGAACTCAGTCGAGGTCCACTTTTCCAATACCGAGTTCAGGTTCTGGAAGAGGTGGGCAGGGAGATTTTACTTGCTTTAAGTGTGGTCAATTGGGCCACAAGTCTCCAGCTTGTTCTCAAAGAGGAGGAGAACAGTGAGCAACATCATCTTCGGCTCGTTTTCAAAGCCAGAGTCAAGGAAGAGGCCAGCCGCTCACTTGTTATCAGTGCGGGCAGGTGGGGCACCTAAAGAGGTTTTCCCACAGTTGGGTGGTACACTTGGTGCATCTGGTTCGAGGCAGACATAGAGTCACCAGCCAGCACAATCAGCATAGGCCTCGAGGGCCAATCAGGGAGTTTCTTCGGCTCAGTCTGTGCATCAGGCTTATGCTCCGATGGGTGAGCAAGTTGAGCAGAGGCTTACTGGATGTATTTATATAATTGTAGGGCCAGATCTTATACCTGATCTTTTTGTAGTGAGAGGTACCTTTTTGTTTTGTAATTCAGTTGCTAATGTGTTGATTGATATGGGTGCATCCCATTCTTTTATTTTGTATGCATTTGCATCAGTTTTGGGTTTAGAGTTGTCACAATTAGCATCTCTTATTTGTGTAGAGTCACCTATTGGTGGCCAGACTGTCTTGAAACAGGGATGTCAGGGTTGTGATATCGAGGTTGCTGGTCATCGATTACCTTTTGCATTTGTATTGATTGGCATGCATAGTTTTGATGTCATATTGGTTTTGGACTGGTTATCGTCATAATGGGCTATTATAGATTGCTACCGTCAGAAGGTTACTGCATATACCTTGAGCAGTGATGGTTTTTATTTCTTGGGAGATCGGGTGGATAGAGTCTTATCACCGGTATATGATCCGCATAGGTAGAATGAACTTAGTTGTATCTTTGCTAGCATTTTGTATAGCAATCCTGGGTTTGTCCCCTTTATGTACATTGTTCCGGACTTAGGTTTCGTGGAGTTGGTGGTTGTATGTCTTGTTGTCATCCTTTAATTCCATATGTCTGAGTTTTAGGATGTGTTGGGCGTGTTTCGAACAGGTTGGTTGAGCCATAGTCCCTTTCCTTGTTGCCCAGAGTTTTGGTGGTACGCTCGAGCGGGTACCTTTGCGCTCGAGCGGAGTTGGCTTTTTGGTTGTCCGCTCGAGCGGGCCATTTCACGCTCGAGCAGAATTTTCATACTTCCAGTATCTGTGCCTCTGCAGAACTTCTGCAGATGTGTTTTTCACGCTCGAGCGGGTTTCCTTACGCTCGAGCAGGTTGCGCTCGAGCGGGTCTGTTGGCACTCGAGCTGGGTGTTCATTGCCTATGAAAATACTGGGAGAGGAGAATCTACGTTCGAGCGAATTGGTTTTCGCGCTCGAGCGGATGTATTTTTATTCTTGTGTCTTGGCACTCGAGCTGGCTTTCTTATGCTTGAGCTGGTCCAATTTTTGTGTTTGACGCTCAAGTGTCTTTGTTGTCCGCTCGAGCGGGAGAGTCGTATATCAGTTGGCAGCTGTGATATTTTGAATCACTTTTTACACTCTCTCTCTTTCTCTTACTTTCTAAAAATATCTTTTGAGAGCTCCTCTCTCTAGAATCTCCCTTCTCTCTTAGGATTGATCTAGTTGGAGTGTTCTCCTACCCCTTGGCCTTTACAAAAAGTGTGTTGATCATCGAGGGCTACGTTTTGATCCGAAAAGTTTGGAGTTTGGAGAACTTTGAGTTTGGTCTTCTTCTCCGTTTGAGCTCCAATTTGGAGGTAAGGATATCCTACTCCATCTTATGAGCTTCGTCTTTAAATTTTGGCATTTTGATATGTTGGGGGTTGTCGGGTAATTTTGAGAAAGTTTGGGGTCCTTATGTAATTTTCAAAAGAGGGGTTTTCAAGTTTAAAACCCATATGAATGGAATATGTTGGAAGATGGAATTGTATGTGGATCATTGATGAAAGTGGAACCTTAGGGTTGATATTGAGAATATGAGGAGAAGCCTTAATTGTTATAATAAATTAATTTGTATAATTAATTTAGGGAAATGAGAAATTGAATAGGAAATATTCAAATTGGAAAGGTATGGGATTAAAGGGTGTAGTTGGATTAATTTATCGCTCACCTAGACAAAATGTTGATATTTTATCCAGTTGGTGCATTTATTTTCTGTTTAGAAATAACTACTTTGGGCTATCGGTGGAGAATAGTCTTGATTGTTGTAGACAATGCATGATGATTAGGCAAATTAAAACTAATCAATTGAGTATGCTATCAAGTATGGTGGTTGGTATAATACATCAAAATTTTGTATTGATTGATTGAACTTGTATATGATAATTGTTTATATACATTGTATTGTGTGGGAGGAGATGGGGGATGTACTCCACGGTTTATTAGAACATGGGGGATGGACCTCTAAACCGGATATTGTTTGACATTAATACAACACTACCATGTGTATCATTTGTGAATTATAGAAGTGTTTTGTTTGCCATTGATATAGCACTAAAATGCATATCATTTGTCTTGAATGATTAAATTTGTATATGATAATTGCTTATATACATTGTATTGTGTGGGAGGAGATGGGGGATGTACTCTACAGTTTATTGGAAGATGGGGGATGGACCTCTAAACCGGATTTTGATTGAGATTGATACAGCACTGAAATGTGTATCATTTGTGAAGTATGGAAGTGTTTGTTTGATTTGATATAGCACTAAAATGTATATCAGTATCATTTGTGAAGTATGGAAATGTTTTTGTTGACTTTGATGTGGCACCAAAGAGTGTATCCATGATGAATTTCGAAAGTATTTTAGTGATGAGTTATCATCTCATTAAATTATGTGGCCAGACTCTGAGCCTTGTTTTCAAACTTAAAGTTGGATAAGAAATGGAAAATGAATTGTAATATGGACATGATTGCTATGAAACTATAACATGGTATACGTTGGAATATAAGTGTGGACCATCTATCTAATGCTATTGTTTTAGTCATTGTTTATAGTTGGTTTAGTGTATGTCTACTGGGCTGTGGCTCACCCTATATGGGACTTCATTTTTAGGTACCGATGGTATGCCACCTCCAAGAACATAGCTTTGGAGGCCAGAGGCAGTCAGACTATTTTGTTGTTTTGTTTTCTTTGGATGTATTTCATGTAAATTCAAGCCAAGGGCTTAATATGTATTTGAGTTAGTACTCTCTTTTTGTAACCAAGTGTTGACTTGCAAAGTTGTAAGCCTATAGGGCAGTTACTTTTGTTGTCAACGTATAATACATTTTGTAAGGATACTCTGATGATTGTAATATAATGTCTCTTTCCTGTAACTTGACTGTATGATATTATGGGGGTTTTTTTTTAGGGCGTTATAACTTGGTATCAGAGCCAGGTTTTGGGCCGATCGAATGCGCAGTGGGGAAGCAGTTGTTGGGGTCTCCATCAGCTCAGACTTTGAACCAGTCTCGTGCTGGGAAGCCGCTTATTTGTTGGGTGTGTAATCGGCCGGGTCATCTCAAACGTTTCTGTACCCAGCAGGGGGCATCTTTGGGGGTTTTACAACCTAGTCGGGTCCAACCTTATTCGACTGGACAGGGGCAGTATCGTTTTGGGGAACAATCAGGCCAGACTTCGAGGGCCTCAGGAGAGTCGAGTTCCCAAGTCCCACTTGGGGGAGTTCGCGGTTGTTCCAAGTGTGGCCGGTTAGGGCACATCAGTAGTTCTTGTCCGTGGCTCGTAAGCTCATAGGATATCTTAGGTCTGAGGATGACCAACTTTAATGATCCAGTGAGGGACGGTAGTGGTGGTAATACCGATGGGGTGGTTTTGTTTTGACTAATCCGTTTTGTAATCGGTGAATTATCATTTTGTAATCATTGGGTTCTGTTGTGTAACCAATGTGTTTTGGAATTGTCGGAACATCGAGGTTGTTCGTTTCTATATATATATAGTTATGTGTGCCTGTGCTTATCTATTTTCTTGGAATGGGCAGATTAGAGCATGTTGTGGCTCTAAAAGTTTTATTAATGTAATAAGTTGTTGTGAGACCATAAAATTTTTGGTAATAATGCATTTGTATGCGTGTGATTTGGTTTGGGAAAAATGAGGGCTAATGAGCCATGTTTTCAAATTTGGAAGGATTACTGAGGGATGCGTATCTCAGTCAGGATTACTAGGGGGCGAGAACAGTTTTACTTGCCGGGTGTTCGGAATCTCATTAGTGCTATCTAATTGATTTTATGTGCGTGAAAGTGATGTTGATCTACCGTCGCGGGAACTCCTCAAGGGGATGTGAAGTGTGCGACTAATACTAGATGTAGTATGTATTTAACATGGTATTTTACGGGGACATAGTGCATAATCTGGTTAGGAATAGACTTGTACCTTCGTGGTAGGTAACGTTGCTAAATTTGCATATGTACTGACTGGTCATTTCAATTGAGGGAGTGTTAGTCCCTATATAAGGTTGTGGTTGTTGCCATCGGAGAGTAGTGTGTTGTGAGCAGCTGGTGCTATATCTCGGGTAGTAGTATATGGGTGTCTCCTAAGTTTTCGGGCTCCTTTATTATGATTGAATGCGATAGGTTTGTACCTTAGCACTGGTTAGGTCAGGAGATGCTATCATAAGGGTTAATTGGGCGTATAGCCCATGATTAGTGTGTGACCCATGGATGGAGTCACAATGGTATGGTGTTTGCGGATGAAGGTGCTATGTTTGCTGGTGTTCGGTACAAACGGTTACTTGGTATTGTTAAATGTCATGATGTAGCAAACCCTGTTAGTTAACTCGGTATGAGGGAAGGGGTATGCAAATTCTGTTACTTCGAGTTCAGTCGAGGTGGTGAGTGAAATCTCTAAATGAGGAAGTTTTGCATAGTGCGGTGTGTGATAGTGCGTGGTTTGTATGTTGTTAGTAGATGATGTGTAGAAGGGGATCACTCTTAGGGAATCCCAGGCGAATGCCTTGGTAAGGCTATAATGTGGTTATTGATGGAATCGCGTGGTTTGAGGTTTGGTAAAGCTGGGTCACTTTGACATAAATGTCCGTCATCCAGTTTGGATTGTGATAGTACAAGTGAGGAAGTAAGGTTGTGTAGAGTGAGTGAGGCACTTTGTTAAAGTCGTTTTGACTCGTTCGGTCCTTGTTTATGCGTTGTAAGGCATGGGGGTGTGCAAAGTTATCCTTTATGTTACTGTGTTGTTGGGAGCTTCAAACGTTTAGGAGTCCCTATCATGAAAGTACTATTTTTTGGGGATTGCGTCATCACTGTGAGTATGGCAGGTTTTGTGGGTTGGTTACATTGTGATTCTCTTGAGGGACATTGAGTACTCTTCATAAACTAAAATGATTTTGAATCAAAACGTGAGTTTGTGATCCTTGTTTTCGGAAAATAATTTGAGGAGAATCTCTGAGTTTGGCTGTGGCCAATTGTAAGTGGCATGCTTAAGTAGTGATGGTATAAGTCTGTATACCTTTGAAAAAAAAAAATGAGTGCTTTGAAACAAACGGAGCAAATAAAACAGATTCTTTAACCGGAATGGAATATTTTGTGGGAAGTTAGATTTGACCTAGCCTGAGTTGCTGGTTACATGTTATGTGTCTTTGGTAAGACCTTGAAATTTTAGGGTGTAAATGGGCCGTAATGTTGTTCCTTACCCTTGTTTCGTCTTGCGTTCCTGTTTTGTGAAAGTCGACTGGAAACCTTGTGTACAAATGATTTCATATTTCCTATGTTGGGGTAGTAAGTACTAAATACTGGTTTGAGTATTGTCAGTAGTCGAGATGTAGTGGATGTCTCAGAACACTGTAGTGGTTGCGTGTGGCTTACTATTATCATTGTTATCGGGTCTTGGAGGACGGGACCCTTCCATTAAATGAGGTGTTGTGGAAACATAACGGGGTTGGGGAAAACCACTTGGGTAAGTGAATTTCAGGTCCGAGAGAAATATTCGGATCTATTTGTGGATGTTTGAGCATGTGTTGTATCCTTGTTGTTTTGTTAAAACTTTAGAGAGCATTGACTATATCTTAAGTTGAAAAACATTGCATATGTTTTGGTTTACGGAAGTGTTTTGAAACTTGCCTTGAAATGGAAGTTTAATGTAACATTGCTTGTGTTGAATGTATTGTAGAACTAGAAACATATCATGAACATTGACTATGATATGAAATTGTGAATCATGTATATTGGAAATCATTGGGTTTGGAAGAAATGCATGTGGGTAATACGTGTTGTGATGTATACTGTAGGTTGCCTTTTGAATAGAGACAGGGTGACCAGTAATGGGTCAGGTGGTTGATAGTCGAATTGTAATATTGTTGAGAAACTGATTTAATTTAAATCATGGATGGTCATGCGTTATAGGTGACATCGTGTTTATGAAAAATGTTTGCAAAATTTTAAGTTTCGCATAGGAATTGCAAAAAAAAATATTTTTACTTAAGAATGCCAACGTTGAAAATTTGATTTTCTTTGAGAAATGCCTCATGAGCAATAGAATAATTTCCCTTATGTTTATACAAAAGATTTGCGTTGGTTGCTTTATTTGGAATTATAATTGTTGAGAAGTGACTTAGTTGGGAGTGCTAGCCGGGTGTTTTGGTGATTTTTCTCGGGAAGACTTTGGTTTTGTTGAGCTCTTTTGTGCCTGAGTGTTGTCTGTGGAACGTGTTTCCTTACTTAGTCCTTTCTTTTGTGAGAGTTAACTACAAATTTGTTCAGAGAATAGTTTCTTCCCTAAGTGCTCGGGTGTTGAGTGCTTTGTGGTCGATTGACAAATTCTTTAAGGGAGGGGAGGTTATAGCGATCCCGGGTTTGTTCCCTTTATGTACAGTGTTCCAGACTTAGGTTCCGTGGAGTTGGTGGTTGTATGTCTTGTTGTCATCCTTTAATTCCATATGTCTGAGTTTTAGGATGTGTTGGGCGTGTTTCGAACAAGTTGGTTGAGCCTTAGTCCCTTTCCTTGTTGCCCAGAGTTTTGGTGGTACGCTCGAGCGGGTACCTTTACGCTCGAGCGGAGTTGGATTTTTGGTTGTCCGCTCGAGCGGAGTTTTCACACTTCCAGTATCTGTGCCTCTGCAAAACTTCTGCAGATGTGTTTTTCACGCTCGAGCGGGTTTCCTTACGCTTGAGCGGGTCTGTTGGCGTTCGAGCGGGGTGTTCATTATCTGTGAAAATACTGGGAGAGGAGAATCTACGCTCGAGCGAACTGGTTTTCGCGCTCGAGCTGATGTATTTTTATTCTTGTGTCTTGGCGCTCGAGCTAGCCTTCTTGCGCTTGAGTAAGTCCAGTTTTTGTGTTTGACGCTCGAGCGTCCTGTTGTTCGCTCGAGCGGGAGAGTCGTATATCAGTTGGCAGCTGTGATATTTTGAATCATTTTTTACACACACATACACACTCTCTCTCTCTTACTTTCTAAAAATATCTTTTGAGAGCTTCTCTCTCTAGAATCTCCCTTCTCTCTTCGGATTGATTTAGTTGGAGTGTTCTCCTATCCTTTGGCCTTTACAAAAAGTGTGTTGATCGTCGAGGGCTACGTTTTGATCCGAAAAGTTTGGAGTTTGGAGCACTTTGAGTTTGGTCTTCTTCTCCGTTTGAGCTCCAACTTCGAGGTAGGGATATCCTACTCCATCTTATGAGCTTCGTCTTTAAATTTTGGCATTTTGATATGTTGGGGGTTGTCGGGTAATTTTGAGAAAGTTTGGGGTCCTTGTGTAATTTTCAAAAGAGGGGTTTTCAAGTTTAAAACCCATATGAATGAAATATGTTGGAAAATGGAATTGTATGTGGATCATTGATGAAAATGGAACCTTAGGGTTGATATTGAGAATATGGGGAGAAGCCGTAATTGTTATGATAAATTAATTTGTATAATTAATTTAGAGAAATGAGAAATTGAATAGGAAATATTCAAATTGGAAAGGTATGGGATTAAAGGGTGTAGTTGGATTAATTTATCGCTCACCTAGACAAAATGTTGATATTTTATCCAGTTGGTGGATTTATTTTCTGTTTAGAAATAACTGCTTTGGGCTATCGGTGGAGGATAATCTTGATTGTTGTAGACAATGCATGATGATTAGGCAAATTAAAACTAATCAATTGAGTATGCTATCGAGTATGGTGGTTGGTATAATACATCAAAATTTTGTATTGATTGATTGAACTTGTATATGATAATTGTTTATATACATTGTATTGTGTGGGAGAAGATGGGGGATGTACTCCACGGTTTATTGGAACATGGGGGATGGACCTCTAAACCGGATATTGTTTGACATTGATACAGCACTACCATGTGTATCATTTGTGAATTATAGAAGTGTTTTGTTTGACATTGATATAGCACTAAAATGTATATCATTTGTCTTGATTGATTAAATTTGTATATGATAATTGCTTATATACATTGTATTATGTGGGAGGAGATGGGGGAAGTATTCCACGGTTTATTGGAAGATGGGGAATGGACCTCTAAAACGGATTTTGTTTAAGATTGATACAATACTAAAATGTGTATCATTTGTGAAGTATGGAAGTGTTTGTTTGATTTGATATAGCACTAAAATGTATATCAGTATCATTTGTGAAGTATGGAAATGCTTTTGTTGACTTTGATACAGCACCAAAAAGTGTATCCATTATGAATTTCAAAAGTATTTTAGTGATGAGTTATCAGCTCATTAAATTATGTGGCCAGACTCTGAGCCTTGTTTTCAAACTTAAAGTTGGATAAGAAATGGAAAATGAATTGTAATATGGACATGATTGCTATGAAACTATAACATGGTATACGTTGGAATATAAGTGTGGACCATCTATCTAATGCTATTGTTTTAGTCATTGTTTATAGTTGGTTTAGTGTATGTCTACTGGGCTGTGGCTCACCCTATATGGGACTTCATTTTTAGGTACCGATGGTATGCCACCTCCAAGAACATAGCTTTGGAGGCCAGAGGCAGACAGACTATTTTGTTGTTTTGTTTTCTTTGGATGTATTTCATGTAAATTCAAGCTAAGGGCTTAATATGTATTTGAGTTAGTACTCTCTTTTTGTAACCAAGTGTTGACTTGGGAAATTGTAAGCCTATAAGGCAGTTACTTTTGTTGTCAACGTGTAATACATTTTGTATGGATACTCTGATGATTGTAATATAATCTCTCTTTCTTGTAACTTGACTATATGATATTATGGGTTTTTTTTTTTAGGGTGTTACATTTTGAGTAGTGAGTGTGATGAAATTTGGGTTGAATTGTCGAGGGTAGTTTGTGAATACTCGGATGCTTTTCCCAAGGATCTTGTTACTTTACCGTCTCACCAAGAGATCGAGTTCTCTATTGATTTAGTGCCTGGCACGGCACCGGTTTGACTAAGTTGAGTTACTTAGAGGCAGTGCAAGATTGGGCACAACCTAAGAATGTTTTCGTGATTCGTAATTTCTTGGGGTTGGCCGGGTATTACCATTGGTTTGTGAAGGATTTCTCTAGACTAGTTTCACATTTGACTAAGTTGACTAGAAAGGAAATCAAGTTTGTGTGGAGTGAGACTTGTGAGAAGTCGTTCCAAGAGCTCAAGATTAGACTCACCACTGCTCCAGTATTGATTAGACCAGAGAGGGGTTTGAGTTACTCAGTTTATTGTGATGCTTCACGGGAAGGTCTAGGTTGTGTGTTGATGCAAGAGGGTAAAGTGGTAGCCTATAGCTTACGGCAGTTGAAAACACATGAGAGGAATTATCCCACCCATGACTTAGAGTTAACAACAGTGATATTTGCCATGAAGATCTGGAGGCACTATCTGTATGGTGAGAAATTTGAAGTGTTCTCTGATCACAAGAGTCTGAAATATCTGTTTACACAAAAAGACTTGAATTTGAGACAGAGGAGGTGGATGGAATTCATAGAGGATTATGATTTTGAGTTGCATTATCATCCCAGGAAGGCCAATGTTGTGGCCTATGCTTTGAGTAGAAAGCTAGTTAGCAGTATAGCTTCTATCGCCATTCGAGAATAAGAAATGTTGGGTACTCTTAATGTGTTTGAGTTGCATCTGGGTGAGTCTGTTGAGTCTACAGCTTTGCTTTCAGTAGTTGCACAACCTACACTTGTGAATCGAGTGTTGGAAACGCAAAAGAGTGACCTTGAGGTGGAGTCATTCCGAGAGAAGATTTTCAATGGGAAGGTAGAAAGAGGTTTGACTGTGTATCATGACCAAAGTATGAGATACCGTGACCGTTTGTTTGTACCGTAGTCTTGCCAAGAGGAAGTACTCTGAGAGTTTCATCATTCGTGCCTTGCGGTGCATCCGGGAGGCACAAAGATGTATCATGATCTTAGTCGCCAGTTTTGGTGGAGAGGTATGAAAAAGGATATGGCTGTATTTGTATCAAAGTGCCTTACTTGTCAACAAGTGAAGGCCGAGCATCAGAGACCAGCGGGTTTGTTACAACCTTTACCAATAGCCGAGTGGAAATAGGACCATGTTACCATGGATTTTGTAGTTGGGCTTCCTAGAACACAACGAGGCAATGACGCCATTTCGGTGATTGTTGATAGGCTGACTAAGTCTACCCATTTCATTCCGATGTGCACCAGTGACTTGGTTGAACTCTTGGCAGAGTTGTACATTAGAGAGATAGTTCGACTTCATGGAGTCCTTGTGACTATTGTATCGGATAGGGATCCTCATTTTACTACCCAGTTATGGCAAAGCCTTCAAGAGGCGTTGGGAACTAAGTTGACTCTTAGCACTGCTTATCATTCTCAAACCGATGGACAATCGGAACGTACCATTTAGATTTTGGAGGACATGCTTAGAGCTTGTGTCCTTGATTTTAAGGGGCCTTGGGAGAAGCACTTACCGTTGTTTGAGTTTGTCTATAACAATAGTTATCAAGCTAGTATTGGGATGGCACCATTTGAGGCCTTGTATGGCCGACCTTGTAGATCACCGATTTGTTGGGCTGAAGTGGGTGACGCACCGTTACTGGGTCTGGAAATTGTTAGAGAGATAACCGAGAAAGTTGTTCTCATTCGGAAGAGGTTAGCTACGGCCTAAAGTCGACAAAAGGGTTATACTGATAAGAGGAGATGACCTTTATCTTTTGAAGTTGGTGACCATGTGTTTCTAAAAATCTCACCAAGCGGGGTTTGATGAGATTTGGTAAAAGTGGTAAATTATCTCTAAGGTTCATTGGGCCTTTTGAGATCTTAGAGCGAATTGGGGAAGTGGCATATCGGTTAGCTTTACCGCCGTAACTTTTGGGAGTTCACAACGTATTTCATGTAGCTATGCTTAGGAAGTATGAACCCGACCCTTCTTATGCGCTTGATTGGGTTAACTTGGAGGTAGATAACGATGCCTCTTACGAAGAATGACCAGTTCAAATATTAGATACCCGGGAGCAAGTGCTATGGGGAAAAACTATACCATTGGTAAAGGTGTTATGGAGACACCATGGGGTTGAAGAAGCGATGTGGAAACGGGAGGCGGAAGTCCGCTCTAAGTATCCGGATTTGTTTGAAAATGTTTAAGTTGTTTTCCTTGTAATATTCCCTAGTGTTTGAAGGAAATGCGTTAAAATTGTTGACCACATGTTGTTATGTTAAGCATAAAGTAGTTACGGATTGTCATTTCTTTGCTTCATGTTTAGGTTGATATGGACGGTTGTTGTTGATGAGATAACCATGGTGGAAATGGCAAAAAAAATTAGTTGAGAGTTAATATTGCGATTTAACAATGACATAGCGTGGTTTTGATGGCTAGAAACTCCTTTGTTTGGGTAGTTTGATTTGAAATTTCGGGGACGAAATTCTTTAAAAGGGGAGGTTGTAGTGATCCCGAATTTGACCCGGTTAACTTCGAGGGTCGAGCTGCCCGATCAGCTCGTCGAAAGCAAAAATGCAAAATGCATTCGAAATTGCTTACAGGAAAGTGTATTTCATGCTCCAGTGACCTTGTTATATCAGTCTGTAAATTAGGTTTCAGATCACTTTTTGCAGCCCTCTCTCTCTCTAAAACTCTCCAAATTTCTAGGTCTAGAGCTTCTCTCTCTAGAAGTCATTTTCTCTCTTTGATTTCTCTAAATCCATTGAGATTTAGGCCTAAGTTCTTCACCAAAATCTACATTTCTGTTAGTGCAATTTTTCGGTGTTACATTGGAGTATTACGTTAGAGTGCTATGCTTGAAAAAAGTATACTAAGGAGTTTTGTGTTACATTGATTAGAGTGTTACGTTTGGAAAAAAATAAGATTTTTTTTTTTTAAATGTTACGATACTACGTTTGAGAAAAGTATACTAAGGAATGTTTTAGTGTGTTACATTCGGAAAAAGTACACTAAGGAGTTTTTGTGTGTTGCATTGATTGGAGTATTACGTTTGAAAAAAAAATATACTAAGGAGTTTTTTTGAAATGTTACATTGTTACGTTTGAGAAAAGTATACTAAGGAGTCTTTTAGTGTGTTACATTAAAGCGTTACATTTGAGAAAAATACATTAAGAAGGGTTTTAGTGTTACATTGAAATGTTATATTTAGAAAAAAAAAAAAATACACTAATGAGTTTTTTAGTGTATTACATTTGAAAAAAGTATATTAAGGAGGGTTTTAGTGTTACATTAGAGTGTTACGTTTGAAAAAAGTATACTATGAAGTTTTTTAGTATGTTATATTGGAGTATTACATTTGAGAAAAGTACATTAAGGAGGATTTTAGTGTTACATTGGAGTGTTACGTTTGGAAAAAGTATACTAAGGAGTTTTTATATATTACATTGATTGGAGTGTTACGTTTGAGAAAAATACACTAAGGATTTTTTTTTAGAATGTTACATTGCTACATTTTAGAAAAGTACATTAATAAGTTTTTTAATGTGTTACATTGGAGTGTTACGTTTGAAAAAAAAAATACACTAAGGAATTTTTTTGAAGTGTTACGTTTAGTAATTTTAACATTATAAGAAAACTCATATTTATCCCTCAATACATAACATATGTATATTTATAATTGGTCCTTTATGTAATATATATTAGAATGAGACTTTTAAATTCATAAAATATATATATATATATATATATATAAAGACCAATCAATTTATAAAATTACTATTTAAAATTTATTAGCGTTCACCCTCTTATTTATAACATTTTGTTGAAGTGGTCATTGGCAGTGAAGTCTACTTCTTTTATTTCCTTAATAATAATTGAAAGTTTGAACCCATTTAGCATTATTATGAGGGCATTGATCGACTGTGGAATCAAGTCCACCTCTATTAACCCAAAAGCATTTTTTTGTAGTCATTGAAGTGAATTACAAGCTCCCCACAACTTGAATGTGTAGCTGTTGTCATTGAAGTTTTGATTAAAAAAGATAGCTTGGTGACCTCTCTTGCTCAATTTTCCTAGCCTTTATTTTCTCAAACCTAGCCAATCAATCCTACCTTGCTTGTCTTCAAGTTCAATAAAAAGGATTTGTGCAGGCTTTGTGGACCATTTCGGGATAGGTTTCGATGATTTGAATCGTTTATTTTTTAAAATATATTGAGTAAAATATACTTGTAAAAATATCGAATTGATCAGATATCGATAGAACTTTCATCGCATTATATTTATATTCAATTTTATATTTCAAATTATAATTGCCAAATATTTTTTAGATACAAATATAATTCGATGAAAATGTTATTGATGTCTGATCAATTTTATTTTTTTATAGGTATGTCTACTCTATGTCTTTTAAAAAGTGAACGGTTCAAATTATTAAAATAAGCTTCAAAGCCCGCACAACAGTGTCTATTGTGCAGAGCAGCCCTCGCTCTATGGTTATGATAATATTATTTATTTTAAGGATAGAAAGTGTAATTTTTAAGCATCATATTCAAAAATTATTCCCAACCGTCACTGGAAAAAAATAGCATTAAGGAAAAAATGAAACTTTAATTAGTAATAATAAAATCGGTAAAAAATAAATAATTTTATCAAAAAATTAATGAAATGATTTTTGTGATTTTACTTATCATTAAAATTAATTCTACATATTGTACAAGATTTGTTATCTACTTTGATACTAACATATGATATTAAATTGTTCACCTAAAAATTTAAATTATTGCAAAGAGGGGAATTTTATAATAAACACCCCATAAGCATAGAAGAGAACAATTGTAACATAATTTAAGAAAGAATCTAAATTTAAAATTTTATTTTAAGAATATAAAATTAATTTATAAACCAATCATATTGTGATACATATTAACAAAAATTAAACAAACTCAAAAAAAAAAAAAAAAAAAAAAGAATTGCAACTTTAAGCTTTAATAGGATAACTGTCACGCCCCGAAATATTGCAATAAAGATAACTCATATGCGGAATAAATATAAGAAACATCATAAATTCATATATCAGAGTTCACTGTTTAGCAAGCAATTAAATGCCATATAGGCTTTCATTTTTCCAAGACATTGCTTGGTTACACAAATAGAGTCTCGCTCATTACGCATTAAGCCCTTGGCTTTACAAATAACACTCCTGCACACATAAAGCATAACTAGGAAGCTCTTGCTTCCCGAGAGTCCATCCATGCTATTGCCTTGGAGGTAACATCTCACCTGCACCTGAAAATGATATTCCCGTATAGGGTGAGCTAACAGCCCAGTAGAGATATGCTAAACATAATATGGGCAATAATTAAAACGTAAGCATTCGATAAATGTTTGACTCACATGTATCCATTCATAATCCATTTCAATTACATGATAAATGTATCCATGTTTCATAATGATTACCATTTCTTAATTCATAATCCTGGCTCAGAACCTGGCCATACCCTTTAAGTGAGATTATATCTCATATCAACAGTACTTCCATTTCAATTGAGATAAAGATTCAAATTAACATTTCCGGTTTCATGACATTAAGTCCATGTTACATTTCATTTCCTATTTCTTTTTCAATTTCGAGTTTGGAAACAAGGCTCTACACCTAGCCCAATAACTTAATGAGATTAAGACTCATCCTTAAAACATTTTTGAAATTCATGATGGATACACATTTTAATGCTGTATCGATAACACATAAACTATTTCTACACTTTACGAAAGATACACATTTCGGTGCTGTATCAACATAACATGGAATCACTTCTATACTTCACAATTGATAACGATATACATTTTAGTGCTATATCAATTCAATTTAAACACTTCCATAATCAACACTTGATACACATTGTAGTGCTGTATCAATGTCACATAAAATCCGGTTTAGAGGTTCATCCCCTATCTTCCCCTAAACCGTGGAGTACATCTCATATCTCCTCCCACACAACACATGTATATAAACGTAGATCATATACAATCAATTAATACATAAAGTTAATGTATTATTCCAGTCGCTATATTCGACGACATATTCAATTGATTAGTTTTAGTTTGCCTAATCATCATGCATTGTCTACAACAATCAAGACTATCCTCCACCGATAGCCCAAAGCAGTTATTTCTAGACAGAAAATAAATGCTACAACAGATATATATAATCTCAACACTTTCAAAGTGAGTGATTAAAGAATCCAACTTCGCCATTCTACCTCATATTGAGTCGATTTTATTATTTCCAACTCAATTTTATCTTTTCGTATTAATTGTCATTAATTACAGTAATGACCCAAATATACCCAAACATGGCATTTTTTCCTTTTTCTCAATATTGACCAAAAGGCTCAAATATTATCAAAAACATCAATAATCTCCATTTTTAAAACCAAAACACACAGGTATGAGTCAATTGAACAAAACCCCTGTTTTCAACATTATACATCTCCAACCTTAAGTTCCCAAATCAAATCATCTATAAATAACTTAACATTTATGTTAAAACACATAAGAATGAGTAGGAATCCCTACCTCAAATTCGGAGCTCAAATGGAGAAGATGAAAAGAGATGAAACTCGATCTCCACCACACACCACAAAGCCCTCGAGAAATTACACAACTTTGGTGAAGGAACTATGGCCAAAATCCCAATGGAACTATGGCCAAAATCCAGCTCGACACAACTAAAATTTATAACTTGAGCTTGGCTCGTAATGGCTCATTAAACCAAGAAAAAATCATAGAAGCTGATAAGCTAACCCTCTACACTTGCACTTATATAGAAGTTTGTCCACCTTAACTTGTATCTTATAATCGATGTGGGACTTCCAACAAACACACCAAACGACGTTGTTTGGCACAACACTTTCATCCACTCTTTGAGTCCCACATCGCTGAGAGAGGAAACATTTTGTGTCCAAATGCTTATAAAGTGGAAACCTTTGAACACAAAATGTGAAACCCTATGCTCGAGCGTGAAATACGTTCTCCCAGTATTTTTGCGGACATAGGTCAAGTAACTTCGAATGCATTATGAATTTTTGTTTTGAGGGGCGGTGCCTCAACTCACGTATGCTGCCCTTTGAACCCGCGAGCCAACCCGAGCTCGACCTTGGCCAGGCGCCTTGACCCCCTGGGTGCCCCCTCAAGGGCGCTGCCCCTCGACCGCCCAAATAAGTGGCAAAACATAAAAAAAAGGATTGAAACCGGGATTGCTACAATAACAACGTTTTTCAATTATAATAATATATATAGATTTTGTATGAGATTTTGAAACTCTCATAATATCTTTTCTTAAAAGTAATCTTTTGTAAAATATATAAATAATCTCAACGTCACTCTTATTGCTCTTAAATACAAAAATTATCAGCTAATTATGATAATTTTAAATTTGTATTTAAAACTTCTAAATCATAAGATATATCATTATAATTTTAAATTTATATTGTGTCAATTTTAAATTTAAATTAATAGATTGCTTTCCATATTTAGTGGCCATCAAATTTGAATTTTGAAATTGATTAATATACTTTTCATTTTTTTTTTAGATTTAATTTACTTTCCATTTGAAAGTCATAAATTAAGGGATATTAATTTTTATTTATTTATTTATTCATTTTGGTTTCAATAAGAGCTAGCCAATAGAAGATTTTTTTAATTTTTAAAAATCAAAAAAATATTAAATTTAGATTGGAAACTTGGAACTCCTACAAGATTTGTGGGTTAGAAACCCCATTTTCCTTATATAATATTAGCGGTAACTTGTGCGATGCAAGAAAAAATAGACTATATATATTTTGTGTGATAAATAAATAATCTTAATCTTAAATTATATCTTAATAGCGACACGCCGTGATGTTAAGCCATCTAGGTAGATGTGAACAATAATTAACTCACAAAATTTCACAATAAAATTTGATATGCATGAAAAATTATTAATTATAAAAATTGTTGAAAATAATAGTATCACAATCACTTGATAACATAAAATAACTTGTATCAAACTAAACAAAACAATAAAAAAGAAAAATTCTATAAACTCAGAAAAGCTATCATAAATTTACTTGGACTTGTAAATCAGTAGTATATATTATTATTGTGAAATCAAATTATGAATAAATATCAACTTTTAATTATAATTTATAAGTAGTTTAAAAAAAATTAATCTATGTTTGTTGCCTTGCTCATAAAAAGAACTTACCAAACAAATCATTAATGATTATGTTAGGAACTCTCTATCTTTGATTTCCTCTATTAATGACACACGCATATCATATCAAAATATAAATCCTTCTCCATAGTTTGAATAATACTTGCATAGTTCCTACATCATTTTAAAAAAATTAACCAAGATAAAAATTTCGTAGGATTACAAAAATTATATAAGAAAATAGTTTTAATCTATTTTATTTATAAAAAAATGATGAAAAATTATTTTAATTGTACTTGAAGAAATATAACAAATGATAGCTTTAATCATTATATACCCAAAAAAAAAAAAAATTATGTAGGCTGCTCAACGAAAAAATGGTTGAATACAAATAAAGTTATAGATATTGAATTAAATCATATGGGTTTTAAATTGATAGTATAATCTAGCAAATCAACTAATAATAATATAGAGTTATTGACAAATATGTATTACTTTCCTATCATCTTTGTATTATATTCATTAATTTTATATATCATATGAAAGTTTTACTCATCTCAATCCTTCAATAAAATAAGAACCAAGAAAACAAATTTGATAAGAAATTAATTCTAAAATTTATTATTGAAAAAACAAAAATTTCAAAAAGAGAATTTAGAGATGGGATTGAAGAAATACTATAACGAATGACAGCCTTATAAAAAATAAAAAAAAAATAACAATGATCTAATGCAAACTCTTTTTAATAACTAGTAGAAAGAATATGAAATTATTACCTTGGATAAATATTATAGCGATCCCGGTATTCCCTTTACTGTTCAGTTGTACTCCGAACTCGGTTCCGTGGAGTTGGTAATTGTGTCTATCTTGTTGTCATCCTTTAATTCCAATTGTGTGAGTTTTGGGATGTTTTGGGCAAGTGTGTTACAGGTTGGTTGAGCCTGAGTCTCAAATCTAGTTGCCCAGGTTTTTGGTGTTACGCTCAAGCGGGTTGTTCTGCGCTCGAGTGGGGTTTAGTTTTTTGGCTGTACGCTCGAGCGGGACTTCTTGCGCTCGAGCGGAATTTACGCACTCACAATATTTTGTTTTCTGCAAAACTTCTGCAGATGTGATTTCTACGCTCAAAGGATTTCTCTTGCTTCGGCGGGTTGCTCAGCGGGCTTGTTGGCGCTCGAGCGGGTAGTACATTGTTGGTGTAAGTTCTGGGAGGAGGAAATCTGCACTTGAGCGGACTGGTTTTCGCGCTCGAGCGGATGTACTTTATTCATGTGTCGTGGCGCTCGAGCGGGTATTCTTACGCTCGAACGGACCTAGATTTTTGTTCTTGACGCTCGAGCGTTGTGTTTTCCGCTCGAGCGGGAATGTCGTATATCAGTTGGCTGTTAGGCTTTTAAAATCACTTTTTACATACACACTCTCTCTCTTACTTTTCAAAAACACCATTTGAGAGCTTCTCTCTCTACATTCTTCACTTCTCTCTAAGTGTTGATCTAGCTAGAGTGTTTTCCAAATCTTTGGCCTTTGCAAAAAGGTTGTTGATCGTCGTGGGCTATCCGTTGATCCAAGAATCTTGTGATTTGAAGCAACTTCCTTTTCGTCATCTTCTCCATTGGGTGTCATCTTTTGAGGTAGGGATTCCTACTTACTATTATCATCTTTGTCGTAGATTTTTGGTTGTTTTGGTAAAGTGTTGAAGTTGGTTGATTTTGGGGCTTAGGGTTTCAAAATGTTATAATAGAGGGTTTGTCATTTTGATTCTTAAACTTGTATTTTGGGTCCTAAAATGATGATTTGGATGTTGGTTGTTGATATTTGAACCTATGGGTTAATATTGGGGGTTGAGGAAGAAAATCCTAACTTGTATATAAATTAATTGGTATAATTAATTTGGAAAGCTATGGGTTTTTATGAAATCGAATTGGAATTAATGAAATTGATTCATTATATTGTGAAATGGTGGAGTTGGATTTATTAATCGCTCACTTTTGGATAACATTGTCATTTTATCTGTTGGAGCTTTTATTATCTGTTTAGAAATAATTGCTTGGGCTACCGGTGGAGGGTAGTTTGATTGTTATAGACAATGCATGATGATTAGGCAAACTAAAACTAATCAATTGGACGTGTCATAGAGTATGACGGTTGATAGAATACATTAACGATATGTATTGATTGATTGTGTATATGACTTATATGTATATACATTGTGTGTGTGTGGGAGAAGATAGGGGATGTACTCCACGGTTTAGGGAAAGATAGGGGATGGACCTCTAAACCGGTTGTTGATGGGAAGGAGATAGGGGATGGACTCCACTGATACAGCTTATATGCTTGTCAGTTAATGTGTGGATATAGCTAATATGCTTATCTAAGGAAGTGTTGATACAACTCATATGTTTATCATTGGAAGTGTTGATATAGCTAATATGCTTATCTGTTGAGATGTTGATACAACTATTATGTTTATCTATTGTAAAATGGAAAACGTTTGATATGAGTCACTGTCTCATATAAGTGGTTGGCCAGGTTCTGAGCCGTTCATGTAAATTGTGAAGTTGATAAGAAATGGGTTATGAATTGATTTATGGGAATTGAACATTTATCAATTGGTAATGTCTTAGTCATTGCTCATACTGTGTTTAGCATATCTCTACTGGGCGTTGGCTCACCCTATATGGGACATCATTTTCAGGTATTGGTAGCATGCCACCTCCAAGGACATAGCTTGGATGATGAGGATGAGAGTTGAAGACTCTTTTTGTTTATTTTGTTTGTATTACATGTATATCAAGCCAAGGGATTCTTTTGTATAGAGTTAGTACTCTTTTTGTGTGTAACCAAGTGTTAACTTGGAAAGCTGTAAGCCCGTAGGGTATGTGCTTTTGTTGTTAACATGTAATACTTTTGTAAGAACTACTCTGATGAATAGAAATAGTTGATTTCTCATATATCAATTCATGTCTTTAGTGATGGGTTTTATGTAGTATTTTGAGGGCGTTACAACTTGGTATCAGAGCGTACCGGGTTCAAATACTTTGGATACGTGGGAAGTGATTAGTATCACAATGGGTTTGTCTCACTTGTTAGAGACTTAAGTGTAATGTAATGTGTTTATGTGATAACATGTGTATGTGGTTATTTGGGTATGCGATTTGATTTCTAGGATATTGACTAGATCATTGGGTTTCTGTGAGTCTTGTTGGAAAAGCACTTGATCAATGTTGTTTCTAACCGGAACTCTAGTAACGCCTTGGGACTGTCATTATCCGGGAATGGAATTCGTAAGTGCTTATGTGCTTATGTGCTTACGTGGAGTGAATTACAGTTGTCCATCCATTAGGACGTGGGTGTTTAGTTTCAGCACATTTATGAATGTGCTAACGTCATTGTTATCTTTAATAGGATGTCAGGACGAGGTGGTAGGCGTGGTAGGCCTAGGAGGCAGGAGGTGCCTTTACCAGATGACATTCTGGTAGTACAGGAGGGAGTTGGTCAGGCCAATATGGCCGAGCCAGTGGGTCAGCAGGCTATGAGTGCCTTGGCCCGAGAGATAGCGGGAGCTTTGGGTATTCTCAGAGCTGAGCATCAGGTTACAGAGGTAGGGCCTTCTTTCTTGAAGAGGGAAATTTTCCGGTCTAACCCGGACGAATTTATTGGAGATCCGAAAGAGCCACTTAAGGTTGACGAGTGGTTGGAACAGATGGAGAAGACATTCGAGATGCTTGGCAACGAGGATGGGGCTCTAAAGGTGACCTTGGCATCCTTCCAACTGAAGGGAGATGTGGGTCAATGGTGGAAGTATGAGAAGGCTCGTGTTGGTAGTGCATGGGGGGCTTTTGTAGAGGCTTTCCAGGGGAGGTTTTTATCTACAACTGCTAGGGAGAAGCTGATGGATCGGTTAGCCATTAAGCAAAGCAGGGTTTGTCAAGGGTCAATTTGAGGCTACTTTTACTAGCTTGTCGAGGTTTGCACTGAACTAGTGGCGTCAGAACGCAGTTGCTATGAGTTCGAGCGGAAGTTGGCGGGGCCTCAAGTTGAGAGTTAGTGGGTCTTACATCCAGAGTATAGACATCTGGTGGATCTGGTGCTCATATGGGAATTATGATGCAGAGGAGGATGATGAGAAGCAAAGAAGGTTCCAAGAGGAGCCAAGAGGGCCAGGGTGATGGCAGGAGACAGAGGGGATTTAACCCTCAGCAGTCTCAGGGTGGTTTGGCTAGATCGACTTTTCCGGTGCAGTCTTGAGCTCAGGAGAGGTAGTCGAGGAGGCTTGACTTGTTTTGCATGTGGCGGTGGGTCACAAGTCTTGATTTGCTGCAGAATCGGAGAATTCGAACTACTTCTTCTTTAGCCAGACCTCAGGGCCAAAGTCAGGGTAGGGGCCAGCCTTTGTCTTGCTATCAGTGTGGTCAGCTTGGGCACTTGAAGAGGTTTTTCCCACAGTTGAGTGCCACTTCGGGAGCTTCTGGTTCTAGGCAGACGCAGAGTTACCTGCCAGATTCGATGTCAGGCAGCCTCGAGGGCCAACCCGAGCTTCGTCATCCCATCAGGCACAATGATGTGCTCCTAGAGGTGAGTAGGTGGATCGAGGGCCTCTGTAGCGTGTATGCTATTACCGTGCAGGACCTAGCACCGGCTCCATCAGTAGTGAGAGGTACCTTTCTGTTTTGCAACTCGGTTGCTAGTGTATTGATTAATACGGGTGCGTCTCATTCTTTTGTATCTGCTGCATTTGCATATGTGTTGGAGTTGGAGTTAGCACTATTAGCGTCTCCTATTTGTGTCGTGTCGCCTATTGGGGGTGAGTTGATTTTGAAACACGGATGTAGGGGTTGTGATATAGAGGTTGACGATCATAGGCTTCCGTTTCCTTTTGTGGTTATGCCCATGAAGGGCTTTGATGTTATTTTGGGTATGGACTGGTTATCGTCATATCGGGCAGTTATTGATTGTTACCGCCAGAGGGTCACTTGTTATACCGTGAGTGGGGAGTGTTTCCATTTCTTGGGAGATCGAGTTGGTAGTGTTGTACCACCGGGGTATAATCCGCGAGGGCGGAGTGAGCTTAGTGGTCTACTTGCTAGCTTTTTGAGTGGTGAGTGTGACGAGACCCAGATTGTATTGCCAATGGTGGTTTGTGAGTATTCGGATGTCTTTCCCGAGGATCTCGTCGGTTTGCCACCTCACCGTGAGATTGAATTCTCCATTGATTTGGTGCCCGGTACGGCGCCGATTTCTATGGCACCTTATCGTTTTGCCCCAGCCGAGTTGAGTGAGTTGAAGATTCAGCTCCAGGAATTGTTAGATAAGGGGTTTGTTCGCCCTAGTGTTTCACCATGGGGAGCACCGGCTCTCTTTGCTAAAAAGAAAGATGGTGCCTTGAGATTGTGTATCGATTACCGGAAGTTGAATCGGGTTACGGTTAAGAATAAGTACCCTATGCCTCGTATAGATGATCTATTCGACCAGTTGAAGGGTTCCCGTTACTTCTCTAAGATAGACTTGAGATCGGGTTACCACCAGTTGAGGGTCAGGGAGGAGGATATTCCGAAGACGGCATTCCGTACGCGGTATGGCCATTACGAGTTTCTGGTGATGCCATTTGGGATTACCAATGCACCGGCAGTCTTTATGGACTTGATGAACCGGATCTTCCGGGAATTCTTGAATCGTTTTGTGGTCGTCTTCGTGGACGACATCCTGATTTATTCACCTTTAGAGGAGGAGCACGAGGCACACTAAAGAGTGGTGCTTGAGCTGCTTAGAGCCCATAAGCTGTACGCCAAGTTTGGGAAGTGTGAGTTCTGGCTAGGAGAAGTCAAGTTCTTAGGCCATGTGGTATCCAGGGAAGGGGTGTCGGTTGATACATCCAAGACTGAGGCAGTGCAAGATTGGGCACAGCCTACGAGTGTGTTTGAGATCCGCAGTTTTCTGGGATTAGCTGGGTATTATCGCCGGTTTGTGAAAGCTTTCTCCAGGTTAGCTTCACCATTGACTAGACTGACTCGGAAGGGAGTCAAATTCGTATGGAGTGAGACTTGTGAAAAGTCGTTCCAAGAGCTGAAAGTTAGATTGACCATTGCTCCGGTTTTGATTATTCCGGAGAGAGGGTTGGGTTATGCAGTTTATTGTGATGCCTCACGAGAGGGTTTGGGTTGTGTGTTGATGCAAGAGGGGAAAGTGGTAGCTTATGGCTCACATCAGTTGAAAATTCATGAGAAGAATTACCCTACCCATGACCTAGAGTTAGCAGCGGTGATCTTTGCCTTGAAAATCTGGAGGCACTACCTTTATAGTGAGAGATTCGAGGTGTTTTCGGATCATAAGAATCTAAAATATCTGTTTACACAGAAAGACTTGAACTTGAGGCAGAGGAGGTGGATGGAGTTCATTGAGGATTACGACTTCGAGTTGCATTATCATCCAGGGAAGGCCAATGTTGTGGCCGATGCCCTTAGTAGAAAATCCATAGGTGATGTAGCTTGTATAGCCATCCGGGAGTGGGGGATGTTGCAGGCACTTGGTGAGTTTGATTTGCATCTGAGCGAATCTGTTGAGGCTACGGCCTTGTTTTCTGTTGTTGCACAGCCTACACTTATGACTCGAGTGTTAGAGGAACAGAGGGGTGACCTTGAGGCAGAGTCCCTCCGAGAGAAGATCTCCAGTAAGAAAGTTGAGAAGGGTTTGACGGTGTATCCCGACCTGAGTGTGAGATACCGAGACCGTCTGTTTGTGCCGGAGTCTTGCCGAGAGGAAGTACTCCGAGAATTCCATCATTCGCGCCTTACGGTGCACCCGGGGGGTACTAAGATGTATCGGGATTTGAGTCGCCAGTTTTGGTGGCGGGGTATGAAGAGAGATGTGGCAGTTTTCGTGTCTAAGTGCCTTACTTGTCAGCAAGTGAAGGCCGAGCATCAGAGGCTAGCGGGTTTGTTGCAACCCTTGCCTATTGCCGAGTGGAAGTGGGAGCATGTCACTATGGACTTCGTTGTAGGTCTTCCGAGGACTCAACGGGGTAGTGATGCAATTTGGGTGGTTGTGGACCGGTTGACTAAGTCGGCGCACTTCATTCCTATGCGCATGAGAGATTCGGTAGACCATCTTGCCGATTTGTATATTCGGGACATAGTGAGGTTGCACGGGGACCCAGTGACGATCGTCTCAGATAGAGATCCTCGTTTTACTGCTAGGTTGTGGCAGAGTTTACAGAGTGCCTTGGGCACTAAGTTGACCTTTAGTACGGCTTACCATCCTCAGACTGACGGGCAGTCCGAGCGTACTATTCAGATCCTTGAGGATATGCTTCGAGGTTGTGTCCTTGACTTTAGTGGGACGTGGGAGAGGCACTTGCCATTGGTGGAGTTTGCCTAGAACAACAGCTTTCAGTCTAGTATCGGTATGGCACCGTTTGAGGCCTTGTATGGCCGACCGTGTAGATCCCCAGTATGTTGGGCCGAGGTGGGTGATGCGCCTCTGTTGGGCCTGGAGTTGGTTAGGGAGACAACGGAGAAAATTGAGCTTATCCGTAGGAGGCTTATTACAGCCCAGAGTCGCCAAAAGAGTTATGCCGACCGTAGGAGGAGGCCTTTGGCGTTTGAGGTAGGTGACCATGTTTTCTTGAAAATATCACCTAGGCGAGGTTTGATGAGGTTCGAGAAGAGTGGGAAGTTGTCCCCTCGGTTTATCGGTCCCTTTGAAATCCTTGAGAGGATTGGGGAGGTCGCTTATCGCTTGGCCTTACCGCTGCAGTTGTCCGGAGTGCATGACGTGTTTCATGTGAGTATGCTTTGGAAGTATGAGCCGGATCCGTCCCACATGTTAGATTGGACCGACTTAGAGGTAGATGAGGATGCCTCGTATGAGGAGAGACCGGTTCAGGTCTTGGATAGACGGGATCAAGTCCTGCGTGGCAAGACCATCCCTTTAGTGAAGGTTTTGTGGAAACAGCACGGAGTGGAGGAAGCCACTTGGGAACGTGAGTTGGAGATCCACGAGAGATATCCGGACTTGTTTGTTGATGTGTAGTCATGTATTGAGATTTTGTAATTTTAATGAACCTTAAGAACATTATGTATGTGTCTTAAATTGTGAAACATTGTAAATGTTTTGGTTATGGATATAGTGTGGAAACTTGCCTTGGAATGAAAGTTGATTATAATATTGCATATGTTGGTTATATTATAGAACTGGAGATGTATCATGAGTATTGATTATGATATGAAATTGTGAACCATGTATGTTGGAAATGGAAGAGAAATGCATGTTAATGATGCACTTGTAATATATGTTGTTTTTACATATTGTGAGATGCCTCTTGATAAGAGATGGAATGACCGGTAATGGGTCGAGTTGTTGAATGTTGTAATATAACATTGTTTAAAATGAAGAAAAACTTGTTTTCCAGAAATTTGCACTTAATTTCGGGGACGAAATTCTTTAAAGGGGGGAGGTTATAGCGATCCCGGTATTCCCTTTACTGTTCAGCTGTACTCCGAACTCGGTTCCGTGGAGTTGGTAATTATGTCTATCTTGTTGTCATCCTTTAATTCCAATTGTGTGAGTTTTTGGATGTTTTGGGCAGGTGTGTTACAGGTTGGTTGAGCCTGAGTCTCAAATCTAGTTGCCCAGGTTTTTGGTGTTACGCTCGAGCGGGTTGTTCTGCGCTCGAGCGGGGTTTAGTTTTTTGGCTGTACGCTCGAGCGGGACTTCTTGCGCTCGAGCGGAATTTACGCACTCACAGTATTTTGTTTTCTGCAAAACTTCTGCATATGTGATTTCTACGCTCGAGCGGATTTCCTGCGCTCGAGCGGGTTGCGCTCGAGCGGGCTTGTTGGCGCTCGAGCGGGTAGTACATTGTTGGTGTAAGTTCTGGGAGGGGAAAATCTGCGCTCGAGCGGACTGGTTTTCGCGCTCGAGCGGATGTACTTTATTCATGTGTCTTGGCGCTCGAGCGGGTATTCTTACGCTGGAGTGGACCCAGATTTTTGTTCTTGACGCTCGAGCGTTGTGTTTTCCGCTCGAGCGGGAATGTCGTATATCAGTCGGCTGTTAGGCTTTTAAAATCACTTTTTACATACACATTCTGTCTCTTACTTTTCAAAAACACTATTTGAGAGCTTCTCTCTCTACATTCTTCACTTCTCTCTAAGTGTTGATCTAGCTAGAGTGTTTTCCAAACCTTTGGCCTTTACAAAAAGGTTGTTGATCGTCGTGGGCTATCCGTTGATCCAAGAATCTTGTGATTTGTAGCAACTTCCTTTTCGTCATCTTCTCCATTGGGTGTCATCTTTTGAGGTATGGATTCCTACTCACTATTATCGTCTTTGTCATAGATTTTTGGCTGTTTTGGTAAAGTGTTGAAGTTGGTTGATTTTGGGACTTAGGGTTTCAAAATGTTATAATAGAGGGTTTGTTATTTTGATTCTTAAACTTGTATTTTGGGTCCTAAAATGATGATTTGGATGTTGGTTGTTGATATTTGAACCTATGGGATAATATTGAGGGTTGAGGAAGAAAATCCTAACTTGTATATAAATTAATTGGTATAATTAATTTGGAAAGCTATGGGTTTTTATGAAATCGAATTGGAATTAATGAAATTGATTCATTATATTGTGAAATGGTGGAGTTGGATTTATTAATCGCTCACTTTTGGATAACATTGTCATTTTATCTGTTGGAGCTTTTATTATCTGTTTAGAAATAATTGCTTGGGCTACTGGTGGAGGGTAGTTTGATTGTTGTAGACAATGCATGATGATTAGGCAAACTAAAACTAATCAATTGGACGTGTCATAGAGTATGACGGTTGATAGAATACATTAACGATATGTATTGATTGATTGTGTATATGACTTATATGTATATACATTGTGTGTGTGTGTGTGGGGGAGGAGATAGGGGATGTACTCTACGGTTTAGGGAAAGATAGTGGATGGACCTCTAAACCGGTTGTTGATGGGGAGGAGATAGGGGATGGACTCCACTAATACAGCTTATATGCTTGTCAGTTAATGTGTGGATATAGCTAATATGCTTATCTAAGGAAGTGTTGATACAACTCATATGTTTATCATTGGAAGTGTTGATATAGCTAATATGCTTATCTATTGAGATGTTGATACAACTATTTTGTTTATCTATTGTAAAATGGAAAACGTTTGATATGAGTCACTGTCTCATATAAGTGGTTGGCCAGGTTCTGAGTCGTTGATGTAAATTGTGAAGTTGATAAGAAATGGGTTATGAATTGATTTATGGGAATTGAACATTTATCAATTGGTAATGTCTTAGTCATTGCTCATACTGTGTTTAGCATATCTCTACTGGGCGTTGGCTCACCCTATATGGGATATCATTTTCAGGTATTGGTAGCATGCCACCTCCAAGGACATAGCTTGGATGATGAGAATGAGAGTTGAAGACTCTTTTTGTTTATTTTGTTCGTATTACAAGTATATCAAGCCAATAGCTTCTTTTGTATAGAGTTAGTACTCTTTTTGTGTGTAACCAAGTGTTAACTTGGAAAAGCTTTAAGCCCGTAGGGCATGTGCTTTTGTTGTTAACATGTAATACTTTTGTAAGAACTACTTTGATGAATAGAAATAGTTGATTTCTCATATATCAATTCATGTCTTTAATGATGGGTTTTATGTAGTATTTTGAGGGCGTTACAAATATAGTGTCGAAAATTAATTTTGTGAGATTTTTGTGCTACCTTCTCCCATACAACCTTCATTATTTCGTTATTAATACTCTTCTCATTCAGAGCTAATAGTTTTTTATGTTTTTTATTATTTATCTTTATTGCTTTGTAGATAATAACAAATAATAAAAATTATCAAGAGAATGTTAAGAATTTAATAGGAGATAAGAAGTTATAGATAAGGGTATTTCATAAGATAAAAAATTTTAAATAAAAAAAAGATAATATTTGATAGAAGGAGAAAAAAAATATGAGTAAATCAAAATAAAAATTTAGATATATATGTTTTTTTTTTTCATTGTTTTTTTTATAGATATATAGATTAACAAATCATATCTTTATCTAAATTTTATTATTTTAATTTTTTGTAAACCAATTATTTAATCTTTATCTTTATCTGTAGGCCACGAAATTAATCTTTATAAAATATTTATCAATTTTTATATATTTATTTATCTATAAGTCATGAAATTAATTTTGTTAAATAATTTTTTAAAATTTTATCTTTATTTTTATATGTTTTATCTATAATGAAATTAATTAAAGTACAAAATGAAGGGGGAAAAAAAGGAGTAATTTTGTTTTTTATTTTTTTATTTTTATAAAATCAATTATTTAATCTTTATCTTTATTTGTAGGCCATGAAATTAATTTTTATAAGTTATTTATCAACTTTTATATGTTTATTTATGGGAAGAAATTTTAAATTATCTATAAGTTATGAAATTAATTTTTAAAAATTAATTGTTTAATTTTTATCTTTATCTACAGACTATAAAATTAATTTTCAGTTTTTATATGTTTATCTATATGGAGGAATTTTAAAATTCAAATCTTTACCCATAAGTAATGAAATTAATTTTAATTTTAATTAATCAAACAAATAGAAAATGAAGAAAAGTAGAAAACATGAAAGGCAATCAAAGAAGGTTGCCACGTAGGAAAGTGAGAGTTTTAAAATTATGAGAATTTTCTTTTAAATCAATTATTTGACCTTTATCTTTATTTGTAGACCATGAAATTAATTTTTGTAAGTTAGTTATCAACTTTTATATGTTTATTTACGGGAAGAAATTTTAAATTATCTATAAGTTATGAAATTAATTGTTTAATTTTTATCTTTATCTGTAGACTATAAAATTAATTTTCTCCATAAGAAATTAAATTAATTTTAATTTTAATTAATCAAACAAATAGAAAATGAAGAAAAATAAAAAAACATGAAAGGCATTCAAAGAAGGTTGTCACGTAAGAAAGAGAGAGTTTTAAAATTATGAGAATTTAAGAATAAATATTTGGAGGCTTTTGACAAAATTATCTATTAGTTATGAAATTAATTTTTTTAAATTAATTGTTTAATTTTTATCTTTATCTGTAGACTATAAAATTAACTTTCAGTTTTTATATGTTTATCTATATGGAGGAATTTTGAAATTCAAATCTTTATTCATAAGCAATGAAAATTTTTAATTTTAATTAATCAAACAAATAGAAAATGAAGAAAAATAAAAAAACATGAATGGTAATCAAAGAAGGTTGCCACGTAGGAAAAAGAAAGTTTTAAAATTATGAGAATTTGAGAATAAATATTTGGAGGCTTTTGACAAAACAATAACATTTAGTTATATATATAGTATAAATATAAATAGATGTGTGTATTCAGCATTTGAAAAAAGTTTATTAAAAAATAAAAATTAAATTAACAACATATTAAAAAAATTAACCAAAAATGATATAAAAAAAATACTAAATAAAAACTCAAAATCTGATTTTAAAAACTAAATAACCAAACAAATTTGGATTTTGATTTTTGCACATTGGCGATTTCGTAACCATTTCGATTAGCGGTAGGCTGAAGTTATTTAGTTGGTCAAATTGATTGACTGTCGGGTTAGGAATCAAAAACCCACTCCACCCAATTCGGCCAACATATAAAGATAAGGGGGATGCACCAATAAATCTCAAATTAATAACTTATGTACTGTTTAGTCGTAAAAGTTTTCTTATAGACTGAAAGGTCCCATTACAATGTTAATAACATCAGATACAATGTTAATAATATCATAGTCATGTTACAAACATTAGATTTCAAACATCTGATGTTCATCAAATTTCAATAATGTTTGAAAATATAGGATGAAAAACATCTAATGTTCATCAGATTTCAATAAATTTGAAATTATAGAATGAAACATCAGATCATTTACATCATTTACATCATGCTGATGTAAAAATGGGACTAAATGGAGCATAAGAAAACTTTTAGGACTAAATGGTTCAATGTTTCAAAAACTAGGACTTATGGGTAAATTTTCCTAAAGATAATACACTTTTTTCAAGCAAGCACCTTTTTTAGTAGTCTAAACATGAGTAATAGGACTCATTAAATCAATATACAAAAAATCAATATAAAGTGACACAAGAAAGGATAAATACATAGTTATACTTTTCATAACATTACTATTTGGTTAATAGTTCCATCAAAACATCTATTTGCAGTAATGATATAGCGAGGAATGTGAAATAATAATAATTTTAAAATTTGTTGATTCAATCAAAAATATCAAAAGTAAGATTCTTCTCTAAGTTCGTTAATTTATGAAGAATATCGAGAATAAAGACTCAACCATGATTGATTTTCGAAAAAAAAAAAAAAAAAACTTAAAGTTGAAACACAGAGCATAAAAAAATTGAAGAATCCTAAAGCTTACAAATAGTATTTACAAGTAAAAGCAAACCTAACCTAGTAAGAAACAATCAAAATTAGTAATTTTGTAGAATCCAAAATAAAAATAAGAAAATATAACATAAATTATCAAAAATAAGAAAAATATTACAATAAATAAATAAATAAATAAATAAATAACTACTAATATATGCTAATACGATAGTGGCAAAATTGACGGAATCGAATTCCAAGGTCTACGCTAGGGGTAATGGAAGTTACAAATATTTTCAAAAAGGACAAATTCTCAAAATTGAAGGCCTAACGATGAAATTTGTCCAAAATTTGTTGGGGACCATGAAAATTTGATGTATCATGCTGTGGATCGTATTTTCCATCAACCCACCAAATTTTACTCAATTCCAAATCCGACCCATTTTTTTCCTTGCTTGTGTATTCACTGCAAGAATTGGGAGGCCATGCATACTACATCAAGTAATGTTAAGGATCGAGAGTTCAGATATAGAAAAATATTTAAAAAAAAAATAAAATAGTTTGTAGTCTCAATTCAATCTAAATTTTTGTTTCATCATATAAGAGTTGAATATATACTACTGTTGGCTACATGTTTTGTACAAGCCAATTACAATTCGACGCGTGGCGAAATAAGGGTAATATAGGAAGACTATTCAGGTCCTTGATCCTGATCGTACACGTGGCAGTTAGTATTGGTTATTAAAAGATCTGAGTAGCAGCGGATCAACAAAGGGATACAAAGTGACGTGGCTCCAACGGTTACTCGCATTTCAGATTCAAATTTAGGAGGGAAGCTTAACTGCAAATAATGGCGTAATGGAGCTAATATTAGGGCAACATGATCGATGATCATGGAGGAGCAGTTCGACGGTTGGAAGTGCAATTCGATGGTCACCCTTGAGCAGCATAAATAGTAGAGAAGACCCCAGAAAAACGCCCGGACTCAGATCATACAAACCAGTCTTACTTTACATATTTTCTTTTCTAGTTTTACATTTCCTGTTCTTTAAATTCCTACACTTTAAATTCCTGCACTGCACTTCATTCATAGGAGTAGTTTCAAGTAGACTGTTACTGTAAACCTCTACGAGGCTGAGTTCGGATCATTGTAAGTTTTCATTTTAATGAAATACTTCAATTGCTCTTCATTTAACTGTTATTTTGTTTAATTTCTCCTAAGTCAAGCCACCAGTAAAAGTCCTCTTCATTGAGGCTGAAAGAACTAAAACATGATCGTCTGATAATTGGTTGGCAATTAACATTTCTGTAAGGACTGATTGATCCTTACTGGCACGCTCGCGTTTACAAAAATACCCTTCGAAAGCCAAAAAGCCAACATATATTTTTGGCACGCCCGATGGGACTAATTGAAATGGCTAGACGATGAAGACAAGGAGAAAATGAACGCTTGGAAGAAGGTATAGAAGGAGAGGTAGAAATACCTAATCCAGAGGATCATGTGGTAACACATCTTGCGGAAACTCCCATATTATCAGAACCTATGGTCGAACAGACCAGTACTTCAGAACAAGAACCACATGTTCATAGTATTGGATGAAACCAAGGAATTGGACCATCCACTGTTCCATCTACTCATCTAATAAATCCATGAGATGGCCTAGTAGATGCCATGGGACAGCAATTAATGAACACAATGGAAAGGTGGGCAACATCCTTTTTGGATCGAATGAATAACCACCAGCCAACAAACACAAGACACATCGAGGAAGTTTTAAGTCTATGCAAGTTAATGGACATTCTAATGGTCAAACTAGTAATCAGAACTATGAAAGACCATCGCCTAAGTCTTGGTATGAACCCATTTCGAGGCCTATAGCAGGTCAAAATGCCTCAGTACTCAACAATGAAGCCATACAAATTGGTGGATCTGGCCTAGTACAAGAAACTGGTCGAGGCCTATAGCAGGTCAAAATGCCTCAGTACTCAACAATGAAGCCATACAAATTGGTGGATCTGGCCCAGCACAAGAAACTGGCATAAGAATGGTCACAAATCCCATGTTCGAAGCCATACCTGGTACAAGGGGGTTCACTAACTTATTTGAATTTATACCCGGGGGGTTGGAAGGTTTGCCTGCAAATGGAAGGGGCACAACACCTGTTCCAGCACCTTTTGCAGGTCCTTTCGCAGGACAAGCTCAAAGAGGTTACCCACACCCCCAACAGCAACCTGCATCACAGGGACAACCAGTCCCAAATGTACCACCTTATGGACCAAGAGGACCACAAGCACAAGTTTGTCCACCAAATCCTATGTTTTTCTCTCCAGTAGTGGTTCAGCAGGCACAAAATATGGTCCCTAGGAACCAAATTGCTGATATTGTTAGGGAGATGTGTGGACCGATGGCTCGGGGGGGGGTCCAGACTCCTATATACAGAAAACCATACCCAAAATGGGTAGATAGGGTACACGAATACCCAAGGAGGTTCAGAATACCAGATTTTACCCTTTTCTTTGGGAGTGGAAACCAATTAACAGTAGAGTATATTGCTAGGTTTGCTGCTCAATGCGATGAATTTACTAATCATGACTATATGAAACTAAGATTATTCCCAAATTCTCTAACTAGGGGAGCATTTGTATGGTACATCAACCTTACACCTGGCTCCATTCAAACTTGGCAACAAATGGAAGAGGCATTTCATGCCCAATTCTTCCAATCGGAGCCAGAGGTTTCCATGGCAGACTTGGCTAGATTGAGTCAAAGGCCTGAAGAAAAGGCTACTCAGTTTATTGCTAGATTTAAAAGGGCTCGAAATAAATGTAGAGTCATCCTGCCAGAGCTAGAATTCGTAAGATTGGCTCAAAATGGCTTAGAGTTCAAGCTTCGAAAGAAGTTTGATTCAACTGAATTCAGAGATTTGATGGAATTAACCTATAAGGTGTCTAGGTATGAAGCATTACTAGAGGAGGAACAAGATCGAAATAATACATCGTACAAGACATATTATAGAGATCCTAATTATGAGATCGATGCAGCAGAGATTGTGGGCAAAGAACCTGTGATCTATGAGGCATTAATTCATAAGAATACAACAATTGATCAGCAGTTTAAAAAGAAAGACCTTCACAGAAAGTACTCTTTCGATTTAACAAAGGCAGATGACATTTTTGATCATTTGCTTGCGGCCAACTTCCTTAAGTTACCTAAAGGAGTAAAACTGCCATCTCCAGATGAACTTAAGGGAAAAGTATATTGTAAATGGCATAACTCTTGGTCTCACTCGACTAAAAACTACATTGTTTTTTGAGATAAGATCCAAGAACAAATTCAGAAAGGAAGTTTGAAATTCCCAGCCGAAACAGAAAAGGCCATGGGGATCAACAGTAATCCATTTCTAGAAGTTGGAGAGGTAGCAGCCAATGTCATTGTGTCAGACTTCCAGAACTTGTCCTTGACAGAATTGGAAGAAGTCAATGTGCAGATGCATGTTGCTAACCAAACAACCATTAAAAACGACACCAGAAATCTGCCAGTTATTGGACAAGGTTTCTCACACCAGAGGAAACACTCTGATGAAGAATCACTGGATGATGATTCCTTAGAGGCAGCAGTAATGCAAAGGATGTGTCCCAGGTGCAGACTGAGTTATAAATGGTTGAAGGGGCTTCCAATTGATGGGAAGCAATACTACAGGGATGTGCAGAGACGTCCTAAACCAACCAATGCTTATAACAAAAGGCCGTATCCGGCTAGTGTTAGGCAGCAGCCATTGGTAGTTGGACCAACAGTCGATAGAATGCATGCTAAAGACAAGAGGCCCTTGTATGAGTCCAGGCCACCTAACTACTACAGAATAGAGAGCAGTCATTCTGAAAGAAGACTGGAGAAGAGTTCAGGTTATGGGATCAAAGCCAGAGATTGACCTCCTAGACCAACCTCACGTAGGACAGAAAGTGGCCACCTTCATCGAAGGCCTGAATCAGGCTCGAAACATGAGGTCAGGACCAAGCAAGTGCCTTCACAGCCAGCTTCGAAGATGGCTTCGAAGGTAGAAAGAAGCAGTTCAACATCTGAGTCAGTAAGTTCGTGGGTACCTGGAGTTCCAGATTGGTTTGTGATGCAGAACAAACCTAGGGAAGTGCCCACTCAGAGAGATGTTGGAAACCAAGGAAGGATGGTTAAACCTCCTTTGGTGGCTCCGAATAATTGGGTATTGCTTAAACACCCAAATACGAAGGAACCAGATATGGTCCCAGTCATTTCGAGATCACAAAGGAGAAAGATTCAGCGCAGGTACACTCAGTACTAGAAAGATATGAAAGAAAATGAAGAGAGCCCTTCATTGATCTAGACAGAAGGAAAGAAGACTCCAAAGTCAGACCATACTCCAAAGACAACTCTTCAAAGTAAGGTGGGTTGCAGTAGGGAACAGTTGGCCAAGGTTCATTTTGAACTAAAAGCCAGAGAGGAATCTAGCCTGGCAGGATTGGAGAAAGCTCTGATGGATAGCGATAGCGAGACAGAAGAAGAAATTGGCATAAGCCAAAAGAAAGAAATGGTGGAGGAAGAAATGTTCGAAGCCTTCATGACTGAGCAAACATTTTTGGTTGAAAAACCAATTGAGAAAGATCCTTCGAAGGAATCAGTTAACAACGAAGTGCCAGAGTGCAACATGGAGGATGCTGCTGAAGTGACTGAACAAGGTGGCCAAGAGGGGAAACAGGTACAACCAGCCATCCAATTTGGCTCATTTGCTCCAGTATCAGTCAATATGGTACACATACTGCCTCATGAGTTCCAAACTGGAGATGAGAACCAAGATGGCCAAGAAATTGATCCTATTCCTGTCTTTAGTGAAGACTCACAAATGAGTATGGTACAAGATGATTCTGGAATGGCTACCCTAATGGAAACTGAATATGAGAGTGAAAAAGAGGTGAGCATTAACCTCTCATATCCTTTTGAGTATCCCTCGAATTTTATGACACAACATGTCAAGCCTTTGTACATCAAGGCTTTCTTCGATGGGATACAATTGAACCGAGTCCTAATAGATAATGGGGCAGCAGTGAATTTACTACCGAAATCTTCTTTGAAGAAACTAGGGAAAAAGAATCCTAAGTTAATCCCAACTAGCACAACCATCGCTGGCTTTGCTGGAGACAAACAAATGGCTTAGGGAATTTTACCCATCAACCCGAGTGTGGGAACCAGGGACTGCATGACAGCATTCTTCGTAATCGACAGTAATGCTAAATACAATGCTTTACTTGGGAGAGATTGGATTCACACTAACAAATGTGTGCCTTCCTCTTTGCATCAGAAAATTATGATGGCCTTAGGCAAGGAGAGACAGAGGAAATTGATGCAGATCCTCAACCTTTCATAGCATGTGCAGACTTCGCAGAGGCCAAACTGTATATTGAGGGAGTGACACCACTCAAGATATCTTGAGAAACTTGATGGCTCACCAAGTGGCGGTGATGAGGAAGTGACACACCTGAAGCACTTAGTCCAGGAGAGTGCTGATGAGGAGGTTGTCGTTAAGGATGACAATGATGCCTGGTTGTAGGCAAAGAAGTGAAACACAAGAAGCCAAGTCTTTGGCTCTAATTAAATTCTCAACATTGGATGTAAAATCAATAGTCCAGAAAGTACAGGAGCAAGAGAGGGAAGCCATGATAATTGGCTGCAAACAGAAGCAGCAACAAGCCAAAGTTTTGACCCTTGATAAATATTGTGCATTGGACATTGAAACAAAAGTCCAGGAGATACAGGAAGAGGAAGCCTTGTGGACAGACTTTGTCTATGAGGAGGAGGGCAAAGATGTTGAATTAAAGAACTTGGGAGCAGAACAAAGCAGGGAGATTGCTTCGAAGATAGAAGAAATCAAAGAAGAAGGTTCAGTAAGTTCTCAGACACATGACCCCTTAGAAGAAGTAAATTTAGGGGAAGATTCTATACAGCAGCCCACCTACATAAGTGATTGTCTGAATGTTCTGGACAGGGACCAGTTGTTGGTTGTTCTAAAGAAATATAAAGATTGCTTTGCATGGTCATATAATGAACTACCAGGATTGGATAGGTCATTAGTGGAACGTAGGCTCCCTATGAAACTTAACTTCAAGCCATACAAGCAAAAACCAAGAAGAATGAGTCCAGACGTAATTCAGAAAGTCAAGGAGGAGATTCTTAGACTACTCAAAGCAGGCTTTATTAGGACAGCCAGGTATGTGGAATGACTATCTAATATTGTGCCTGTAGTTAAGAAGAACGGTAAAATGAGGGTATGCATTGATTTCAGAAACTTGAATTTAGCAACTCCAAAAGATGAGTACCCCATGCCTATAGTGGATCTGTTGGTAGATAGTTCAGCAAGGCATTGAGTTTTATCAATGATGGATAGGGCATTTTAGTTATAACCAGATCTGCATGGCAGAGGAGGATGTCCACAAGACAGCATTCAGATGTCCTGGAAATATTGGCACCTTCGAATGGGTTAAAATGCCATTTGGCCTGAAGAATGCTGGAGCTACATATCAAAGGGCTATGAACACTATCTTTCATGACCTCATTGGAGGGTATTTAGAGTGTTATATTGATGACATTGTAGTTAAATCCCAATCCATAGAGGAGTATCTGTTTCACTTAGAAGTAGCCTTTGAAAGAATGAGAAAGTTCAAATTGAAGCTCAATCCTCTTAAGTGTGCTTTTGGCGTATCATCTGGAAACTTCTTGGGCTATGTGGTACATAAGAAAGGAATACAGATTGACCAGAATAAAGCCAAAGCCGTCATTGAAGCCAGACCTCCATCAAGTAAGAAAGAATTACAAAAGTTCCTTGGACAGGTTAATTTTCTTCGAAGATTCATTTCTAACATTGCAGGAAAAACTAAAGTTTTTTCTTCCTTATTAAGGCTGAAAGATAAAGAGGAATTTGTGTGGACAGCAGAGCATCAAATTACTTTCGAAGGTATCAAAGCCTACTTGGCCAATCCTCCAGTGCTGATGCCACCAAAGGGTGACAAGCCCTTGAAATTGTACATAGCTGCAGCAGAAGATTCATTGGGAGCTTTCTTGGCCCAAGATAATGAAGAAGGCAAGGAGCAAGCTGTTTATTACTTTAGTAGGTTTTTAAATTCTTGTGAATGTAAATATTCAGCTATTGAAAAGCTGTGTCTTGCTTTGTATTTTGCTGCAATGAAATTAAGATACTATCTTATACTTACAACTGTCTTGGTAATTGCAACCACAGATTTGATTAAGTACATGTTATCTAAACCTATGTTGAGGGAAAGAATTGGCAAGTGAATACTAGCCTTATCAGAATTTCATCTAGAATGTGTCCCTCAAAGGGCAGTAAAAGGGCAAGTTTTAGCCAATTTTCTGGCAGACCATCCATCTCAAACAGAGACCCAAGAGATAATGGAACTTGGTATGGCTAGTGTTGAGCCATGGCAGATGTGGTTCGATGGGTCGAAAGCCAATGGTTTAACTGGAATTGGTATTGTGATTAGGTCTCCACAAGGGGTAGAGACCACACATGGTTTCAGAGTGGATGAAGTTACCTGTTCTAATAACCAAGCTGAATATGAAGCCTTAATAGTGGGACTAGAAATTCTTATTGGATTACAAGTTCATGCAGTTGACATATTTGGAGATTCTCAATTGGTGGTTAACCAAGTGAAAGGGATTTTCAAGTGTCAAAGCATAAGCATTTTACCATACTATGTTGTTGCATTACATCTGCTTTCTCAATTTCAAATAGCAAATGTAACTCATGTTCTAAGATTCTTGAATAATAGAGCTAATGATGTGGCTCAGAAAGCTTCGAACTTCAAGAGAAAGGATAATGCCCAAAGAAACATAAGCCAAACAACATATCAGAAATTGATACCACCTTTGAATAAAAGGAATGTGGTCTTGGAAGTCAATCATAATGACTTGCAAGAACAAGATTGGAGGCATCCAATAATGCAGTACTTGGCTGGTCTATCTTCGAAGGCTAGCAGGAAAATTAAATTGCAGTCTATGCAATATATGATATACGGTAATGCTCTCTACAAAAGGGAGGGAGATGGTTTATTGCTGGAATGTTTAGGCCCAAAAGAAGCATTAACAACTATGATTGAGGTTCATGAAGGCATCTGTGGTGCTCATTAGCCTGGTGTGAAGATGAGGTGGTTGCTTTGAAGGCATTCCTACTATTGGCCAACTATCCTTAAAGATTGCATAGAGTATGCAAAAGGTTGTCAGGCATGCCAAAAGCATGGCACAATAAGGCATGTGCCCATAACTGACCTGCATGCAGTGGTGAAGCCTTGGCCATTCAGAGGATGGGCCATGGATATGATGGGGAAAATACACCCACCCTCTTCGAAGCATCATTGTTTCATCTTAGTAGCCACTGATTATTTCACTAAGTGGGTCGAAGCTAAGCCTTACAAGGCTGTAGACAAAACTGAGGTTGTTGGATTCATCAAAGATTTAATCCATAGGTTTGGCATCTCACAAACTATAACTGTTGATAATGAAACTGTGTTCGATGGGAAAATGGTGAAGTCTTTTGTGGCAGAGTTTGAAATTAGCCTTGTTAATTCTACCTCCTATTATGCACAAGCCAATGGTCAAGCTGAATCATCCAATAAGTCCTTGAAGAAAGGAATACAAAAAGGTTGTGGAAGACAATCCTAGGGATTGACATAACTTATTGTTGGATGTATTGTGGGCTTATAGAACTTCCCCAAGGTCAAGCACAGGAGTTACTCCTTATGCCTTAGTGTATGGGCATGATGCAGTGTTACCTGTGGAAATTAATGTTAAATCTTTGAGAGTAAGATGCCAAGACTAGCTAAATCCTGAACAATACCATCAGAGTATGTACTTGGAATTAGAAGGCATAGATGAAACTAGAATTCTGGCATTAAACAGCATTCTCTTGCAAAAGAAGAAAGCGGCCAAAAATTACAATAAGAAAGTCAAATACATTGGCTTTGATGAAGGTGATTTGGTATGGAAGACAATACTCCCAATAGGAATTAAAAGCCATAAGTTTGGCAAATGGTCACCTAACTGGGAAGGACCATATCAAATTCATAGAGTCCTGTCTTTTGGGGCATACCATTTGAGAAATTTGAATGGATACATACATCCCAAAAAGATCAATGACAGATATTTGAAGCCTTATTTCCCAACTATTTGGGAAACACAAGGAGTAGAATAAATGTCAAGCAAAAGAACACAAGAGTACTCAAATAATAAATCAGAATTTGTTTTTCTTCATAAAGAGTTAAACACATTCTGCCATAAATTGACCCAAAAATCATTACAATGCCTTAATTGTTATTTTACAATAGACTTTCTGTTCTTAAGTGAGGGAACCAACTGAATGGCTGTGCTCATTTCTTATTTTCGATCGGCCAATTCTTGGTTGGTGATCTGCAATTTGGTGTTAGTTCAAATCAAGGCTTGATTCACTGCAGATAGTTCCTCCTCAAGTTGAGCTTTTCTCTCCAGCAGCTGAACTCGAAAGTGAGAGGCAGAGGAGTGTTGTTCCTTGAGCTCTGACACTTCAGTATGTACTTGGGAAACAAAACTCTGGTCTCTAGCCAATTTCTCTTCCGCAGCTTTGGCAGCATGGCAAATGTTAATGTAGAAGTCGATAGTAGTTGCTGCTTGGGATAAGTGACTTGAGACATCCATGCCTGACTGTTCAGCAGCTTTGCAGCACTGGAGGAACCCATCTCTTATTATAGGCCTTTGCAAAGCCTCGAAGGGGAGCCTCGAAAAGGGGATTAACAGTTCCAGGCAGGTGTCTAAGCCCATCAGAGGTGCAGAAGGCTTGCTGCCAGAGGAAGGAGAGCTTTCAAGAATTTGTAACAAGGAGTCAGCCAAAACTAATGGCTCAGTTTCAAAATTGGTTATTGGAGAGGTAGAGGGCATATCGAAGAGACTGGCTAGCCTGGCTTCGAAGATGTCTACCTCATCCGTAGACATGAGGGGTACAGAGAGAGTTGTGGTGGAAGGCAAGGACTGCATAGGGATAGGATAAATGGATGGAGCATCTTTGGCAGTCTCTATGGTCTTAGCCACCAATGGATCAAGTGAAGAGGGGCTGGAGGTAGGCAAAGGTAATGAACTATGAGTTGGAGAACTACCAGCACCCTCAATTGGGGAATCAGATACCTTCAAAGAAAAGGTAATGGTTGAAATTTCCTTAGAAGGAGAAGGAAGAGTAGGGCCCGAATGAGAAGTAAATTGAGACAGGTCGAAGGTTAGATAGGGAAGATATGGAGTCAGACCAAAAGAAAGAGTTACAGGAATGCTGGGACTTAAAGGGGGTACATGGAATGTAGGTCTAGGAAGTGGAAGTATTATCTGAATGGCCTTCACATTTTGCATCTGATCAACCTCAACTGAAATTGAGGGAGTCCTCATTGGAAGTATAGCCTCAGTAGTTGTTGCTGCAAAAAAGAAGAAGCGTAAGGTCAAGCTTCAATGTCAAAATTTGATAAGGAAAAAACAGTAGAAGCATGAAAGAAATTACTTGTTTCAGAAATATTTGCAGTAGTGGGAGAGTTACGAAGGGAGTAATGTTCGGCAGTTTGTTGCCTTCTTGCAGTTTCCCTTTGTAATGCATCAGCAGCAGCAGCTTCATCTCGCAGAAATTGTTGTTGTCGTCTCTTTTTAGCCCTCTCGAAGACAATTATGGCCTTAGAATATTCTTGTTCTACTGCCTCATGGATGGTATCTTCAACCAAGTTAGTAGCAGAAGTAGTCACTTTCTTTCTCTTTTCTATGGCCATGGCAATTGTCTCGGAATCGGAGTCTTTTGTGAAATCAGAAGGAGAGACAGTCATCTTTCTTTTCTTTCTTCTCTGTATTGGTTTTGTCTGTTCCTTCTCAATTTCCTTCTCAATTTCTTCAATCTGGGATCTAGATTCTGTAGAGATGAGCTCCTCTTCTACCTCTCTGGCAGTTGTCTCATCTTGGACTAAGTCAGAAATAGAGACGATCACTCTTTTCCTTCTTATTAAGGGCGACTCATGCTCTTGATCTGTTTCGTCTTCTTCTTCTTCTTCTGCTTGCACCTCAGCTGTTTTCTTTTCAAGCTCAAGCAGTCTCCTTTTCTTTTGTTGTGGGCTACCTTCATAAAAGAGGAACTAAGCATAAGACTACAACCATTATAGAGAAGGCCAAAGGAAAAGAAACAAAGGTGTATACCTTTCTTCGAAGCAGCCCGAGTGACTTTAGGAGGAGTTGAGGCACCAGGAGTGGATGCAGGCACTGTAATCGAAACAGTGGAAGAAGTAACAGTTCTAGCTCTGTTGGGCTTGGGCAGATCCAACACCATTAGCAGGTTCTAAGGAGAAATGGCCAAGTATACTTCCATGTTGGTCGCCCATCAGTTCTGGAACCTCTTCAACAAGGTACCCTGAAGAAGGAAAGGGGTATACTCGAAATTGACCAAGTCATCTATAAATTTGGAAGTTGCCTCATCTAGCCTGGACCTCCAAACTTTCAAATCCCTCTTAGTGAGACTTAGATTGGTATTGTGCAGAGAGGTATTGGGACCCCTTGTGTGAAGCCAAATTGTATGGCAAATTGAGCAGGACAATACGGCTCAGCTATGCATTTGTAGGCTCTGGGGTTCAAGGTCCCAATAAATAACTCTTTAGGGATCAAAATGGAAGCCCATATATCTTTGTGAGCAGGTGAGGCACAAGACCTGTCACTTAGGAAATTCCTCAACCAAGATGGACCAATGGCAGGTTCGAAGGGACAGAAACAGAAAGAAGGAAGGGAAGCTGGAAGTTGGTGGAAGAAAGAGAAGTAAAAAGCAAAAGTGGAGGGGTAAAGTGAAGCATTGGCCAGCCTTATGCCATGAGTAAGAGGGTTTGACTCAGAAAATTTAAGGTATTTGGATTGTAACTCGGTGAAATAGGCAAAAAGCCAGAGCTGAAGGATCCAGAATGGCCCTCCTTGGTTAGCATCTAAGGGTTTCTCACAGAAGAGGGAACAGACTCTATATACATGGCCTAGAACATATGGGGCTAAAGCCACCCTTTTCTGTAAAATGAAAGCTTTGGCAAAATGGGAAAATTCAGGCATGATTCTCTGAGATGAGGTACAAAAGAGGAATTTGCAAAGCCAATACAATAAGAAAGAAAAGAATTCCCTATCAGTCACAAAGCCCTCTCTTTTATTCTCAGCCTTAGCGAAATCACTATAGGATGAGTTAAGAGAGGAGAGGGAGAAAGGGACTGCTGAGTCAGGGTAATCTGGTCCAAAGAGGGTACCAATTGGGGATAATCCTAGTAGATGGCAAATGTCAAGAACAATAGGGGCCATCATCCCACATCTAAATTGAAAGAAATTAAAGATAGGATTCCAAAAACACAAGGCAGCAGGAATTATGAAAGGGTCCTCTAAGATAGTTACCCTGGATAGTCGGAGAGCATCGAGAAGGTAGAGCTCTTGAAGGTCTAGAGTTCTAGCAGGGACAACCCGGTCATACCATTCTTGCCACTCTGGTCTCATCGTGGGCCAGCATCGATGGGGGCGGTTTATTCTCCAGCTTTTCCAGTCAAGACCACCTTTGTAAAGAAGACATTGGTTTTCCAAACGAGGATATAGGGCTGGGAGCTCAGTAAGGATCTCTTTGAATATGGGCCCAAGCATGTAGTCTTGTTGCACATGGCGACGAGGAACAAAGATTCATCCATCAATAGCGCTTTTCTCCCCAGCTTTGTACTTCTCACATTCCGCATCAATGAGCCTCTTCAGGGTTACAGATGGGCTCACATGCTCTATACCGGCACCGAAGAAGAAGCCATTAATAGTACGCGTTTCCAGAAGGTGAAGCTGAGAAAGGAAGTAGAGAGAGGTAGAAGATCGGCAGAGGTAAAAGGGTTTGTGTGTTGAGTGAGCAAATGATTTCAGAACACGAAATAAAAGGGTTTCAAAAGCCTTTGTGTTTGGGGGATATATAAATGCTTGGTTCGTTAAGCACTAAAAGTACGAATATGAAGAGTTTCCTTCAAATATTGATAGTATTTGGAGGGAAAAACACAGCCCAGATGCTGAAGCTAGCTTCGAAGTAAAATATTTGGCTTCGAAGCCAAATTTTGGCGCCAAAAGCCAAAAAACAATGGCTTCGAAACAAAGAAGTCGGCTTCGAAGCACACTTCCGTACTTAAAAATGTAAGAATACTCAAATATTTGATTTACTTCGAAGGGGATTAAAAGACCTATCTTAGGTTTCTTAGTGAAAGTAATGTCCTTTGAAGTGAAACTTGAGACTCTGTGAGGATGGGAATTGGTGTTCAAAACATAACACACCAGATTTTGATGCTAAAAGTCCAATAACAATGGCTTCGAAACTGAGAAGCCGGCTTCGAAGCACATTTCGTACCCAATGGACGCAAGAATGCTCAAGTATTCGTTTACTTCAAAGGGATTAAAGACATGTTTTAGGTTTCTCATTGAAAGTGATGTTTTTTGAAGTAAAACTAGAAATCCCTTAGGAATGGAAATTGGCATTCGAAATATCAAAACCAATAGTTGGTTTATATATATTCAGAAAAGTTATCTTTTCAAACTAAAACAGTGTAGTCCTCAAAAGGAGCTTCCATATTTTTGAAAGTATGGACTGTTGTTCAAGACAAAAAGATCAATTTAAAAATGATTGATCATAATAAATCATTGACCATATGTTGGCTGTGATTGAAACAAGTTTTGAAGAGTAAGTTTGTTAAATTCGAAGCATGGATCCTAAATGGAAAAAACAACAAAAACTATCTGCTGCATTCCATAAATTGGAAAAATTCATGGTCGTTTTGTTAATATTCATTTAAAACGATTGAATCCAGGTTCGAAGGAAAAGATTGTTCAGTTCAAAGCTCTGAAATTGCTTTTAAAGACAAATGGAGACAAGATCAAACCATAAGGAGAAGTATACCATGCACTGTCTTTGTAGGCATGGAAGATGTATACCATGCCACAAGCAGATTCTCCTCCAAACTGCGTCAGTGGTCAATGGGCACGTAAGGATAGACCACCGAACTTCGCGCGTAGGAAGGGAATTTTAAAGGGTCAGTAAATTCAATAAAGTGATGGTTGATTCGTTCCCTTAACTCACAGACTTCAGGTTTGGACCAGTTTGTCCAGTCAGAAGCCCCAGAAGAAGAAGAAGTTGCAGCCTTATCCCATGCAGAAGGTTGTGAAGGAAAACTTCCCATGCCCATATTTGCAATTTTTGAATCAAAGGATTGAGCAGTTTGTTCGTAGTCTGAGGATAAGTCAGAGGAAGACCTTTCCGTGTCCATATTTGTAAGTTTTTTAATCGAAGGATTAAGGGCAATATGTTCGAAGTCCAAGGGTTAATAGTCTGCAAAGGCATCCATGACCTGAATATAGAAGGGTGGGTAAAGGTGGTTAATTAATGCATGGAGGTTCTTTCGAGGAAGAACAACATCATCATATGACTCTTCGTGTGCTCGATCAATGGAGGGAATAATTGATTTGGCCATAAAAAGTGCACCAGTCTGTTCGAATACTAAGGTGGTGGAGCTGTTCAAAAGATTGAAGGGGAGTTTAATGCAGATGATAAATGACAGTTGCATTGCTGGAAACCATGCACGCTTTAAGACGTGGGAAAAGACTTTGATCCACTAATATCACCAGATATTGAGTATATATTAGTGCGGGAGGTAATGTTGGCTACATATTTTGTACAAGCCAGTTATAATTCAACACGTGGCAGAATAAGGGTAATATAGGAAGACTATTCAAGTCTTCGATCCTGATCGTACACGTGGCAGTTAGTATTGGTTCTCACGTGATCTGAGTAGCATTGGATCAATAAAGAGGTGCAAGGTGACGTGGCTTCAACAGTTACTCAGATTCAAATTCAAGTATAGGAGGGAAGCCTAACTGCAAGTGATGGCGTAGTGGAACTACTTATAAGGTAGCATGATCAGCGATCATGGAGGAGTAGTTCGATGGTTTGAAGTGCAGTTCGATGGTCATCCTTGAGAAGTATAAATAGCGGGGAAGACCCCAGAAAAAACCCCGGACTCAGATCATACAAACTAGTCTTACTTTACATATTTTCTTTTCCAGTTTTACATTTCCTGTTCTTTAAATTCCTGCTCTTTACATTCCTGCACTTTAAATTCCTGCACTGCACTTCATTCATAGGAGTAGTTTCAAGTAGATTGTTCTTTGTAAACCTCTCAGGTGAGTGCAGATCATTGTAAGCTTTCATTCTAATGAAATATTTCAATTGCTCTTCATTTAACTGTTATTTTGTTTAATTTCTCCTAAGTCAAGCCACCAGTAAAAGTCCTCTTCATTGAGGCTGAAAGAACTAAAACATAATCGTCTGATAATTGGTTGGCAATTAACATTTCTATAAAGACTGATTGATCCTTGCTGGCACGCTCGCATTTACAAAAATACCCTTTGAAAGCCAAAAAGCCAACAACTACACTTCTTATTTTTTTTAATAGTTTTTTGTATCTGAATTCTTAAATTCTAACAATGAGTGGTGCTACTTGCACCAATTAGTGTACTAACTAGTGTACCAATACTAGTTATGACATTATTAATGAGTGGTGCAAATTTTGATGAACTCAAGCTTACTTCCAACTCTCTAGCTCTCTCTCTCTCTCTCTCTCTCTCTCTCTCTCTCTCTCTCTCTCTCACGTTTTTGGTCTCTAGAGGAAATGAATGGCATATCAAACATGAGGGAAGTAGAAAAAGAATGGTCTAGGATTGTCCACTAAGTGGCAAAATGGTAATAAACTCATTAATGTAATTCAACATTATTTAATCCAATTTTATCATACCAAATCAAATTTCAATTAAACATACCATAAAATCACATAAATTCTAATTAACATAAAACTCTAATCAATTTTAGATTTGGCTGCCGATAAGGCCTTCAATTCACAGTTCGACACTTAAAACATGAACAGATCAATTAACAGTCAAACAGATAGAAATACGTTTAAACTAATACACTCAATCAATCGATTCGAATGTCGATCAAATCGATTTACTTAATCTGTTGATCCAGTTTAGCGATGTCGGTGGTACTATCGATGCTTGATGGTGAGGGTTGTCCTGATTTACAAGTTTCTAAGGCTTGAGTTTGCTTACACAAAACGGTTATTCAACCCACACAAACACAGCCCTTGGCTTACACACAGAGTTACAGTAAAATGAGAGCATTGTACTCCCAACACATATACTTCCACACCCCTACTTGGGTGGGATCACCACATCTTTTCCTGCACAAAAATCTCGTAGGGTGAGTATAAAGCCCAGTAGGAAATTCTTAACAAAGTATATACATTTTATACAAGTCTCAAGAGATGAAATGCACATGCCATGCTATGCCATTTTTGAAAATAAATCACATTTTCATCTTTTGAAAACCATCATGCTCAATGATATCATGCAATTTCAATTGTTCAAAATTTAATAATTTATTTCAAGGGCAGTAAATACGACTCTGGTAATCCCTAGGTCGGTGTCTGCAAGTAGACTATACAAGTACTACCAATTTTTCATTTTGATCGGTATTAACCGGAAGGCTCGACACCTATCCGGATTTTCGGTCTTTCACCCCGGACTATCAGGCCAACTTATTCAATATCATCTACACCACCCATCAAGACTTACCAACCTATTTACCCCAAAATCATTCTATAAAAACTTGTTTCTCAACATTCTTTTCTCAATGCAATTTTCGAATCAACTTTCAAAGTTTAACACAAGATGAATATAAATACTTTTATTCCAATTCATCATCCAAGGAATAACACAATCTCTCTTCTCAAGTATCCTCAACAATTAGTCATTTCAAGACTATTTCAACGTTTTGAATAATAATTTTCAAAATGAACAACAATTCTCATATTCCCTGAAATTCATCATTTATATAAATATAAATAAGAAATTTTCCAAACATCCAATTATTTTGACACACAAAATAAATAAAACAATATCATTCATAGATTTTCAGTCTCTTTTAAAAAAATCCCTAATTTTTAAAAAACAATTGCAACTTAAACTTTAATAGGATGACAACGTTTTTCAATTATAATAATATATATAGATTTTGTATGAGATTTTGAAACTCTCATAATATCTTTTCTTAAAAGTAATCTTTTGTAAAATATATAAATAATCTCAACGTCACTCTTATTGCTCTTAAATACAAAAATTATGAGCTAATTATGATAATTTTAAATTTGTATTTAAAACTTCTAAATCATGATATATATCATTATAATTTTAAATTTATATTGTGTCAATTTTAAATTTAAATTAATAGATTGCTTTCCATATTTAGTGGCTATCAAATTTGAATTTTGAAATTGATTAATATACTTTTCATTTTTTTTAGATTTAATATACTTTCCATTTGAAAGTCATAAATTAAGGGATATTAATTTTTATTTATTTATTTATTTTGGCTTCAATAAGAGCTAGCCAATAGAGATTTTTTTAATTTTTAAAAATCAAAAAATTATTAAATTTAGATTGGAAACTTGGAACTTCTACAAGATTTGTGGGTTAAAAACCTCATTTTCCTTATATAATATTAGCGGTAACTTGTGCGATGCACGAAAAAATAGACTATATATATTTTGTGTGATAAATAAATAATCTTAATCATAAATTATATCTTAATAGCGACATGCCATGATGTTAAGCCATCTAGGTAGATGTGAACAATAATTAACTCACAAAATTTCACAATAAAATTTGATATGCATGAAAAATTATTAATTATAAAAATTGTTGAAAATAATAGTATCACAATCACTTGATAACATAAAATAACTTGTATCAAACTAAACAAAACAATAAAAAAGAAAAATTCTATAAACTCAGAAAAGCTATCATAAATTTACTTGGACTTGTAAATCAGTAGTATATATTATTATTGTGAAATCAAATTATGAATAAATATCAACTTTTAATTATAATTTATAAGTAGTTTAAAAAAAAATTTTAATCTAAGTTTGTTGCCTTGCTTATAAAAAGAACTTATCAAACAAATCATTAATGATTATGTTAGGAACTTTCTATCTTTGATTTCCTCTATTAATGACACACGCATATCATATCAAAATATAAATCATTCTCCATAGTTTGAATAATACTTGCATAGTTCCTACATCATTTAAAAAAAAATTAACCAAGATAAGAATTTCTTAGGATTATAAAAATTATATAAGAAAATAGTTTTAATCTATTTTATTTATAAAAAAATGATGAAAAATTACTTTAATTGTACTTGAAGAAATATAACAAATGATAGCTTTAATCATTATATACCCAAAAAAAAAAAAAAAATTTTATGTAGGTTGCTCAACGAAAAAATGGTTGAATACAAATAAAGTTATAGATATTGAATTAAATCATATGGGTTCTAAATTGATAGTATAATCTAGCAAATTAACTAATAATAACATAGAGTTATTGACAAATAAGTGTTACTTTCCTATCATTTTTGTATTATATTCATTAATTTCATATATCATATGAAAGTTTTACTCATCCCAATCCTTCAATAAAATAAGAACTAAGAAAACAAATTTGATAAGAAATTAATTCTAAAATTTATTATTGAAAAAACAAAAATTTCAAAAAGAGAATTTAGAGATGGGATTGAAGAAATACTATAACGAATGACAGCCTTATAAAAAAAAAAAAAAAAAAACATAACAATGATCTAATGCAAACTCTTTTCAATAACTAGTAGAAAGAATATCAAATTATTAACTTGGATAAATATAGTGTCGAAAATTAATTTTGTGAGATTTTTGTACTATCTTCTCCCATACAGCCTTCATTATTTCGTTATTAATACTCTTCTCATTTAGAGCCAATAGTTTTTTATGTTTTTTATTATTTATCTTTATCACTTGGTAGATAATAACAAATAATAAAAATTATCAAGAGAATGTTAAGAATTTAATAGGAGATAAGAAGTTATAGATAAGGGCATTTCATAAGATAAAAAATTTAAAATAAAAAAAGATAATATTTGATAGATGGAGAAAAAAAATATGAGTAAATCAAAATAAAAATTTAGATATATATGTTTTTTTTTTATTGTTTTTTTTATATAGATATATAGATTAACAAATCATATCTTTATCTAAATTTTATTATTTTAATTTTTTGTAAATCAATTATTTAATCTTTATCTTTGTCTGTAGGCCACGAAATTAGTCTTTATAAAATATTTATCAATTTTTATATATTTATTTATCTATAAGTCATGAAATTAATTTTGTTAAATAATTTTTTAAAATTTTATCTTTATTTTTCTATGTTTTATCTATAATGAAATTAATTAAAGTACAAAATGAAGGGGGAAAAAAAGGAGTAATTTTGTTTTTTTTATTTTTTATAAAATCAATTATTTAATCTTTATCTTTATTTGTAGGCCATGAAATTAATTTTTATAAGTTATTTATCAACTTTTATATGTTTATTTATGGGAAGAAATTTTAAATTATCTATAAGTTATGAAATTAATTTTTAAAAATTAATTGTTTAATTTTTATCTTTATCTATAGACTATAAAATTAATTTTCAGTTTTTATATGTTTATCTATATGGAGGAATTTTGAAATTCAAATCTTTACCCATAAGCAATGAAATTAATTTTAATTTTAATTAATTAAATAAATAGAAAATGAAGAAAAGTAGAAAATAGGAAAGGCAATCAAAGAAGGTTGCCACGTAGGAAAGAGAGAGTTTTAAAAATATGAGAATATAATTTTTTTTTAAATCAATTATTTGACCTTTATCTTTATTTGTAGACCATGAAATTAATTTTTGTAAGTTAGTTATCAACTTTTATATGTTTATTTACGGGAAGAAATTTTAAATTATCTATAAGTTATAAAATTAATTTTTTAAAATTAATTGTTTAATTTTTATCTTTATCTGTAGACTATAAAATTAATTTTCTCCATAAGCAATTAAATTAATTTTAATTTTAATTAATCAAACAAATAGAAAATGAAGAAAAATAGAAAACATGAAAGGCAATCAAAGAAGGTTGTCACGTAGGAAAGAAAGAGTTTTAAAATTATGAGAATTTAAGAATAAATATTTGGAGGCCTTTGACAAAATTGTCTATTAGTTATGAAATTAATTTTTTAAAATTAATTGTTTAATTTTTATCTTTATCTGTAGACTATAAAATTAATTTTCAGTTTTTATATGTTTATCTATATAGAGGAATTTTGAAATTCAAATCTTTATTCATAAGCAATGAAAATTTTTAATTTTAATTAATCAAATAAATAGAAAATGAAGAAAAATAAAAAAACATGAATGGTAATCAAAGAAGGTTGCCACGGGAAAGAAAATTTTTTATCTTTATCTGTAGACTATAAAATTAATTTTCAATTTTTATATGTTTATCTATATAGAGGAATTTTGAAATTCAAATCTTTATTCATAAGCAGTGAAAATTTTTAATTTTAATTAATCAAATAAATAGAAAATGAAGAAAAATAAAAAAAACATGAATGGTAATCAAAGAAGGTTGCCACGTAGGAAAGAGGAAGTTTTAAAATTATGAGAATTTGAGAATAAATATTTCGAGACTTTTGACAAAACAATAACATTTAGTTATTGTTAGAGAAAATGGTTAATCACCATTAATTTCCAGTAATTTTGAGCTTGAATTAATGTAGGTCCCACACCTCGGTTTGGGTGGGTCCGAGTGGCAAAACGTTCCTTGCCATGTGGTGAACAAGAATCTATACTCAGGTGGTCGAAACCATTTACGAGTGAATGGCAAATTGATACCGAAGTGAGCCTTATAAAACATGAAAATGTTTGGTATGGTTCCCATGGGTTGGTATCTAAAACCTTGTCCCACATAGGAAACTTGAAAGAGTTTCAAAGTGTTTATAAGCTCTAAGTTGGAGACCTTGGGTTGGGCCCCAAGGGGTACCCAAGTTTTGTAGGAGGAGGAGTTATGGACAAATCCAAAACCATCACCACACCGCCCGGCCTGCCTCGGGCGAGCGGGTGTGGGTTTGGTCTTACCCGTCCTTTATTTTTGCTCCAAAATTATTTGAAATTTTCAAATAAATTTCTGAGGAATAAATACAACTACGAAATTTTTGAATTCAAAAATTTCGGTTGTAATCCTTCTCCAAATTCCTACGATCATGATTACGCCAACGGTTTTTTGCATTTAGGAATGGCACTCCTCTGCCTCTATATATATAGCAATCCTTCATTTCGTAGAGATATAGAGTTTAACCGTATTCAGTCTTCTCCGTTTTTCTCGCTTCATACATTCATCATTTTGCATCTTGTGAGAGTTCGAAAATTCATTACGTTCATTTGTACAAACTAGTTTCTTTGTCTTTGCATTTGTTTGGGGTGATTGTTGTATCCTGGAGGCAGGACGTCCGCTATTCTCGAGCACCTAGGAGAGGACGAATTTCTGTCTTAAAGACACAGTGTCCATACACTGGCCTCAATCACAAATTTGATCTAAGTTTGGTTCTCAAGATAGTTGTAAGTTCTGTATTTTATTTATTATTACATTGGGGATAAATTTACATTCATACTTTATGATCTGCTCTGTTAATTATTCTGTTTAATTATTATCGAAGTAATAATGTATCCAACAAGTTTAAGACAGAAATTATATACTTCGTTTGGTTACTGTTTTACCGTTGTAATCCTGTATAGATGGTCTTCGATATAAAAACTAATTTACTGCATAATAATGTAGTCTATGTATTTTTATTCGAATGAGAACATTAAAAGCGATCGATATGTTTATATTCCGGTTTGTTTATCACATAAATCGGTGTATAATAATATTTTGATATTGCAGAAAGTTGTTGTTTATTTGTTATTTCATAAGTGCAGAAATTGAAGCCGTTTTTTGTTGTTCACATGCACTGCGTATTTGTTTCTGAATAAAATACTGGTTTGCCAGAATTTCTGGTTTGGATAAAATTCTTTTGAATAATAAGATATTCATTTCATGCTCTACTTCTTGAATATAATATGAGCACTAATAGTTTGATCACATGCCATGTGTGATTGAATAAATGAGCAGTATATTTGTTTTCTAACTTTGGTGACTGTTATGTACTATAAGAATTATGGTTTTTTCTATTTTGAGTTTAAACAAATTCTTAACGTTGCTGTCTTTGGTCAACCGTTTATTTGATTTCTTGGGCATGATTAGTTTTTAGGAGTTTTCGTATTTTTACTCACCAAAATCCATATGTTAAAGGAAGTTTAATTGTATACAGAAATTTATATTTTAAACTAAATACAGAAGAATGTGTTTTTTGATTTAAATTCTGTATACTTCTTTTCTGGGTTTTAAATTAGCTTTTAATGATTCTTTCACAGTATGACTCTGTCATCGTTTGTTTTATTCAGTCATATTACTGTTGGTCATTTTAATTTGATTAATTTGATAAGATAATTAATTTGGTCAATTTATTTAAATTTTCTTAACAAGTTAGTTTGGTTTTGGTTTTTTATTATTATAGAATATTGTGAGTTTGTTTATTCTATTGGTAAATAATCTTTGTTTATTTGAATTGATTTTATGAGAAACAGAAAAATGGCAACTGTGGATACTGTTAATACTCCTAATCCCATTGTGCCTCCACCGGTGGTTTCTATTCCGGTTGTTACTCCTGCTCTGACTCATGGCCCGGGTCATGGACATGTTCCAGTGAACCATGGGGAAAAACCTGAAAAATTCAGTGGTACCGATTTTAAAAGGTGGCAACAAAAGATGTTATTTTATTTAACCACCCTGAATTTGGCAAGGTTTTTACGAGAAGATGCACCAACTCTGAAAGAAGATGAGAGTGATGCGCAAGTTGTCGCTGCAGTAGATGCATGGAAACATGCAGACTTTCTCTGCAGGAACTATATCCTCAATGGATTGGACAACACACTTTATAATGTGTATAGTCCAATCAAGACAGCAAAAACGTTGTGGGATTCCTTGGATCGCAAATATAAGACGGAAGACGCAGGAACAAAGAAATTTGTTGTTGGCCGCTTCCTGGATTTTAAGATGGTGGATTCCAAGACAGTGATCAGTCAAGTCCAAGATCTACAACTTATCTTGCATGAAATTCATGCAGAAGGTATGTCTCTAAGTGAATCTTTTCAGGTAGCAGCTATGATTGAAAAATTACCGCTGTCTTGGAAGGATTTCAAGAATTATTTAAAGCACAAACGCAAAGAGATGTCACTGGAGGACTTGATTGTTCGGTTGAGGATTGAAGAAGATAACCGTGGGTCTGAAAAGAAAAGTGGACGTAATCTGATGGAGGCGAAGGCTAATGTGGTGGAACAGAAGCCTAAGCACAACAATAAGAAGAGGAAGTATCCTGCTGAGAGTTCAAAACGTAGCTCTAGTTCAAAGACTAGTGAGATTCAAAATTTCACAGGCAAATGCTATGTGTGTAACAAGCAAGGACATCGTGCCAAAGATTGTTACAAGCGTCGGACTCAACGAACCATGAAGAAGAAACCTGCTCAAGCCAACATAACAGAGGAGGAAAATCTTTGTGCAATGATTTCGGGATTACATGTGTCCGGAATGGTGTCTGAAGTGAATTTGGTAAGCAACCCCAAAACATGGTGGGTGGACACAGGTGCTACACGTCACATTTGCTCTGACAAAAAGATGTTCTCCACATATCAGCTGGTGGAAAACGAGGAACAACTTTATATGGGCAATTCTTCTACCTCTAAGGTTGAAGGCAAGGGACAAGTAGTACTCAAGATGACATCAGGCAAAGAGCTTACTTTGAAAGAAGTACTGCATGTACCAGAAATTCGAAAGAACCTGGTATCTGGATCATTGCTGAGCAAGAACGGGTTTCGCCTTGTGTTTGAATCTGACAAATTTGTACTCACTAAAAATGGGGTGTATGTGGGGAAAGGGTACTTGAGCGATGGGCTCTTTAAACTAAATGTAATGATTGGTTCCTATTTCTAATAAGAATAACACATCTTCGCTTATTTTGTTGAGTCTTTATGTATGTGGCATGGTAGATTAGGACATGTTAATTATGGTACCTTAGAGATTAATTAACTTAGAATATCTACCTAAATTTCATATTGATGCAAATCATAAGTGTGAAGTATGTGTTGAATCAAAATTGACTAAGGCATCTTTTAAGTCAATTGAAAGAAATCTTGAACCTCTAGATCTAATCCATAGTGATTTATGTGATTTGAAATTTGTTCAAACACGAGGAGGAAAAAATATTTCATCACTTTTATTGATGATAGCACTCGATCTTGCTATGTATACTTGTTGCGAAGCAAAGATGAAACCTTAGAAAAATTCAAAGAATTTAAAATTTGAGGTTGAGAATCAACTTGGCAAGAAAATAAAGGCTATAAGGAGTGACAGAGGTGGTGAATATGAAGCACCATTTGGTGACTTATGTTCACAATTAGGAATAATACATCAAACCACTGCACCTTATACACCTCAGCAAAATGGAGTTGCTGAGCAGAAAAATCGTATTTTAAAAGGAAGATGAAGCCGGATGGTTCAATTGATAAATACAAGGCAAGACTTGTAGTTAAAGGTTACAGGCAAACTGAAGGAGTAGATTATTTTGATACTTACTCACCTGTAACAAGAATAACGTCAATTCGAATGTTAATAGCTATTGCAGCTTTGAATAAACTTGAGATCCATCAAATGGATGTTAAGACTGCATTCTTGAATGGCGATCTGAATGAGGAAATTTACATGGAACAACCAGAAGGGTTTGTGGTTCCAGGGCAAGAGAAAAAAGTGTGCAAACTTGTGAAGTCTCTTTACGGTCTAAAACAAGCACCCAAACAATGGCATGAAAAATTTGACAATGTAATGATGTCAAATGGATTTAAAATTAATGAATGTGATAAATGTGTTTATGTGAGAAACACAGAAAAGGGATATGTCATTGTTTGCCTATATGTAGATGATATGCTCATTCTTGGTAGTAATAATGAAATGATCAAAGCTACCAAGAAAATGTTGAATTCTAAGTTTGACATGAAAGATATGGGGATAGCAGATGTTATACTTGGAATAAAAATTACAAAGACATCTGAAGGATATACCTTGTCTCAAGGACATTATGTTGATAAAATACTTGAGAAATTTAACAAGCATGACGATCGTCGCTAAGACCCTATAGATGTTAATCTTCATTTGATGAGGAATATGGGTGAAGGTGTATCACAAGTAGAATACTCCCGAATCATCGGAAGCTTAATGTACCTCATGAACTGCACTCGTCCAGATTTAGCATATGCAGTTAGCAGATTAAGTAGGTATACAAGCAATCCAGGAACAGACCACTGGACAGCAATAGTTAGGGTACTTAGATATCTAAAGTATACTCGAAACTATGGGCTGAACTATATGAGATATCCAGCAGTATTAGAAGGTTATAGTGACGCTAATTGGATCTCAGACACTAAAGACTCTAAGTCTACCAGTGGTTATGTCTTTACTTTGGGAGGTGCAGCAGTCTCATGGAAGTCATCCAAACAGACATGCATTGCAAGGTCCACAATGGAGTCCGAATTTATTGCTTTAGATAAAGCAGGTGAAGAAGGAGAGTGGCTTCGTCAATTTCTAGAGGATATCCCAATGTGGCCAAAACACTGCGACCATTTGCATTCATTGCGATAGTCAGCGACAATGGCAAGAGCACAAAATAATATGTATAACGGTAAGTCTCGTCATATTCGGCGTAGACATAATATCTTAGAGCAATCGCTCTCAAATGGAGTTATCTCCATTGAGTACATAAGGTCAAAAGATAATATCGCGGATCCGTTAACCAAAGGTTTGACCAGAGAGCAAATTTTAAGATCATCGAGGGGAATGGGATTAAAGCCTTTTAACTAAAGAGTCGCCTTAATGGCAACCCAACCTAGTTGACTGGAGATCCCAAAATCTATGTTCAAAGGGACAACCGAATTATGTGTGACTCATTAGTATCACTAAGGAAAAATTTTCCTACCCTTTCCTATGATGACATAGTGATGTCTGCAGCGATAATTAGGTTAAGCTTTGCTTTTAATGATATTCATATCTTGGAAATCCAAGTGGGGTATAGCAGAATATTCTTTATGAAAATCACCTATATGAGTGTGAACTGGGCCGGTTCAATGAGAATTGGTAAAAGGCTGAATTCTCTAGAGCACTCAGGAAAACCAGGAATTGTCCAGGGCCAAAATGGGTACAACCGATAGAACCAGATTGTGTAAGGAAATAAAACTGTGTGATAGACTGTTGTCTTGGTTTACACCAATGGCAGAATAGTTCAAGACATCATGTTCACTAATCAGCCAGTAAACCCGATCGTCTTTCACAAGGGAAGGTTCAAAGCCAAAAGCTACCTATCCTTTGCAGGATATTTTCAGTTTTGTACTCTCAGTGTCTGCATGTTGTTGCATATTCGTTTTCAATTTCATTCATGTGGGGGATTGTTAGAGAAAATGGTTAATCACCATTAATTTCCGGTAATTTTGAGCTTGAATTAATGTAGGTCCCACACCTCGGTTTGGGTGGGTCCGAGTGGCAAAACGTTCCTTGCCATGTGGTGAACAAGAATCTATACTCAGGTGGTCGAAACCATTTACGAGTGAATGGCAAATTGATACCGAAGTGAGCCTTATAAAACATGAAAATGTTTGGTATGGTTCCCATGGGTTGGTATCTAAAACCTTGTCCCACATAGGAAACTTGAAAGAGTTTCAAAGTGTTTATAAGCTCTAAGTTGGAGACCTTGGGTTGGGCCCCAAGGGGTACCCAAGTTTTGTAGGAGGAGGAGTTATGGACAAATCCAAAACCATCACCACACCTGCCGGCCGTGACGGGCGGCGGTGTGGTGTGGTTTGTCTTACCCGTCCTTTATTTTTTGCTCCAAAATTATTTGAAATTTTCAAATAAATTTCTGCGGGAATAAATACAACTACCGAAATTTTTGAATTCAAAAATTTCCGGTTGTAATCCTTCTCCAAATTCCTACCAGTCGCGACTGTTCTGCCAAACGGTTTTTTGTCTGTTTAGGAATGGCACTCCTCTGCCTCTATATATATAGCAACCCTTCATTTCGGTAGAGATATAGAGTTTAACCCGTATTCAGTCTTCTCCGTTTTTCTGCTTCATACATTCATCATTTTGCATCTTGTGAGAGTTCCGAAAATTCATTCTGGTTCGCTGTACAAACTAGTTTGCTGTGCTGCATTTGTTTGGGGTGATTGTTGTATCCTGGAGGCAGGACGTCCGCTATTCTCGAGCACCTAGGAGAGGACGAATTTCTGTCTTAAAGACACAGTGTCCATACACTGGCCTCAATCACAAATTTGATCTAAGTTTGGTTCTCAAGATAGTTGTAAGTTCTGTATTTTATTTATTATTCTGTTAGGGGATAAATTTCTGTTCATACTTTATGATCTGCTCTGTTAATTATTCTGTTTAATTATTATCGAAGTAATAATGTATCCAACAGTTATATATATAGTATAAATATAAATAGATGTGTGTATTCAGCATTTGAAAAAAGTTTATTAAAAAATAAAAATTAAATTAACAACTTATTAAAAAAATTAACCAAAAATGATATAAAAAAATACTAAATAAAAACTCAAAATCTGATTTTAAAAACTAAATAACCAAACAAATTTGGATTTTGATTTTTGCACATTGGCGATTTCGTAACCATTTCGATTAGCGGTAGGCTGAAGTTATTTAGTTGGTCAAATTGATTGACTGTCGGGTTGGGAATCAAAAACCCACTCCACCCAATTCGGCCAACATATAAAGATAATACACTTTTTTCAAGCACGCACCTTTTTTTAGTAGCCTAAAGATGAGTAATAGGACTCATTAAATCAATATACAGTGGCTAGAAAAGAAAAAAAAAATCAATATAAAGTGACACAAGACAGGATATATACATAGTTATACTTTTCATAACATTATTATTTGGTTAATAGTTCCATCAAAACATCTATTTGCAGTAATAATATAGCGAGGAATGTGAAATAATAACAATTTTAAAATTTGTTGATTCAACCAAAAATATCAAAAGTAAGATTCTTCTCTAAATTCGTTAATTTATGAAGAATATCGAGAATAAAGGCTCAACCATGATTGATTTTAAAAAAAAAAAAAAAAAAAAACTTAAAGTTGGAACACATAGCATAAAAAAATTGAAGAATCCTAAAGCTTACAAATAGTATTTATAAGTAAAAGCAAACCTAACCTAGTAAGAAACAATCAAAATTAGTAATTTTGTAGAATCCAAAATAAAAATATGAAAATATAACATAAATTATCAAAAATAAAAAAAAAATATTACAATAAATAAATAAATAAGTAACTACTAGTATATGCTAATACGATAGTGGCAAAATTGACGGAATCGAATTCCAAGGTCTATGCTAGGGGTAATGGAAGTTACAAATACTTTCAAAAAGGACAAATTCTCAAAATTGAAGGCCTAACGATGAAATTTGTCCAAAATTTGTTGGGAACTGAGAGGGTAATTTATGTGAAAATTGGGCCGAGCTGGGCAATGGGTCATTATGGCCCACAATACGAAGGGCTGAGTAAAAAGGCCTTAAAGTTAGTCCGGTCTCGGAAGGCCTTAAGATTAGACCGATCCCAAAGAGCCTATTTGTTATCTCGGTCCAAGAGAGCGTCGCGGATAGCTCGGTCACCAGGTTGCTGCATTCAAAGTTAATCCGGTCGCGACATAGCGCATCTAGCACGATCAGACCTAGCTAATAGTTAGCACGGTCTAAGCAGTACTATGGTCAGCACTAGGAAAACCGAGATAGGAGCAGTGAATGAAAGAACCAAGGTAGAGTTATCTCGGTCTAGTCTACGGCTGAGCATAGCCACACTTACTTCGGTCCTATTAGAGTCTGACCATGGTAAAACCATCTCACTTGGTTTAAGTAATGAGGGGGGTGTTGAAGGATAAGCATTATCTTTCAAAATGTGAATCCTAGGAGGACTCTACGTGGAGGAGTAAGAGTCCTATTAGGATTGAGGCACATGGAACCTATAAAACCTTACAACATCAACTATGGAGAGGTAACACAACTTTGATTCCTGAATACACAGAGTTTTTTGTCTATTTGCCTATTTTGCTGACTTAGGCATCGGAGAGGTTTCCGGCACACACCCGCCGGCTAGCTCACGTTTGTGTTTACAGGGAGTAAAGTGACAACGTACGGAGGAGCGTAGACTTGATCAACAGGATTATACAAGAAGGTTTATTTCTTTCCTGTACAATTGGCGCCGTCTGTGGGAACAAACAGAACGAACAAAACCTCTTGATTAAGTTTTCCTTGCTAATAAAAAGTAATGGCGCACAACGAAGATTTTCCGCAGTCCGCCATCGATTGACAAACCCCAGAAGGAGGTGGGAGGCGCGAAGGTTTGCCTCCTGTCCCCCCCATGGCGGACTTAGAGCCCCAACGACAGAACCCCAAGAGGGATGCTAGAGGGAGGCGGAATAACAGCCCTCGTCACTCCCGTTCACAAAGTCCTGACAGACAAAGGCGGAAGATTGATCCTCAAGTTCTGGAGGACCGCATAAAGGAGCATGACGAATTGATACGACAGATGGCGGCGGACATGGAGATTATGAAGCGCCATATGAAGGGAAAATGAGTGGCAACAGGAGAGGGGCGCAAAAGCAAGACGCCTTATCGCCACTCAGAAGACCGTGGTAGGCATACCACACCATTACAAGAAGAGAGTAGAAGCCTCAGGACAGGCGATACTCAATCTAGAACCTCCAGAACTCGTTGCTCCAGGTCTGAGAGAACAAGGACTGAGAGGTCGTATACTGAGGGAAGCACCTATCGGCCCTCACGCACGCACCAGACATCATCCAGACAGACGGAGTTGCCAAGATCATCCTACTTACGGACCGTGCTAGAAGAAAGGGCACGATGGAAGGAGGATAATAGGGCACGCGACCCTCGCAGGGTATCTGCCCTTCAGCGGTTGGCTCCTCGGACGCATGGAAGCGTCGAGGTTGGAATGCCATTACCGCGCCCTGCCTACGAACCAACGGACAAAGCATTAGTGAGGCTGCAGACCTCGCCGTTCGTCCCAGTAATCGAAAACGCGCCCCTACCTTCAGGCTTCCTCCAGCCCAAATTCACCACGTACGAGGGAAAGACAGATCCCTATATGCACCTGAGCCACTTCCGCCAGGTTATGGCGGTATATCGTCGAAACGAGGCTTTTATGTGCATCCTCTTCCCATCAAGCCTTGGCGACCTAGGCTTGACTTGGTTTGAAAAACTTCTAGAAGGCAGCATAGCCTCCTGGGCGCAACTGGTGGAGGCGTTCGTAACAAGGTTCAGAACGAACACCAAAATGCGAGTGGAGATCGACCAGCTTCTCTCTATTGACATGGGCGACAAGGAGACACTTAGATCCTACAATAGTCGCTACTGGGAGACCTTCAACCAGATTGGGGACTGTTCTACCAATCTCGCCATCGCACAATACAAAAGGGCCTTCCAGTTGGGAACAGACTAAGGGACTCAATCACTTTGACGCCACCTCTAACAATGGAAGCCTTAATGGAAAAAGTGCACCAGCACATTAAGGTTGAAGAGGATGGCGCCCGTGCTAAAACAAAATCTAGCACGACCGTAGTACCAGATAAAAAGACCGCGGCAAAGGTCAACACGGTAGAACGTCCGAACAAAAACGAACGAGGCAGGCAGGACAACGGAGAAGACTAAAATAAAAGATGGTTGAGAGTCCGCACTGCCATTACCATGGTATTCAAAAAGCCAATCTACCGGATTCTAAGCGAGATACGCGATGAACCTTTCATCAGATGGCCTGCTAAGCTAGGAGAGGCTTAGAAGGACTACGACGAAAGATCATGGTGCACCTTCCATGAAGAAAAGGGGCACCGCACTGAAAATTGCACACCATTGAGACATCATCTAGAGGAGCTGGTGGCAGCTGGTCACTTGGACAAATACATTGAAGGAGGGGCGCAGCCAGCCCTCCAGAATGAAAACCACTCGAACGGAATGCCAATCGACGCCCCACCTCAAGGCATAATCAATGTGATACATGGAATCTTCGAGCCTGAGCGTGTATGCGAGCTCAGAGGGTCAATCAAGAAGGTCGAGCACTTAAGGGAGGTACTAAGTGCACAACCTACCATCAAAAAGGGGAAGATAGAGGCCACGAACATCATGTCTTTTTCAGATAGAGACTTGGCGAGGATATATTGTCCCCACAATGATGCCCTGGTTGTCACTCTCCGAGTCAAGGATTTTGACGTCAAGCAGATTTTGATCGATTAGGGTAGTTCATGTGAAATAATGTATTACGAAACATTCAAACAATTGAAGCTATAAGACAAAGACTTGGCACCTGTCGTATCTCCCCTGATTGGATTCAACTCAATGCCAGAATGGCCAGTCGGCAAAATAATCCTCCCAGTCAGAGCGGGAAGCGTAACGAAACAAGTGGAATTCTGGGTACTGAAAGTTCCTTCCACTTACAACATAATCTTGGGAAGAACATGGCTACATGCCATGCGATCGGTAGCGTCATCCTACCACCAAGTAATGCGGTTCTCCAACGAAACCAGGGTAATTGAAGAGGTCTTTGGAGACCAAATTATGTCCAAGTAATGCTTTGTCACGGTAAACGGCAGCCGCGCTGCCCAGGGATATGTTCATTCAGTGGAAGAACCTGAGAGCAATGAAATGTTCGCAGATGTCGGCAAAGCCGTTGGATAGAAGGCAGTGGAAGACCTGGTACAGGTAAGAATAGATGAAAAGAACCCGGATAAGTTATTTTTGCTTGGCTCATCTATGTCCAGCACTGAGAGACTAAAGGTCATGGAATTCTTGACCTCCAACATCGAAGTGTTCGCCTGGACACCGTACGACATGCCAGGCATTGACCCAAGCTTCATCTGTCACCAATTAAACGTCCACCCTACTACCAAACCAATCATTCAGTGCACCCGCAAATCGGCACTCCATCACGCCGAGATAGTGGCGGAAGAAGTAGGAAACCTGCTCGAGGCAGGAGCAATCAGAGAGGTGCACTACCCCAGATGGATTTCCAACACAGTCGTAGTGCCAAAGAAGAATGGTAAATGGCGTGTCTGCGTCGACTACAAGACAGTTAACAAAGCATGCCCAAAGGACAGCTTCGCCCTACCACGGATAGATCAACTGGTATACCTAACGGCGGGGCACAACCGACTTAGCTTTCTTGATGCATACATAGGCTACCATCAAATGGCCATGTATGAATCGGACCAAGAGGTCACGTCCTTTACAACTCCAAGAGGACTCTACTGCTACAAGGTCATGCCCTTTGGCCTAAAGAACGCAAGGGCGACATTCCAACGGATGGTCACCAAGATATTTGAACCATTGTTAGGCAGAACAATGGAGGCTTACATCGACGACATGGTGGTCAAGAGCAAGGATGAGAATGACCATCTCAAGGACCTAGGTGAGCTGTTTGAGATCCTAAAGAAGCACAAGTTGCGCCTCAATGCGTCTAAATGTGCATTCGGAGTAGGATCTGGCAAATTCCTAGGCTTCCTGGTGACCAATCGGGGTATATAACCAGACCACTCTCAGATCAAAGCAATTCAGGACTTGAGAGGCCAAATTCAGTAAAAGATGTGCAGCATCTCACCGGCATGACGGTTGCGCTCAATCGGTTCATAAGCCGGTCGTCAGACAGACTACGACCATTTTTTCAAGCATTAAAAGCCAAGTTTGAGTGGGATGAAGAATGCGACCGCGCTCTGGAAAGCTTGAAAGAATACATATCTTCTCCACTACTGCTTGTCACCCCAATACCTAGAGAAGAACTCTTCCTGTACCTGGCAGTCTCTCAGCACGCAATCAGCGCAGTGTTGGTCCATACTGAAGGAATCCAACATCTGCCCATCTTTTACGTCAGCAAGACATTGCTGGGCGCCGAAACAAGGTACTTGCCACTGGAAAAACTGGCCATGGCCTTGGCCTTGATGATGGCCTCAAGAAAGTTGTCGCACTACTTCCACGCCCACACCATAGTCGTCCTCACAGCTTTTCCATTAAAAGCTTTGTTTGAGAGGGCGAACTTTTCTGGGCGAATCTTGAAGTGGGCAGTAGAGTTGGGACAATTCGACATCAAGTTCCAACCCAAAACCGCAATAAAGGCCTAAGCTTTGGTAGACTTTGTCACAGAATTTACCCCAGGGAGTCATCATATTTGCCCAGTCGACCTGACTGACACAACCGAACTAGGGATAGAAGTTGATGCCGGAATAGCGCAACCCCTGGCGCAGGACACTCAGTCAGACCCCAAGACAGGCCAGAGTAAAGAAAGCAAGGAAGAAGCGAACCATGCTATACCAAGCCAAGACTCAGCAACAAATAAAGACTTGGTACAAACACATAGCAAGGGGCAAACAGCAAGCATGGACTTTGAAGAAAACACCAGCAACATGCTGGACCCCAAGGCATCATCTGATCCCTCCACTTGCTGGAAGTTATTCGTTGGAGAGATGTGGAAGCTCTTCGTGGATAGAGCATCCAACCGGCATGGAGCAGGACTCGGCATAGTCCTCATCTCTCCAGACGGCCTAGTAGTGGAGCAAGCAGTCAACCTTGGCTTCCCAGCATCAAACAACGAAGCGGAGTATGAAGCGCTTCTTGCAGGCCTCAAATCAGCATTCTATATGAAGGCCACCGAGCTAATGGTTTACAGCGACTCACAGCTGGTAGTAAACCAAATTTTAGGCGACTACGAAGCAAATGACGACAGGATGGCTAAGTACCAAGAGTTGGTCAAAATAGAAATCAAGAAATTTGAAGTAGTCAGGATAGAACAAATCAGCAGGGAGGAAAACAACAGAGCAGATGAATTAGCAGGCTTTGCTTTAATGGCAGATACTTCCATCCCTTATCCATTGCTGATCAACTACCTATCTAGACCAAGCATTGTAGACCCCGAAGCAAAAGAGGTATGTTGCGCTGAGCTAGGCCCTTCTTGGATGGATCACATCATACTGTTCTTAAAAGATGGCACCCTATTGAAAGAAAAGAAAGCGGCCAACAGAATAAGAGCAAAGTCATAACGATTTTGGCTCTCCCCATTTTTAGCATTGTACAAGAAATCGTTCTCAGGACCCTACCTACAGTGTGTTCATCCCAGCAAAGTTGAAGCATTTTTGTTCGAAATACACGAAGGCGTGTGCGGAAGCCATCAAGGGGGAAGGTCACTAGCATACAGAGCAATCTCGCAAGGATATTGGTGGCCTTACATGTAAGCAGACTCAGAGAAGTATGGGAAGAAGTGCGAGAAATGTCAGAAGTTTGCACACCAAATTCATCAACTTGCCAGAGAGCTTCTACCTTTAACCAGCCCATGGCCCTTCGCAATGTGGGGCCTGGACATAGTAGGACCACTTCCAATAGCACCAGGCAACAGGACATTCTTTCTCGCAGCAACCGACTACTTCACAAAGTGGGTGAAAGCAGAAGCCTTGGCATTAATCAAGGAAAAAGACGTGAAGAAGTTCGTCTGGAAGAATATCATCACTCGGTTTGGCATACCAAAAGCCCTAATATCAGACAACGACACTCAGTTCGACGGCAGAATCTTTAGAGGCTTTTGTGAAAAGTACAAGATAGAGTTCTACAATTCTACATCGGCATATCCCCAAGCAAATGGTCAGGCAGAAGCATCAAACAAGGTCGCCTTGGATGGATTGAAGAAGAGGTTAGAACAAACAAAAGGAAATTGGGAACCCGATTGGTGTCTCGTCTTGTCCCACAAGTCTCTCATGCCTAGGCGGTTGTGTGTCACTACAACAAAAAAGGTCTATGGTGACGAAAATGCGTGACGAAAAAATATTTTGTCTCCAAATATGCATGTTTTAGTGATGAAAATAAGATTTCGCCTCCAATTGTATTATTTTTAGAGACGAAAACCAAATTTCGTCACCAAATGCTTAAAATCAAATATAACAATAGGTGGCGAAAATTTTATTCGTCTCTAAATTTTATTTTTTGTCACAAAACAATTTCCCACCCTTGGAAAATTTGGTGGAAGATTTGGCGCCATTTTGGAGACGAAATTTGTCGTCACCATTGTAAAAAATTTTAGAGAGGAAATAATTTCGTCTCCAAATGTATTATTTTTAGTGAGGAAAACCAAATTTTGTCACCAAATGCTTAAAATCAATAAAAAATACAAGAAATTTAGGCTATTGTGACAAAATTTGGTGACAAATTTTTTTTGTCTTAAAATTTAACCCAAAGATAACGAAATATTAATTTTGTCGTTTGTTTTAATTTTTCTCAAAAGTATAGGAGACGAAAACAAAATTTCGTGCGCAAAAATGAGGCGCCAATTTCATTTGCATTGGCGCGAATTATTTTAGCTCATTGGAGACGAACATTTTTGTCAGAAAATATATATATTTTTTTTTGTGATGAACGTAATTCGTCGCCAATAAATTCCATACCTATTAAACGATGTCGTTGCATATTTCCATTTATTAGGCGACAAATATATTTTTGTCTGGGAAGGATAAGTTATGGAAGATGAAAATATTTCGTCACCAATAAACACTCCATCATGCAGACAATGTCATTTCATCTTTCTATTAAATAGGCGACAAATATATTTTTGTTTTAGAAGAATAATTTTTGGGAGATGAAAATATTTCGTCACTAATAAATTCTAATTGATTACGTGACGAATATATTTTTCGTCTCATAAGATTAAGTCGTGGAAGACAAAAATATTTCATCACCAATAATAAATTCTTTGTTCTGGTATTGAAGGATACAAAAATATTTTATCACTAATCATTTCTCTTTATTAAAATGCCGTGAAACTGTGACCCCAAGAGATACACTCTGACGCTTATCACTCATTTTCATGTACACGGACCTTGAAGTCGTGACCCAATAAAACATTTTCTACAAACCCTCATTTCTCTCTCGCACTTGAGTCTACTCCTCTCTCACAAGTATTGAAGTCGTGACTCAAAAAGACACTCTGTAAACCATTTCTTCTATTTCGCACTAAAGCCCCTCTCTTCTGTCTCACACTTAAGCCCTTCGTGTATGCTAGCATTGAAGCTATTATCCAAGAAGGTACCCTATGCAAACCCACTATTCTTTCTCACAGTGAAGGCCCCTCTTGCACGCAAGCACTTTTTTCTCATTGTCTGAACCAACTCTATCCTTTTCGTCTAGAACACTCATTTCAGAAAAATCGAAGGTCAAAACCTCTCTCCACAAAATAAGAAAAAGAAAAAGATAATTAATGTAGCTATTTTTTTTTTGTGAGAAAAAATACAAAGAAACAAATAATAAAAAATTTGTAATTTTCAAAATTAATATAAAGCATTACCTTGTTTAGTATGGAGTTTTCAATAATTAATTTTTAAAATTTGGTGATAAAATTTATTTTTGTTTTAGAACGTAACCCAAACATGACCAAATATTACTTTTGTCGTTTCTTTTAATTGTTCTAAAAAATATAGGAGACAAAAAAATAAATTGTTCAGAAAAAAAGAGGCGCCAATTTTTTTTCTTGTTGGCGCCAATTATTTTAGCTCATTAGAGACGAACATTTTTGTCACAAAATTTAAAGTTTTTTGCAACAAAAGGCATTCGTCACCAATAAATTCCAAACTTATTAGACGATGCCGTTTCATTTTCTTATTTATTTGGTGACAAATATATTTTGTCTGGGAAGGATAAGTTATGGGAGACGAAAATATTTTGTCACCAATAAACCTTTCATGCTCGTTTTATCTTTCTGTTAATTAGGCGACAAATATATTTTTGTCTCGGAAGGATATGTTTTGGGAGATGAAAATATTTCGTCACTAATAAAGTCTCCATGTGTCGTGTTGCATTTTGATTGATTGTGTGATGAATATATTTTCGTCTCATAAGGTTAAATTGAAGGAGACGAAAATATTTCATCGCCAATAAATTCTCCATCCCCACACAACGTTGTTTTTGTATTTTTGTTGATTAGGCAACGAACATACGAGTTCGAGACGAAAATATTTTATCACTAATTATTTCTCTTTATTAAAATGTCGTCAGAAACTAAGAGACACTCTTACCTTAATCACTTACTTTCACACACACACAAATACTAAAGTCGTGACCCGAAAAGATACCCTCTACAAATCCTCATTTCTCTCGCACACTTGAGTCTCCTCTCTTACAAGTATTGAAGCTGTGACTCGAGAAAACAATCTCTATAAACCATCTCTTCTATTTTGCACTGAAGTTCCTCTATTCTCTCTTACATTTAGGCCGTTTGTGCATGCAAACATTATTATCCAAGAAGACATTTTGTGCAAAGCTACTATTCTTTCTCACAGTAAACCCCTCTCCACAAAAAGAAAATAATAATAATAATAATAATAATAATAATTAAATAAGGAAACAAAATACAAGAAATCTAGGCTATTGTGACAAAATTTGGTGATGAAATTTTTTTTGTCTTAAAATTTAACCCAAAGATGACAAAATATTAATTTTTCTCAAACATATAGGAGACGAAAAAAAATTTCGTCTGCAAAATTCAGGCACCAATTTCATTTGCATTGGCGCGAATTATTTTAGCTCATTGGAGACGAACATTTTTGTCACAAAATATATATATTTTTTTGCGATGAACATAATTTGTCACCAATAAATTCCGTACCTATTAAACAATGTCATTGCATATTTCCATTTATTAGGCGACAAATATATTTTTGTCTAGGAATGATAAGTTATGGAAGACAAAAATATTTCATCACCAATAAACACTCCATCATGCAAACGATGCCGTTTCATATTTCTATTAAATGGGCGACAAATATATTTTTATCTTTGAAGAATAAGTTGTGGGAAATGAAAATATTTCGTCACTAATAAATTCCGATTGATTGCGCGATGCATATATTTTCGTCTCATAAGGTTATGTTGTGGAAGTCAAAAATATTTCGTCACCAATAATAAATTCTCTGTTCTTGTATTTAAAGAGACAAAAATATTTTATCACTAATTATTTCTCTTTATTAAAATGCTATGGTTTTGTGTTTCGGAGCACTGAAACCGTCACCCCAAGAGACACACTCTAACCCTTATCACTCATTTTCATGTGCACGGACACTCAAGTCATGACCCAAGAAGACACTTCCTACAAACCCTCATTTCTCTTTCGCACTTGAGCCTACTTCTCTCTCACAAGTATTGAAGTCGTGAAGCAAGAAGACACTCTGTAAACCATTTCTTTTATTTTCACACTAAAGCCCCTCTCATATGTCTCACACTTAAGCCTTTCATGCATGTCAACATTGAAAGCTATTATCCAAGAAGGCACCCTATGCAAAACCGACTATTCTTTCTCATAGTGAAGGCGCCCCTTGCATAAGCACTTTTTCTCATTGTCTGAACCAATTCTATCATTTCCATCTAGAACACCCATTTTAGAAAAATAGCAGGTCAAAACCCCTCTCCACAAAAAAAAAAAAAAAAAAAAAAAAAGAAAGATAATTAATGTAGCTATTTTTTTAGAAAAATAATTAATCCTCTATAGCCTTCATTCAACTTCACCCATACACTATGGTTATTAATGGGATTATCAAATTATTTTTATCAACCAATCTTAATTTTCTAAATTTTTGATTAAAAAAAAAAAAACCTCAGCATTTATTAACTTTTCCCAATCCACAAGCTTTTTTGACTTCTCTCATACCTACTCCTACACCCTTTTCAACTTCTCCTATACGTTATGGTTATTGATGGGATTGTTAAAATATTTTTATAAAAAAAATTTTAAAAAAAATTTGTATATTAAAAAAATATCTAAAATAAATATAAATTGTTATTATATATATATATATATTATAAGTAAAATGGGGTTTGTAACCACAAGTCTGGTGAGAGTTTCAATATTTCAAACTAAAATTTCTAATTTTTTGATTTTAAATAATTAAAAAAATCCTCTATAGCTTTCATTCAAGCAAAATAAATAAATAATAATATTAATTAATTAATTAATTAATATCTCTTAATTTATGACTTTCAAATGGAAAGTTTATCAAATATATAAAATAAAATATAGAAAGTACACCGATCCATTTCAAAATTCAAATTTGAGGGGCACTAAATATGGAAAGTATTTTATTAATTTAAATTTAAAATTATAATAATTTATCCCATAATACATAAGTTTTAAATAATGATATATTCCATGATTTACCTATATACTATTATAATTTCAAAATATTGTCATGTCATTAAGGTTGAAAGTTGTAATTCTTTTTTTTTCATTTTTTTTTATTTTGTTTAATTTTTTGTTAATACGTGTTACGATATGATTGGTTTATAAATTAATTTTATATTCTGAAAATAAAATTTCAAATTGGGATTCTTACTTAAATTATGTTACTATAATTGGAATGAGATCCATATTCTTTCCTTAAATTTTGAATCCTTTATTAAATTATAAAATAAAATTTCAAATGTGAATTCTTCTTCAAATTATATTACTACGATTAGAATGAGTTCAATATTTACATGTGTCATAATATTATTGGTCTAAATATAATTTGTGTTCAATACATGTGTTCAAATTATTAATCGCTATTAAAAAAAATTTTGTTTTAAATTTTATAAAAAAAAATTATATCCTTCTAAATTATAAGGACTTGAACAATAATATTTTTTAATATAATTTTTTTTTAAAAAAAAGAACAAAACATAAATTTTTTAGTATTTACCAAACATGGTGGATTTTATTAGATTTTTTATTTATTTATCTCAATTGTCAATTAAAGAAATTAAAATAAAGAATAAAGGTATATTTGGCTCAAATTGTTAAAAAGTTAATTTTGTTAAAAAATAAATTATATTTAGACCCGTGCCTAAAGGCATGGTGTAAATAATATTAAGATTAAAATAATATTAAATATATTTTTTAATAAAGGTATATTTGGCTCAAATTGTTAAAAAGTTTCTTTTTATAACTGTATTATTTTTAAAAAATCTTATTTATTATTTTAAAAAATAAATTAGCAAATAGTTCATATATTTATATATATAATTTTTTTTTGGTTGCTCAAGTTATTTGGTGGTTCTGTCCAAATCCACTCAAATTTAATTTGAATTTTTGAATTTCTGCATAGGTTCTCACTTAATTAAAAATTATGTTGTTCAATCTTTAAAAAAATTTAAGCTCAACTCAAGTTGTTTGGGTTGAGCTCACCTAAGTTTGCAATTCTAGCAAGGGGGTTTAAAGTTACATGAATAAGTTTGTGATAAATTAAAAAATAATAAATAAATTGTGATAAAATTGTGAGACTTAAATTTTAAATTTCAATCTTTTTTGTTTTCATAATTTGCATAAAAAATTTAACTGTGATAAAATTTTGTATCCTTTATTAAATTATAAAATAAAATTTTAAATTTAAATTCTTCTTCAACATATATTACTACAATTAAAATGAGATCAATATTCACATGTGTCATCATAATGTATCATAATATTGTTGGTCTAAATATAATTTGTTTTAAATACATGTGTTCAAATTATTAATCGCTATTAATTTTATTTTCTTTTTTTTTAAAATTTTATAAAAAAAATTATGTCCTTCTAAACTATAAGAACTTGAACAATAATATTTTTTAATATATTTTTTTTTTAACAAAAACCAAACATGGTGGATTTTGTTAATTTTTTTTTTTAATTTCAATTGTCAATTAAAGAAATTAAAATAAAGAATAAGAATATCTTTGGCTCAAATTGTTAAAAAGTTAGTTTTGCTAAAATAAATTAGAAAGAAACGTTGATTTTTTTAGTTTGTTAAAATTTTTTATTTAAAAAAAAGGGTTATAGGTGATTATTTATTGTTCATCTAGAATTATTTTCAGATTAAATGAAAATACCATATTTAAATTTTAAATTTCTTACCTTTTTTTATTCAAATACTTTTATTTTGGAAATGAAAATACTATAAATGAAAATACCATATTTAATTAATTTTTAATTTTTAATCTAGATTTTTTTAGTGAACATTTTTTAATATTATATTTTTTTATTTTTTTTTTACTTTTTAAATTCCCTTAATTTAGATGAGGGAAAATTGCAGCGGTTGTCCCGATACTTTGGTCCTTGTATCATATAAATGGTATGTGCCATATCTATATCTATCTATCTATACTATATATTAAGCAGAAGGGGGTTTTTAACCCTCGAGGCTTGTGGAAGCTTCAATATCCCAATATGAATTTTCTAAATTTTTTATTAAAAAAAAAACTCAATATTTATTAATTTAGTCAAAATTTCCTAATCAACATTTATTAACTTTTTTCAATCCACATGTCTTTTCACATGCCTGTATTTATTAATTTTGTCAAAATTCGTTGATCAGCATTTAAAATCCCCTCATACAAATAATTATAGATACAACCCATGTATAATTACTGCAGTACCATTTTCAACTTCTCCCATACACTATGGTTAGTGATAAAAATTGTTAAATTATTTTTATAAAAAATCTTTAAAAACATAATTTATATATTAAAACAAAATCTAACACAAATATAAATATCTATAATTATCTCGTGCATAGCACGGGTGATAGACTAGTCTATACTATATATTAAGCAAAATGGGGTTTTTAGCCCCAAGCTTTGTGGGAGCTCCAATCTCCCAATCTAAATTTTCTAATTTTTTGATTTTAAAAAAAATAAATCTTAGCATTTATTAACTTCTCCCAACTCTCAAGTTTTACTCTCATAATAACACTTTAATACATTAACTTCTCCCAACTCCCACTCCATAAATTTATTTATTTTTTAATTATTTTTTTCCTGTGTGATTCTCTTTCTCTATTGTTGGTTTGGTTTTGGTTTCGATTTTAGTGAGAAAAGAATAATTTAGTAGCCATATAGTTAATTTTAGCAACTAAAATTGTTTAGTAGCCAAATGAAAAGAAAAAAAAAATATTTTTTATTTTTGGTCGCCGAAAGTGTATTTTCAGTAACAAAAAAATATTTTAGTCGCCAAAAAACTAAGGCTACGTTTGGTAGAGTTTTGTAAATATGATTTGAGAGTATGAGTTGTATTTTGAGTTTGTGAGTTGTGAAATTATGATTTGAGTGTAGAAAATTTGTTTGGTTATGGTTTTTGAATAAAGTGTTGAATTGAGTTTTGAATTGTATGTGGAATTGAGTTTTGAAAGTTTGATGTGACATGTGAAATAAGAAAAATTGTTTGGTGATGAGTTTTCAAAATAGTTTTGAAAACTTAATTCAACCTATAATTGATAATCAAACACACAACTCATAACTCGATATTCGTATATTTGATCAACAGTTATAATTGAACTATTTTTAAAATACTCAAATGAAAAAATGATTTTTTTTTCAATTAATTGTTTTTAAGTAATTTTTTTGAATAACTTCTATATAAATTATTTTATGTCAATTTATTTTTTAGGTCTGTATAAACATTAAAAATATTTTAAAATTATTTAGAAAATTAAAATATTAAAAATATTTAGAAAAATAAAACATTAAAAATATTAAAAATATTTAGAAAATTAAAATATTAAAAATATTTCAAAAAATAAAATATTAAAAATATTCCAAAAATTAAAATATTAAAAATATTAAAAATATTCCGATAATCAAAATATTAAAATATTTTTATGAGAATTAAATTATTAAAAATATTTCTATAAAACAAAATAAAATATTTAAAATAAAAATTAAGTTGTTTTTGAGTTTTGAAAAGAGTTTTGACTTGTTTGTTTGGTTTTGAGTTTTGAAAAGTAATGATTATAGTTTGAAATGAGTTTTGAAAAATGGGTGTAGAATTATGATTTGAAAGCTGCAACCAAATACCACCCTCAAATCAATGGTGGAACTATTTTTTGAAATCTAAACCAAACAGAGCCTAAAAAGTGGTGGAACTATGTTTTGAAATCTAAACCAAATAAAGTCTAAAATATTTGGAGGGAGATTTCAAATTTTGGAGGGATTAAAAATAGAATTAGCGACTAAATTTAGTCGCCAATTGTTATTAATTATTCTACTACTGTCCCAGTCCTCTCCCATTTCACTCTCTCATCATCCCTCCTCTCTCCCTCTTTCTCAGTTCTATCTCTCATCATCCCTCTTCTCTCTCTCTCTTTCTGTCAAGCGACCCTCCTACCGGCCACCGTCCACTACTGTCGCACACGAGCACCCACCTCCTCACCGGCGACGGTACAACCCACCTCCCCGACGGCGACGGTATCACCCATCTCCCCACCAGCGATGGAGAACAGTAGCTACTTTGATTTGTCTCTCCTCTAGCGCACACCAGGTATTTCCGGCTTCTTCCTCTCTCTCTCTTTCTCTCTCTCTATATATATATATATATCTTCACCCAATTTCTAGGGTTATATATTTGCTTTTTTGTTTCTTTAATTTCGAATAATGATTATCAATTCTAAGAATCATTATTCAATCCTGATAGAGTGGTCGTCTATGTGATGTTGATTCATAAAATTTCGAATAATTTGATCAATTTGCAGTTTAATTTGATGTTTTGATTGTGTTCTGAATGTGAAATGATATTCAGAGTTCTGGTTTATTGGTTAATTGAACTTTAATTGATATGATTTGGAGGGTTTAGGGGCAAAATTAGGTTATTGATATATCAACTCTGAATTCAAATTGAAAGTTAATTTGTGAATTTGACTGACTGTTTAGGGGCAAAATTAGGTTATTAATATATCAACTCTGAATTCAAATTGAAAGTCAATGAGTGAAGGGATATATAACTTCATCTAATAGTTTACAAAATTCTCTTTATAGAACTCTCTCACCATAAGTTTTCCCATTATCAACTTTTTCTGTCCCTACTTTCTCTCTATGTTTTATTTTCTTAGTTTGGTTTTATCATTGTAAGATCAGATGAAATTTTCAATAATTGCAACCTTAGTTAGCAGTGAACTGCCAAAGCTGTCATTTAACTTAAAATATACCAGTAGAGAAGGGATTGGGTCTGGGGTTCAATTTTTACTATTTAGTATTTACTACTAACAAAAAGTGCAGGATAAATTTGTGTTTCACTATTTCTTGGCATCTATATTCTTACTACATGTGTTTTAGTTTTCTATAGTTAGAATAGTCCAGATATATATATATATATATATATGCGTGCATCATTTATGTATGTGGATAATTATCGGAGTCGGAATTAGTGTAACATGAGTAATGGGTGATTATGTTGGCTATTACTTTCAATTTGTAACAGGCTATGAAGGTGGAGAATATGTTGAAAATTAAGGAGGAATTTGATTACAAAAGTTTGTCTAGAAGGCTTGAGACGCAACTTGACAAACTTATTGCTGAGAATGAGAGGCAGCAGAAAGCTTTTGAGGATGAAATTGAAAGACTAACTTTAGAAGCACAAAGTCATGTCTCTGAGGCTGAAAGAAACTTTGTGGATGCATTGGAGGTTAGTTGAAGTGTCTATTTCTCACTCTTAAAATGTTGTTGTTCTAAAGTTCTGATTCTTGATAACGAGTTTGTGAAGAACAATTTCTTGTATATTTGACTCTGGTCGAACTCTAGGTATATTTTTTTGTTCTGTTATGTTCTCCTGTACATAACATGTTTGGTTTAGTGTTTCATTTAAGTTTGCTAGTTGATGCTCCTTAAATATCTATTTTTGTATGCAGAGAGAGGGAATGAAATGTCAGATGGATTATATGGAATCAATTAAAATGCTTGAGGAAAAGTGGGAGCTGAATCACATAAAGCATGGCAAGAATGGTTTCATTGATGGCACTTACAGTGGAGAGGTAGTCCAATAGGTGAACTGTATCTTGTTTTATGTTCTCGGAATGATATATTATATTAGGTTGAGAATTTTTTATTATCTTTGAATGATATATTATATATATGATGTATAGTAAATATATAAAATTATATATATTGCGCATGTCTAACGTTTCGTGTCCTACAAATTTTTGAAAATTATCAAGTTAGCATTTCCGTGTCATGTTTCCATGATTCTTAGATCAAGAACATTCTCAAGAGAATTAGTATATCATGCAAAGGAACAAAATTAATGGATTTGTGAGGTGAATGATAAAGAACATTATCAAGAGAAGTCTTAGCATCAGATGAAGAGACATGAGTATTAGACTTGGGAGGCGTTGAGGATATCAAATTATGAGAGACTCATTAGTAATGTCATCATCAATTGAACAATTAAAAGTTGATTCTGAGACTAAATCAACATCTTGCTAGGATACTACTGACTCAACAGTTTCTTAAGTGCCATAACAAGTACTAATTCAATCTCAAGCTGCAACTTTAGGTGGTCGGACTAAGGTTTCCCTAAGCCCAGCTTGAGTTGCACTGAAGGCTATCCAAGCCTTCCCTGAGCTGCCAACAAGTAAAAAAATGCATAATGAAGTAATTCAAAAATAAATGTATGAATTAGATTCCTTCTAGTTGTAGTTCACATCGCATTAGATATAAATTTACACCATCACTTCATTTTTAAGGGGTTTTTTTTTTTTTTTTTTTTTTGATTTGATTTGATTTGATTTGTAGGTTTTCTTAGGGCTAGTTGATCACGAGAAGGAATCAATTAAGTCTAGAGTAGGGAACACACCAATATAAGGTCATGTGAGATTAGAAAACAATATGTTGTTCATATATATGCTTGAGCTTGACTTAGAAAATACTCAATGTATAGCCAAGAAAGAAATTAAATGACCTAGTGGATACAAAGATGATATATAAACCTGTGGGCTTGAGGATGTCCAATGGCAACAACAATGCATGTGAACAAAATTTTATATACATGTCTATACTATTTAGATGCCTTTTACAAGAAAGAATGCAGTGTGTGATCTCATGACTTTGAATCATGTGATTGTAGTTTGTTCAATACTTCTAAATAATCTTTTTATTTACCATTTTAATGATTTTTTTTTCAATTATTTTTTATTATGAGAAAAATATGATTGTAGTTAGATAGCATTAACAAAATTGTGATTTGTATGATTGAAGTTATCTCCTTTTGTTTATAATTTGATTTTTTAATATGATTGAAGTTAGATAAACAAAAACACTCACAAAAAGAAAAATGTGATTGTAGTTTGTTCAATAGCTCTAAATAATCTTTTTATTTACTATTTTAGTGGTTCTTTTTTTCAATTATTTTTTTTATTATGAGAAAAATATGATTGTAGTTAGATAGCATTAAAAAAAATTGTGATTTGTATAATTGAAGTTATCTCCTGTTGTTTATAATTTAATTTTTTAATATGATTGAAGTTAGATAAACATAAACACTTACAAAAAGAAAAATGTGATTGTAGTTTATTCAATACTTCTAAATAATCTTTTTATTTACTATTTTAATGGTTCTTTTTTTCATTTTTTTTTTTGTTATGAGAAAAATGTGATTGTAGTTAGGTAGCATTAAAAAAAATTGTGATTTGTATGATTGAAGTTATCTCCTTTTGTTTATAATTTTTTAACATGGTTTATCGTTGATTGGTCATATTATGTGTCTAATGGCTTTATAATTAATTTGTTCTATGATATGTAAAAGGTAAAAACAAAAATCATCCATCTCACTCTAGCCATATTTCAATGATTTAGAGCCTATATGACATATCCACTTGTTGAGATTATTGTTGCTTTATGCTTGATGTATAGAAATATATAATTATCTTTTCTTTATATCTAATGTTCGATTATGCTTATCCACCAAAAAAATGTTCAATTATGCTTTATAGTTGGGCAAAATGGACACTACAAAAAAACAGTTGACCAAACCAAGTACCGAAACTAAGAAGGTAATGAACTATGAGAAACAAAGAATGAAGACAATTAATAACAATCGTGAGAGAATGAATGCTCTAGGAGTGAAGATATATAACAACTTGTTTGAAGGCTGCGGTTCAACATAAGAAATTAAGAAAAGGAAAAACAAATACCAATTGAGGAAAATGACGATGATTATCGACCGTCAGAGGCTGATGATGGCAGTGAGACTGAATCCTATGATTCGTTTGAGCATGAGGTACTATACATTTATGCATTGTGAAATATATTCTGTCTTGCTTCTTTCAATTCATACACACATAGATATGTATATCTTTGTACATATATTCATATTTTATTATGTTATTCAGCTGTTAGAGATACCATCGAGAGCTCGGGAAGGAGTATGCAAGAAACCACCCACCGAAGGATGTTGATCCTACCAAGTGGATAGATCTTATTGATAAAAAGTGGAACACTAAAGAATTTCTGGTAACATTTTCATCTTTTTTATTATGAGCGAAGAAAGAATTTGATTAGAATAGGGAGAGATTCCAAAAAAACTAGAAAGAACACAACCAATTTGATGTGAAATTCCATGTGTGTTCTTTTTCCCTTATCCTCTAGGCATGTAAGTGAAACATAATAAAAACCAAATAAGTGGCAAAATGAGAAAGGGAAACTATTAAACATGGATTGGAAGGCTCACATAATAGGAGATTAATTTATGGTTCCTTAAAGTGCATCTTTCACATCATAGAATAAAGAACTAAGATTTCAGTTTCTATGATTGTATTTTCTGTTTGTTCTTGAGTTTGGTCTGAAGTTTCATGATAATGGTAAGCAACTAGCTGAGTAACTAATACAGGGTATTAAGACAGAACTTTAGATTTGATATAGTTGTGGAAGAAAGAAAGGGATATGAGTTTGGTATCAGTAATTGTTCCATATCTTGTGAAATGTAAACGGATTTTTTCACAATCTATCTTGCCCATGCTTATATGCCTGCTATTTGTGAACAGTGTAAATTACTCGTTTTTCTTTTTTCACCCAGAAAAACCATCTTATGATGAAATCTCAACAAGTCCTCTAATCTATTTTTCAAATAATTGAATGAAACTAGTGAAAAATTTGAAACATCTTTTAAGTTGAAATGATATATAAGAAAAGGATAGATATGAACAATGCAATTCTTTATTATCAAGCATTAAATTTGTTTTACTAGTGATACATTTCATTGTTATATTGGTTCATTCTTCCTTACAGAAACAATCAAAAGCCAACATATTTGTCTTACTAATGATACATTTCATTATTATATTGGTCATTCTTTCTTATAGGAGCAATCAAAGGGTAACATCGCGAACAGAGAAAGGATGTATACAAAACACAGGTGTGGTTCTAGGTCAATCCCTGTTAGAGTAGAAAAACTGGTGCGTATCCTTGCATTTTAAGAATTAAATGGACCAATATAAGTTGTATGAACTTACGGCACATTAATGGGATGCACCATTTGTGAATTAGCCTTAAAATTAATTTTTTGTTCTCATAATCTCGAAAAAAAAAGTCTGTTAGAAGGGTAAATTGTATAATTGATCTAATTGTAAATTGATGAGTTACTAATGTTTTTAATCTTTTGTATAATTAATTAATTACTAAAGCTTTTAATTTATTTTTTTTGCAGATTGGATTGGGGTGGCATTTTTGACGTGCAACAATGATGTAATTTGCTTAAATGTTCATTTTTGTTTGATAAGGATACACATACTTTGTAGAGTTGCACTAGTTATTGTTGGATTTTTGGTAGAATTGAACAAGTTATAACTTTTAGATATTTTGTGGATATTTCACTATTTTATTGTATTAGGATGAAATTATTTGTGATGATGAATGGATATTTTTATTTTGTTAATTCGTAAATGTGTTGATAACAGGTTAGGTTAAGTTGTGATGGAATTGTTATATTCAACAAGTTTTAACATGAACAGGGTTATATTTGTTGAACTAAATTTTAGATTTTGATAAAATAGGTATATAATATGGAAAAAAATATTATGGAATTATTGACAAAATTTTTAATCCCTAAAGAAGATTTTTTTTGTCTCTTATTTGACTTAGGTGGATGATTAATTTTGTCATGAATTCTTTATTTCGTCGCTAAATGAATTTGTTATGACAAAAAATATTGTCACATTTTGTCACTATTACTCTCAATGTGTGACGAATTTTTTTTGACATTATTTCATCATTTTTAATGATGAATTTGTTTTTGTCTCTATTGGTAGCTTCTTTGACAAAAAAAAAAAAAAAAATTCATCTTCGTTTATATTAAACGTGACAAAATTATTTTGTCTCCATTTCTTATATTTATGACAAAATAATTGTCTCTAATTTCCCCTTTAATGACAAAATATTTTGTCGCTAATTACTTACAAGTATGTTCCCAACAGAGTGTATTGGAGACAAAAAAATTCGTCACAAATTTATCATTTTTAATGATGAATTTGTTTGTCTCTATTGGTAGCTTTTTTGACAAATTTTTTTTGTCTTCGTTTATATTAAACGTGATAAAATTATTTCGTCTCTATTTTTTATATTTATGACAAAATACTTTTGTGTCTAATTTCTTCCTTTAATGAAAAAATATTTTGTCGCTAATTACTTACAAGTATGTTCCCAACAGAGTGTATTGGAGACAAAAAAATTCGTCACAAATTTATCATTTTTAATGATGAATTTGTTTTTGTCTCTATTGGTAGCTTCTTTGATAAAAAATTTTCGTCTGTGTTTATATAAATGTGACAAAATTATTTCGTCTCTATTTCTTATATTTATGACGAAATTCTTTTGTCTCTAATTTCTTCCTTTAATGACAAAATATTTTGTCACTAATTACTAACAAGTATGTTCCCAACAGAGCGTATTGGAGACAAAAAAAATTCGTCACAAATTTATCATTTTCAATGACGAAATTGTTTTTTCGTCTCTAAGACCCTTTAGCGACGAGGCTTTGGCGACAAAACGGGTGATGAAAATTCTTCGTCGTAATTAGTTTGGGTGACGAAATATATACATTTTGGGACAAATTTGTTTCGTCTTTAAATCCCAAATTTGTTGTAGTGTGTGCCAAGTTTCGTGCCAAACCGACACCGTTTGGCGATTTTGAGGTGTCAATACCTCGAATTCAAATTTCTTAAAGAACTAGTTTGGATAGACCGAAATTCGGCTCTAACTCCCAAACCAGGAACCCGATTCGAGCCCGTCTCCTTCCACAAGTCTCTTGTGCCTAGGTGGTCGTGTGTGCGAAGTTTCGTGCCAATCCGACCCCGTTTGGTGATTTTGGGGCGTCAACACCTCGAATTCAAGTTCCTTAAGGAACTAGTTTGCCTAGAGTGAAATCCGACTCTGTCACGACCCCATCCCGCCCCTAGTAGAATGGTGCCATGATGGCCAGTAATTCGAGACTACCGAAGGCCACTTACAAGATCACACACATGAATCAGAGTAAACATATGGGGCTTACAAATGCGGAAGCAATAAATAAAAGCTAAGTAGTCCATAAGAGCAGTGCTTAAGTTAAATGAAATGACATACATCTTACAATAGCTTTTATACAACAAAATGGAGTACAAAAATTACATCTTGACCAAAAGGCTTCTCAGCCATCAAATACAAAATACAAGGAAATAACTAAGAAGCATGATCTTCAAGATGTTTCAAAACACGAATCCAAAAACACATCGGCAAAGCATATCTAGGCGTCGCCGCCGCCCTGTTCATCACCTACATATATATAGAGAGGGTGAGCTTGGATACTGAGTGAATGGTACAATAATAAAGGGTTTACAGGAATGATATCCGAGATCTTTTAACAAAACAATGCATGAAATGAATCAAGTTCCTCTAGCAAATCCTTCAAAGCTTCAAGGATGCTTACTAACATCAATATAGTACAAGAGATGACATTTCGGACAAACAAACCCACGCGGTAAAACCGTCAGTGGCAAGGCAAGACAAGACAAGAGAGATCTCTAAACAATGGTGTCGTTGCATTATAGTCCCCGGACACTAAGGACTTGTGCTACAAATGCTTATAGTCCCCTAGCACATACGGACTTCCAAACTTTGTGCTACAAATGCTTATAGTCCCCTAGCACATACGGACTTCCCGAGAATGTCATCAAACAAGATATAGTACTTATTGCAAGTAGGAATAATCATTCAGGCTTGTAAATAATTTCCAAACAAGGCAAAACAAGGTTTTATCAAAGCTTTATAACATATCTTTATTAAAATACCACTCACTTATTTCTTCAAACGTCGAGGTCAAGGCAAGTCCAAGTCCTACAAACACATGGCAGAAATCCGTTGAATGCACTTCCAAATAAGTTCTACATGCATGCAGATGATCTCGGCATTCCTCAGATGCTAGGTCAAATCAAAATAAAACACTGTCTCTCATCTCAGGAAAACATGCTGGGCACCAACCAAGTCTTGGCCGAGGTCCCACACCTTCTCGCCGAGGTGTGGTTCCGAGGGCCACTTTCAAGGAAATGAGGTCGGGAAAATCTGGGTTTCCCTCTGCTCAAGAACATGAAGAACGTGGACATGAAGATCATGAAGAAGATGAATGCAAGGATCATGACTTGTTATTACAAAATCTGAGATTTCATGCTGTGAGTTCGAAAACATGGACCTGGGTACCCGTACTAGAAGATCTTTGGGAAAACAAACACAAAAGCATGGATTTTAATGTAAGCTTTCGGATCAAACAAAGCTTTTCTTCAAGAACTCATGAGCACTAACTTTCTCTTTCTAAAACCAATCTTAAATCAATGCATGGCATGCAGAACATATTCAATCATGCAATGCAACTAGATGATCAATAAGAACAACAAGAGTTGAGCAAGATTCTAACCTCAATACTCGAATCTAACGGTTTGAACTCTAAGGATCAAGCTTGCTATCTACTCTTCTCACTCTAAAACTCCTCCTTCTCCTTCTAGAGCTTCTCTCTCCTCAAGAACAAAGATGTGATACAAAATGATACATTCTAGGCTTGCCGGCTGACTTAACACTCAGCCCGGACACGTGGCAACGGTTGGTTGGCTCTACTTAAAAAGGTGACTGATTGAAAAGACAAGACTATGACAAAGCGTGTTCAACAAGCTAGGCGGCAAGGGACTCCGGCAAGTAATGACATCGGCCAATAACAAGACTTCGGCAAGCAAAGGGACAATGACCTCGGCTAGAAAGGTCAACACTTGGCCCAGCTGTGCCACACCTCGGCCTAGATGTGCCACACCTCGGTCTAGGTTGTACCGGTCTAGGGCAAGATCACTGGGGTTCAAGGGCAACATCTCGGCCCAGATAGTACACATCTCGGCCTCGGTGGTGAACACCTCGGCCTAGATATTGATATCTCGGCCAATATGTCAGGGTGTGGATGGAGGTCAACCAAAGAAATCCTAAGATGGTCCTAAGTGTAAGGGTATCAAAAGGGCGACCTAGGCTCAAGATAACCTCGGCTGAAACACACACACCAAAGGAACATAGCATTCAAGTAACACTTATACAAGACAAGTCAAGATTTGAAATGCAAGCTTAACAGAGCAAAATCATATAAAATGCATATGAGTATGGTTAGGGTAGTGTGAGGGTCATTACAGACTCTAACTCCCAAACCGGGAACCCGATTAGAGTCCCATCTTCTCCCATAAGTCTCTCGTGCCTAGGCGGTCGTGTGTGCCAAGTTTTATGCCAAACTGACATCGTTTGGCGATTTTGGGGCATTAACACCTCGAATTCAAATTTTTTAAGGAACTAGTTTGCTTAGACTGAAATTCGGCTCTAACTCCCAAACTGGGAACCCGATTTGAGCCCCGTCTTCTCCCACAAGTCTCTCGTGCCTAGGCGGTTGTGTGTTCCAATTTTCGTTCCAATCCGACCTTGTTTGGTGATTTTGGGGTGTCAATACCTTGAATTAGAATTTCTTAAGGAACTAGTTTGCCTAGACCAAAATTTGGCTCTAATTCCCGAACCGGGAACCCGATTCGAGCCCCGTCTTCTCTCACAAGTCTCTCATGCCTAGGTGGTCATGTGTGCCAAGTTTCGTGCGAATCCGACCCCATTTGGTGATTTTGGGGCTTTAATACCTCGAATTCAAGTTTCTTAAGGAACTAGTTTGCCTAGAGTAAAATCTGGCTCTAACTCCCAAATCGGGAACCCGATTGGAGTACCGTCTTCTTCCACAAGTCTCTCGTGCCTAGGCGGTCGTGTGTACCAAGTTTCGGGCTATTCCGATGCAGTTTGGTGATTTTGGGGCATCAACACCTCGAATTCAAGTTTCTTAAGGAACTACTTTTCCTAGAGCGAAATCCGGCTCTAACTCCCAAACCGGGAACCCAATTCAAGCCTCGTCTTCTCCCACAAGTCTCTTGTACCTAGGCAGTCGTGTGTGCCAAGTTTCGTGCCAATCTGACCCCGTTTGGTGATTTTGGGGCCTCAATACCTCGAATTCAGAAAATAGGAAGGAAAGATACTGAATGAAAAATAAATAATAAAAAACTATAAAAGGTCTCAATTCATCTCTTCCACAAATTTTCTTCTTGACCATACGACTAGAAAAATAAAATGAAAGAAAAACTCTCTGATCTAAATTACACATATGAACTTATATATCAAAAAATAATGTTATCTTCATGAATGATGCTCCAAACACCAGGCCAAGCTGGTCATCAATAATTCAATCTTGAAAAACACCTCAAATATCCACATCTTCGTCCTCAATATTTATCACCATTTACCCTTCTACAGCTCTCTCAATTCTTTCCTCTCATTTCATATTGTTTTAACTATTTAGATGAGGAAAGTTATAGAATTATGTTCTGCTTTGTTTTACCTTTTGGACAATAGTTGTTTACAGAAAAGGCCAATTCTTGCTGAAGTTCATGTAAAAAGACTTAACCTGATATACAATTCAACAAAAGTTAATGCAAGTGTTTGGAGTCAGCTATGCACAACTGTCACATTGAATTTTTTGACATAAAATGAGGTGATAGCAAAAGTTCATTCATGAATATAGAAATTTTTAGCCAAAAATTTTCATTGACTTAAACTAATATTTTAGACTTTAAATCTCATTCGCGTAGAATCAGTCAACTTACTGATACACACTTTTTCTTAAATAAAGAACAAGAAATATATATTATGTAGAAAAACAATCCACAGGATACTGAAAAAAGTACTTACTCTGGAGGCAGTCAATTGGTCCTGCAATGCATTATAATGACTCTGTAAAGTGTCGAGATTTTGAACTATAGTCTCTTTCTCATTTTCTACTCGTTTGAGCGTCTCATTAGTCGTTGCAAGGTCTGTTTGAAGCTTGCTATTATATTGCTGCAAACTAGTGTTGTACTCTTGCAATCTCTTGTACATATCATTTAGTGATGTCACCTGCAAATTCCAAAAATGTATACTGATATACATACTTACTAAGCAATAATATATTGAAATGAATATTCTAAAAAGAAATGTATTCTGATAAACATGATAAGCAATATTATATTGAAATGAATATTCTAAAAAGAACACATGGATCTTTTGTAGATTTACATTACCCTTTGGTTGGCACTGATTTTCTCTGCTCAGCCTTCTCAAGTTCTTCCTTTAGAGAAGCTTGCAATTTTTCAGCAACAACCTTAGCTTCTTTTTCTCTTCTTTGACACTCAATTGCATCCTAGTTTTAAATCAACCAAATGAAAAATGGGACAAAGGAAAAAAAAAGAACAACACATATCGCATAGAGAACTAGGCCATGATTAGCTATCTCACCAACTTCTCTGATTCTTCCTTTGCCAGATTTTCTTACAACAAAGTAGTTTTCGCCGTCAACTCAGTAATAAGTAAATTTTATTCCATCTCCATTTTTTCATAGCCATCTCTAAAAGAACATGAAGTACATTAGAAGATTAATTTCTCATTAGAGTTTTGTAAAAACTTAAGGTGCAAAATTTACCTATTTCTGTGCATTTTCTCTCGGCAGATTCCAATGTATTACATAGCTTTTCCTTTTCCTTGATATGGCCTTCTTCAACTTCTTGAAACCATTTTAAACAGAGCTTAAGTTTTCTTATGTGGTCATTCATTTGTTCCATTTTCCCCTATCAATTCAGAACACATATAACAATATAACAAAGACAAAAAACAAACAAACAGCAACAAGAAAGCACAAAACAAATCAATTTGACACTCTATTTGGTCAGTGAGAAAGTGTAAAAGTATTTCAGAGTAAGCATTGATACCTCTCACATCTGTTATTATCTGTTCTATCTATCTATCTACTCTATTATTGTTGGAAATCAAGCTATTGTATTGTTAATATAATAATAACAGCTGTATGCTTATATAATTAATATATATTGTTAATGTATAGTTAATATAATATGTATACAGCTGATGATAGGATTCTTCTCCTTTTTCTTTTCTTTTTCTTTTCTCTTTCGGTTGCTTTAGGCAGCCACATAGCCTTTTGCTTTCTGCCGCATGGCCTGCTTTTCATTTTTCTATTCCATCTGATCATAATGTTGCTTTGTACAACTCCTATATAATGGAGCTCCCATTTGGTTTCTAAAGAACATTGAATTACAGAGCATATTAGCTCTTTCAATCACTCTCTCAATATTTCTTTCATGGTATCAGAGCAGGTGTAATCCTGTCTCATCATTTTCGCCTCTTCAGTCAGTATTCAAATTTTTCTGTTTTAATTTTTTTGTCTCTCTCTTCTACTCAATTATATCCTTCTATTTCATGCCTAAATACGGTCTAGCTTTTGGAATGACTATCAACTCATCCTCCTCTTCTTCTGATATTATCATCTCATCATCTTTATCCTCTCATCAAATGGAAACCTCTCATCTTCCGATCACCGCCCATAAACTGAATGGGCAAAATTATTTGCAATGGTCTCAATCCATATTAATGTTTATACGGGGAAAGGAGAAAGATGACTACATCACTGGAGCCTCGGCGCTACCAGAAACCACAGCATCAACCTACAAAAGGTGGATAGCTGAACATAATATGATCATGTCGTGGCTCTTCAACTCTATGACCACTAACATTAGCGAAAATTTTCTGTCATTTGATACTGCCAAAGAGATCTGGGACATGGCAAAAGAAACGTTTTCAGACAAGGAAAACACACCTGAAATCATCCAGCTTGAAAGCTCCCTCCACGATTTACGTCAAGACAATCTTGATGGCGAATATTTCAATACCCTTACTCGTCTATGGCGTCAACTTGATACATTTGAGGTTCATAACTGGCAGTGTGTTGCTGATGGTTTGTTGTATAAAAAGGTTGTCGAAGGGAAGCGTGTGTTTAAATTCTTGTTAGGATTGAACACAAATCTTAATGAAATCAGAGGAAGAATTATGGGAGTAAAACTGCTACCTAGCCTTAGAGAGGCATTCTCTGAAGTCCGTCGCGAAGAAAGTCGGAAAAAACTCATGATGGGATCTCATCAACAACTGAATATGGTAGAAAGCTCGGCTCTTAAGACTCAATTCGCTCCTATCGACAACCGTCAGAAAAATAAATGAGGTAGGCCTTGGTGTGATCATTGCAGAAAGCCGGGTCGCTCGAGAGAAACTTGCTGGAAGATTCATGGAAAGCCAGCAGATTAGAAGCCACGTCAGCCTCTTGAGAAAGAAGGACGAGGTAATCATATAGGTACAAATGAACTATCACCACAACCTGAAGCAAGCCCTTTCACCAAGGAGCAAATGGAGATGCTCCAGAAACTACTACAGTCACAATCTGGTTCGTTTTCCAACCACATCATTAGATCTGGAACCTTGGCTCACAAAGGTAATTCTTTGAACGCCTTTACTGTTGGTAAGAAACATAAAAAACCTTGGATTGTGGACTCAGGAGCATCTGATCATATAACGGGAGATGCAACAATTTTTGATACATATAGCTCATGTCAAAATAATTTAACGGTCCGAATAGCAGATGGTTCACTATCAAAGGTTGCCGGTATAGGTTCAGTTGTGCTGTCTAGAAATCTTATTCTCAACTCTGTTCTCCTTGTTCCTGACTTGGACTGTAATTTACTGTCAATTAGTAAACTCACTAAGGAAAAGAGGTGTGTTACTAATTTTTCTCCACTCATTGTGAATTTCAGGATTTGGATTCGGGGAAGACGATTGGCAATGCTGAGGAATGCTCTGGACTCTACATCCTTAAGGAATGCCACTATCCACAGAAACAACCTCAAACGGCAATTCGTGGTAGTTCTTTTTCGGTTTCGTGTCCAAATAACGATAGAGCAATTATGTTGCGGCACTATCGATTAGGTCATCCTAATGTTTTGTACCTCAAGCATTTATTTCCTTCATTATTTAAAACTCCAAAACTTTTTGATTGTGAAATTTGTCAATTGTCTAAGCATGTACGGTCCCATTTTCCCATTCGATCCTATAAAGCGTCTCGTCCATTCTCACTAATTCATAGTGATATCTGGGGTCCATCAAAAATAAAAAAATGTAACTGGTACTAGCTGGTTTGTCTTATTCATAGATGATCATACTAGATTAACCTGGGTCTTCCTCATGAAAGACAAATTTAAAACAAGTCAAATCTTCAAAAATTTTCAAATTATGATTCAGACACAATTTCAGTCAAAAATCCAAATTCTAAAGTCTGATAATGCTCGGGACTATTTCAACTCCATTCTAGGAGAATTTTTAGCAAAATAAGGGATAGTTCACTTAAGTTCATGTGTTGACACCCCACAACAAAACGGCATCGCTGAACGGAAAATAGGCATTTGTTAGATGTTGCTAGATCGCTAATGTTTTCCACAAATGTTCCACAATTCCTCTGGGGGGAAGCTGTTCTTACAGCAGCCTACCTTATCAATAGGATGCCATCTAGGGTACTACAATTCCAAACTCCTTGTCAACTTCTCCTAAAATCCTTTCCAACTACTCACCTCATCTCCACCATCCCACCAAAAATTTTCGAGTGCTCTGTCTTTGTTCATATCCATCAACAGTATCGAAGTAAACTTGATCCTAGGTCACTCAAGTGTATCTTCATTGGGTATTCGTCACATCAAAAAGGGTATAAGTGTTACTCTCCGATCACAAGGAAATTCTACAATTCCATGGATGTCACCTTTTTTGAAACCCAGTCTTACTACCCTAAAATTGTTATTCAGGGGGAGACTCCAACCCAGGAATCTCAATTTTGGACCCTTGAGTCATTTAGTGAGCCATCCATCACCACCAAAAATCCCACACCTCCTGAGTTATTGAATCAATCTTTACCTGTTGAAAATTCCGAGTTCATTGTTGACTTGTGGGATAATGAGCACATCCAAGAGGAAACGGAGGAAGGAGCACTTTCTCAACAATCCCATGAGGCTGAACCGGGTTCTAATCCAAGAAATATTCCAGGTGATAATATTCCTCCCACAGATAGCACTGATAATTCTGAGTTAGAAAATAGTATTCTTAATATGCCCATAGCTTGGAGAAAAGGAGTTAGATCATGTACTCAGCATTCCATTGGGAACTTTATTTCTTATGATAAGCTATCACCTTCGTTTCGTGCCTTCACTTCTAGCATCACGGAGATACCCATTCCTCGGAATATTCAGGAAGCTTTCAAGTATCCGAAGTGGAAGGCGGCAGTCAATGAGGAAGTTCGGGCTCTGGAAAAGAATGGTACTTGGGCAATTACTGATCTTCCAAGAGGTAAGAAACCAGTTGGGTGTAAGTGGATTTTCACAGTAAAGCACAAGGCAGATGGTAATGTAGAACGATATAAAGCTCGGTTGGTCACCAAAGGTTTCTCCCAATCCTATGGCATTGACTATCACGAAACCTTTGCTCCAGTTGCCAAGCTCAACACTGTTCGTGTACTTTTATCCTTGGCAGCTAATCTCGATTGGTCACTTCACCAACTTGATGTGAAAAATGCCTTCATCAATGGTGACTTAGAGGAAGAAGTTTACATGGACATTCCTGCTGGACTTAAGACGACATCAAATTTCAACAAAGTTTGCAGACACCGAAAATCCTTGTATGGCCTCAAACAATCTCTAGGGCCTGGTTTGAACGGTTCACTAAGGCAGTGAAAGGATACGGTTTTGTTCAATGTCAATCCGATCATACATTATTTGTGAAGCACTCCCTAGGAGGGAAATTGGCAATTATCATTGTTTATGTGGATGACATAATTTTAACAGGTGATCATGAAGAGGAAATTGGCTTACTTAAAAAATTCCTAACAAAGGAATTTGAGATTAAAGATTTTGGAAACCTTAAGTACTTTTTTGGAATGGAGATTGCTCGGTCAAAGAAAGGTATAGCGATCTCTAGCGTAAATCGTTCTAGACTTCTTGAATGAAAGCAGGATGCTAGGATGCAAGCCGGCAGAAACACCTATAGACACAACTATCAAACTGGAAGACAGTGATGGTAGTGCACCAAGTGATAAAGGGAGATATCAACGTCTTGTGGGAAAACTCATTTATCTTTCTCATACAAGGCCAGACATCGGCTTCTCTGTTAGTGTGGTCAGTCAATTCATGAATAATCCAAACGACAAACACATGACTGCTGTGACCAGAATATTGAGGTACCTAAAAAGGACACCGGGAAAGTGTCTCTTCTTCCAAAGAACAACAAGTAGAAAAATTGAGATTTTTTTAGATGCAGATTGGGCAGGTTCAGTGACTGATCGAAGATCAACTTCTGGCTATTGTTCATTTGTTTGGGGGAACGCAATTACATGGCGAAGCAAGAAATAGTCAGTGGTAGCCCGTAGTAGTGCTGAGGCAGAATTTCGTGCTATGGCACTAGGTATCTGTGAGGGACTCTGGTTGAACAGGCTGTTAGAAGAATTACGGGTTCCATCTGAGCATCCCATGGTTTTATACTGCGACAACCAAGCCGCTATCAGTATCGCTAAGAATCCGGTTCATCATGATCGAACTAAACACGTGGAGATAGATCGATACTTTATCAAGGAAAAGATTGAAGAAGGAGTTTTTCAAGTCAGTTAGACTCCAACAAACTGTCAAAAAGCGGACATTCTCACAAAAGCTCTTGCTCGAGTTACCTTCGAAGATCTGACGGAAAAATTGGGAATGATTAACATCTACAACGTAGCTTGAGGGGGAGTGTTGGTAATCAAGCTATTGTATTGTTAATATAATAATAACAGCTGTATGCTTATATAATTAATATATATTGTTAATGTATAGTTAATATAATATGTACACAGCTGATGATAGGATTCTTCTCTTTTTTCTTTTCTTTTTCTTTTCTCTTTCGGTTGCTTTAGGTAGCCGCATGGCTTGCTTTTCATTTTTCTATTCCATCTGATCATAATGTTGCTTTGTACAACTCCTATATAATGGAGCTCCTATTTGGTTTCTAAAGAACATTGAATTACAGAGCATATTAGCTCTTTCAATCACTTTCTCAATACTTCTTTCAATTATATCTATTATGTCATATAAAACACACAACTCACTTTTGGAAGCTTTGTCACACAATTTTGATTTTCCAAAAAATACCCATAGAATCGCTAACTGAATGAAGAAACATACCACATTCAGTAAATAACTGCTAATCAATTTTCAAACCAATCCATATTTCTTATTCAGCCAACCATCCAAGAAACTAGATATAAAGTTGCACACGTGTACCGTACAGACATAGCATGTGCACCCGCCACTAGTCATTCATTATGACCACAATGAAACAAAGCCCCCCAAAATATAGAATAGAAAAATAAATATGGGTCAGTTACACTTTTCACCCTTATAGTTTGACACAAAATTCACTTTCATCTCTATAGTTTTAATTTGAACAATTCAATCCCTACACTTTAAATCTAATTTCAATTTGATATTTCTGTCCAAATTTTTATTAATTTTTCCTATGTATACTCCCATAAGTTGGTAACACCATTTTGCTACTAGATAATATGTTGAGAGAGAGAGAGAGAGAGAGAGAGAGAGAGAGAGAGAGTATTTGAATAGAGGTAAGAGGAGAGGATTTTTTAGAATGGCCCAAGAAATGAAGGATGGAAGGAGAATTTATAGATTAGTGAAATTCCTAACCCAAGACTGTATGCTGTATATAATAAAATCTTACCATGTGTAGTGAGCAGTAGTACATCAATAGTATCGTTTGAGTTGAAAGCCTTTACAATATCAAAACGCTTTTCTGGTTCAACTGATCCATCAAGCTGCAAATATGTGACATTGCTTTACAGCAAGTACAAAATTATTAGAACAATGAAACAAGTCAAATACAAATGTGAGACCTTTTTTTTTTTTAACAAAAGGAAATGGCAGTTATTATTCCAGCCAGTGAATATATATTCGTTACAGTTACTCTATGAGTCCTGCAAGTATCAATGAGTAGAACATGACTTGAGGTGATCAAAAGAGGCCTCCATAAAGTGTTCAGCTTCAAGCATTCATCTTTTGTTGATTTGACACTAATAGATATCAGTGGGAAGATGCAAGGTGTGGTGAGTTTTTTACCTTCAATATGAGCATGAAACCATAATGAAATGATTAAATGACCAACCATTATTTTTCCTTCAATATAAAATAAAGAAGCAGAGGACTCACCTCTTCATATGTTCTTGCTATTTTAAGGCAATTAGGAACGTTTATAATTGACTAAAGAAACAATTTCTGCACACATGACTGCAAAATTTGGTACAACTGAGTTATGGTTGATGGGGAGGCCCCTACCAGAGTGTAATGCTATTAGAGCTAAGTCTGCCAAATGAAAATGGATTCAGATTTTGTGCTAGACAGTTCATCCTCAGAGAGGAGAGTATGTTTTGGTTTGATGACTAAAAAAATGATACATCAATATTTACCCCCCTTTCTTTTTACCTCCTACGTGGATTCAACGAACCATATGTATAAATATAGGACCTATCATATCTAGAAAATAATAAGGTTCACTATTATTTTTCAAAGGATCATGCTAATGATAACCTATAGTCTGTTTTTAAGGGGGAGGTAAAACCAAAATAGTTAGAATACTAAGTACTTTTTACATATTTTTTTTACACATTTAGCATGTATATCAAGACTAATACTAATCACTGGGTGATCATTAGCATGTATTTTTGTAAATATGGTGCGTACATGGTGTTTGTTGTGCCGATCTGCACACACAAAAATAAAATAAAATTATCCAGTGATAAATATGATCCACCAAGTCATTTTTTTTTTAAGGCCATCACTATGCACAATTTTCTGAAGATGATGTCATCAAGGTGGAGAAACCAGAAGGCTCTGCCAAATTATGCAACAAACCGAAGGGAGGAGATATACGATCAAAGGCCAATTTGAGAATGGTCTCGTCACTTCAAATTTGAGAATGCTAGGCACAGTTTCAAACCAATGACACCCCCAAACAACAATGGAGAAAAAAATATATTCAAAAAAATGAGAGGGCTTTGGATGTAATTAGAGAGAGAGAGGGCATACGATGCGTCACTCATTGCCGTCATCACTCTTCTTTGCTCGTCATTAAATGTCGTTGATAACCGTCGTCACTCGCTGGTTCCTCGTTGCTAGCCGTCGTCGATCACTATTGTCGTCCGTTACCGTCGTTGAATTTTGGCTCAAGCGTTTTGGGGATTTTGCTTCAAAATGGCTTTGGGGATTTTGGTTTTAAAGATTTTAGGGATTTTGGGTTGGTTCAAAAAGGTTTGGGGATTTTTGGGAAACACATGACTGCGAATAGGCTAAAATGAGCGGGATAGAAAAAATTTCATTACTTTTTGCGACAGCATACTTAAACCGTCACAAATGATGAATCCTAACAAATAAAACGACGCCGTTTTAACAAGACTTTTGCAACAGTAAATGTTCCCGTCTCAATTTTTTTTTTTTTTTTGCGACGGCAAATCAAGCGTCGCAAATGTTTTATGTTTTTTTTTGTGATATATTCATTAGCAACGGGGTCACCACCGTCGCAAAAGACCATTTTTTGAGACAGTTTGAAAACATCGTCGCAAAAGACCATTTTTTGAGACAATTTGAAAACACCGTCGCAAAAGACCATTTTTTACAACAGTACCTATACCATTGCAAAAAGTTCCGTGTTATTTGGGCTGTTTTCTTGTAGTGGTAGTCAAGACAGACTTACTCAAACACCATGTTATAGTCGTACCGATAGTGTGTCCAAATCCATCTTAGATTGTGAACCACTTATATTCTACAAGAATTAGTGATCTGATCTTCTGTGCGTAAGCCGTACTCTACACACCAGATCACATACTTCATAGAATAAAAGACACACATGCAGAATATTAGACAAATAATATAATGCAAATATTATTAGTAATGATTCTCATTAAAACTGGAATAATTGATATTATTAAAACTAAATACTAAATCTCATTATACAAAAACATGGCTTTTAGTATATTTTTCTAACATATACGTATGTGTGTATTCGGCATTTGAAAAAAGTTTATTAAAAAAAAAAATTAACAAAGTATTAAAAAAATTCACTAAAAATTAAAAAAAAAAATACTAAACAAATTTGGATTTTGATTTTTGCACAATGGCAATTTCCTAGCCATTTCGATTAGCAGCAGGTTGAAGTTATTTAGTTGATCAAATTGATTGAGTGTCGGTTTGGATTTGGGGTGGCTGTTGTACGGTTAAATGACCCCATTTCGGGGCCCATTTCGATAATCCGAACCGTTTAGATTTTAGAATATATCGAGTAGAATATACCTATAAAACATCAAGTTAATCGGATATCGTTAACCCTTTCATCCACACACATTTGTATTCATTTTAATACTTTAAATACAATTGTTATTTATTTTTGTAGATACAAATGTGAGTGGATGAAAGGGTTAACGATTTCCGATTAATTTGATATTTTGCAGGTATATTCTACTCGATATATTCTAAAATATAAACAATTCAGATTATCAAAATGAGCCTATTTGGCCGCACAGCAGCCACCCGAAATCCGTGTCGGGTTAGGAATCAAAAACCCACTCCACCCAATTCGGCCAACATATAAAGATAATACACTTTTTTCAAGCACGCACCTTTTTTTAGTAGCCTAAACATGAGTAATTGGGCTCATTAAATCAATATTGAGTGGCTAGAGAAAACCAAAAAGAAAAAATAATAATCAATACAGAGTGACACAAGAAAGGATATATACAAAATTATATTTTTCATAATATTACTATTTGGTTAATAGTTCCATCAAAATATCTATTTGCAGTTATAATATAGCAAGAAATGTGAAATAATAACAATTTTTAAAATTGTTGATTCAACGAAAAATATCGAAAGTAAGATTCGTCTCTAAACTCTTTGATTCATGAAGAATATCTAGAATAAAGACTCAACAATAATTGATTTTTAAAAAACATACTTGAAGTTGGAACACAGAGTATAAAAAAATTGAAGAACCCTAAAGCTTACAAATAGAATTTATAAGTAAAAGCAAACCTAACCTAGTAACAAACAATTGGAATTAGTAATTTTGTAGTAAGCAAAATAAAAATAAGAAAATATAACAAAAATTATCATAAATAAAAATATTACAATAAATATAAAAAAAAAAAACTACTAATATATGTTAATACGATAATGGCAGAATTGACGAAATCGAATTCCAAGGTCTACGCTAGGAGTAATGGAAGTTACAAATATTTTTAAAAACCACAAATTCTCAAAATTGAAGGCCTAACGATGAAATTTTTCCAAAATTTGCTGGGGACCATGAAAATTTGATGGATCATGCTGTGAATCGTATTTTCCATAAACCCACTAAATTTTACTCAATTCCAAATCCGACCCATTTTTTTCTTTGCTTGTGTATTTACTGCAAGAATTGGGAGGCCATGCATACTACATCAAGTAATGTTAAGGATCGAGAGTTCAGACATAGAAAAATATCAAATAAATAAATAAAATAGTTTGTAGTCTCAATTCATTCAAAATTTGAGTTTCACCACATAAGAGTTGAATATAGACTACACTCTTTATTTTTTTTAATAGTTTTCTGTATCTAAATTCTTAAATTCTAACAACACCGGTCCATATTCTTCATAAGACTTGCATTAAATTCTTTTGAATGTGTGTGGTATGGAAGCCCTTATCTCAAAAGGTGGTGGGGAGTACAAAGAATACAATGCCGGCGCATTATATTTTCATTTTGTTTACGCACTACAAAAGTGTGAACAAAAAATAAAGGGGTTTTTTTTTTAGGGTAAACTATCAATATATCCTACTTTGGAGATTTATTACCCAATAGGTCCTACTTTGGAGACTTGTTACCTATTAAGTCTTATTCATAAATTTATTAAGTGATAAAAGATAAATTTATCAGTCTTTTATTTTTATGAATAAATTTTTAGTGATAAATTTATCAGTCTCTTTGTTTTTATGAATAAATTTTTAGTGATAAATTTATCACTCTCTTATTTTTATAGTGTTAAATTTATTAGTTAGGACTTGTAGGTAAATAAGTCTAGTTAATAGGACTAATTGGTAAGTACCCCTTTTTTTTAAGGTCCCTGGTATTATGATTTTATAGTATAAAGGACACTTAATATTTTTATAATGTCTAAGGTCCCTCAATATCAATTCAGAGAAAATTCGATCCAAAGAAAATTCGACCAGAGAAAATTCAATCTAGAGAAAATTCAATCCAGTGAAATTCTTTGGTCCAAACTCAGAGAAAATTCAATTTAATTCAAAGAAATTCTCTGGTCCAAACCACATAAAATTCAATTCAGTGAAATTCTTTGGTCCAAAACTAGAGAAAATTCAATTTAATCCAGAGACATTCTCTGGTCCAAATCAAAGAAAATTCAATTCAAAGAAATTCACTCTAGTCGAATTTTCTCTGGGTTGGTCCAGAAAAATTCTCTGGTTTGGTCCATAGGAGAAATTTGAACAACCACAGATATATACCTAGTTTCAGTGGCGTCCGCCATTTCCATCTTCATCTTCTTACTGTTGGTACAATTATTAGAGTCCTGAATTTGAAGCTATGATTTCAAATCTTCCACTTTGTTGGGTTATGAATAAAATTGGTCTTCAAAAATTCAGGTGGCCTCCTTTCTCTCTCTAGCCCGAGACCATCCATCACATGCAAGCAAATCTTTTAAAACCACCATGGACGATGATGCTGTTCGGGTGAAGCAAGAAACCAAGTGACCGAGGTTCGGATGAATAGACACAAACCCATACCTCTCTCTTTCTCGGGTAGGAGAGACAACATTGTTTGTGAGACACATGCATGATCTCTCTATTTATCAACTTCTCTCTCTCCACAGGGGCAAAACCCAGCTTGCTCATAGCCCATGGCTGTCACTCTAGGCGCCGTCATCATCACCGAAGCCCATGCCACCTTGCACACCATCGATGGTCATAGCTTCGGTTACCATTAATGTTGCGACAGCTCTGGTGACCATCGGTTCACGTCGATACCATCTCCACCTCATCTTGGTGCTTCACTTCAGACTATCACTCGACTAACCCTGGCCGATGAATGATCTCTCTATACATTTCTTTCTCTCGCTCTGTGCGAGCGTCCATGGCTTGTTTCTCTACAAATCAGCTCCGTGATTGACGGCAGATTTTAGGGAGAGGAGAGAGAGGCCATCGGAGGAGAGAGTGTGTGAAGTTGAGATTTTGGATGTAAATGAAAAAACATAATAGGAGTATAGAGAGTTGAGACATTTGAAGAAAACAGAGCAGAGTTGAGCTGATATATGTTTAGAGAGACAAAGAGTCAAATTTCTCTAATATATGTTTAGGGACCTTAGACATCAAAAAATAATTTTGTGGATCTCTTTCATTACGAAAAGTGGGAGAGAGACCCTGGACTAATTTTCCCAAAAATAAATTTTGATTGGTTTGAAATAAAAGTATTTATAATTTTAAGTAAGAACAATACAATTTGTAATATAAAATTGAGAAAATTACAACACAGTGGGAAGTCAAAAAATCATTTATTAAAATGTGGCATGGAAAAATACAACTCCACGTATCTATAATGATTTTTGATCATATACACTTATTTGTATTTTTCTTTTTTATAATTTATAATTTTAAATTAATCAATTTTTTATTTTGTTTATAATTTTAAATCAATCAAATCTCGTGTCAAAGACTTTTATTAATCAAGCTCAAATTGATGAATGAGTTTGGCATACAAAGCCGAACGAACTCGAATGGGTTGTAAATTGTAATGCAACAGACTCGTATTGCCGAAGAATAGATTAGTTTATTTAATAAAAAAATAAATAAATTTTGTGACAAAAATGATAAATTAAATAGGTTAAGATTATTAAATTAATATAATTTTTTGTGTGGATAATATACACAAAGTGTCTGACAAAATGAACTGTTTAAATTATTAAAACGGTACGCATATGATGAACCCCACTGACCAAAATAATGCCCTCCTAGACTGAAAGGAATCTACCTCCTTAATTTGGAACACTTTTTCACAGTTCATAGAGAAAAATCTAGAAACCTCCTAGATATTGATTTGTGATTATGTGTCAATTTTAAGCAGAATATAACAATCCCAATCAAACAATCAAGATAAAGAGACACAAAGATTTTACGTGGAAAAATCAAAATTGGACACCTTCCAATTGTGATAAAAAAACCACAGGCAACTGCCACAAGACAATCCACTAAGAAGATTTAAAAGAATTACACAGGTATCACTCTCAATTACCTAGCGAATCCACAACGCCTAATTGAACCAACCTCTATATGCCTCTTCCAACCCCATCTTCCCCACGGAATTGTCTTTCTGATGAGCCACTCCGGATTCCACCAAAGCTTCAGGCTCGAATTCTTCAGAATCCACAACTGAAGAACAACTCTCTCTTTTGTGTATAACAAACAAACCTTTGATGTACTCTCTTTAAACCATGAGTTGAATACTCAATAAAAACATCAAAGAAAATTAAAAAAATATCTCCAGATATAACCCTTAAGAACCAAAAAGAAGATCTGGAGAGATTCAATGAATGAATCAATAAATAGCCTAGATTTGGGAGAAACCCAACTATTTATAGAAAACCAAAGCAATCCTAGTTTATGTGTCAATTTTAAGTAGAATATAGCAATCCCAATCAAACAATCAAGATAAAGAGACACAAAGATTTTACGTGGAAAAACCACAATTGGACACCTTCCAATTGTGATCAAAAAACCACGGGCAACTGCCACAAGACAATCCACTAAGAAGATTTAAAAGAATTACACAGGTATCACTCTCAATTATCTAGCGAATCCACAACGCCTAATTGAATCAACCTCTATGTGCCTCTTCCAACCCTATCTTCACCACGGAATTGTCTTTCTGATGAGCCACTCCGGATTCCACCAAAGCTTTAGGCTCGAATTCTTCAGAATCCACAACTGAAGAACAACTCTCTCTTTTGTGTATAACAAACAAACCTTTGATGTACTCTCTTTAAACCATGAGTTGAATACTCAATAAAAACATCAAAGAAAACTTAAAAAAATATCTCCAGATATAACCCTTAAGAACCAAAAAGAAGATCTGGAGAGATTCAATGAATGAATCAATGAATAGCCTAGATTTGAGAGAAACCCAACTATTTATAGAAACCAAAGCAATCCTAGTTGGGAAAGAAAACCAACTACTTGTAGAGAACCAATTTCTTGCAGAACTCCAAAGTAATCATGTTTTTTAAGGAAACCAACTTCTTAAAGAACTCTTGTTACAACTTTGGTTTTATCCATGGAATTTGACAACAAAAGGTCCTAACAATCTCCCCCTTTGTCAAATCCTGGATAAAACCAATCTAAAACAAATTTCCTAACAAAATCTCTCAAGCAGCACCACCAACTATGAACCAACACTCAAATCCATGCTCTTGAACAATTATCCTGAAATAAAATAACCACACACAAGCCAACCAAAATATGTGGAACTGGATTAAATAAATAAAATATAAATCAATCCATAAACAAAATACTAACAATCCAACTGTACCAAAGAAGGATATAAGCAAAAGTAAAAACACTGTACCATCAACCAAACTATTGTATCATCAATATACATCAAACACTGGTAATGATGAACCAAACTCCCCCTCATTAAAAAACAACCACAAACACTGAAAACAGTGAACAAGAAGAAAAACGACAAAAAATAATATGGTGGAGCAAGTAAGGAATTTCATATTTGTACCTTAAAACACACAAGATTATCCAAGAAGCACAATTACTTGAAAATACAATGTGCACAGCCTCTAGAAAATTCTTTATGAAAGAAAGTGATGCATTATGTGAAAAGCATAGATCCCATGATAAAAGTGTGTGTGTGACTCTTGGAGTTCGACAAACACAAGATTCAAATTCTAGTAGTGATATGAAAGTTGGACCTCCGACAAGAGAATCTAAGCACAACTAAGGAAAGTCAAACCACTAGGAATCAAGGGGTATTTGGTGAGTAAAGACGGAGGCTCCCCCTCAATCAATGAATCCTTTATTTTTTTTTTCACATCTTTTTCTTTTCTTTCTTTTGCACATTTTTTTTACCTTTTTCTTTCTTGTGCACATTTTTTTCTTCTCTTTTGCACACTCATTGGCGGCTGACACGCTCAAGAGTATGGAAATCGAACCAGAGAAGCATGGATATAATAAGGGTGGCCTAGTTGGTGACTCTGAGGTAGCCTTTTCCTCATGGCTAGACTACAAAAAATAGAGGGGAAAGCCATGGAGATGAAAAAAGATGGAAGGTGGTTAAGAGACTCAACATTACCCATGATATGCTAGTATAGGTCAATTCCTCTAGAAAAGTAAAAGATACAATGTCAGAAGTCCATAAAAAATAATCACTAAGGCTGAAAACTCCCATATTTGCTAATCCAAGAGTGTGTACAGAATGAGACATACTAATCAAAAAACACACACTCCAAAATGAGTAATGATCACAGAAAGCACACATATATTAACATGTAATGGTTATTCTCATCAATTCCAATATGTACCAAGGACCACTCAAAAAATTTAAGCTTGCAAAACCATATTAAGAAAATCTTTTTAGATTTTTTTTTTCATAGGAATTTCCCCCACGAATTGTATCCAATATCACAAATCAAACAAGATCTCGTTCTAAACGATATATTTTAATAAATAAATAAATAAAATGATCCAAAAGAAATTTTTTTTTAAAAAAAAATAGAACGACCCGCTCTGATACCAATTGAAAAATCTAGAAACCTCCTAGATGTTGATTTGTGATTATGTGTCAATTTTAAGCAGAATATAACAATTCCAATCAAACAATCAAGATAAAGAGACACAAAGATTTTACGTAGAAAAATCACAATTGGACACCTTCCAATTGTGATAAAAAAACCACGGGCAATTGCCACAAGACAATCCACTAAGAAGATTTAAAAGAATTACACAGGTATCACTCTCAATTATCTAGCGAATCCACAACGCCTAATTGAACCAACCTCTATGTGCCTCTTCCAACCCCAACTTTACCACGAAATTGTCTTTCTGATGAGCCACTCCGGATTCCACCAAAGCTTCAGGCTCGAATTCTTCAGAATCCACAACTGAAGAACAACTCTCTCTTTTGTGTATAACAAACAAACCTTTGATGTACTCTCTTTAAACCATGAGTTGAATACTCAATAAAAATATCAAAGAAAACTTAAAAAAATATCTCCAGATATAACCCTTAAGAACCAAAAAGAAGATCTGGAGAGATTCAATGAATGAATCAATGAATAGCCTAGATTTGGGAGAAACCCAACTATTTATAGAAAACCAAAGCAATCCTAATTGGGAAAGAAAACCAACTACTTGTAGAGAACCAATTTCTTGCAGAACTCCAAAGTAATCCTGTTTTTGAAGGAAACCAACTTCTTAAAGAATTCTTGTTACAACTTTGGTTTTATCCATGGAATTTGACAACAAAAGGTCCTAACACATAGCATTTTTAAATCAATAAAATATCAAATTAAGACGTTACATAGATTTGCCCAGCATCATTAAATAATTTTTTATAAATATGGAGAAAATTGTATCAATGGAACGGGACTGAAGAGTTAGGGTAAAAGTGTCCTTTTAAGTAACACATGCTTGAAATACTAGTGTTTGTATGGTTTGATTTTTCAAAAATTACTTTAGATGAGTTATCGTTTATTTTTAGTGATTTTTATTTTATTTTATATTTTTATTTCTTTTTACTGAATTCTTTTCTTATTTCAGTTAAACTGTTTTACTTTTTAAAATGTATCTAATCTTGATGCATTTAAGAAAAAAAGACCAAAATATGAAAGAAAAAAAATTCAATAAAAACAAATTAAAACTGAAAACTTAAACCAAACAAAGCTATAAATTTTTTGTCGGGCCATTAACGGCTCCTGTTTACATTGTTAATATTTTATTTTATATAATTTGATCCTATTAAATAAGAATCTACACCTATTAAAAATTCATTGCTTTGAGAAGTTTAAATCACTTTGTTGGGTAATAATTTTTAAAAACAGTTTTGGAATTTTTTAAAGCAAATTCCTTTTACTTTTAAATTCACTTACTCTAAATATAATTAAAAAATAAAATAATTTTGAGTTTTTAAAAAAAAATTCACTAAATACAAATATATATATTAAATACATTTTTATTTTATAAATTTCTTTTATTTGTTGAATTTTAAAAAAAAAATTTACCGTTTAGGTGTATTTAAAAAATAAAAAAATGACTAAATTCTGAAAAAATTCCATGAAAGTGAACAAAGTACAAAAAATAAAAGCTGAAACTAGTTTTGAAAATTTAAAATCATACACACCGAAGGTTGTTTAGTGCAAATTTGTTTATTTTTTATTTTTCTTATAAAATTTGTGAAATTTAAATTTGTGAAGTGACTTTATTTATAAATTTTTTTTAAGTGGTCACTGGGAGTCAAGTCTATCTATTTTATATCCTTAATAATTAGACTTCGTTTGAAAACTAATATTTTTAATAAATTTTAAATTTTTTACTAAGAAAATATAAAAATAAATAAATATATAGAATGATGTAATAATTTTTAATGGCTTTTTAACTTTTTAATTAAAATAGTCTATTGACAAATAAATTGTTAGTTGAAAGTTTGAACCCATTTGGCATTTTTATGAGGTCATCAATGAAACGAGTCGGGTTTACTCAGCCCGCAATTATTAAAAATGTTTACATTCTATATATTAATGAGTTTTTCGAATTTTAATTAGACAATGGGTGAGTACAGACCGGGCTTATTTAAAAAAAATTAAAACCATATCCCACCCTTAAGTCCAAATCTTACAGGCCAAAATCAAACTGAATCGGGTTGCACATTTTTTATTAGACTTATATTATTAAGTTATATACATTTTTATTTTATTTTTTTAATAATTCATCTTATCAAATTAATTAATACTATTAAAATAATCAAATTAAAGTATAAATTCACCAAATTAACAGATTATGACAATGTTAGATGTAAAAAGTTGAGAGTTAGAAATATATCACCGGTCACTATCAAATTCAATTTTAATAAATTGTATTTTGTGTATTTTTTTTAAATTACAATTTACAAGGATAATATTGTCCGTCAAGTGTTATTTATTTTTTTATTTTTTTTTTGAAATGGAATAATATTGATTTTAAGGGATTAAAATTAAATTTAACGGTGGAGTATTTTTTTAGATAAAATTAAAATTTGTTTGGACCGAATAGTTTGAGTCGGGTTAATGGGATGGTCGAGTTTGATTTACCTATGTGGGCTTGTGTTGCCAAGTTCTTGAGAGGAATCGAATTACAAACCTTTATTCAAAACTCTACATAATTTTCTCTAAGATGGAAGGAGTCATAAAATGATTTGGACGAATTAAATAATTAATATCGATTTTTTTTTTGTTTTTTGTTCACACACTATTTAATGACCCCATAGACGGGCTATGGAGTCAAGTACACCTCCCTTGCCCCATTTGGCATTTTTATGAAGTCATTGAAGTGAATTACAAGCCATGGCTCTCCTTCCAAGTTTCTCCCCACAACTTTCTTGTGCTAGCTGTTGTCATTGATGTTTTGATTGAAAAAGGTGGCTTGGTGACCTCTCTTGCATAATTTTCCCAGCCTTTATTTTCTCAAACTTATCAATCCCACTTTGCTTGTCTTCATGTACAGTAATATAGGATTTGGGGTAAGCGCTATTAATATGATCATTATAACATTATTATTTTTAATGGTGAAAAGATAATTTTTTAACATCATATTCAAAAATTATTCCCAACTGTTAGATCTAGCTAAGGGGGAAAAAATAACATTTAGAGAAAAATGTAACTTGAATAGTAACAAATAGAATTGGATATAAAAAATGAAATAATTTTATCAAAAAATTAAATCATTTTTGTAATTTTATTTATCATTGATATTAATTCGACTTACAATTGGACCCTATTTATTAAGAGATCAAATTTTGCTCATCGCACAATGTGATCATCAATTAAATAATGATGATGAAACAAAATATATTGAATTATCTATCAACGCATCTAAAAGTTCTCGTATATTAATACGATATTGAATTATTAATTACTAGTACATCTAAAAGTTTAAATTATTAGAAAGTGAGAAACTCTATAATACAAATGTGATTTGTATTATATGTCCCATTTATGATATTTGAAATTTTTGGTTATGATTTATTTTGGTGTTAGTTATATTTTGGTTATGATTCATTGTGATATTAGTTATAATATATTGTGATTATTATTTTAGTTATGATCGACAACGTCTTTGGTTATGTGTGATACATCCCTCAGATACATGCACTACCATAACCATCTAACCTGACTCTCGTTCTAACTAATTCTAAACTCAATACAATCTAACTATAGTCAGTTGTTGACGAATAGATTACATGGAAAACTCTATATATAATGTATGGATATGACTATGAGCGTACATTTTCACAAGCTTAAGCTTAAGCATTCTCTCTCTCTCTCTCTCTCTCAATCATGTCCGTGAGAAGGCTGTACAATGCTTCTCTTATGGGAGCTCTGGCACTGTTAGTGCACTTGTGCATGGTTGATTTGGCCATTTGTTCCTCTAACTTCACAGATCAATTAGCTCTGTTCAACTTCAAATCATCCATCAAAAATGATCCCAACAATGTGTTTAGTAACTGGACGAAAGAAACCAATTTTTGTGGCTGGGCGGGGGTCTTATGCAGTCGACGTAGGCAAAGAGTCACGGGCTTGCTCCTTGGCAACATGAGTCTCAAAGGCACCATTTCTCCTCATGTTGGTAATCTTTCTTTCCTCCAACTACTCAATCTTAGCTACAATAGCTTCTACGGTCATCTAACAGATGAAATAGGCTATTTGCGTTGCCTAAAAACCCTTTCTTTGTCTGGTAATATGTTAGAAGGAAACATTCCACTGGGTTTACACCACTGTCAAAGGCTTGAAACGATAACTTTTTGGGGTAATAAATTTAGTGGTAGAATTCCGAAAGAGTTAAGCACCTTACCCTCTCTAAGTTTAATTGCTCTCGGACAAAATGAACTTATAGGTACTATTCCACCTTCCTTTGGCAACATTTCAAGCTTAGAAGTGTTTGGGCTAGAAGAGAATCACATTTATGGAAACGTTCCAACTGAATTGGCACAACTTCCAAATTTGAAGTTAATTGACCTTGTATTCAATAATCTCACAGGTCCATTACCTCCTGCAATTTTTAACAAGTCTTCAATGGTTGAAATTGACTTGAATTATAATGCCTTTTCTGGAAACCTTCCAACAAATAATGGCCTTTTCCTTCCTAATCTTGAAATCCTCCTTTTGGATCACGATCAACTAACTGGAAACATCCCTTCATCTCTCTCCAATTCTTCTAAGCTCACTTTGCTAATTCTAGCTGCCAACTTGTTTACTGGACCAGTACCAAAACATTTAGGCGATCTAAAACACCTAGAAATTTTCCATTTACCTAAAAATCAACTGACAAATGAACCAGGAAGTATTGAACTTAGTTTTCTCACAGATTTGTCAAATTGTACTTCCTTGGTGGAGTTGTTAATGGGACAAAATAAATTGAGTGGCACCCTACCCAATTCTGTTGGAAATCTTTCAAACTCTTTGGAAATGCTTTCTTTTTCTGAAAATCAACTAATTGGTACAATTCCTAAAGAGATTGGTTCTTTGAGGAATTTGACTGTACTTTCATTGGCTGCCAATAATCTGAATGGAAACATCCCCTCAACTCTTGGAGAAATTAAAAGCTTGCAAAGGTTGTATCTTGGCGGTAACAACTTTCATGGATCAATTCCAATTGAGATTTGCCTTTTGAGCAACTTAGGGGATCTTTATGCAGAGCAAAATAAGTTATCTGGAACAATCCCAAGTTGCATTGAAAATCTTAGAGGTTTGCAAGTGATCAAGCTTCATCATAATAAATTGACCTTTATACCGTCGAGTTTATGGAACCTTGAAACTTTAAGGCTTTTGGATCTTTCGTTCAATTCATTAGGTGGAAGCCTAGATCCAAACATAAGGCCATCGAGAGTGTTGGAAATCGTGGATTTATCTTGGAATCAAATCTCAGGAAGCATTCCGAGAGTTATTGGGTCATTTCAAAGCCTAACTTCTTTGAACCTGTCTAGGAATTTATTTTCGGGACCCATTCCCAACACAATGGGCAATTTGATAACATTGGATTTCTTGGATCTTTCACACAACAATCTATCTGGACAGATACCTAAGTCTCTTGAGGCACTTTCACATATCCAATACATGAATTTCTCTTGCAATAAGTTGGCTGGGGAGATTCCAAATGAAGGGCCGTTCATGAACCTCACATCACGGTCTTTCATGGAGAATGAAGCACTTTGTGGGAATCCTATTTTGAAAGTGCCACCATGTGCAAGCAATAGTTCCAAGAAGTCGATGATTTAAATTAATCTTCGATACATTCTTCCTATCATTGCATTGATGCTAATCTTCTCTATTGGTGTGTATGTTGTGAAAAGAATTCATGCAAACAATGTCCAAAGTCAAAATCTAGTAGATTTATATGCAACAACGGAGCACAGAATGATTTCATATCTAGAGCTTCGGCGGGCCACAGGTGACTTCTGTGAAACCAACTTGCTTGGAGTAGGAAGCTATGGCTCGGTATACAAAGGTGTACTTTCAGATGGGACAATTGTCGCCATTAAGGTTTTAAATTTGCACCTTGAAGGAGCTTTCAGAAGTTTTGATGTAGAATGTGAAGTATTGAGAACAACTCGACATAGAAATCTCGTTGGAGTTATAACAACATGCTCTAATCCTGAGTTAAGAGCATTGGTTTTGCAATATATGTCTAATGGAAGCCTTGAAATGTGGTTATATTCTCATTACTCCTGCCTTAATCTCCTTCAAAGGATTGGCATCATGATTGATGTAGCATTGGCTCTGGAATATCTCCATTATGGTCAATTAGATCCTGTGGTTCATTGTGATTTGAAGCCGAGCAATGTCCTTCTAGATGAAGACATGGTTGCACATGTTGCTGACTTCGGCATTGCAAAAATTTTAGCTGAAAACAAGACTGCAATACAAACTAGGACTTTAGGTACCATTGGCTATATTGCTCCAGGTAAATGCTTTAATTACCTTTATTTACTTTATATTTCTCATTTGACAGACTTGTTACAAATCAATTTTCTATGTATTTATCATTAATTTGTTTGGCATGCATGTCTTGAATGTTAATTTTATGTTTTAAGTTCGTCGAAGAAATATTGTAGATGGCTTTTGTTAAGTGTCAATATATTGCTTTTATCAAGAACATAATGCCAAGTTGAGATAGGTTCAGGCTTTTCAATGCAACTTTAATGTTGAACCACATGCCTAATATTAACACTAATTACTACATTAATTAGATTACTATGTTAAAGGATTATCTAGCCAAAAAGAAGAAAACGATGAAAATACGAGGCAATGAATCATTTTAGAATAAAATACACTAAGTTCCTAAAATATATGTTCTGTCATGTTATTTTCCTCACTTGAGTTTTAATTTTGCCAATTTTATTCCCAAAATTTTCAATTTGAAACAAATTGGTTTAATTTCAAAGGGATTGTTTAAATCATTAAAATAGTAATAACTACAATTATAATCCTCGAAGTGTGTTTCATGTCACTTATTTTCCAAAAGTCTTCAATTCTGTTGCTTTGGTCACTAAACACTAATTAAGAACACAAAGCATAGCCTTACAATGCTATTGGATAAATTTGATAAATTTAAAACTTTAGAGACTCAAGTGATATGACACACATACTATTGGTATCATAGATGAATTTATATTATTATTTTGTTAATGTTTAGACCGTTGGGTGAAATTGGAGAAGTTTGACTCCAATTTAAAAAACTTTATTTACAAAAATTCAAATTTGGTATATTAAAGTGACACAAAATGCATATTTTTATGGATCATAAGTGTGTATGTTATCCATCATTTTAACCAATTTTGAAATAAAACATTTTTCCTAATTGAGCTACCCCCTTAAAATGCTATATAGCATCTATTTTTTTCACTGTTTTATATGATTAGGATACTTGGCAAGATATTAGTTGTTTTCATTAATTTTTTCATAATCATCTTGAAACAAGGAAGTCAATTATAAGTATCCATATAGATGGCAATATAAAAATGGTAATAAAGATCAGTGATATATAACAATTTTCATATTTTATACAGAGTATGGCTCCGAAGGACGAGTCTCAACAAATGGTGATATATATAGCTATGGTATGATGCTTTTGGAAACATTCACAAGAAAAAAACCCACAGAAGAAATGTTCTCTGCAGAGATCAATTTAAGGCAATGGGTGAGCGCATCACTTCCCAACAAAATTATGGAAATAGTGGATGGTGGTTTATTGAGAATGCAAAATGGCAGTGACATGGTTACCTCAAAAAGCACTCTTCTTGCTATTTTAGAGTTGGGTTTAGAGTGCACCAGTGATATACCTGTGGAGAGGAATGACATTAAAAAGGTTCTTGTCAAGCTGAACAAGATCAAAAAGCAACTCCTTCACATCCAAAGTATTTGACATGCTGATGCACAGTGTTTGGCCATAGAGTTTTCTAAAACTCATGGACAAACATAGAAAAGGCAAAAGGCACTAGTAGATGTGAATTACTATGTGCTCGGAATGATGTAGAATTCAGTCGAAACACTGAAAATGATGTCACAGTCAACATCCACCTGTTTGCCATGGCGTACGATGGATTTCGGTCAAATTCTAATATTTAGGTCTCCAATTTCACGACTTCTCTATTTTTGAAAATAATTGATTCATTAATTACTTGGTGTAAACGAATCCGTTTGAGGTTAGGTTTTCCCCAAAATATGTAATTTTTATTCTAGTTTCTAGATTTGAGATTAACTCAAATCTTTCTATTTTTGGTCATTTTCATATTATCTTTGATTTAGGCTTGATTAGTGAGTATTACCTTAGCTTATCTTCTATTGTATTGGGGCTTGTTCCCTATAAATAATGGTATTGAGTCTTAAGGCAGAGCATCTTATTTTGAGAGAAATAATATATGTTCAAGAGAGAGTTTCTTCCATATGAAATTTGTAGTTAATCTTTGTATTTGAGTTTCATCTCATTATTCTACCTTGCATCGCATGCACATGCACACACTTGCAATATTATGTGTATGTATCCTACTACAAAATTTCGTAACATCAATGGCAAAATATATAATCTCACCGCAAATTGGCATAACAAAAAATTTCGTAGCCAAACCACAAAATTTTGGACATTTTATAACATAAATTTATGGTAGATTACACATTTTATAGTTAATGTTATGAAATTTTTTGATAAAATTGCACATTTTTATGTTGGGGGTGCATACCATAGGATTTTCCATATCTCTTAAAGGACGTGGTACAATTAATCCTTTATCTCAGTTGTTCTCTCCCTCTTGTACCTAGGTAGGCCCTTTCAAACATTTATGAAAATATTTCTCCTGTTGATTCTAGTAGATTTATTTATTTATTTTTAATGAGGTGATTGCTAAATTTGAAATATTGATAAATTCTCATAATTATTTCACAATTCTTAGATGATATAATAGAGATCTTCCATTACAAAAATAAATGGAGAGGATCTCTGCCCGATTCGTGACGGAAACTTTTGCATCAAAGTTGTACCATCCTAAGCAAAATCTTGTATAAAATACCAAAGAAGTCCACTTCAATAATGCTTTTGGGTACTAAAGAAGTCGTCTATAGAGGGGCACTTTGGGAAGCTGGTTAAAAGTCAGCTTTTGACTTTAACTCATTTTGGGTCACATCACCTCTCATATTTTTTACCCAAAAAAAGACAAAAAAGTCAAAAAGTCAACTTTTAACCAACTTCTCAAAACACCATAGAGTACTTTGAACAATGAAGACAATTTGTTTAGAGATGATCATTTACTGTACCCCTTAAAAAAAATATTATTCAAAGGTTGTGCTCAAATAACAAAAACATAAAATTTAAAATGGACATCAACACAACATTTTTTCATAATCAATTGAAAATATTTTATAACTTCACATCTAATAAGATTCAATTGAGAGCATTCAAACTATTTAGAGCAAAAAAAGGTAAGTAACCAATTTTCTTACATCCCTGGAATATTACATCCCATAGTAAGCTGCCAAATTTCTTGGTCTTTCGCATTATCCAACATCCAATTGATCAATGCAATTGAACCAATATAATGAAAAAAACATAGAGCAATTTCAGAGCTTAAAAACAATTAAAAAATATATTGTTCTAAAATATAAGCAAAAACAACTAACGTACCTTTACAGTGCAATACATAGCTAGATATTGGGTTACTTCTCTTCACCACTTTTGAGAATGAAAAAAATGCAACAAAAATTAAAACAAGTAAAATAAATTAGAAAATCTATACATTGATTAAAAAGCAATGTATTTCGATAATCAAGCAAAACAACCAAACAAATGAAATATTTTTAACAAATTTATGGCTCAATAATGAATATGCCAAGAATCAGCCAATTCACAACTTGATTTGTAAACCCAACTAATTTCCACCTTTAAGAAAAATTTGTGAACCAAAACCCAACTAATAATGTCACACCCCACTTTTTATTACTCGAAAACATTACCAAAGCCTATAAATTTAGGTCCATATTTTTTTTTTTATATAAATACATTTACAAATATCTATTACACTTGAGTAATAGAATCTCAAAGATACATGTTCTCCCTCTCTCAATAATTACAACAACAATAATACATGCCAAGCTTCTGCCGCGAAGCTACAAATAAATAATTACAAATACAACTCCACTACCTTTACATCTACTAAGAAAGCTATCTGAATGAACTGAAGAACTCCATAAATCTTCAATCAAATAACCCAAACTTTCCTTCTGTAAAAATTTTACAACAAGCAGGTGAGCACTAATGCCCAAGAGGAATCTCATAGTTCTAAATCAATAACGAACACCGAGATAGAAATGATCATGCATGCGGGGTGATACAATATAGTAGGGTGACATTTCATAATCTCAAAATATCATAAGTAATTTATCTTTTTCTCAAAAACAATTTAAGCACTTGTAGGAAAAACCTTCACCATAAAAAATCATCCACGAACTTTAGAAAATCATAGATCCTTGTGAAACAACCATATTTAAGAAACAACATCATTTAAATGTTATTAACCAATTTCCCAAACATTTCTCAATTAATTTTCCATTGTTATTACTCTTCTTTTCCTTCCATTCTTCTTTTCTACTTTTCACTTTTAACTTAAAACCCCATAATTTCAAGGCAATTTCCTTTTTGACTCGCCAACAATTCTCCTATACTCATTTCACCCCGTTAATTTCACCCACAAAGTTTCATTTCAAGATAACACAATGTTAGTAAACTCTTCCAAGCCAATCCTTTATTTAATTATAGAACAACTCTCACAATTTACTTTTATTAACACAACTACTTCATTAAGTTTACCATCATAATCTATAATCAATTTACAGTCTTAGGACACAAATGTCTACATTGTCTATGACACACGGTCTATGACACAATACACTTTCCATTTATACAGACATGGCTCAGAACCTGGCCAAACAACTCAACAAGGATAACACATCAAGTTAAACCTTTCTTATACCAAATTAAACACACATGCTGATGTTATAACAATCTCAATCAAATCCACTTCCATACTTCCCAACTGATACACTTGGTGGTGATGTATCATATCAACAACAAATAGAAATATTTCTATTATCAATAAGCACACACATATGTGATGCTACTGGAGTCCATCCCCTATCTCCTCCCAACAAATCCGGTTTAGAGGTCCATCCCCTAAACCGTGGAGTTCATCCCCTATCTCCTCCCAACAAATCCGGTTTAGAGGTCCATCCCCTATCTTCCCCTAAACCGTGGAGTTCATCCCTATCTCCTCCAAAACCAAATGCATATGCAATGTAATACACACTTGCCATATACAACACATAATCAATACAAGTAATGTTACGTATTAATTCAACTCAAAATAAATGACTTAATTTGATTATACCTAAGCCACATGCAAGGTCTACAACAACCACGACTATCCTCCACCGATAGCCCAAAACAGTTATTTCTAAACAAGAAATAAATACATCAATGAATGTAAATTCGACATTCTCAAAGGTAAGTATTTAAACTACCCAATTATATCATTAATCTCATAATTTCTCCAATTTCATGAATTAAACCCAATTCCACATTTTTCCCTTAAATTAATTATACAAATTAATCAAGCCAAAACTCTAAGGTTTCTCCCAAAATTACCAAACTACCCCCACATACCAAAATACCACAACTTAGGATTAAAACGTATAAATGGGCAAACATTTCCAAAATTCAATTAAACTTGTATATATACCATTCCATACCTCAATTTCATGATTCTACTTTCAATTTGGGCAAACTCATTGTTTATCATCATAAATCAACCTAGGGTTTCAAGAAAAATCTAGAAATTTCAAGAAAAATTCCAACTTCTTAACCCATTATTTTCTTCTTCCAATTTTCCTTGATTATACATCCTAGGTTCTGATCCATAATCTAAACCCAACAATAACACCCCAACCTCTACATATCCGAAATCTCACAAATTTCCATAATATAATTCTATATGCTCAAAATGTAGATTTTGCATTTATATACTCCAAAATACCACAAATCTATCTATTAATGTAAGCATTGAAGGAGAACTAGGACCCTACCTCAAGAAACATGCAAATGACCGAGCTATCGGAAGAATCCTCCACAAATCCGAGCTTCAATCGGTTGAAAATGTAAATCTTCATGCCTTCTTCACTTTTGGCGGAAGATCTTGATCAAACCTAAGGAAATGGAAGTATTTGGGATCAAAACCCTAGGGTTTTCGGACCTAGGGCAAGAGGAAAGAAGAGGAAAAGAAAATGTAAGAAATGATCTCAAAATCCCGTTTTTGAGCTGCTGTATTCGCGCATCTCGCTCGAGCGAAGAAGCTCGCTCGAGCGAGCATGCTTCCAACCTGAACACACAAAATTCAAACAGGTATAACTCTCCCATCCGGACTCCGTTCTAGGTCGTTCTTGTGTCCAAATTGAAGCCCGGAAACAAGCTTTCCAATGGTTCTGACCTCACATTCAAATTCAAAGTATGGAAGGAGAAAAGGACAAAAGAGTGACGGCTGGTCAAAAACTCAAACTCCAAACTTGGGGCTTTTATCTAATCTTATCCAAATGCCTTGTTAAGACTTCAATTAAGGTTCCAAACATCACCCAAGGGTCCTCAATTATAATATTCAAAGTCCACTCGTCAACCCATCAATATCTCGAGTCTAACAACCGGACGAGTTTAGAGGGATCGGGCACCACTTTTCATCAATCCAAAGTGAATCAAGATCCGAGTCATTACAACCTTCCCACCTTAAGAAATTTAGGTCCTCGAAATTGCATCCGTTCTAATGAGAATAACAACCTTATGCTCACCAATTTTTAACAACCCCTAGTTCGCAAAGCATGTGAGCACCCATACATATTCACCAAACCTTAACAACTTTCGGTTACACCTCGCTTCAATTCTAAACCCAAAATACCAAGCGTTACAACCTACCCACCTTGGGAAATTTAGTCCCCGAAATTAAGAAAGTCAAGTAGAAGACAACTCAAACATGAGCGGAAACACACCTGTAATGTTCCAAGACTAGATCCACTCTCGGGATAAATTCTCGATTTCAAGGAAAAGCAATCACCCTTAAACCATACCAAGTCAATACAAACAAAACCGGTAACACATTACCTCGTATGATCCAATACCACAATTTTCAATTACATTTCAATTAATTGCGTTATCTATTTCTTATCCCTTAGCACATAAAAGTAGAACAGATCAAATCATTCATGAACATATTTCAGTCTTTAACATTTAAATTTTATCAGGCCATCCCAGGCCACATATAAAGAAAGTAAAGTTCCATTTCCCACATTAATATCAACATTTTCCCAGTGAATTCCAACCATCACCAAATAACATCCGCCACCCATCCGGTGACATCACAACGCAATTCCCATGTACACTTGCGACAACAACAAACAAATGAGCCAACATATTTATTACCAATATCAACACGTATCTCAACATTCAACACACATATATACACATTGGCACCAATGCACTTCAACAATTTCCATTCAAACATTTTTAATTCAATTAGAGTAACTTCACAAATTCACATAAACAACACACGTATACATGTACAAGTAAGACTCCATGCCATCAAGTACCCCTTGAGACACTAACCACTCACATCCCTATTTATCCAAAACAAGGCAACTCCCAAGATAATCAAGCATCAATTAACTTCAAGTAGCATTTGTTAAAACCGCGTTGGTTGCAAGTCAAATCAAAATAGACTAACCCAAACCAATCCTTAAGTCCCACAAAAGAGGGCGACTACAAGAATCCGTCTTCTCTATGCAACTTAGCCCAAATCATCCTTTTTCCATTTTCGTGGTTCAGTTATCGATACACACATCATTTCACATCTCACAATTCATAATCATAATCATCATCACCTATTATTCTCACACAGACAATGCCAAGAATTTCATAACACTTGCTCATATACTCGGAAGTCACTAATCGGCCAACCATACAATTTCCAACACTTACAAGTGACCTTACACCGTCTACCCCGAGATGAAGCTCCTTACACCCCTTTACCCGTTTCTAGAATCTCACTAGACTTTTCAAATATACGTTGCATTAGCACCATTCCCAACAATCTTATCATTCTCAAGTCGATATAATAACACTTATTTCGAGTCACACAAAACAATTACCACCCACACACAACACTCACTACTAGGAAACACGACTCATATTTCCTCCCAAGAACCACTTCTAGCATTTGATCCTACTTATGTACCCCATATTCCAATACTGTTAACTCCTTTATACGCACACAACCACTAGCTCACCACACCTTATGCCAATACTACTTTTATCACCATGAAGCACAATTTTCATATCACCACCAAGCACTCTCACGATTTGCTAAGTATCTCCAACTAACCTCATACCATTCTAAGATCTCACATCATCTCAACTACATTCCTCATAAACCATTCAAGTCATACATTCCATGTTCCACAAATACTCCTTTTCCATTTAAGATTCATAAGTCAATATGCATTTCTACCAATACCTAACATCCCCTTATTGCAAATTAATAACCATCTGGTAGCTCTCATTATCTCAACAACGACATCGGACATTAATAACCAACCTCTATCCCTTTCACGAGACACTTACTCTTCCTACTAAATCCGAAAACCAACCTAACACATAATCACACAAAGACATAAACAATCTTTTTTTTTTTTTTTTCCAGCAACAAACCACATAATTGAGTCAAGCCTACAAGGACCACCACTCGTCCCGCAACTTCCAAGGAACTCTCATCAGAAACAACGTTGATCAGGCGCATTTTCCAATGAGATCTCAAAGCAAGGTAGCCGGCTACAAGAACTATCCGTGAGGCTTAACCCATGCTCACATAATGCAACACATAATGTCCTATACCTCCTATTCCTATATGCAAATATCCTCACCAAGCGAAGCCAACCCATTGTGGTAAAAACCACTTCCCACGAGCTCTAGGTATTCAAACCCGGTTAGCTCTGATACCATGTTGTCACACCCCACTTTTTATTACTCGAAAACATTACCAAAGCCTATAAATTTAGGTCCATATTTTTTTTTTTATATAAATACATTTACAAATATCTATTACACTTGAGTAATAGAATCTCAAAGATACATGTTCTCCCTCTCTCAATAATTACAACAACAATAATACATGCCAAGCTTCTGCCGCGAAGCTACAAATAAATAATTACAAATACAACTCCACTACCTTTACATCTACTAAGAAAGCTATACGAATGAACTGAAGAACTCCATAAATCTTCAATCAAATAACCCAAACTTTCCTTCCTGTAAAAAAATTTTACAACAACGGGGTGAGCACTAATGCCCAGTAGGAATCTCATAGTTCTAAATCAATAACGAACACACAGATAGAAATGATCATGCATGCGGGGTGATACAATATAGTAGGGTGACATTTCATAATCTCAAAATATCATAAGTAAGGTATCTTTTTCTCAAAAACAATTTAAGCACTTGTAGGAAAAACCTTCAGCCATAAAAATCATCCCTGAACTTTAGAAAATCATAGATCCTTGTGAAACAACCATATTTAAGAAACAACATCATTTAAATGTTATTAACCAATTTCCCAAACATTTCTCAATTAATTTTCCATTGTTATTACTCTTCTTTTCCTTCCATTCTTCTTTTCTACTTTTCACTTTTAACTTAAAACCCCATAATTTCAAGGCAATTTCCTTTTTGACTCGCCAACAATTCTCCTATACTCATTTCACCCCGTTAATTTCACCCACAAAGTTTCATTTCAAGATAACACAATGTTAGTAAACTCTTCCAAGCCAATCCTTTATTTAATTATAGAACAACTCTCACAATTTACTTTTATTAACACAACTACTTCATTAAGTTTACCATCATAATCTATAATCAATTTACAGTCTTAGGACACAAATGTCTATATTGTCTATGACACACGGTCTATGACACAATACACTTTCCATTTATACAGACATGGCTCAGAACCTGGCCAAACAACTCAACAAGGATAACACATCAAGTTAAACCTTTCTTATACCAAATTAAACACACATGCTGATGTTATAACAATCTCAATCAAATCCACTTCCATACTTCCCAACTGATACACTTGGTGGTGATGTATCATATCAACAACAAATAGAAATATTTCTATTATCAATAAGCACACACATATGTGATGCTCTTTGAGTCCATCCTATCTCCTCCCAACAAATCCGGTTCAGAGGTCCATCCACTATCTTCCCCTAGACCGTGGAGTTCATCCACTATCTCCGCCCAACAAAGCGAGTTTAGAGGCCCATCCGCTATCTACCACTAAACCGTGGAGTCCATCCCCTATCTCCTCCAAAACCAAATGCATATGGAATGTAATACACACTTGCCATATACAACACATAATCAATACAAGTAATGTTCTCAGATAATTCAACAACAAAATAAATGACTTAATTTCAGTTATACCTAAGCCACATGCAAGGTCTACAACAACCACGACTATCCTCCACCGATAGCCCAAAACAGTTATTTCTAAACAAGAAATAAATACATCAATGAATGTAAATTCGACATTCTCAAAGGTAAGTATTTAAACTACCCAATTATATCATTAATCTCATAATTTCTCCAATTTCATGAATTAAACCCAATTCCACATTTTTCCCTTAAATTAATTATACAAATTAATCTAAGCCAAAACTCTAAGGTTTCTCCCAAAATTACCAAACTACCCCCACATACCAAAATACCACAACTTAGGATTAAAACGTATAAATGGGCAAACATTTCCAAAATTCAATTAAACTTGTATATATACCATTCCATACCTCAATTTCATGATTCTACTTTCAATTTGGGCAAACTCATTGTTTATCATCATAAATCAACCTAGGGTTTCAAGAAAAATCTAGAAATTTCAAGAAAAATTCCAACTTCTTAACCCATTATTTTCTTCTTCCAATGTTTCCGTGATTATACATCCTAGGTTCCTGATCCATAATCTAAACCCAACAATAACACCCCAAACTCTTCAAATCCGAAATCTCCCAAATTTCCATAATATAATTCTATATGCTCAAAATGTAGATTTTGCATTTATATACTCCAAAATACCACAAATCTATCTATTAATGTAAGCATTGAAGGAGAACTAGGACCCCTACCTCAAGAAACATGCAAATGACCGAGCTATCGGAAGAATCCTCCACAAATCCGAGCTTCAATCGGTTGAAAATGTAAATCTTCATGCCTTCTTCACTTTTTGGCGGAAGATCTTGATCAAACCTAAGGGAAATGGAAGTATTTGGGATCAAAACCCTAGGGTTTTCGGACCTAGGGCAAGAGGAAAGAAGAGGGGAAAAGAAAATGTAAGAAATGATCTCAAAATCCCGTTTTTGAGCTGCTGTATTCGCGCATCTCGCTCGAGCGAAGAGAAGCTCGCTCGAGCGAGCATGCTTCCAGCACAGACACACAAAATTCAAACAGGTATAACTCTCCCATCCGGACTCCGTTCTAGGTCGTTCTTGTGTCCAAATTGAAGCCCCGGAAACAAGCTTTCCAATGGTTCTGACCTCACATTCAAATTCAAAGTATGGAAGGAGAAAAGGACAAAAGAGTGACGGCTGGTCAAAAACTCAAACTCCAAACTTGGGGCTTTTTATCTAATCTTATCCAAATGCCTTGTTAAGACTTCAATTAAGGTTCCAAACATCACCCAAGGGTCCTCAATTATAATATTTAAAGTCCACTCGTCAACCCATCAATATCAAGAGTCTAACAACCGTACAAGTTTTAAGGTGACGGGCACCACTTTTCATCAATCCAAAGTGAATCAAGATCCGAGTCATTACAAATAAGCACTTCTAAGGTAAAGACAGGGGATCATATGAGTAAATTAAGTTTAATAAAAGAACCAAAAACTTGGTTAAGGGGACAACCTAAAAACCACCTGCAACACCTACTACTCCCCCACTTCCCACCTGCGAAAAACCTAATTACTGGTTTATAAACAAATGTAGATATGAAAAAAAAGAACCAAAAATGTGACTAAGAAACAACTTTTTTTTAAGGGGACAAAGAATGAAGACATCAACATGAGAAAAAGTATATGTTTACCAAAAAAAAAAATAACATTAGAAAAATGCACAACAAAAAACATGATATACATTCAATAGAGGGACACACACAAAGAAGACAATGACAATTATTAGCCATTGGATTACACAAATACATCCTGACCATTAAATTCTTTAATTTTGAAAAATTAGACACCAGAGCAACCGGTTGACCATCTCCAATATTAACATATTCTCTCTATCTTTCTCTCTCTCTCTCTCTCTCTCTACTTTCACTCTTTCGTCTCTCCCGCTCCCTCTCCCTCTTCGTCTCCCTTTGCTACTCCCTCCTTGGAGTGATCTCTTCCTCTGCTCCTCTCGCTCTCTTCTCTGTGTACTGTGCTCATTCGTCTCTCTTCGTCTGGCTCGACTAACTGCAGGTTCTAAGTAGTTGTTCGGTTTAAAACCCTAATCTAACCCAGTGAGCCTCTGTTTGGTTTTTGAGAAAACAAAAGATTTTTTTTTTTTTTTTTACGAGCAATTGACAAGGTATGCTTCCCTCTAATTATTTTGAAACCCTAAACCCTCTTCTAAAACTCTCTTTTTCCCCATTTTTTACTCTCTTTGGATATTTCTGAAATCATCCCTCTTTTAAAATTATACTCTCTGATTTTTACCCTATTTGTTGTCTCTATTCCAGTGTCTCTTGGCTCATACTGATTCGAAATTTGTATTGAAGCAAGGCTTCATAAGGATTTTGTTCTTTTTTCTATTTATATATCTCAGTTGGCATTCTTAATGAAAAAATCCATTTTTACATTAATTAATATAGTATTTTGTAACCATATTGTTGCTTTCATGACTTGTTCTTGAGTTGTTGCAAAATATTTTATGAGAACTTTTGGCATTAAAATTATAGGGCTAATTATGTTATTTGAATTTTGATTGCATTTAAGATGTTTGTAAAAATGCTTAGTTCGTTAGCAATTTAAACAAATGTATTTTGGAACTATATTTTTATTGCATTTAGATGTTGAAAACTTGTGATTGACTATTCCAATTTATATTTAGTGATATTTACATGAAGTAACTATAATCTATGGTGTGACCTCCCAATTTGTAAGTTGGGGCAAATAGTTATTCCAAGTGTTTTTGATAATGTTTAGTACTTGTTCTAGTTGAATTAAATAGCCATGTCAAGTAAATCATTTGTTTGATTGGGTTTTAAATAAATATATATATAAGCGAAATTAGTTAACATACAATAGAAATACTTCCAAAAATGCTAATCAAATAGTGCTTGAACTTCACTGGTATTGTTGTTTAAGCATGAGCAGTTGACAAGATAACGGGGAAGAGACTCCAACCAACAAAAAAGTGTGAAAAGCTAAAAAGAATTGAAGTGTCTGATTTTAATTTTAGCTAAAAAGAAGTCTACATGAAGCTTATGTTTAATAAAATGAATTTCCTCTATTATACGATTTTAATTTTAATTTTCAATCCACATGAAGCTTATGTTTAATAAAATGAATTTCTTCCGCATACTTTTTTTCAAAGTGTATTGATGCTAAGATAATCCATGACTTACTATCTTCCCTTTAAGCATGGAGGCTTTCCTAGCAACCATGAAAGATTAGTGTGAAACTTTAGGATTAAAGTAGTGGAAAGTGTGAGAAAGGGAAAATTTTGAATTTTTTCCCCCCCTTCTTTGTTTAGCATGATAAATGATGATGTTGGAAAATGTAAGATTGTTAAATTTAGTGTACAACCCATAGAAACATGGTAAGTTGCTTTTCAATTTCTTGCAAAATATACATAAATGTTTCTTGCAAAACATAAAGATTTTTTTTTTTTTTTTTTTTTTTTTTTTCACTATTTTGTCACTTTTGATTTTCGGGTCTTGTTACCATGTGCACCTTATATCTTAACCATTGAATCTTCACAAACTAATCTAAGCCGTTGAATAATTTAATGGGAAAAACTTGAAACCTTCTCAACTAGTTATTTTCCTGACTGAAAAGCTCCTTTGTCTCTCTCTCTCTCTCTATTTGTCTTTCTCTCTCTCATGCTTTCTCCACTCTAAGAAAGCCCTAACGTTTTTCTCCCAACACGACTCCGACAATTCTCTCCCTCCTACGACGCTACTCAAAGACCTTCCCGCAAAGTCGAAACTCTTCCATCTCCATTTTTTGCAACTTAATTTAGTATATATGTTGGTCCATTTTGTGAGCCTTATTCTAGTTTTGTGTTAATATAAAGAAGCAGTTGAAGTCTGTGCATCTTCTTGTGTTCTTTTGCTGATATTGTCTCTCTCTCTCTCATTGTGCTATGGTCCATTTTGTGAACTCTTCTTTGCTTGTTGATTTTTTACTTCTTTAAGTTCATTGTTTGTGGGGTGAAACCCATATGACGGCCCATTTATTATAACTTTTACTAACCGTTCAATTTTTGCTACTTGAAAAACTCTATTCACTATGATTTTAATCCAATTTTGTCTCTCATTCTTCATATTATCTTAGAATTTTGAACATTGGGCTAGTGAAACTATAACTTAAGGGTTTTTTTTCAAAACTTGGTAACGATTTTAAACTATTTTTCTTTCTAGTGTTTAAGATATTTGAGTTTGATTGGATTTAAGCTGTTCCAAATTGTTCTAAATGATTTTTTGATCGCAGTGAAGAGAATCTGAAGAATGAGAGACTGTTTGAAACTATTCCGAATTGGATTTTAAACGATTTTTTTTCAAATTGTTCTTTGAATTTTGATTGCATCTAAGATGTTTGTAAAAATGCATTATTATTATTATTATTATTATTATTATTATTATTATTATTATTATTATTATTATTATTGGATCAACAAAAATAAACTTTAGTGAAGAACATTTGGAGAGGAATTTGAATGTGCTGCCCTTTTTACTTACCAGAAAGAAGATAAGTAAATATTTTTGGTAAATTAGTGTTAAGCATGAGATCTTTCAAATTATTTTGGGTACCAAAAATGGTTAAAATCAAATATATCTTGGGTATCCGATGATCAAATATATCTTATTGAAATTTTTTGAATTTTAGCTCATTCAAAACCTAGCACATTAGTTGGGGAAAGCATTGTGCTTCACATTAATTTTTTATTTGCAACATTCATTTCTACAGATCAATGTTTATGTGAGATATAATAACCTTAAAATCTTTTTCATTCTTCTTTTACAACCAATCATTGGATATATGCAAGTAATGCATGCACGGATTAGGTTCCCTTTTGAGTTTTCTTTTTAACTGCAACGTTTTTAAATTATTTTTGTTAAAAAATAAAAATTGAAAGTGGTATTACTTGAGGTACTTTCCCAATCATTTCATCGTCAAGGATTTGGATTATTTGATTTGCTTGAATTTTATGATTTTACTATAAACATTGTTATGTTGAATATATTTTTGTGAGTGAGTGCTTTGTGTCGCGTGTTCTTTTGTGCATAATTACTTACTCATTAGGCACACAGCCATATTGAGTGTTTTTTTTCCCCCTTGGTTAATAACACTTACTTGGTGACACAAACTATGATAACCCATTAGGCATACAACCCTAACAAAAACATGCACATTTTGTTCATTTCATGAAATCAGGCATAAGTGGGAAATTCTTTTAGTAGTTTAGTTTGTTTAAAAAACTTTAGAGGTGCAATAATATTTCCTATAATCTGGGTTTTGCAGGGTTTGCAAGTGTAATTTTACATGGGGAGACTTTGGATCTTCCATTTTCAATTATCAAATGCACACATATCATTCAGAATAAATTTTATGTATGAATTTTATATTTACATGGCATTACTCGTTTTATTTTTCAACAGTGTCCTTTTGAAAACCTTATCAACGAAAACAGCTTCGCAATTTGTAGTGCCGATAGTGTTTTGTTTATTTCTTGGTCTAAAACCAAAAATGACAGAAAAATACGAAGACTTTTTTTTTTTTAAAACGAAAATACGAAGACAGTTGGGTTCATAAAATATGGTCATTCCCCAACAGAAAATTTTCTTTTTATTCTAGGAATTGGAAGAGGTTATAGTCTATTTTTTTAGCCCTAGTTAAAACTTAAAACATATTTTTCAAAACATGGGGATGTTAATGTAATTGCGGATCTAGTGGCAATGATTGTGGAATATATATTTAAAAAATAATAAATTATCTGTTTATATTTAATCTACAGAAAATTTGTAGCTCAAAGTAATATTGGATTGGATTTATATGCAGTTTTACAATATATGATGAAAGTAAATGTATTACTTCAAGAGCTAAATGATATATTTATGTGTTTGTGTAGAAGGTTTGTTAATGTGAAAGGATATGTGCAAAATGACATTCGTCGTAGATATATTATACCATTTCTTTCCATAATCTTAAATTTCCTTAAGCATTGTCTTATTTTCTAACTCATTTTCATGTTCTGTTCACAGGTCCTCAATTTCACCATCTTTAAATAAAAGTAAAGGTATATCTCCCTTCTTCCTAGCAGTAGCACTGACATATGTGCGTTCCTTTGCTTTCTAATTGATAGCAGGGCAATGGCAGGTGTGCCAATTTATTTATTTGCTTGTATTTTATTTCTTTTAATTGATAGCAGAGCACTGGCTGGTGTGCCATTTTATTTCTTTGCTTTCTTTTAATTTATAGCTAGGCACTAGCGAGTGTGCCAATTTATTTATTTTCTTTCTTTTAATTGATAGTAGAGCACTGGTTGGTGTGCCAATTTATTTATTTTCTTTCTTTTAATTGATAGCAGGGCGGGTGTGTCAATTTATTTGTTTGCTAGTATTTGCTCTCTTTTAATTGAAAGCTGGGCACTGGTGGGTGTGTCACTTTATTTCTTTGCTTGTATTTGTTGTATCTTGTATTTGTTGTATTTTGGAACCATATTTTTGCTTCAATCTTTTTGAGCAACAAGAAGTGTATAAACCAAAGCTTAATTTTTCTTTTTCTATTTTTTTTTCCTTCTAATTTTTATCAACAATTAGATAGCTACATGTTTTTTCTTTTATTGAGAAGATAGTGAAATTTAATACACACGCATGCACACAAAAAAATGGACAAAAATTGAAGCCATGAGGATATGAATTAAGGTAAAAAAGAAAAATAAAATTGAACACAGTTGAAGGAGTAATGTTGACTTTAGTCATAGATTTGTATCGGATGTAGTCCCCCAACCACCCCTTCAAAAAAAAAAAAAAATGATAAGAAAACAAATTAGCATCTGTCTTTGGTAATAAGGAACTTGTCATGGAGTCAGCAAAGATATAACTATTCTCTGAAGATGGTGTGCGGACTTTCCTAAGTTAAGTACTCATACTAATATTGACAAGAAATATGTCACTATTCTAGTTCATTTGTATTAATTTATTAAAATGAAGAAAGTTCAGGGGGAAAAACAAAGTCTCACCAATTTTACAATTTCAGAGTATAGATATTTGGAATTTTACCTTCAAGTTCCTACGAAGTGTTAATCTAACAAAATTTAGAAATTGGGTTGGCTGTAGATGATTGGATCTTTCCATTTAACATTGTGAGATGAAAAACTGATATGAGAATAGTATTTAAGGTAAGGGAGCTGTTTGGGTGTGCAACCCGTTAAAGGTTGCACATCATATGCAACCTAATTATCTACCCTTGGATTAGAAACAATTGATTACGACCATTGAATTGTTTAATGGTAGAAAATGGGAAACCTGAGCAACCGAATAAATATCAGGTATATATGGACCTCTCTCTTTCTCTCTATTTCCCTCTACACTTCAATGATTTCCTTCTACCAATGCCTCATCCTAACTCCAACCCCTCTACCACTTTCGAAACTCAAAATCCGTCAATCTACAACAATAACCCTCTCTCTCTCTCTCTCTCTCTCTCTCTCTCAAATCAATTTCTGAGAAGCCCTAAAAATATCTTTATTTCTTAATCAATTTTTGGCATGCACTGACTTTCTCTTTTTTTCATGATCGGTCAATTTCTCCATCTCTTTCACACTTCCAAAATCAACTACTTTTGCTCCTTGTAGTCATAGTTTCATTTTCCAAGTTAATTGTAGAATATGTGGTGTGCTTTAATAATTCAAAACACACACATGCACACTTGCATTGCATAGTTGGTTTGTTAACCCAACTCTATTTGTACAAGCACAAAGGGAAAAAAGGGGAAATTGATATTGATGAACACAAGAAGAAGAAAGGGAAAAAAATGAAAAAATGAATGAAGAAAAATAAATGTAGGAAGGAGGTGGGTAATTGTTTGTGTTTGGAAGGACATTGTCAATTCTTCCTTAATGGGTTTAATTGGCTATATTCTTTTCTATTTGGTGATAATGGGTTTAATGTATGTTTTGAAAAATATATGATCTTAATGTTCATAGATTTTGCATGTTATGGTGATTTGGTTAGAATTTAGTTCAGTTCATGACCATTGTTGAATTTAACAAATGGAATGTGTGGAAAGTGAATGATATATTCTGTGTAGAAAAAGTGAGCTTATTGTGTTGTTCAACATTACTGGAATTGTGATCTTTTAATCTGTTGTCGGTGTATCTTAATTCCATGGTCTACCAATTTATTGTCATTGTTGAATTAGTAAGCTTTTGGCTTCTATAATTTTTGGATTTCAGCTAGATTTTTCTATATTGTTCATTTTGAATAAAGAACTTGGAAATATTATCAAATATCAAGGGCCCTTGCTTGGGTTTTGACCCTCACTGAAGTAACTGTCATTGTGGATTGTAACTCTTAGTTGATTGGATATGTTGAAGAATCAAATTGACAATTTCTCTTGTAGTGTGGCAGGTATAACTATCATTGTGGATTGTAACCCTTAGTCGATTGGATATGCTGAAGAATTAAATTGACGATTTCTCTTGCAATGTGGGAGGTATATACGAGTTTAATATATGGGATTCAAGTCTTGTTGAGCCAAGTTTCTATATGCAACTTTGTTGATTCTCATAATTATGCATAATTTTTTTGCAAATAACTTCTTTTTTATATGCAGTCTACCCATGGTGGCTAGTTAGTAGCTCATTCTTGAATAGAAAATTGATTTACCGAACAAGTCTAGAAAATGAAATAAATATATCAACAACTTCATAAAAATGAAATTATCTCCAGGAACAAAAATGTTTGTTATGCTTAATAGCTTTAGTTTGATATATATTTGTATGAATTCTGCCCTTTACTTAAGTAGTTTTTTCTTTAGCAAAAGACATGAAGTTTCTTGTAATGGATGTTACAAAAATGAAACTTCGTTGATTCTCATGGAACCTTGCATAATTTTGTTTTGCAAATAACTTCTTTTTTCTTTTATTTGTCGTTTGTATTACTTTTTAATTATTCTTCATTTTGATGTGTTTGATCCAATATTGTTTTTGAAGGCTAGAAATAGTTGTAATGGGTTATTAATCTCCTATATGGAACCTTTTCTCTCTTACATGGAACCTTTCTCCAAGTTTCTTAAGAAGGCATATATTAATTTGTACGTGATAGATATTACTAGGTGTGCATTTAATTGTTGATTATTTTCATTGTTGAATGTATGATCAAGTCTTTTTACTAAATTCTTTGGCTTTTTACAAACCAACAATCAATTGCTAAATGAATTATTTATATTTATTTTATTTTATTTTATTTTTGTGGTGTTGATATACTAATTCAGGTTTGTGAAAAGTATTATAGGGTTTGAGGGTCGTTGAATTTGGCGGCTAATGCCAATGCACTTAAATGAGTTATCTCTTTAGAGTGTTTTCCATATATGCATTGATTATCAATGTTACAATATGTTTTCTTTATTGAGTCTCAATGGTTTCTTTATAGAGTGCCTATACATTTTCTGAATTAATTTATAATCTCCATGGTTACTTGATAATGAGTTTCAATTTTTTTTTCTCTTCTCAATTATACTACGTAAAGGTTTTTCTATTTTTGTTCTAGCTCTTAATTGGAGTTTTCATTGCGTTCGCAACTCAGTGCTTTGTTTGACGACCTCTACATATAGTAGACACTTTGTACACACTTCTCTCAAAGCAAATATAACGGCTTGTGCTTTGGCTCCTTTTGTCTTTCATTTCCTCTCTAAATCCACTGTTTGAGATTTTCATTCAGGGTATTTTGTTTATTTGGGTATAATCATTTTTTTTGGTTATGTGCATGCCTGTATGTAATATGTATACTTCATATTCTATAAAATGCTTCACCTAACGCAATACATGTTGTTCCCCCTATAATTGCTGGAATTTATAAGATTCTCTAGAAGTATATTCTTTTTTTGTTTTCTCTTCTGAATATGTTCTATTTTGTCAATTTTTGTTAACAATGGTGATTTTTTATGCTTATTTAAATTTATTTTCACTATTTAGAGACATACTTTGGACTTGTTAGTAGAATATTCATGCGAAAAATAAGATGATTGGACATTGGTAACTATATATTTGAATCATATTTGTTTTAAAATAATGGACGACAAATATAATTTCAAGAATAACCATCCATTTTTTGTAATACAAATTTGATTGAAACATATAGCTTCTAATATAATACTTAACGAGTCTTAAAAAGTGAATAGTTCAAATCATCAAAACGGGGACCGTGGTGGGCTCCACAACCCTCTCAAATTCTCTCATGTTGAGATATGAACATAAGAGAAGTCTAATACTTTTTTTAAAGTAATTACCACTACTATTGTACCCCAAACTTTTGTGCTATTTGTAGACGTCCCCAAACGTCCCGGGAAAATCTTATTTTGTTCATTGGAGCTTACTACAGTTCGGACTCAATGTCACGGTTCTTAATCTGATCTCGCAAAGTGCAATGCGAGATTGATAAATCACCAAAGAGTCCAAATTCAACAAATCGTTTTGGAAAACTGATTTTTGTAAAAGAAGTGCCAAACATGGACTGCTTTGCCAGATATAGAGTCATCACCTAAATATTTTACTTTGGGAGAATTTAGGAAACCCTGACTCATGCCTAAGGCCACGTGTCCGTCATCACCAAAGTTGCTTCGGCTCGGGAACTTGGGTACGAGAGGGGAAGGTCATGCAATGAGCACCCCCACTCGCCCGATCAAATATCGGCCTTTACTAAACATGATATCTTGTTTTTGAAAACGCATGCGTCCTTATTCCGGTTTATTAGCCTAGAATTACTACATGATGCGCACAACAAAACAAGTATAGACTAGATCGCCTAATTTGGAACAAGGCATTGCATATCCGTTTGTTTGGAAAATGAATTGAAGTTTGCTACTCGCAAGTAGGCTAAAATGTAAATTTCAATGAATTGTCCCAATTCAAGTAATCCAACCTTCACCCACAGGCATTCAGGCAGTTAATCATGTAAGCAAATAGCCTCATGGCAAGCATGCTATCATGGCAGTCACTCACACACATGCAAGGATGCTAAAACACAAACACTTACTGAGTACTCCGAGCCAAAACAAAAGCTATGTTAGAAATCGATGGATGATCTTAGCTATGTTAAGATGGCTAATGCAACACATGCAAAATACAACTAAGATAGGCTCGGCTATTCTAAGATGGCATATGAGATGCTACAGATAATATGTATTCAACTTGGAATTGAAATACAATGCAGTTAGTATGATGCGCCGAGCCTGGTGCGTGCAAGACAGATGAATGAATGCAAACATGCGAAGCATAAGGATGCTAGTTGAAACATGCCCTAAAACTAACCATCGAAAGCAGGTAAGTAAAAGGGAGAAAGACGTGGGGTTGGAAGACATGCATCACACACACACACACACACTTATTACAAAATTCGCCCTCTCGACGGAGGGTCCGAATAAATAATACAGAACCAACTAGCTAATCTAGGCTACTCTAATTAAATTAGTTATTACACAACAGAAAGAATAACAAGCTACAACTAATTATTACACAACTCTAACTAATTAACAAATTAACTAAGTTAGCAATTTAAACAAGCATGTAAACTAAATGAAGTTGGCTGCCCTAGCTCTGCTTTGGATGATAAAGAATGCATGCATGCTCGAGTCGCCTTGTTCGGAAATCTCTCACGACGCCCCGATTTGCCTCTGTTTGCAATTGATCTCAGAAACTTGCACCAAGTTCCAGAGAGATGAAACTACACCTTAGAAATCTGTAGGGATGCTACCGACTAGATTTTGGCCTTGGAGACCACCTACCGACCACCTTTTGTGGTGAAAACCAGAAAAAGTGGTCGGCTAGCCACTTTATCTGGTTGACCGACCAGTTTTTGCTGCTGGTTTCTGGTTTTCTGCAACAGAGGGCAAGAAAGGAGCGTGGCGAAGTATTTGCAACACATATATGCGTGACTACCCTCCCTATCATTACATAAGCTCAAGGGAGTGTAGGTCTCGACCCTCGGGCCACCAATCACGCATCTCGATGCATGATGGCCGAGGGGCCGAATTGCGCAACTCAATATGGAATGAATGCACATACAAACACTTAAAGCCTAGAACTCCATCATGCATGATCAAGAGCGTCGGCGACCGGGATTTAAGGCATGTTTCATCACTTTAAGTATGAAACGTCCCTCGTTTCCCGTGTTTGGACTAACTCCTATTCCAAACATAATGAAACAAACATGGCATGCACAATGCGGCTTCAAGTATGCACCCTAATGCGATACAACTTAGACATGCAAACATGCAAGGGATGAACATGCAAACATGCAACTAGCATACGCAATGCTATAAACTATATGGCATACACAATGTTCATGACACTAGCATATACAATGTACATGGAAACTAACATACACAATGCGATGAAAGTGGCATACACAATGTAACGATCAATCATGCAACACATGGCATACTCGATGCGGAACGGACTTAAACCAAAATGAATAAGCCTCAGCCATATCCAAATCAATGGCCATAGATGATGAAACTAAGGCACACAAAACACATGCAAGCATGTACAATGCAATGGGCCAAGCTTAAGGCACAAAACATAACTTTCCAAATGCATTGAAAAGGTGAAACATGGAGTACAATGGCATGTGTTCTAGCACTGAAATGACTTATGAAATGACTCCGAATTATGCAAACAACTCACACAATTCATGTTGAAAGGCTTAAGTACCGAAAGCTAGTGAAGCCTATTACACTAGAGGCATGCAAGGCGATGCTCAAATGACCAAACCAACCCTAAACAGACCCTATGCAAGCCAAAACAGTAGCAAAATGAGTTGGGATGATGGCTTTGAAAGGCACAAAAATAGGGCTCATGCAATGGCTCACAAATACAGCATGAAAGCATAACTCTAAAGAGCACTTAAAGAGTGGAAAATATGTAAGTATAGCAGCCCCACATGCTCTGAAATAACACCCCCAATGATGCCAAAACATGCAAATATCTCAAGTTAAGCATGCAAGGGACTTCAACACTCAAAGCTAGTCAAGGCTATTACATAACAAGCATACATGGAAAGCATTATTCGACCAAGAGGCCTCAAAATAGAGCTAAGGCAGCCCAAAATATGAACAAAACCATGTTGGAGCAAAGCCAAAATATGCTAGGATAGTGGGCCAAAACATCATGCATTCTAAGCTAGTAAACATGATTTACACTACAAGCATATGAAGCATGTGAGAGGCCACCAAACCAGCCAAAAAAAGAGCCATGACATGCCAAATGATGACCAAAAACCCACTGAAATGGAGCTAAAACATGCTACATTGACATGCTACCTTGATGAGCCATAAATGGGAATGTACTGCACATATGAGAAGCATGCCAAGGGTGACCAAACCAACCATAGAAAGAGTCTAGGCAGGCCCTAAAAGTCATGAAAAAGTGCCTGAACCAAGCCTTGAAGATATGAAAATGTATGCTCCTTTGATAGGCCAAAAATGCAAGTAAACAAGACAAAAAGAGAGAGGGTCACCCCTCTCTGAATTAGGCCCTCAAAACCACATGTCAACCACTAAAAATCCATTGTATTTTAGTGGCTAAAAGGCCAAGAAAGTACTAGCTCAAAGGCCCTATGGCATGGCACAACACAAGGCCAAATGAGGCATGCAAGAGGGTAGAAGACCCTCAACACCAAAAGGGCCTTAAACAAACATCAAAAACACTTAAATATGAAGCCTTTTTTAGTTGAAAACAAAGCTCAAATAAGCATGCAAGTATGGCTAAGAGAGTGACCAAAACAAAGCTTAAAAGGGGGAAAAAGAGGTTACCCTTGAAGCTCAGCAAAACCAGCAAGTTTCTCAGCCAAAAACCATCTTTTCAACCTCTAAAAAGGTCCTCCAAGAACCTCAGCTCAATGGTGGGGTGTATGGTTAAGAGTTGTGGTGTAAAGGTGAAGAATAACACACACTTTTGGCACCAAATAAAGGGATATGGAGGGAGATATACACTTGTGCCTTAGGCAAAAATTCAGAACCTTTGTAATGGAGAGGGAGGCCCTCGCTTATAGAAAAAACAAAGGTTCAAGCTTCTTGGAGAAGCTAAACATGGATGCAATCCCTCCATACACTATGGAGGATACAGTCTGTGCCCTCTAGCTGTCACAGCTGGCATCCACACAGTCTGACAAAATAAGAGGAAAGCTGCCGACCAAAAAAGGTGGTCGGCCTGCTTCTTTTAGTGGTCGGCCGACCACCCAAAGTGGTCTCCCAGAAAAAAAGGTGGTCGGCAGGTGCAATTGGTGGTCTCCACACCGAGAGCAAGCCAATGGTGGGGTAGGAGACTAGTAAATGTGGCCCAAAGACCAAGAAAACTAGTTTCCCGACTAGAAAATCGGTTGGCGGGGAGAAAGTGGTCTCCAAGGATAAAAGCTGGTCTCCCACCCTTGTACCACTTCCCAAACAAGGAAAGTAAGGTTTGTACCCAAGACAAACCAAAACGGATGCAAGAGGAGGGTTCGGGAGGCAAAATGTGTGGCCGGGAGCCCCGAAAACCGGCTGCCGAGCATCAAAAGTGGCGTGCGACCACAAAAGTACTCTCACAAACCACAGTGTCCCACTAGACAGAGGAAACAAGGCGTGTTCCAAAAACCGTGCCAAACGGAGGATGTTAAGCGGTCCCGAGCTGAGGCACATGGCCGACGGCTCTGAAAATCGGAAACTAGCCTCCAAATGGGAACAGTGGCCTATGACCACGAAAAGTGACCTACGACCACTGAGAGATGGTCTACAAGACCTCTCCCTCCCTCCGGGAAGAGAAAACAAGACTTGGTTTGCAGACCGAGTCAAAGTACAAAGGGTCTCGAGGTTCGGAGGCGAGGCTCTCAACCAAGAACTCTGAAACCTCGAAACGAGCACAACATGCGCAATCACCGAGCACTCAATCGATGACGTCTGAGTCTTAAGGTTGGTCAAAAATGGGGTGTCTACACTACTGTACTCTCAACTTTTGTACTATTAAATTTCAACCATTCAAAAATGATCATCTTACGAAAAATTTTGGATTCGAATTCCTTTTCCTTTGTAGTAACCTACTTTCCAACCCCACCCACCACCACACCTATAATTACAACCCCAATTCCTCACACTTTTCACTCCAATCTCTAAAAAAAACTTAGTAAAACTTCTCCACAATCATCCATCATCATCTATCTCCCCCTCTCTCTTAGTTTCAAAATTTATGGGTTTCATATTTTCTTATTCATCTATATAGATTTTGGGTTGTGGGTAAATTTTCAACAATTGTCTTGATTTAAGATTGTGGGTTTCTTGTTTTCTTATTCATCTAGGGTAGTTTTTGCATGTTGATTCTAAACCGTTAGATTACTCAAATATCATCTTAGCCATTAAAATGTTTAATGGTTAAATATAGGCAACTGGGGTAACTAGTTAACCCTACTCTATCGTCTTTTTCTATGCTCTATCTCCTTTGTCTTTGCTTTCACTGCGTCGTCTCTTTTGTTGTTGCTCTCACTCTATCATTGGGTTGGGTGATGAGGAGATCACACGAAATCATTCGTCTATTTCCCTCGCTCTATCGCATCGCACATCTCTCTCTTTGATACCTAGGCCTCTCCTCTCCTTTCCCGTCGGTACTCTTCTTCATTTGCTCTACTTCTGTTGAAATATGAAGGTATGTATATCTCTGGTCTAGTGGTTATTTCTTAAGTCCTTACCCTTCCACTAAAAAATCTATTCACTTTCATTTTTATCCTATTTTTTTTCTCTCATTCTCCTAATTATCTCAGAATTTTGAATGAGGGTTAGTGAAACTACGACTTAGTTTTTGGCGAGGCACTCTAGGGTTTTTGCTAAACTTGATAATGATTTTATACTATTTTTGTCTGTAGGGTTAACATTAATTAATTAATGCAGTATTTAGGAACCATATTTTTTACTTTTAGGGACTAATAACGATTTTATACTATTCTCTGTAGTGTTTACCATTTTGTTTGAGATTTATTTATTTTTGTTTTGGGATTTTGCTAAATTGGATTTTACATTTAAAAACTTTAGTTAGGTTTATAGTGCCCAATATAAATGTTGTTATATTTTGATCTTTATGGCCCAATTGTGTTTTTGTATTTGTTTACATTTTTGGTTTGAGTTTTGAAATATAAGTAGTTTCATTCTTATGCAATTTGTAATATCCTTAGTTGTTAGTTTCCATTTGTAGGAAGCTGCATTGGTTGCATTGTCATGGATTATCATGATACTATGTTGGACATGATAATGTTCATATAGGTGTCAATCATAGTTAAATTGAAAAAATCTATTTGGATTTGGTCCTTGTGGCTTCATTGTCATTGCTTGAACTAACACCAATGTGGTTTGAACTCCATATTTTGCAAGGCTACCATCTTGTTTGTTTGTTATTTATTTATTTATTTTATTTTATTTGTTTATATGCTTGAACTGAAGCGTTTGGTTTTACTTCATTGAAGAAAAATGTTGTAAGAGGGATTTTGGGCTCTAAAATATTGTCAGGCATCTTGCTTTATCATTTTTTGTTATCAAGAATATAGCATAGCATTATAGAAGATTTGATTAAGAACGATAGGTTGTTGGACTGACTCAAGCAACTTCTCTATTAGCTTGTTCAGAAGGGTTTTAATGAAATATTCTTTCATTTAAAACTGGTCTATGCTTTTTTTTCCTTAAATTGTTTAAATTGGATTGATCAATGGAATGTTAAAATTGTTCTTTCTTCCTCCCAATTGCATTATGTTTCTTATTTTATTTTACGTTACAATGGGATCTAGACCTTCCAATATCAATTGAAGGTTACTGATCATGGCTTGCCATATGAAAGTGTTCCATGGGAGCTAATTTTAATTAATTTATTTTTTAGTAGATGGCTTTCTAAGCTTATATTCGCCTTAATATTTGTATGGGTGCTTTTAAGTTTTCCATTGTTCCATATTTCCATGTTGATGCTAGAGATAAGAATGTCGCAATACCCCCTGGCATAAACAAACACACACCATCCCCATTGTTTTTGTTTCTTTCTCTTGTTGAACCCATCATAAACACCATTACCCAAATTGGGAATAACAATAGTCAGCACCCTTTACTATTTTGGGTAGATTTTAAATTTTCCAAAGTGTCATCCCAAGTAACAGAGTGGCCACATAATTACATATAGAACATTGACTATATAAAATAGATGATCATATAAGACAGAGAGATTTTGGTTTTGATTTTTATTCAACTACTAATTGTTGGTGGAATTTTATGGCAAGTTTTTACTCTTGAGAATTGTACATGTGGTTTTGTGTTTTTATCAACTTGTAGTGTCTATAAATTTTGGGCGATTGATAGAATATTTTGATGTACTTCAAGAACGATATCATATGTTTTTTTTTCCCTTAAACCTGCATTGATTTTTCTACTCTCACCATCGTTATCTTTTTTTGGAACCGTTCCTAAATTATATGTTTCAAGTTTATTTTCTAGAAATCCAAACCTCAACTTCATCATAATGTTTCCAATCTTTTTGGTTCATGCTTATTTTTACGATTTTGCAAATGGATAGTCTATTATGGTTTTGTTTTTGTTCAAGTGTTCTATGGTTATTCTATCTTGTATGTGTGCACACATATTGGTAAGGCCAAGTACAAGGTTAGTTGGGTTTTTGATTTGAGATTTCTCTCTTATTGCCAAAGTACTCTTGCTTTTTGCCAATTCAAATGACTATTAATGGGGGGAAAAAATGTCCTTTGAAGATTCAATGAGGAAACTTGACTAGGGCAATTATGTTTATTTACTAAAAGAATTACCTTGGAAACAAGTAGCCTAACATAAATTGAAAGTTAGAAACAAATTTTATGAACTACTACTCAAATTGAATTTTTTTGATCTGCCCTTTCACAACTCTAATTCCATTTCAAGATTGTATATAACTTTTTGTGTAAGATCAATGTATTTGCATTACTTCTGGATGCTTTAGTCTTACTAAAAGGGAAGCTAGTGTAATTATGCCAAACTTGTGAGGTTTATTGTAATTTACCAAATTAAATTTTGAATGAATGACTCTGATCCACAATAATTAATTGATCTTTCCTATGGTTATGGTTGAAGAGTTCAATCGCAGGGCCACATGAAAAAAAAAATGAAAAAGCCTTCATATTACTAAATTTTTGTCTTGTATTGTCTTTAAGGTTGAGATTTTTTAAGTTGGTAAAATGTACAAAGCAAGGATGTCTCTCCTTGTTATTTACACATAAAATGAGTTTGTCTCTACTGCCTTTGACAAAGAGTTTGCAAGCAAAGAAATTTCGCATTCACGATAGAGAGTTATCTCCTTTGTCGTTTGAAAATGATTCGATCCACTCGATTCAGCGTGGCTTTTACGCCTGTGTTAAAATTAGTTGCACAAGGTTTGATTGCATGCATGTGAGTGAGATTTTTTGTTGAGGGTTGAGTGATCTTAGCCCTATATTTATTTGCTTGAGTGCTTGTTTTAGGCTTTGGGGGCACTTGATCTCTTTCCTATGAGATTTTGCTTCCCTAGCCTTGTGTGTGTGTTGAATGATGTAAGACCTATATATTTTGTGTCATGTGTTTTGTGTCATTTATTTTGTAAACAGTGAGCTCTTTTGATATCTTTATTTTTATTTCCCCCATCTGTGTGCTATGCAGGCTATACTGGTACATTAATAGAGATGTTGAGGGTTGAGTGTTGTGAGTTTCATATGTTAGTTTCTTTAGTTACTTAGATTCTATTAAGGACTGAGTGATGTGAAGTCTTCATATTTGGGTTGAGTTATGGTGAGCCAGTTTTCTAATTGTTTGTTATGCAGCAGGTTGTTAAGCTGGTACATATGTCAAGGATTTTTATTGATGAGGGTTGAGTGACCTTAGTCCTATTTTTCTTCATTTGAGTGGTTGTTGTTGAGGGGGTGACCATTGGTTCAATGGTAAAACCTTGGCCTAATAAGCTTGAGATTATGGGTTCGAGTCTCGGGACAATCACTTTGTATACTATGCTAAAGATTATGTGTGTACCTAATCTTTCCCCTCCCAAACACACATTAATGTGCACTATTTGGCCATTGTTTTTTGTTTTTTGTTTTTTTTCTTTTTCTAGTGTTTGTTGTAGGCTTTTGGGGAAGCTTGATTTCTTTCCTATGAGAGTTCTTGTTTCCCTAGCCTTGTGTGTGGGTTGAGTGATGTAAGCCTTATATGTATTGAGTTGTGTGTTTGGTTACTTGCTTGTTCTCTCTCTCAAGATGGTTTTTGTTGTGTTCTGTCTTTGGCTCATGTTTTGTTGATTATTTTGGGTGTTTATCTGCATTGGATTCTCTTGCTGCCATTGGTGGGTTCTTGCATCTGTGTCTGTGCTATTGTTTGCTGCATTTGCTATTTCCAGCTTCTAATGCTTTCGGCTGTTGCTAGTTGCTATTGTCAGTGATGTTTTGATGTCCTACCCTTACGGGTTGTGCAAGGGACTTATTTTTCTTACATTTTTGGTGATTTCTTTACTTACTGCTGGCTATGCATGGGGTTATCCTTCTTTGTTTTGTCCTGTTATCCCCTACTATATGGTTCTGAATAAGAGAATGGAGTGTTCTTTCTTAGTTAGAGTAGGTGTATTTTCTACTTGGTTCCTTGCTTTTGCTTATTAGAATTTCCCTTTTAGGCTTCCATTTGGGCAAGTTCCTTGTCTTTGTCTTAGCTTTGTAGTTGGCGTTTTTTTTTGCTTTTCCATTGTGGGCTGTGCATGGGTTATCCTCTTTTCCGGTAGCCTGAGTTCTGGTGCCTACTTTTGTGTTTTGATTTGTCTAAGCCAGGTCTTCATCTAGTTGTTGGTGGCTGTTGCTACTGTTCTTTCTAAACAGGTTGTTGTGGCTGTTGTTTGGTTGTGTATTGGCCTAGAGCTAGAGTGCTTCTTGTTGTTAGTGTTGATTTTGTATAGTTATTTTATTTGTTGGTGTTTGTTTTTCTTTTTTAGTGTTAGCTTCTTTGGTTGCTTTGTTCTAGGGCCTGGGAGATATTCCCCTTGTAATCCTGTATATTTTTTTTTGTTTTATTTTATAACCAAAAAAAAGGTTTGATTGCTTGGAAGGTCTTTTCATGTTCTATCACAAGTTTCCCATCTTACTAATTTTCTCGTATAACTTTCTTTTTGTAGGAAAATACTACTAGTCGGCCAATGCTTCAAACGTTATTCAGCTACAATGAAGAACACTTTATCAGCTTTTGAAGAACTCTTGATTTTAAATGAGAGTTTTTTTTCTCTTTTTTTTTTCTTTAAATTTAAATTTTTTACTAAATATATAATTTATTACACTTCTTTAACTTTCTTACATTAACTTCAATAACTCAATTAGTTTACACATTAACGTTTCTATTATGTTTGACAAATTAATACTAACAAATATTATAAAATGGAAAATTTTAGATGTAAAATTCAATTTTCTGTTCGTTTGTGCAAAAGAAATAATGAGGCCTTTCAAGGTAACTAGAAGTCTATAAGGGATGTGAATGTATGTGATGGAATTTTGTGAACTATTTAAAAGGAATATAGCAATTCCAGTTTTTACCTGACTCTTGTGGTATTCCGGACTCAGGTTTAATGCTTTCATGTTGTTGTTTAACTCTTCCTTTCCTTGTATCTCTTTGAAATTGGCCTTTGGGTTGTTGTAGTTGCGTTTGGAACAGGTTGGTTGATTGTTTTTCCCAAACCTTGTTGCCCAGATTTTTGCTCCACCGCTCAAGCGGCCATTCTTGCGCTTGAACGGGCTGTGTATATTTTGGTCCTCCGCTCGAGCGTCCTTTCTTACACTCAAGTGGGATGTGCAAACTCTCAATATTTTGCACATCTGCAAAAGTACTGGAGGGATGCTTTTCACGCTCGAGCAGCCTTCATTGGGCTTGAGTGGGTTGTCTATTGTCTGCATGAATACTGGATGTGTGTATTCCACGGTCGAGCAAGCCACTTTTGCGCTTGAGCAGAACAAAACTTTGTGTCTGACACTCGAGTGTCAGCTCTTCCGCTCGAGCAGACTGCACGTATATCAGATCGCGGAAAGCACTTTTTACATCACTTTTTAAGATCTATTTGCTCCAAAACCCTAAGTGAGACCTTCTCTCCATAGAATACTCTCTGTCTCTCTACATTTTCATCTAGTTCTAGTGATTTCCTCACCCTAATCTCTTTGTTAAAAAGATAGGCCATCTCAAGATCTACATTTTGAACCGAATAAAGTTGGGTTATAGTGTCTTTGGAGTTCCACCTTTGCTTTGCTCGTCTTCTCTTCTTGAGGTAGGGATTTTCTACACTTTAATATGATTTTTAACTTAGTCATTTGTGGTTGTGTGTCAATGGAGGGATTTGGGAGTATTTAGAGCCAAACCTAGGGTTTGGGTGTAATGTAAAAGAGGGGCTTTTGGTAGAAATGAACACGGGGTTTGAAAATGAAGTCTTGTGGTGCCCAAATGGGTGATTTTGTTACTTGGGTTGATATTTTGAAAAAGGGGATTTTTGCCCTAAAATGACTATCATATCTATTTTGTATAAATAGTTGAAATCAGTGTTGTAAACATGGAATTGAACGAGTATTGGAATGGATGGTGAAATTGAAAATGTAATACTTCACATCTTTGGATAATTTACCTGTTTTGAGATTGTATATCTGTTTAGAAATATCTGTATTGGGCTATCGGTAGAGGATAACTTTGATTGTTGTAGAAATTGCATAAGGATTAGGTAAATTGAAACTAATCTCTTGTTAGTTGTCATTGAATATGACTATGTTGATGTACATTGTATATGTATGATTATTTGGGAGAAGAAATGGGATGTACTCCATGTGTGATTATGTGTTTATATACATTGCATATGTATGATTGTATGGAAGGAGAAAGGGGATGGACTCCATTATAATTAAGTTGACCAGAGTGTCCTGGGTGAAAGTCCCGAAATTATACATGGTGGGCGATCCCATGGTCGAAATATCCGTAAATGGCAAGTTGAAATTATATATAGGTACCGATCCCGCAAATGAAATATCCGTAATATGACAATTGGAAGTGTTTATGTATTGATTATGAAGTTGTTGAAGCATTGAGTTGTAGTCTCATTAGGGTTATTGAAAAATAATAAAGTTGGCTCATGCATGGAAATGAACTGAAGGGAAGGAATGAAATGGAACATGAACTTGATATTTGATAGCTATACGAAATGTAAATGTTTTGTTTTTAGCATTGTACTTGTACATTACACTCGTACCTGTAGACACCCCATTTTTGACCGACCTTAAGACTCAAACGTCACCGATTGAGCGCTTGGTGATGTCGCATTTTGTGCTCGTTCTGAGGCTGCGGAGTCTCGGCTGCGAGCCTTGCCTCCGGACTTCTGGACTCTTTTGTACCTTGCCTCGGTTTGCGAACTAGGTCCTGTTTTCTCCGATTTCTCTTCCCAAAGGGAGGGAGAGGTCTCGTAGATCATCTCTCAGTGGCCGTAGGCTACGTTTCGTGGTCGTAGGCCATTTTTCCCGTTTGGAGCCCAGTTTCTGGTTTTTCGGAGCCGTCGGCCGTGTGCCTCGGGTCGGGACCGCTTAACCACCTCCGTTTGCTCTGATTTTTGGCATACACCTTATTTCCTCCCTTTTGAGGGACACTGTGGTCCGAGAGACCAACTTCTTGGTCGAACGCCACTTCCGATGCCTAACAGCCTATTTTCGGGGCCCCGAACTACGTGTTTCGGCCCCCGAACCTCCGTTTTGCATCCGTCTTGGTTCATTTTTGATGGAGACCTTATTTTCATTATTAGAAAGGTTGTATGAGAGTGGGAGGCCAGCAATTTTTCTGAAAAACCAGCTTTTTTTGGTCAAAAGTGATTCAGCATGAATTCTGGAAGGAGGAAAACATCTGCGCGGCTTCACCAAAACGGGCATAACTCTTTGCACAAAAGGAATTAAGATATGAGGCCACCGCCGTTGGAAAGCTTACTTCTGGGGCTTCATTTTTCACTCAAGAATCTCCTAAAGCCAAGTCCGGGTGGAGGAGATATGGTTGGTTAAAATCCGTTTGGACCGAATCTGCGCGGCTTCACCAAAATAGGCATAACTTTTTGCACAGAAGGAATTTTAATGCAAGGTTTGCGCCATTGGAAAGCTAACTTTAGGGGCTTCATCCTAGGGGGTGGCCAGCCACCTTGACCCTTTTGACCTGGTCGGCCGGCCACCTGAACTGGTCGGCTGGCCACCTTGCCTGGCCGGCCGGCCACCTGAACCTTTTGAACCTGGTCGGCCATTTTTGCCCTCCTGAGTGTGTTCTAGCTGGGCCAGCTGTTCTGCACTTGACCCACGTCCGAGGGGCTGCCCTTTTGGGGGGAAATTTGAATTGATTTTTCCCCCTCTTTTCTTTGCTTCTCTCCCACTATAAAGCCAGCATCTAAGCTTCATTTTCAGGGGTTAGAAACCAGCTGAGGAACCATTATACATACAACCTTATATCTATACATTCAACCCTCCAAACCCTAAGATTCTTGCACCATTTGCACTACAACCCATAGCACCACACCACCATCATCCATTTCAGCACCTTGGAGGCCATTTGCAGAGGTTGGAAGCTCATTTCCTTGGACCAAAGGCTGCTGGAGGTTTGCTCTACAAGGGTGAGTCCCTATTTCCCATTTTCTTGCTTCATTTTGTATGATATTTTAGCCCCTTTTTCTTACATTTTTGGGCTTCAACCTGAACTGAAAATAGTCTTATTTTGAGCTCATCTTCATGTTTGATCAAGGAACTTTTTCTTTTTGAGGCCATCTGCTGCCCCTTTCCCTTTATCCCTCTTTTAGGGCTATTTCTTGCATGATATGTTAGCCCTATTTGTAAGCATTTCTGGGCTTCAAGCCAAACTCTAAAGTGCCTTATTTTGAGTCTCTCTTAAACTTTGTTGAAGGGCTCTTCACTGTTTGAGGCCAGATACTTCCTCTTGCTCTTTATCTCTCTTTTAGGGCCATTTTTGCATTGTATTGTAGCCTTACTTGTGAGCATATTTGAGACTTTTCACAAAATGTAAAGTGTCTTTTTTTTAGCCCCTCTTCAACTTTGTTGAAGGGCTCTTCTCTATTTGAGGTCATTTTCTGCTCTGTTTGTTCATTCTCTCTTTTAGGGCTGTTTTTCCGCGATATATTAGCCCTATTTGTGAGCCTTTTTGGACCTTGATATAAACTGAAAAAAGTATTTTTTTGACATCATCTTCATGCTTTATTAAGGTCTATTTTCTGTTTGGGGTCATCTTCCCCATATGCATGCTTCATCTCTCCATGATTAGGGCTATGCATTAGAGCCCTTGCATTGACCATGGCTTGGCTTCTTAGCCATTGAAATCCAGCAGATTTTTAGTGGCTTAGGTGCAGTCTTGAAGGCCAAAATCAGAGGGGGGTGACCTCCTCTCATCTTGTTTTGTTTAATGGTCTTTTTGGCCTTCCAAAGAGGCCCTATCTTGCATGCTTTGAAGTCCCATTTCAGGGTCAATTTGGTGAGTTTTAGGACTATCATACTTGATTTTCAGAGTTTATTTGGATATGCTAAGTGTCCTTGATGCATGTGCTTAATAACCCCTTTGTATGCCCTCTAAAAGAACCCATCATTTGTCCATGTGTTGGTTGCATTTTAGAGGTTATTTGAGCATGTTTTGGCATGTTTTATTCACTGATTTTTGGTGGTTTCATGAGTTCTCACTTTCTTCATATACATGCCGTGTAATCCATGTTTGATAGTCAAAATTGCATGCTATGTTAGGCCATCTTGCTAGCATCTTTTGGCCATGATTTGAACTAGAAATGCTCATGTTTTGAGACCACCTTGGTTCTGTCTTTATGTTTCATGATCAAATAATGCATGCTTTGTATAGCTATAGGTCAATACAGGTGCCTAGTTTTGTGTTTCGGGACCATTCCATGCATCGGGTGCCATGTTTCCATGTTTCGGGATCATTTTGCATCACATTTCAATGTTGGAACTTGCATGTTTGTATGCCATATTTCATGCCTTTCCATGCCTTGTTAGAATGGCATTTGGTGCCTTAGGGTCGGTCCTCGGTTTACGTGCACGTGTGCACGCATCTCGAGTGTCTCATTTTCATCTTATGGCTACTGATGTGAGTGCGGCTGAGGTCCACTCATGTTGGTGTAACTCCATTATGCATTGCGTATGCCATTTCATTTCATAGCATTGCGTATGCTAGGTTGCATGTTAGAGCATTGTGTATGCCTTGTCACATTGTGCATTGTGTATGTCATTTCATTTCATAGCATTGCGTATGCTAGGTTGCATGTTAGAGCATTGTGTATGCCTTGTCACATCGTGCATTGTGTATGCCATTTCATAGCATTACGTATGCTAGGTTGCATGTTAGGATCGCATTCATGCATGTCATGCATATTGCATTGTGTTTGGGATAAGAGTTAGCCCAAGCATAGGAAACGAGGGACGTTTCGTACTTTGAGTAACGAAACGTGTCTCAATTCCCGGTCACTGACACTCCAGATTATCCATGATGGAGTCTCGGTCTTGTTGTGTTTTCATGTGCATTCATTTCACATTGAGTCATGCAATTTGACTTCTCGGCCATCATGCATCGAGATGCGTGATTGGTGGCACGAGGATCGAAGACTACACTCCCTGAAGAGTAGTCAAGCATACATATGCGAAAATAAATTGCCATTCCCCTTTCTTGCTCTTTGTTGCAGCGAATCAGAAATCGGCAATCTCTTGGGACTTCGCGCAACATTCCGGGATTGTAAACAGAGGCTAATCGGGGCATCGCGATGGATTTCCGCGCCAGGCAACCCGTACATGCATCATTCATCATCCGGAGCAGAGTCGAGGCAGTCCCTAGCTTGCATGCTAATTTACTGCTTTCCTAGATTAAATTGTTAATTAATTAGGAATTTTGTACTTGTTCGGACTATAATTATTTATTCGGACTGTATTATTTTTTCGGACCCTCCGAGCGAGGGCACAATTGTAATAAGTGTGCGTGCGTGTGATGTATGTCTTCCAACCCCACGTCTTTCTCCCTTTTATTTACCAGCTTATGATGATTAGATTAGGGCATGTTTCATTTAGCATACAGTATGATAGCATGTTTGCATTCATTCATCTGTTTTGCATGCACCGGGCTCGGCGCATCATAACTCACTGCATTGTATTTCAATTCCAAGTTGAATACTTGTTAGCTGTAGCATTCCATATGCCATGTTTAGAATAGCCAAGCCTATCTTAGTTGCATTCTTGCATGTGTTGCATTAGGCATTTTTGTATAGTTAAGATCATGCATGGATTTCTAACATAGTTTTTGTTTTGGCTTGAAGTACTCGGTGAGTTTTTATGCTTTAGCATCCTTGCATGTGTGTGAGTGACTGCCATGATAACATGCTTACCATGAGGCTATTTGCTTATGTGATAAAACTGCCTGAATGCCTGTGGGTGAAGGTTGGGTTATTTGGATTGGAACCATGCATTGACTGTGAGTTCTAAGCCCACTAGATAGTGGCAAAACCATGTTTTCTAAGCCCACCCGAGGATGGAAAAATCTGCATTTTAAAGCCTACTTGCGAGTAGCAAACCATCTTTCAAAAACAAACATGAAATGTTGTGTTCTAATTCAGGCGACCTGGTCTATACTTGTATGCTGTGCGCATCACATAGTAAATCTAGGCTAATAACCGGAATAAGAACGCATAATGTTTTCAAAACTAGATATCATGGTTAGTAGAGGCCGATCTTTGATCGGGCGAGTGGGGGTGCTCACGAAGTGACCTTCCCCAATCGTACCCAAGTTCCAGAGCCGATGCAACTTTGGTGATGACGGACACGTGGCCTTAGGCACGAGTCAGGGTTTCCTAAATTTCCCAAAAATGAAAATATTTAGGTGGCAACTCTGTATCTGGCAAAGCAGTCCATGTTTGGCACTTCTTTAAAAAAAAAATCTGTTTTCAAAAATGATTTGCCGGATTTGGACTCTTTGGTTCAGATTAAGAACCGTGACAATTAGAGTCCTGAACTGTAGTGAGCCCAAAATGAACGGAACGGGACTCATCCTTCCGGGGCGTTCGGGGACGTCTACAGTTTCTGGCGACTCTGTTGGGGATTTAGAGAACTTGATTCGAACTCATGATATCTTGTTTTGATTACACTTATGTGTTTCTTTGCATTACATGTGCATTGGTGCGCCTTGGACACCATGTTTGCCATCTGCTATTCTTGAGCGGTTTGCCAGAGGCTGCGTGCTATAAGGCTTACCGGTTACGGGCTCTGCCAGTATAGGAACACAAACCCCGGTTTTACCGAGGCACCCTTTTGACCATTCGACCTAGTGCATATTCGGAATCCATAGTGACCATTCCAAACTAGGACAGGTTGCTTACCCGTTTATAGGTTGTTTGAAACCGCTGCGTGCGTAGTGAAACCCTAGCTCCTGACAAAATAGGACAGGGAAACCCTACCCCAACATAGGGGTGTTTTGGCTCTCACTTATCTATTATGTACTTTTAGAGTGCGTCTCTACAGGGAAATGCATGTATCAGTTTACAAGTTTGGGCATCAGGCCTGTGGGCACCAGTTCAGTATTTTGGGAATCAGTTATCTGCGGGTATCAAGTTCAGTTTTGGGGGCAGTGATTTGGGGAACACTGATCAGTAGTAGAGGGCACAATCATCCTGTTATGCTTATATCTGTTTTGGTGAAATCAGACTGAGATGTTGCATGTTTTCTCTTTTGCCAGATAGTCCTGGAACTATAGCTTCAGAAGGCTTCGATATCCCCCGGGTACATTGGACTAGTGCTGATTGACTTTGTTAGGTCAGAAATTCGATTCAAGGGAAACCGGTGTTCTTTCATTCGGCAAGGCAAAAAGGCCAATCGTGGCTCACCGGTTCATCTCGATCCGTCGATGCCAATCCACATCACCTTTGTTCGACTCAATGACCGTGATGGCACAAGGTTCGAAGAATTTCGCCGTGATAGCGATGCTAAATTAGGAAGCGCCATGTAGGCCGAGACCCGATATTAAACGTACGCCACCACAGGGCATCTGCCTCACATCGACTTTGGGACCGGCAATTAACTTTGACCCACTTCCGCCGGTGAGGATTTGCGGTGGTCCAAATCCTCGAGAAGGGTTGGCTCAAGCGAAGTTTTAGACCCTTGGTGCAGCCTAATGAGAGGCTTTATCCCCTTGATGTTAATGAGCTCGATCTGACCGCAGTGAAAATTGCAAACCTTGAGAAGCAATTCAAAAAGGCACATGGCCTTAACTCCATTCCCGACATTGAGGATGGGTACACCGAGACCGCCGTACGGCTCCCAGACAGATTCAAAATGCCACATATTGACCGTTTCGACGAGTCTGGAGATCCTATGGTACATATCCGGTTTTTCTTGGATATCCTAAAGCCGATGAGTCTGACTAAGCTACAGAAACTCTCTCTGTATGAAAGAACCTTATCGGGTGTAGCAGCCACTAGGTATGCCAAGTTGGAGGATATAGTGAAGCAAAACTGGGAAGAACTGGCTGGGGCCTTTGTCGATCAATATTCCTACAATACCCAAGTTGAAATGATCATCCAAGAGCTTGAAGCAACTCGCCAGAACCCAACAGAGCCTTTTGTGGAATTCGTTGCGAGGTGGAGAGCAAAGGCAGCACAAATGACAGATCGTCGCCCTTCTGAGAGAGATCAAGTGCAGATGATGGTGCGAAACCTCGAGCATGATATGTTGCAAAAGTTGATAGTCGCTCCGCTATTTACTTTCAAAAGTTTGCATGAACTAGGGGTTCAGATCGAGAATGAGTTCAACAGTGGGATCATTTCCAGAACAAGTGAAGCAACAAGGAGGGTGATTTCAGGGAGTGCCAATGCTGGTAGTAGCGCTATTCCCAAACCCAGAATCAATCTGATTGCCACAACCAACCCTTTTGCCAAACCAAGCCTACAAACCGTCGGCCCAGCCCGAGCTCAGGGCAGAACTTTCACCCCTCTCTATATGAGTCTGACTAGCGCACTAAAAGTCCTGATGGAAAGAGGGTATCTCAAACCCCTCGATCCTCAACCTCTGCCTGACCCACTCCCAGCCAGACATAACCCCTCCAAGTACTGTGTGTACCATCGGCCGCTGATCATGGCACCGTTACCGTTAAATCATGACGTCCAAAATCTCATCAACAATCTGACGATAGCTCCACCTTCAGGCCCCAATGACCAAACATCTCCTACCTACCTCAATCTTATCCATATACTGCCATCCACCTATGACCCCAGCATATATATCACCCCAGCCTATCTATCCAAGCCTGAGGTGTTTATCCCATAAAGCATGGACTTATGCATGATGGGTGTAGCTGAACCTCAATCATCTCAAACCCGTGAACCCACTACTTCTGAGCTGAAGAGAATGATCGAAGATCTTCAGAGAACTGTGACAGATTTGGCCTCCGGGACATTGGCTCCGTCATCAACCACATCACATACCAGGGAGTTCATGTCAAAAGGCTCCCCAGTCTTGGAACAGGCTGTATTTGAGGAATGCCAATCCCTTGGCAAAGTGGAGGCGAGTGGAAAGAACAAGATAGGGGCAGATATGGATCCCCATGAACATCTTCTGTTGGCTGTTGAGGCTTTGAAAGCCGAGGGACTGAACAAAGGGCAAGTGCTCGCAGTTGTTGCAAAAACTGTGGACGACATTTTCGCCACTCAAGTTGGGGGCAGTTTGAATCAAGGGGCAAGCCGGGAGAAGGGTCGTTGTATCAGAAATGTTCCTTTCAGCTATAATCCTGCACTCGGAAGAGATCAACAAACCAGGCCAGCACCTGCCAATCCCTTTACTGGTGCGTCCAGCAAAAATCCACAAACCTTGAAGTACCAACCCCGAGGTCAGAGGGTCTTCCATGCCCTCTATATGCCTTTGTCCAAAGCTCTCCAAGTCTTTGTTGGACAAGGCCATCTCAAACCCCTTGAGCCTCAGCCTCTCCCAAATCCTCTTCCGGCTACGCATGATGCCACCCAATACTGTGCCTTCCATCAGCAAACTGGCCATACTACCGACAACTGCTTCCGTCTTCGCCATGAAGTACAGGATCTATTTGACAACAGGGTCATTGCAGCGCCAAGCTCTGCAAAGTCTATCAGCACTGGATCGGTGAACCTGGAGGATAATGTGACCATGTGATCAGGGAATCAACCAGCTGCGGGTGGCACCCGATTAAACTCCAGGCGTGGGAATGGCACGCACTGTTCTGAGCAACACGCAAACACCAGTTTTTGTGCTTTCTAGCTTGGGCATTGAGTCAGTCTTGTTGTTTTGTATAGAGTCAGTCTTTTCTTACTGAGTCAGTTAGGTTTGTCTTGTTGTAACGAGTCAGTCCTATTTTGTTGGAGTCAGGTGATTTCGGGGGTGTTACCTCGGACATCACTATCTTGTTTGTGTTTGTCTTTTCGTTTTGTCTTGAGTCTGTTTCTGCCACGGAGCCAATTGTGCCAACAGATCTGAAATAAAACAACAGTGATTTTCACATCCTTGTGTTTACTTCTGTCTTGTGCCAGTTGTGCTAGAAGTTTGAATAAAACGGCGGTGCATTTCACCTGCTCTTTTGTGCCTCGAAATTATTGCATTGACCTAAGTTTTTCAAAACTTTTTGAACACTGCGGTGAAAACGAAGAGGAAGGAATTCCTCGGGATTTGCAAAAATTTGATCAATTGAGAGAAAGAGAGGCATGCTACGCCCTTAATGAATGAAATCATGCTTGTTAGTGTGAGTACTGGGAAGGATCCTGGCTTGATCCAAATTGGTTCTACATTGTCTTCAGCGCGAGCGACTGGTCGCTTCCTTAAAAGATTTCAAAAAATATTTTGCGCGGTCCTGTGAAGACCTGTGTAGAATCGCTCTTGAGATATTGTGCAGCTTCGGATTGCTCTCAACCTCGAGACTCGACCCCTCTGCTTTCAAAACCTTGAACTCGAATTCAGAACGTTCAACGGTCAACTACAATGTGAGGCCTGTGTGGCCAGATTCGAAGCAGCCCTCGAACAAGAGGCAAGAAAGTCAGATCAAGAAGACCAAATGTCATCAAAAGAAGCTTGCAAAGCTCGATCAGAAGCACCCCTGGAACTAGGGGCAAAGAATTTCAAATGTGCTCGAAGAGTCGAAGATGGATCATTTCACAAATCAAAGAAGGTCGGCAAGAATGCCAAATCCCAGAGGGAGGAAGAAGAAAGTATTGCCGAAGAAAAACTGAGTTCCGATCCACAACACTAGGGCAAATTCAGCCCCCCATTGGATGGACTCCTGCATCATCAGCGAACAGCAGCCATTCTCTTGGATTCAGATGACTTCAGGATCTCAAAACCATTTAACATGGACAAAGCTACACTTTTACCCTTGAGAGGCTCGCTGGGTCGAAAACCCGAAAGGGCGACCCAGGCAAAAGTTAGAGCAAGAAAAGAAGAAAAGAACAAAAAAAGAAAACAAAAAGAAAAAAAAATGCAAAGAAAAGATGAAAAAAGAAATGAAAAGAATTGAAAAGAAAAGAAGAACAAAGCTCGCAAGGTTGAAAACCCAGAAAGGGCGGCCTTGGCAAAAGTTAGAGCGCAAAAAGTGAAGGTTAAATACCCGAGTGTACCTTACCCCGAACTACGTGAGGCTTGATTCCCATCTTTGGGATACGTAGGCAACTTCATTCTGAAGTCCAGCCGTAAAACACTTCGAATTCGACTATGTCCATGTAATGGTTTTGACCAGCATTGACTTCTTTGCATCTGAGAATTTGGTTGTGTCCGTCACTCTGAGGACTGACTACAATGCGCTGTGGTGCCATTCAAACAAGGGGCAACTTTCCATTGCCATTCAATGCGCTACGGTGCCGTCCAAACAAGGGGCAACTTTCCGTTGCCATGCGGTGTCCTTCAAGCAAGGGGCAATTTTCCTTCAGATCTGAGGTTGTGCATCTCAAGAGTAGGTTCCGTGCTCATTGAGCAGTGGTTGTTTGCGAAAATAGTTTTTGAGAATTTTTACTGAGGTTGACTAATTCTCTCGAAAATTATTCTATTTTTCCAAAACTGAACCATTTTTTGGACCTAAAACAAGAAAATTTTCAGTGCTCACAGCCTGACTTGCATGATTTTAAATCAGAAAATCGAACAAGCATGTTAATCTAGCTCTCATGTTGGTCAAAGTTGTTTTAGTAGAAAGCCAAAAACAAAAATGGTCAAAATGATGAACTAGGGGCACAGTTGAGTCAGGCTTCCTGTCTTTCCCCCATTTTCAACATACTTGCCAAGAAGGGCAATCTACCTGCCAGAAGAGGGCACAACTGAAGTTAACAACAAAGGGCTGAAAGCTCTCTCATCCTCTAAGCAACGAGGTATCAAGCCCAAGTGCGAAGCACGAACCGGAATGGGACAAGATATTTTACTCCCTTATCTGGACAGATCTGATCACGTCCAAACTCCCCAGCAGAACATCGTCAACCGATGTCAGCTGCAGATTTGCTACACACCCAATTGTAGCGCAGCCCCTCTGTGGAAGAAACTCACTGTTATGAACAAGAAAAAGAATCTAGCAGAATGCTAGGGGCAAGAGCCCACAACTTTCTGTTTATCCATCAACCACCCATGGGAGGGACAAAAAATGAGAGATTGAAGAATAGAGAGATGTGAGCTGAGAGAAAAAGTGAGAAAATGGCTTTTTCAGAAAAACAGAGCCTGAGGGCCAAGTGATGTGAGAATCACAAATTAGAAAGGGTGGGAAATAATACCTGGAGAAACTGGCTCCTCGTGCACTGAGAGGTCTCTTGTCTTTGTAACACGTCTGTGTGTCGTGTCTTTTGTTTTGTTCGTCTCGATTCTTGCTTTAAGTCGTTCCGAGCGTGTCTCGATATGTTTAGGTTGTTTACCTTTGTCTTCTTTTGTTGAGTCGTGATGCGCTGTGTCCAGTCGTAGACTCAATACCTAGTTGAGAATTCATTTTCAATTTCGATTTCAAAATAAAATCGTTTTGTGCTCAAAGTGCTGTGTCATTCTCCACATTTGTGCAAAATAGTATTTGTTCCTTCATAAAACCGCAGGGTTCAACCCAGGTTATGTCAGAACAATAAAACTAGGACCTATTTGAAGCTATATGGGTTCCAGACTACAAAACAAAAGAAAAGAAGGAAAATGTCGGGTATCTGAGTTTGTTTCAACTTCGGTAAGTTCCGAGACTACATTCCGTGTGTACCTCTTCAAGTCTTGCCAATGCTCCGAAGTATGAGTGTGCCTCTACCTGAAGCTCAAGATCAAGTCTGCTTCAAGCTAAAATGGCAATCAGAAGTGCTCTTCTCGAGTACCATTTCATGCCAGGGACATCTTGGCTGTGTTTGCAATGAGTTCCTAGGAGACCAACTGTGACGGTGGAAACTAGAGTTCGAATGGCTGATGCCTAGAACGTAAAGGTTCGAGATTTCCGAACTAAAGTCTGGTTTAAATACCCAGGGGTGTATCCCCAGCTTGAAATCTGTATGGAAGCCCCATAGGTTGAGATAGCATGTATGCACCTCAATTTTGGATACTGAACCAACCTAGTCTGTCACCCCGTTCGAGAATAGGGAAAGTTGTGAATATGATCAGGAAGAAAGGCAGCATCCAAAGTGTTCTACATGAAGAACCCTTGCCAGTATTTCAGAGCTTTTGTACTGTAAGTTGAAGGTAAGTGTTCGAAGAGCACAGGGGAAGATCTCCATCGGAGCAGAGTGGTTCACCGCCACTCACCTCATGAGGTGCTTTCTAAAGCGTTGTTTTGTCCATTTATTGCTTGCCTTAAGCATCATGCATTGTAATGCATTGTACCTATCAAGTTTCTTTCTTATTCATGCACAATATTATATATACGGTTCATTCAAAAAAGTTCTGTTTGAGATCATTTATTAGCGTATCAATCACATTTCATTCATTTTGTGTATCTATCACACTTCATTCATTTTGTGTATCTATCACACACATTATCATTTTGTGTATCTATCACGCATATATTCACTTTAGTGTATTAATCACACTTCATTCAGTTAGTGTATCAATCACACTTCATTCATTTAGTGTATCAATCACACCCCATTCACCCTTAGTGTACCTATCACACTCTCTTCACTTAGTGTATCAATCACACTTCTTTCATTTTGTGTATTTATCACACACATTATCATTTTCTGTATCTATCACACATATTCTCATTTTCTGTATCTATCACACACATCCTCATTTTGTCTATCTATCATGCACATATTCACTTCATTACCTTTTGTGTATCAATCACACTCCATTTATTTAGTATATCAATCATACTTTGTTCACTAAGTGCATCTATCACACTTCGTGTTCACATTTAGTATATCAATCATACTTTGTTCACTAAGTGTATCTATCACACTTCGTGTTCACCTTCAGTATATCAATCATACTTTGTTCACTAAGTGCATCTATCACACTTCGTGTTCACATTTAGTATATCACTCATACTTTGTTCACTAAGTGCATATATCACACTTCGTGTTCACATTTAGTATATCACTCATACTTTGTTCACTAAGTGCACCTATCACACTTCATGTTCACATTTAGTGTATCAATCACACTCTGTTCACTTAGTGCATCTATCACACTTCGTGTTCACCTTCTGTGTATCCATCACACTTGTTCACATAGTGCATCTATCACACTTTGTGTTCACCTTCAGTATATCTATCATACTTTGTTCACATAGTGCATCTATCACACTTTGTGTTCATATTTAGTATATCTATCATACTCTGTTCACATAGTGCATCTATCACACTTTGTGTTCGCTTTTAGTATATCTATCATACTATGTTCACATAGTGCATCTATCACACTTTGTGTTCGCTTTTAGTGTATCAATCACACTCTGTTCACTTAGTGCATCTATCACACTTTTGTGTTCGCTTTTAGTGTATCAATCACACTCTGTTCACTTGGTACATCTATCACACTTTGTGTTCACTTTTAGTGTATCAATCACACTCTGTTCACTTAGTGCATCTATCACACTTTGTGTTCACTTTTAGTGTATCAATCACACTCTGTTCACTTAGTGCATCTATCACACTTTGTGTTCACTTTGTGTATCTATCGCACACGCTCGCTAAGATTGCATAATCTTCTTACATCATAACTGCATGAAATGTAGTTTGATTTTCCTTCTTGCTTAAAATTGTCGCATTTATTGTTAATATTTGCTTCATTGCAGCTTTATTTACATGATCCTTACTGCATCAAATGTAGTTAGATTTGTATATGCTTGCTTAAAACTGTTGCGTATGCGCTTCATCACAGCTTGCTGCTTTGCATGATCATGAGTTACATTCGGCTTTGTGCATGTCGTTTTGCATTTTGCCCCCTGCCTGCGGGCACATTTCTTTGTTATCTTGTATGTCTGTCTAAGTCTTCGGCCTTGTCAAAAATGGGTCGTCTCTGGGCTTTGACATTCACTCCCGTCACGCATGACTTTCGAGTTCTGTCAAAGAGGGGCAACTGTAGACACCCCATTTTTGACCGATCTTAAGACTCAGACATCACCGATTGAGCACTTGGTGATGTCGCATTTTGTGCTCATTTTGAGGTTGCGGAGTCTCGGCTGCGAGCCTTGCCTCCGGACTTCCGGACTCTTTTGTACCTTGCCTCGGTTTGCGAACCAGATCCCGTTTTCTCTGATTTCTCTTCTCGAATGGACGGAGAGGTCTCGTAGATCATCTCTCAGTGGCCGTAGGCTACGTTTCGTGGTCGTAGGCCATTTTTCCCGTTTGGAGCCCGGTTTCTGGTTTTTCAGAGCCGTCGGCCATGTACCTCGGGTCGGGACCGCTTAACCACCACCGTTTGCTTTGGTTTTTGGCATACACCTTATTTCCTCCCTTTTGAGGGACACTGTGGTCCGAGAGACCAACTTCGTGGTCGAACGCCACTTCCGATGTCTAACAGCCTGTTTTCGTGGCCTCAAACTACGTGTTTCGGTCCCCGAACCTCCGTTTTGCATCCGTCTTGGTTCATTTTTGGCGGAGACCTTATTTTCTTTGTTAGAAAGGTTGTAGGAGAGTGGGAGGCTAGCAATTTTTTTGAAAAACTAGCTTTTTTTGGTCAAAAGTGATTCAGCATGAATCCGGGAAGGAGGAAAACATATGCGCGGCTTCACCGAAACGGGCATAACTCTTTGCACAGGAGGAATTAAGATATGAGGCCACCTCCGTTGGAAAGCTTACTTCCGGGGCTTCATTTTTCACTTAAGAATCTCCTAGAGCCAAGTCTGGGTGGAGGAGATATGGTTGGTTGAAATCCGTTTGGACCGAATCTGCGCGGCTTCACCAAAACAGGCATAACTTTTTGCACATAAGGAATTTTAATGCAAGGTTTGCGCCATTGGAAAGCTAACTTCTGGGGATTCATCCTAGGGAATGGCCAGCCACCTTGACCCTTTTGACCTGGTCGGCCGGCCACCTTGCCTAGCCGGCCGGCCACCTTGCCTAGCCGGCCGGCCACCTGAACCTTTTCAACCTGGTCGGCCATTTTTGCCCTCCTGAGTGTGTTCCAGCTGTGCCAGCTATTCTGCACTTGACCCACTGTCCGAGGGGCTGCTCTTTTGGAGAGAAATTTGAATTGGTTTTTCCCCTCCTTTTCTTTGCTTCGCTCCCTTTATAAAGCCAGCACCTAAGCTTCATTTTCAAGGGTTAGAAACCAGCTGAGACACCATTATACATACAACCTTATATCTATACATTCAACCCTCCAAACCCTAAGATTCTTGCACCATTTGCACTACAACCCATAGCACCACACCACCATCATCCATTTCAGCACCTTGGAGGCCATTTGCAAAGGTTGGAAGCTCATTTCCTTGGACCAAAGGTTGCTGGAGGTTTGCTCTACAAGGGTGAGTCCCTATTTCCCATTTTCTTGCTTCATTTTGTATGATATTTTAGCCCCTTTTTCTTACATTTTTGGGCTTCAACCTAAACTGAAAATAGTCTTATTTTGAGTTCATCTTCATGTTTGATCAAGGAACTTTTTCTGTTTGAGGCCATCTGCTGCCCCTTTCCCTTTATCCCTCTTTTAGGGCTATTTCTTGCATGATATGTTAGCCCTAATTGTAAGCATTTCTGGGCTTCAAGCCAAACTGTAAAGTGCCTTATTTTGAGTCCCTATTAAACTTTGTTGAAGGGCTCTTCACTGTTTGAGGCCATCTACTACCTCTTTCTCTTTATCTCTCTTTTAGGGCCATTTTTGCATTGTATTGTAGCCTTACTTGTGAGCATATTTGAGACTTTTCACAAAATGTAAAGTGTCGTTTTTTTAGCCCCTCTTCAACTTTGTTGAAGGGCTCTTCTCTATTTGAGGTCATTTTCTGCTCTGTTTGTTCATTCTCTCTTTTAGGGCTGTTTTTCCGTGATATATTAGCCCTATTTGTGAGCCTTTTTGGACCTTGATATAAACTGAAAAAAGTATTTTTTTGACATCATCTTCATGTTTCATTAAGGTCTATTTTCTTTTTGGGGTCATCTTCCCCCTATGGATGCTTCATCTCTCCACGATTAGGGCTATGCATTAGAGCCCTTGCATTGACCATGGCTTGGCCTCTTAGCCACTGAAATCCAGCAGATTTTCAGTGGCTTAGGTGCCATCTTGAAGGCCAAAATCAGAGTGGGGTGACCTCCTCTCATCTTGTTTTGTTTAATGGTCTTTTTGGCCTTCCAAAGAGGCCCTATCTTGCATGCTTTGAAGTCCCATTTCAGGGTCAATTTGGAGAGTTTTAGAACTATCATATTTGATTTTCAGAGTTTATTTGGCTATGCTAAGTGTCCTTGATGCATGTGCTTAATAACCCCTTTGTATGCCCTCTAAAAGAACCCATCATTTGTGCATGTGTTGGTTGCATTTTAGAGGTTATTTGGGCATGTTTTGGCATGTCTTATTCACTGATTTTTGGTGGTTTCATGAGTTATCACTTGCTTCATATACGTGCCGTGTAATCCATGTTTGATAGTCAAAATTGCATGCTATGTTTGGAAATCTTGCTAGCATCTTTTGGCCATGCTTTGAACTAGAAATGTTCATGTTTTGAGACCGCCTTAGTTCTGTCTTTATGCTTCATGATCAAATAATGCATGCTTTGTATAGCTATAGGTCAATACAGGTGCCTAGTTTTGTGTTTCGGGACCATTCCATTCATCGGGTGCCATGTTTCCATGTTTCGGGATCATTTTGCATCACATTTCAGTGTTGGAACTTGCATGTTTGTATGCCATATTTCATGCCTTGTCATGCCTTGTTAGAGTGGCATTTGGTGCCTTAGGGTCGGTCCTCGGTTTGCGTGCACGTGTGCACGCATCTCGAGTGTCTCATTTTCCTCTTATGGATACTGATGTGAGTGCGGCTGAGGTCCACTCATGTTGGTGTAAGTCCATTATGCATTGCGTATGCCATTTCATTTCATAGCATTGTGTATGCTAGGTTGCATGTTAGAGCATTGTGTATGCCTTGTCACATCGTGCATTGTGTATGCCATTTCATTTCATAGCATTGCATATGCTAGGTTGCATGTTAGAGCATTGTGTATGCCTTATCACATCGTGCATTGTGTATGCCATTTCATAGCATTACGTATGCTAGGTTGCATGTTAGGATCGCATTCATGCATGTCATGCATATTGCATTGTGCTTGGGGTAGGAGTTAGCCCAAGCACGGGAAACGAGGGCGTTCGTGCCGGTGACGAACGTGTCTCAATTCCCGGTCACCGACACTCCGGATTATCCATGATGGAGTCTCGGTCTTGTTGTGTTTTCATGTGCATTCATTTCACATTGAGTCATACAATTTGACTTCTCGGCCATCATGCATCGAGATGCGTGATTGGTGGCACGAGGATCGAGGATTACACTCCCTGAAGAGTAGTCAAGCATGCATATGTGAAAATACATTGCCATGCCCCTTTCTTGCTCTCTGTTGCAGCGAATCAGAAACCGGCAATCTCTTGGGACTTCGCGCAACATTCCGGGCTTAATTGTAAACAGAGGCTAATCAGGGCATCGCGATGGATTTCCGCGCCAGGCAACCCGAACATGCATCATTCATCATCCGGAGCAGAGTCGAGGTAGTCCCTAGCTTGCATGCTAATTTACTGCTTTCCTAGATTAAATTGTTAATTAATTAGGAATTTTGTACTTATTCGGACTGTAATTATTTATTCGGACCCTCCGAGCAAGGGCACAATTGTAATAAGTGTGCGTGCGTGTGATGTATGTCTTCCAACCCCACGTCTTTCTCCCTTTTATTTACCAGCTTATGATGATTAGATTAGGGCATGTTTCATTTAGCATACAACATGATATCATGTTTGCATTCATTCATCTGTTTTGCATGCACCGGGCTCGGTGCATCATAACTCACTGCATTGTATTTCAATTCCAAGTTGAATACTTATTAGCTGTAGCATTCCATATGCCATGTTTAGAATAGCCGAGCCTATCTTAGTTGCATTCTTGCATGTGTTGCATTAGGCATTTCTGTATAGTTAGGATCATGCATGGATTTCTAACATAGTTTTTGTTTTGGCTCGGAGTACTCGGTGAGTTTTTATGCTTTAGTATCCTTGCATGTGTGTGAGTGACTGCCATGATAACATGCTTACCATGAGGCTATTTACGTATGTGATACAACTGCCTGAATGCCTGTGGGTGAAGGTTGGGTTATTTGGATTGGAACCATGCATTGACTGTGAGTTTTAAGCCCACTAGATAGTGGCAAAATCATGTTTTCTAAGCCCACCCGAGGGTGGCAAAATTTGCATTTTAAAGCCTACTTGCGAGTAGCAAACCATATTTCAAAAACAAACATGAAATGTTGTGTTCCAATTCAGGCGACCTGGTCTATACTTGTATGCTGTGCGCATCACATAGTAAATCTAGGCTAATAACCGGAATAAGAACGCATAATGTTTTCAAAACTAGATATCATGGTTAGTAGAGGCCGATCTTTGATCGGGCGAGTGGGGGTGCTCACGAAGTGACCTTCCCCAATCGTACCCAAGTTCCCGAGCCGAGGCAACTTTGGTGATGACAGACACGTGGCTTTAGGCACGAGTCAGGGTTTCCTAAATTTCCCAAAAATAAAATATTTAGGTGGCGACTCTATATCTGGCAAAGCAGTCCATGTTTGGCACTTCTTTCAAAAAAAATTTGTTTTCAAAAACGATTTTCCGGATTTGGAATCTTTGGTTCAGATTAAGAACCATGACAATTAGAGTCCTAAACTGTAGTGAGCCCAAAATGAACGGAATGGGACTCATCCTCCCGGGGCGTTCGGGGACGTCTACAGTACCTTTGTTAAATCTCATATATTGTGTTAGAATATTCTTACTGGGCTGTGGCTCACCTTATTTGAGAAAAACATTTTTAGGGATTGATGGCATGCCTCCACCAAGGCAATAGCACTGGAGGGACTTTTGGAAAGCAAGAGCTTCTTTTTTTTGATTATGTATTTTTGTATAGCCAAGGGCTTTATTTGTAGGAACTGGTCTCATTTTTGTTATAACCAAGTCAGGACTTGGAAAAATGTAAGCCCATAGGGCATTCACTTCTGTTGAACTCTTTTATACTATAAATGTTATGAAATGAAATGACTTAACACTTTGAATTATGTTGTCATCTATAGATGCTTTGGGTTGTATTTATTGTATTATTTTGGGGGCATGACAGCTTGGTATCAGAGCGTACTGGGTTTGAATACTTTGGGTACATGGTTAGTACCACAATGGGTTTGTCTCGCTTAGCTGAGACATTAGTATGTATTGTATGCTTATGTGATAACATGCTTATGCGATTATTTGGGTATAGGATTGAATTTCTAGGATGTCAATTGGATCTACGGGTTTCTAGAAGTCTTATTGGAAAGGCACTTGATCACTGCCGTTTTTAATTGGAACCTTAGTAATGTCGCGGGATGGTCATTATCCGAAGATGAAATTCGTATGTGTTTATGTGATTATGTGCTTATGTGGAGTGAATTATTGTTGTCCAATGTATTAGGATGCGAGTGAGTTAGCTTTGGCACATTTGTGAATGTGCTAATCTTTTGTGTTACCTTTATTAGGATGTCAGGACGTGGACGTAGTGGTGGTAGGCGTGGTAGGCCTAGGAGGCACGAAATGCCTTTATTGGATGAAATTCCAGTACAGGAGGAGGGAGTTGGTTAGGCCAATGTGGCCGAACCGGTTGGTTAGCAAGCCATGGGTGCCTTAGCCCGTGAGACGACTGGAGCGTTGCGAGAATCCACGGACATTCTCAGAACTGAAAATCAAGTCCAGGCCTAGGTTACTGAGACAGGGCATTCTTTTCTGAAGAGAGAGTTTTTTCGGTCTAATCAGGATGAGTTTTTGGGTGACCTAAAGGAGCCAATGAAGGCAGATGAGTGGCTTGAATAGATAGTGAAGACGTTCGAGATGCTTAGCATTGAGGACGACCAGTTGAGGGTGACCTTGATGTCTTTCCAGCTGAAGAGGGATGCGGGTCAGTGGTGGAAGTATGTGCATAGGCGCATTAGAGGGACTTGGGAGGCTTTTGTCAGCGCCTTCCAGGACAAGTTTTTGCCTCCTACAGTTGGAGAGAAGTTGAGGGACCAGTTTCCAAGCTGGTGCAGCTAAACACACCAGTGGCTGAGTTTGAGGCCACATTCATTAGCTTGTCTAGGTTTGCACCTGAGTTGGTGGTGACAAAGGAGCGCCCGTGTTTGGAGTTTGAGAAGAGGTTAAGGACCGGTCTCATTTTCCGAGTGGCTGGGTCCATGATTAGAGACTATGGGCGCCTTATGGAGCTGACGGTTCAAAGGGTGAGCAGGTACATCAGAGGCCAACAGTTCATGTGTATGCTGTTACGGCGCCAGATCTTGTACCAGCTCCATCAATAGTGAGAGGTACCGTTTTGTTTTGTAATTCAGTTCCTAATGTGTTGATTGATACTGGTGCATCCCATTCTTTTATCTCGTCTGTATTTGCATCAATTTTGGGGTTGGAGTTGGCACAGTTAGCATCTTCTATTTGTGTAGAGTCACCTATTGGTTGTGAGGTCATCTTGAAATAGGGGTGTCGGGGTTGTGACATTGAGGTTGCCGGTCGTCGACTTTCATTTGCATTTGTATTGCTCGACATGTCTAGTTTCGATGTTATCTTGGGTATGGACTAGTTATCGTCATATCGGGCTGTTATAGATTGCTACCGTCAGAGGGTTACTATATGTATCTTGAGCAGTGACTGCTTTTATTTCTTGGGGGACCGCTTGGATAGAGTCCTATCACCGATGTGTGATCCGCGTGGGCGGAGCGAACTTAGTTGTCTTCTTGCTAGCTTCTTGAGTAGTGAGTGTGATGAAGTCTAGGTTGAGTTGCCGAGGGTGGTTTGTGAATACCCTGATGTCTTTCTCGAGGACCTTACTAGTTTGCCACCTCACTGATAGATCGAGTTCTCTATTGATTTAGTGCCTGGTAGGACACCGATTTCTATGGCACCGTATCGGTTTGCACCTGCTGAGTTGAGTGAGTTGAAGATTCAACTCTAGGAGTTGTTAGATAAGGGTTTTATTCGCCCTAGTGCGTCCCCTTGAGGAGTGCCAACTCTCTTTGCTAAAAAGAAAGATGGAGCCTTGCGACTTTGTATTGATTATAAGAAGTTCAACTGGGTTACTGTTAAGAATAAGTACCTAATGTCTCGTATAGATGATTTGTTTGATCAGTTGAAGGGGTCTTGTTGTTTTTCTAAGATAGACCTGAGATCGGGTTATCATCAGTTGATGGTAAGTGAGGAGGATATCAAGAAGACGACATTCCGTACGCAGTATGGCTATTATGAGTTCCTAGTGATGCCTTTTGGGCTAACCAATGCACCGGTTGTATTTATGGATTTGATGAACCGAATCTTCCGTGAGTTCCTTGATTGTTTCGTGGTCGTCTTTGTGGATGACATTTTGATTTACTCACCTTCTAAGGCGGAACAAGAAGAACACTTGCGAGTAGTGCTTGAGTTGGTTAGAACCCATAAGCTATATGCCAAGTTTGGAAAGTGTGAATTCTGGTTGAAAGAGGTTAAGTTCTTAGGCCATGTGGTATTCGGGGAAGGGGTGATTGTAGATGCATCCAAGATAGAGACAGTGCAAGATTGGGCACAACCTTAGAATGCCTTTGAGATCTGTAGTTTTTTGGGGTTGGCCGGGTATTATCGGAGATTTGTGAAGGATTTTTCTAGACTAGCTTCTCCTTTGACTAGACTGACGAGGAAGAGAGTTAAATTTATGTGAAACGAGACTTGTGAGAAGTCATTCCAAGAATTTAAGGTTAGACTTACCATGACTCCAATTTTGATTATTCTGGAGAGGGGTTTGGGTTATTTAGTATATTGTGATGCCTTACGGGGAAGGTTTGGGTTGTGTTTTGATGCAAGAGGGAAATGTAGTGGCCTATGGCTCGCGGCAATTGAAAACACATGAAAGGAACTACCCTACTCATGATCTAGAACTAGTAGCGGTGATATTTGCCTTGAAAATTTGGAGGCATTATCTGTATGGTGAGAGATTTGAAGTGTTCTTCGATCGCAAGAGTTTGAAGTATCTATTTACTCAGAAAGACTTGAATTTAAGGTAGAGAAGGTGGATGGAGTTCCTAGAGGATTATGATTTTGAGTTGCATTATCATCCGGGGAAGGCGAATGTTATGGCCAATACCTTGAGTAGGAAATCTATTAGCAGTGTGGCTTGTATCGCCATTTAGGAATGGGGGATATTGGGTACTCTTGGAAGTTTGACTTGCATCTTGGCGAGTTGAATCTACGACTTTGTTTTTAGTAGTTGCATAACCTACACTTGTGAACCGAGTGTTAGAAGCGTAGAGGGGTGATCTCGAGGTAGAAACCATAAGGAAGAAGATCTCCAGAGGGAAAGTGGACAGGGGCTTAAGTGTGTACCCTGTCCAGAGTGTGAGATATTGTGACCGTTTGTTCTTGCCGGAGTCTTGCCGAGAGGAGGTACTCCGAGAGTTTCACCATTCACGCCTTATGATGCCTCCGGGAGGCACAAAGATGTTTCATGATTTGAGTCGCCAGTTTCAGTGGAGGGGTATGAAGAAGGATGTAGCCATGTTTGTATCGAAGTGCCTTACTTATCAGCAAGTGAAGACCGAGCATCAGAGGCCAGCGGGTTTATTACAACCCTTGCCTATGGCCGAGTGGAAATGGGAGCATGTCACGATGGATTTTGTTGTAGGCCTTCTGATGACTCAATGGGGTAGTGATGCCATTTGGGTGGTAGTTGACTGGTTAACATAGTCTACGCATTTCATACCTATGCGCATGAGTGATTTGGTAGATTATCTTGCCGACTTGTACATTAGGGAAATAGTGAGGTTGCGTGGAGTCCTTGTGACGATAGTTTCGGATAGAGATCCGTGTTTTATAGCTCGGTTGTGGCAGAGCTTGCAGAGTGCCTTGGGCACTAGATTGACCTTTAATACTGCGTATCATGCTCAGACTGACAGGCAGTCCGAGCGTACTGTTCAGATCCTTGAAGATATGTTTCGAGGTTGTGTCCTTGACTTCAAGGGTTCGTGGGAAGGGCACTTGCCCTTAGTGGAGTTTTCCTATAATAACAGTTTCCAATTGAGTATTGGCATGGCACCATTTGAGGCCTTGTATGGCCGACCGTGTAGATCTCCGGTGTGTTGGGCTGAGATGGGTGATGCACCTTTGTTGGGCCCAGAGTTGGTTTAGGAAACGACAGAGAAGGTAGCACTTATTTGTAAGAGATTGGTTACGGCTCAGAGTTGTTAGAAAAGTTATGGCGACTGTAGGAGGAGACCCTTGTCTTTTTAGGTGGGAGATCATGTGTTCTTGAAAATATCACCTAGGCGGGGTTTGATGAGGTTCGGGAAGAGTGGAAAGTTGTCCCCTCAGTTTATTGGGCCTTTTGAGATCCTTGAACAGGTTGGAGAGGTAGCTTATCGGTTGGCATTGTCGCCAGAACTTTTCAGAGTGCATAATGTCTTTCATATTAGTATGTGTGGACGCGCCCGCGTGGGGCCTCACGTACTACAGTTCGGACTCGATTTGTCACGGTTCTTAATCTGAACCAAAGAGTCCAAATCCGGCAAATCGTTTTGGAAAACAGATTTTTGTAAAGAAGTGCCAAACATGGACTGCTTTGCCAGATACAGAGTCGCCACCTAAATATTTTTTAATGGAGGAATTTAGGAAACCCTGACTCGTTTGCCTAAGGTCACGTGTCCATCATCACCAAAGTTACCTCGGCTCAGGAACTTGGGTATGATTGGGGAAGGTCAGCTATGAGCACCCCCTCTCGCCCAATCCGAAGATCGGCCTCTACTAACCATGATATCTAGTTTTGAAAACTTTATGTGCCCTTAAACCGGTTATTAGCCTAGAATTACTATGTGATGCGCACAGCAAAACAAGTATAGACTAAATTGCCTAAGTCGGAACAAAGCATCGCATTTCCGTTTGTTTGGAAAATGGTTTGAATTTTACTACTCGCGAGTAGGCTAAAATACGGATTTCGATGAATTATCCCAATTCAAATAATCCAACCTTCACCCACAGGCATTCATGCAGTTATATCACATAAGTATATAGCCACGTGGTAAGCATGCTGTCATGTTAACATTCACACTCATGCGAGATGCTAAAGCATAAATACTTACATCGTACTCCGTGCCAAAACAGTGAACTAGTTAGTAATCATATGCATGATCCTAGTTCATTTTGAAGTGGCTAATGCAACACATGCAAGATGCAACTACTATAGGCTCGGTTATTCTAAGATGGCGTATGATGATGCTACAGTTAACACGTATTCAACTTAGAATTGAAATACAAAATGCAGTTAGTATGATGCGCGGAGCCCGGAGCATGCAATACTGATGAATGATGCACGCATGCATAGCATAAGGATGCTAAATTAAACATGCCCTAGTACTAACCATCAAAGTAGGTAAGTAAAAGGGAGAAAGAAATGGGGGTTGGAAGACATGCACATACACACCTGACTTAACTTAAGGCATTTAAAAACAGATAATAGTATGATTTTCGTAAATAGTATTATTAGGGGTGTTATACTTCTGTTAGAAAATGAAATGGTTGCACTTGTTGCTGACTTTGGCATTGTAAAGATTTTAGCACAAAACAAGACTACAACGCAAACGAAGACGTTAGGCACCCTTGGCTACATTGCACCAAGAATGCCTCACACATTTGTGCAATTTCCTTCCAAAACTTTTCTTTTTTAAAACAATGATATATTTTAGTGTGGCAATTGTAAATTTTTGGGCAACCATTAATATTATGACAATTCCATGCAAATATTTTCGAGTATGTGGATTATTTTTGGACCCCTGATTAATTTAGTAGTTATTTATGATACTACAGTAAAAGAAAAATAATAAGATCAAGTTGTCGAGTACAGATTCTCTCCTTACTCTCTCTCCTTATCTTCCTACTTGCAACGGTTGAGATGCATCCTAAGATAATTCAACGGTCCAGATCTGGCTATTTTAAAAAATAAAGATATGAAACAAGCCAAATCTGGACCATTGGATCATTTTTGGATGCATCATCACCATTGCAAGTAGGAAGGCAAGGAGAGAGAAAGTAGAGTATCCTAATTCCAAGCTACCACCAATATCCATTCCCATTTCCCCTATTTTTTTCTCCCATGTACTTTGAGAAGCATATAACTGATTAATTGCTAAAGTCTTTTGTTAGTCTTTGTATAACTTAAAAGTGGTTAATTTGTCAATATATATATATATATTATGTGAGCTTAACTCAGATCACATCTAGTTGGCTTTGATTGGTAAGTGTAAGCTTAACTTTTCCATTACAAATATCCCATGTTCTTGTGCATTAGTATAGAAATAGGAAGCGTAAATTACATTCACCTCCCTTGAAGTTTCTGATAAATACAGGGACTTTTCATGTGGTTTGAATAATTACACAAACCTCCTTTATTTTAACTGACATTGTCCAGATTCTCCCATTCCGTCAAATTGAAATAAACGGTGTTACTTGCATATAGTAAATGACCTTCTTATCCCTCCTTTTGAGCACAAAAATAATACCCTTGTCTCCTCTGTTTACGTTATACATTAATTAAATTATGAATTATTTTTTAGAATTTATTACTCTTATTACCCTTGCTTTTTTGGATTTAATTTTTTAAAATATTAAAAAATATTTAAGAAAATTATATTTTTTATTTTAAATATATAATTTTTATTTAAATATTTTTAATTTTTTGTATTTTCAATATTTTAGTTTATTTTGTAAATATTTTAATTTTTTTAATTTTAATATTCTAAACTCAGAGCACAACTCCACAATCAAATCGTAACTAAACACATGACTCAAAACTCAATTCAAAAATTATTTTCAAACATCATAACCAAACACATAAATCGAAACTCCACACTACTTTCAATACTTTACACTCAATTGTAATCAAACACATAACAAAAAAATTAAAATATTTAAAAATATATTTATAAAATAAAATAAAATAATTAAAATAAAAATTATTTAAAATAAAAATTATATATTTAAAGTAAAAAAATAAAATTTTAAATTTTTTTAATATCTAAAAATATATTTAAAAAATTTTAAAAAATAAAGCACATAAATGTATGAAATATAGTGCACATTAAAATAAATAAATAAATATTTAAAATATAAAATATTTACGCTAAAAATATAAATCCAAAAAATTTAAAAATACAACTCAAAACTCTTTTCTCATAACTCAAAATATGACTCTACACTCAAACCATGATTCTAAAAATAATTTTAAAATATAAAATAAAAAAAATTAAAATTTTTTCTTTTAAAATAGGGTTTTGAAAAGTTTGGCTTTGAGTTTTGAAAAGAGTTTTAGATTGAGTTTTGAGTTGTATGTTTGGTTATGAGTTTTGAAAATAATTTTTGAATTGAGTTTTTAATAGTTTTGAGTTGTGTATTTGGTTATGAGTTTTGAAAAGATTTTTGAAAATTTTTAATTGGAATTTGTGATTCTAAAAGAGAACCAAACATGTTTCTTTGTTATTGTTTGGCTAATTAATTGTTTTTGCTTCTAGTGTTCACCTCACTGTAAATTGAAATTTTGATTGGAGTAATACTATAAAATAAATAAATAAGAATAAATTTTAAGATAAATTTTAATAGTTATGGATAACATGCCTGTTGTTGTGTTTTTAAATAAAAGGTAGCAATTGCAAAAAAAAAGTACTGTTCTAGACGTCTGGGTGGACGACCAGCCAACATTTGGTATTGGTATATATGGATAGGTTGAGGACACTTGAGGGGAATTATGGGCATTTTAGTGTTTAGCTTTGATGACATTAGCAAGTTCTGTGAAGTGTGTAAAAAAAAAAAAAAAAAAAAAAGAGAGAATCTTGACATTGTCAGGTAAAGTAGAGGAGGTTACTGTAATTATTGAAATTATAGGGGAGGTCCCTATATTTATCAGAAATCTTAGGGGAGGTAAGTGTAATTTACCCAAATAGGAAAAATTATGGGCATGGTTGTATAAGTATAACTCTATGCTAGTACCAAATATATCCACCCAAAAAAAAAAAAAAAAATTTACCCCCAAACAATTTTGTGTAAATATGTGTAGCTCTTTTGAATTTCTGACTATATTCAAATTACCTCCCTAGGGGAAAAAATGATAGCACTCTCAAATCGAAAACAAGTCCTAACAGAATATATATATATATATATATTTAAATTATAAGACTATTATAAGACCAAACTAACAGATGAAATGTTTTCTGAAGCACAGAGTTTGAAGCAATGGGTGAATGCTTCACTTCCGGACCGAGTAATGGAAGTTGTGGATGGTGGTTTGTTGAGAACAGAAGATGGTAGGGATGTGTTTGTCAATAAAGATTATCTGTTGGCCATTATGGAAATATCAAATTGCAGCTTCTTCGCAGTGGATATGCTTGAGTTGTGTCTCGTTGTCATGTGCAACTCTGAAAATGGTTTTGTTTAGTTTGGCCACGAGATCCTCTGCTTGCTTTGTTGCAAAACATTTACAATCGTTGATTATGCTTCCAACTTCTCGTACTTTAAGATCCTCAAATAATTTAAAGACTTTGAATATTGTTCCTCATATACCACGTATGGATATTTAGTAAATTAAATTGTGAATATCTAAATGAAATAATTCATGGAGTGGCATTAGAAGGGCTCAAATCTTTTATTTTGTTTCATTTAGTTGCTTGCACTGCTTATATAGTCTAATTAGGTTGGATAAGGGTCCATCTCGTGCCCCTTAGAGGGCTCTACTTCGGGTAATGCAATGATTCAAACCATTTATTTTGCTTATTCTATCGAGATGATCATCTATGTAAAAGATTAGCTTGATCGGATATTGATAGGCATATGATCAAATCATATTTGTCTTAAAAAAATATGGACAATATATGTGATTTTGAAAATAAATTATCCATATTTTTTGAAACAAAAATATCTGATTTTATGGTTATTCATATTCAATAAATTTAATTTTTTTGCACTAATTTTCTGAACATGTCTTATAAGATGAACAATTTGAATTATTAAAATAGGTCCAAGGTGGAGTCTATGGAGAGCACTCCCTATTAGGCACAACAGGAGCCCTCACTTTCACCAGCAATTCTTGGGGGGTTAGCTAATTTTTGTACATCAGCAGGCTAGTTCAACAGTATAACCAATAATGCAAAACTAAAATATGCTATGTTTGAATTTTAAATTTAATTTTTTCCCTCAAATTATTGTATTGGAATGTAATAAATATTATATATTTATTAGGGGTCTAAAAATATTCACTAATGTGGCTATAATTATTGGATCAACTTTTTTTTTTAAATGAGTAACTTACACATTGTGGTCTAAAAATGAATGATTTAGATTACCAAAATGGGACTTTGTAATAGGTCACACGGGCCCAAACGAAACGGTCCAGCTTAGAGACAAGCTGGACCCATAATAATATTGCCAAGAGATCTTCAAAACAATATTGGGTACACATATGCATAACAAACCTATGATTATTCGCAGTGCAGAATTACAGAAATACAAAGTGCAAAAAAAATGTAGAATTACAGAATTATAGAAATACACAAATACAGGAATACAGTAAACTTTACACAGACATTTCAAGTGTGTCCATTGCCAAGGAGTTGAAATTTAATCTTGTTAAGCTTGGTTACCACATCTTTTATGTTAATTCTCTCCAAGCAATTCTGCACAACACTCCAAACCTACTTCCAAGATTAGTAAAAGATAAGCGATCATGTTTTCGCTGCCTTCTATTAATCTTAACAAGTTGCCACCCACCGCTTCCACAATTTAGTTTAGAAGTGATCCTTTCACCAATTGCTTCAAACTCAGTTCCCCAGCAAACATTTCATCGGTGGGTCTCTTTCTTGTAAATATCTCTACACTACAACAAAAAAGGGTTTTGCACGCCGTAAAAACCCTTCTACGACGTGCAGGCGCACGTCATATTATGACCAGTCATGGAAAGTCATTCACTTTCAACGACATGTTTCATACGCCGTTAAAAACTATTTAACGACAGATTTTGTGCATCGTTGTTACTTTTTCTACGACATGCTATAATCGTAGTTAATAACTATTTAATGACAAATTTTGTACATCGTTGTTACTTTTTCTACGACATGCTATAGTACGCCGTTAAAAACTATTTAACGACAAATTTTGTGCATCGTCGTTACTTTTTGTACGACTACTTTTGCACGCCGTTAATTGGTGAGACAAATAATGACACTGATTGTGCGCCGTAAAATATATAATACAATGACTTATTATGTCTGTCGTAGAATATACAATTTTTTTATATTTAAATTTAGTAGGTTCTATTTGACCAATTTTGTACAATCTAACAAATATTACAAACAAGCATCACAAAACATTAATCAACCACCAAAACATTGTTTGAAACATCAAAAAGAAACTATATCCATAAATTATAAGTATTCAACAATTATCTATACACTCCAAACATTCGAAAACTATATCCTTAAGTTCTAAACTGGACAAAAAGTTTAAACCATCCAAAACTATGTATATCTAACTTTCTAAACATATCGACAACTTTCAAGATTTATTGAATAAATCTAGTGATTGTGTGACCATACACCTCCACAAAAACTCCAAATGCAAATCTGTCTTCAATCCAAACCTCCTCACAATGTGATCAACAAATGAAAGTGGGGTCAGAGAATTCATCTTCCACTGAAGAGTAGATAGCACCAGAAGCTCCATTCTCTGGATTATCCTAGCTTCAAACACGAACTTTGATTCCTTCACCTAATCACAACACAAAGAAATAAATCAATGACAACACAAAGAAATAAATCAATTCCTAAGCTTCCAAATTGACCATAAAATAGCAAAAAGAATGGAATTCCAGATTTTCCTCCCCAGTTTTGACAAATTTACACCGGCCCACCATTGGAGTAAGTCATTAACAGAGCTTGGTAATGCCCAAACTAAACCCCACCATCTAATTGAGCTTTGGGAAGGGCAACATTTTTTTCAAATAGAGGCAGTAATTGTACAAATAGGGCCCAAGGACAATTCAAACCAATGATAGACTAAGGAGACATAATCTATTTGAGCAACCAGTAGACCACCTTAAATTGTCAAACCTGTTGTCTCTAATAGCAGGTGCAGTAAGTAGAGCATCAAAAAATGTATGAACTTAACTTCCTAGAATAAGATGAGGAAAGGAGTATGAAGCCACAATTCACTCCTAACAAGCCACAATTCCGAAGGAAGAAGCCTAACACAATCCATATGATCCAAAAACTAAACATGCGATACCTGCAATCCTGTGACCTCTCTGCTGCCAACTTGCTAATTGCAGAGAACACCACATATCATATGCCTTCAAAAATTCAATCATAACATAAGAAATTTTAGTGCTCAATTGCGCATATAAAATCTCTACAATTAAGTATGATAATTAATTAAAAGCAATAATACCATAAGAAAAGATGAACTCAATTGGCATATATTTAGCTTGGGTAACTAATTTTAAAGCTTATTTTAGTTCTTTAGCATTGGCATATATTTAGTTCTTTGGTTGAATTTGAGGCTTAAATCTTGATGACATGAGAGATCATTTAAATTGATTCACAGATGTTCTAAGAAGATGATAGAGGAAAGGAAGAAACTTTGGAATCTAATCTTACTACTATTTCAACTAGGAAAACCACACAAAAATACAGATGTCTAACCTCTGTTGCCTCAACTAGCTTAGTTTTCTGAGAAGGGGGAGCTAGTACTTTTTTTAGTAAAGTTTCCGCAACCTGATGCCAAAAAAGAATGGAAAGAAGGTATTATTGTTAGGAAGGAAAAAGTGGTCAATTAGGGAACCCTTAATTTGGGGCCTTGGATGAAATTTATTTCAGATATAAATATTTGATGCATTCTACAAGAATACCCAGTAATGAAAATTTGGCTCACATATGCAAAAATCAATATAAGATCATGAATACAATAGAATGAAATATCAATCTTTTAGAAGAGTCCTAGTGATGTAGTGATTACAGATGAATTTTGGCTTTCATTTAAAAAAAAAAAAAAAAAAAAAGTTAGAAATATTTGAAGCAGCCACAGGATTTTAAAGGTTTAATTAACAAAGCAAGATTACCTGTCCGTTTGCAATTATTAACAAAACATGGTACTGGCCACCACTCTTCTCAACAATTGTCATGGCCATTTCAATAATTGGGCCAAATGATGTCGGCCTTGTAGCAATTGACAAAGAACAGAGAAGTGTAACCTATAAGAACGAATTATTTTGGAGTTCAAGTACTACTAGGGTAGGGAAAGTATAGTTTAGTTTGTAGAATTCAAACCTGCTAAACGTAGATGAGGAACTATTTCCCGGTACTGGCTCAACACTTCCCCAAATCCATTACAAAACCTGTCATCTGGATAAAACCTGAAGACATCTTGATCATGTGTTGATGCTGCCAAAATGGAAACACAAAGTACTAATTATTGCCAATATTCAAAAAAATTGATCTCGGAAAGTATTATCTCTGGCTCAAAGAAATTACCATCTCCCAATCCATAACAAGGAATCAAATTATCCTCATCAAAAGCTGCCAAGGTTTTCCCAATAATAGAAGTGGCTTGTTCATACGGATTTAAACCACTTCCAACGCAATGTAAGCTTCTTCTGTTGAATGACCTTGCACCAAATGTTTAGAATAAATCATAATGAAAATGAAATTGAATTATCTGGGTGTGTTTACACTAGTCGTTGTGTTTTTTTTATTCTATTTTATTTAGTACTGGGTGTGTTCTGTTATTTCATGGATCATGAATCATTCCACTGAAATGTTGTTAAATAATAATAATAATAATAATAATAATAATAATAATAATAATAATAATAATAATAAGGTTGTAAGAAGAGAATAACAGGTGATAAAAAAAACCTATGAAAATCATGGTCCGGTGAGCAATGTGCAATGTCATCGCCAGAACTCCATACTTTGGACAAGAATATCATACAGAAGGTGTAGATTGACAATGGCAATTTAAAGGAAATTGTTCCGATCCAATGTCAAGACTAAACAGAACAACTATTACTCAATCTTAGATGTCATAAAGTAAACTGTCATGGAATTGAAAATTGGTGTGATTAGTGCACATGAAGCATATGTAAGCATCCTGCACTACACCAGTCTTGCGTTACTGAACCATCTTTAAAGATAGTAGAACAAGATGAACATAGCTCTACTATTTAGCTCATCCCATTATTAAAGTAAAATAATAACATTAAAAAAGAGAAAAGTTTCAATCTAATTTATATGAGAAAAAGAAAGTTTTCAATATGTAGATATCCATTTTAAGATCTTCAATCATGTTATCAATGCTCCAGCAGTTCATCAATCATTTTCTCAATGTTGTATCTACACATGTATATGAAAATATATCTATATGCATGTGATATATGTTCCATGAGGGATCAAAGAATAACCATGTAGAAATCAGAAGTCAAAAGAAAACCAAAAACAGTTACTGGGAAAAAAAAATCCACTAACTTATTTAGTTGTCTAAAGCGTTAAGGCCTAGATTAACAGATAATAAATAGAGTAAACAGAAGATTCAAAGGCTTCATAGAATTTTTTATTTATTATATAAAAGGAATACAATCCACCAGAAGAGAAATTTAAATTAATGTTCCAAGGGAATCAGTGTTCTTGGTAAGATATCATCTTCAAACATTAAATTGATGTGCCGCAGTTAGTACACTAAATTGGAGCAATTGAACACAAATTATGGATGACATGCAGGTTCCAAGAACATTAAGATGAAAAACAAAACTAACAAGTGTCTTCATGATTTTCTAAACATGGATAGGCAAATGACCGGATAGTAACTTTTATTACCATCCAATGGCTTGAAATCCTGATAGATTCACTATCGTAAAAATTAAATTTAACAAAAATAATAAATTCAACAAGTTTATGGGACTAGTAAATTTGTTTCAATAGTAGTATATTAAAAATAGGATTGAAACCAAGTAGAAATGTTCTACAAATTGAGTAATACATGCTTCTATTGCTGCCACTGCTTCCTGTGCTTCCACTATCAAAGCAACGAAGAAGAAATTTGGGGCCGGCATGAAATCAAGTAGAAATGTTCTACAAATTGACTAGGAATGTTAGGCCCGGCAATAAAATTTTAGGAATGTTGGACCCAGCATTAAAATTGAGCTATACGAAATGGGATAGTTGAGTAGAAATTCCCTCACAATCTACGACATGAATAAATTGTGCCTTTGCACTATCAAGTGGAAAGCAACAGTACAGATCACAGATTGCTTTCAAAAGGATAACCTAAAAAAGGCATGAAAACCACATAAAAATTAAGTCTTTAGCATCCACAATTGACAACAATTGAAACTAATAATCTCAAAACTTCATGGACAACAATTTGTGAAAATTAAGTATAGCATAACATCTTCATCAAATTAGACTTAAACACTGACCATTGAATCTAATTGTCATAAAAATCTACTAAACATGAATTCTCAAGGTGTTGCAAAACAGAGAGAAAAATAGGACAATCTCAAATTCCATGTCCGCAACTATCTGGCATGTTAGATCCAGCAGGCTCTTTATGTTCAAGTAGTTTGCAGCCTGAGGGCATATTAATAAAATTGGAATAAGGTATGAAACAGATGAGTCATATTCAAATTCACATCATTATCAAAAATCACAAGTATAACCCAAGCTTTATATTATATTAGTTATGCCTTAGAGCCCTACAACTAGCATAGTATGAGCGACCAAAAGTTTAATGAAGAAATTACATGGCACACATGCATGCTAAACTTCAAAAGTTTGATGTCTACCAATAACGATAATTGAGACACCTACTTTGCTATTATGAATTATAAACAGCCAACCATCGTTAAAGAGTTCAACCTACAAGAGAAGCAAAATGACAGAAGAGCATTTGCCAGTAGAACTTGGTTAAAGAAGCATCATCAGCTCAAGGCACAATACCAGATGCAAAGACCTTACAGGCCGTGGTTTGTGAAATACAGGCCCTATTTGGGATGTTGCTTTTTTGGCTTTTTTGACTAAAATGGACACACACACACACACACACACACACACACACACACACACAATACAAACTAAAATAACCAATAAGACAAAATGTTACATCTTACCTATCAATCATTCATTTTTTTCTCTCACAACCATCTATTCAACTACAACTAAAATAGCCAAATCATCCCAAACACAACTTTTTTCCATCTCACAAAATAGCCAAAAAGCCAACTAAAATAACCAAATTCCCAAATGGGCCAACAGTGTATATTATGAACTATAAATTCAATTAACAGAAACTCCATTGCTTTTGTTATAGTGGAAGCTGGATAATGCAAGTTACTGATAACAATCTAACATTAATTCGATAACTTGTGGCCTAATATTGGTGTTTAAAAAAAATACCATAATTACCACATGAGAAAGTGTAAAAACAAATATGCAAAAATTTTGGGCTCAACTCAAATAAATCACATTTGATGGACAAAGATCAAAGCAACTTGAAATTAGCACATGTTCTGTCACTATCAAGCCAAAAAAACTACCACGGACTAGTCAAGAGCAAATCAACTTCCCTCGCTCCCACCCTGCCCCCCACTACTCCCAGTTCGTGCAACTAAGCAACAAACAAAGGATCTATAAGAGGTGTAAAGCTCTTGCCACTCTTCCCATACTTCACCTCTATATAATTTTTATGCACAACATCAATAAAAACGCTTTTATAGGGGTTAAAGGATTAAAAACCGATAGAATTAATCAAAGACTGATGCAGTTTGTCAAGGCAAATTTACAATTAGGAAAAAAACAATACTTGTTCACTTTTTGGTTCACACCAAGCAAGTTCTATAACTATTTACTAGTATAAATATTTAATATATAAAAGGCTTTATAGTGGGCCACTGATGATCCTTTTCACCATTCTGCCAGTTCAACCAGGCAACCCACATCGGCAAGGATTGGTTCACAAAAAACAGTTCAGCAACAACAACATGAGTTTCCTGAACACCGTTCCTCGCAAGCAATTGAATAACTAGTTAATTTATAAAGGTAAAATTCTCTGTAGCAACCAAACAAAGCAGGAAAGAAGGCTCCAAACTAAAGACCAACTTAAAAAACTGTAGTCCTAACACCAAACTATTAAAACCAAATTAAAAACCCACTCTCCTTTCTCAAACCATAGAAAAACTTTCCCATGCAAATATAAAAATATATATGAATTTTAATTGTTTATCTTTTTTACAATTTTCCATAACCAAACAGGCATAAAATTGACCTTTACAATGCCATTTTTCCACAGTATAAAGAACGAAGAAAGCCCATTTTTACACACAAAAAAAAAAAAAAAAAAATATTTCCAAAACATAGGTTCAAAAATGTTTATTTCATCCTTTTCCCACATTTTCTCAACAACCAAACAGTGCAAAGAAAACCATTTTTGGGGAAAAGTAACTGTGATCAAAGAATGATGCTTTTAACAAAAAAAAAAAATTTTCCACCTCTCTATACCTTCAAATTCCAACACAATTTCTCCAAACGAAGTTTCAACACCACCCACATCAACATTTTTGTTTTCTTGATTCTCTTCCTCTTTAACCCCACCCTCTTTGTTCTTCAAACAATCAATCAATACCGACCCACCAGACCCAGAATTCAAAGAACCCACCCTCAATCTAGAACTCAAATTAGGGTTAGGGTTAGGGTTAAAGTTTGCAAGCAAGTCTCTTCAGAAGCAGGGATAAGTTAGGGAAATGATAACAATAGCATATATATGTATATATAAGATGTAGAAGGAAAGACAGACCAGGTCATCGGAGAATCGATCGGAGCGAGAATACAGAGGTGGATCCCGACGAACCTCGCTAGGCTCGTAATCGCTGTCATAACCAGCTTATTTTCGTCCTCTTGTCCGACAGTAGTACCACAGCTCCACTACTGTCATGCATGTCGGCATCGTCTGATCCTTCTCCCTCGCCACCGAATAGAGATTGAAACCCTTCGAATAGTTGATGATTAGAATCGGTCAAAAGCCAAATAGTTGAGGTATATATTGTTTTTCTAAAATTTTTTTTATTTTTTTATTTTTTTTGGGTTGAATTGGCGGTAGAAAATTTGGCCCTGGCACCAATTTTTTTAACATACAATATACGACATGTATTGTGCGTCGTAAAAAGATAATACTTTTAACGGCAAACATTGTGTGCGTCATAAAAAGTGTAAAATGTTTAACGGCGGGTATTTTGTGCGCCGTGAAAAGTGTAATACTTTTCACGGCTGGCATATGTGCGTCGTATATAGTTGATGTAATAACGGCATGCCATATGCATGTCATAAAAAGTTTTATTATTTACGGCAAACATTGCAAGCCGTAAAAAAATCATCGTTACTACCATTCACGGCCTGCGCAATAGACATGCCGTGGTTGGAAAAGTATTTACGACGTGCAAAAAAAGCAAGTCGTAAAAGTGAGAAACTACGGCGTACATTTATTGTATGTCGTTGATGTGGTGCCGTAAAAAGTCAATTTTGTTGTAGTGCTAGCAACATTATTCCACAGCTATATATGTCGCATTCCGTTGAAACTCTTCCTCCCAAACCAAACTCTGCCAAACATCCATAGTTTCCGCCAAGCAAACAAGATTAATTATATCATCATATCAGTTTGATAGCTCTAAATTTCAAAATGTTTAGTGTCCTTAATAAATGTACTATGTTTGGTTGTAATAATACAGAAGGGTTGTTATTTTTGCTGATGAAGAGGATACAAATACCCACAAAAAATGCCCAAAATAAAGTGTAGGATAATAATAGCCCCTAAAGTTTAACACCTTTTTTCATTTAGGTCTCTAAAGTTTTAATTTTGTCAATTAAGTCCCTAAACTATTAAATTCGAATCAATTTAGTCCTGAAAACAATATAAAAATAGAATATAAGCCTAAAGGTTATATAAAATTGTGATCATACCCAAACTTTAATCTATTATTAACTTAATTATCCTCTACACGTGTGTTTTTATAATTAGTATATTTCTCTCAAACTGATTAATTCTAATTACTTATATAGGTCATCTTTTACTTCTATTTCTATTCTACTATTATTTATTTCTTATAATACACAATTATCCATTTTACCTTATTTTTCGGATATTCCTAATATTATTTTATATTTAATTTCATTATCTTTTTTTTTGTTCCAACATTATTTATAATTCGTCTATATTATAATTACTTAGATCTATTTCTTTATTTTTTTGGTGGTATTAATTTGAGAGATTCTCTTGGAGAGTTACCCTTTAAAGATAAGGATAAAGATACTAATCTACAAAAGTTAACTCTTTACCTTTATCTAAATGTCGAACTTCATGTATAATTTCTAATTGTTTTTCCACTACAACAAAAAGCACAAATGGCGACCAAAAAAAAAAAAATTCGTCGCTGAAAGTAGCACTTTCGGCGACTAAAATGGAATTAGTAGCCAAAAGTGAAGACTTTTGGCGACTAAAACAGTTTAGTAGCCAAATGTATAGTTATTGGCGACTAAAAATCAGTTTAGTCGCCGATTATATGGGTTTTAGCGACTAAAAAAATTTTAATAGCCAAAAGTCAAGGTTTTTGGCGACTAAAAACATTTAGTAGCCAAAAGTATAGGTTTTGGCGACTGAAAAATAGTTTGGTCGCCGATGATACGTGTTTTACCGACAAAAAAAAATTTCGTAGCCAAAAGTGAAGCATTTTGGCTACTAAAAAATATTTAGTAGCTAAAAGTCAACAATTGGCGACTAAATTTCAGTTTAGTCGCCCAAAGTGGAGGGTTTTTGTGACTGAAATTCAATTTAGTCGCCAAAAGTGGAGGTTTTAGTCGGGAATTAATTCTTTTAGCGACAAAAAAGTAATTAGTAGCCAAAAAGTATAGAATTGGGGACTAAAAAACGGATTTAGTCGCCAAAAGTAGTCTCCTATTTTTTTTAGTAAATAATTTATTTTTTACATAAATTATATTAAATAAAAATAATTATTTTTATATATATAGTTTTGTATTAATACCGGTCAATATACTATATAAATAAAATATGTTGCATTTATATTCATGTGATGTTGTAGTGGCATAGTGGGGAGAGTGTGTTGCTAAAAGTTTAGAATGTGGGAGGTTGGTGGTTCGAAACTTGGGAACAACAAAGAGTAATTTTATTTTATTTTTCTGAAATATGCTTTTGGCGACTAAAATGTGTGATCGCCAAAAGCTTGACTATTGGCAACGAAAAAAATAGTCGGCAAATGTATAAATATAAAATAATAATTCACTATTGGTGACTAAAAGATTAGTCGTTAAATGTATAATTTTCAAAAATGTAATTGACTATTGGCGACAAAAGCTTTGGTTGCTAAAGACCTGTTTTTTGCCGATTAAAACTTTTTTAGTCGCCAATACCTCCGATGACCATGTATTCGCGACGAAGCCGGCGACTAAAATATTTAGTCGGGGAAAGTGAAAAATGGACTTTTGGCAACTAAAAATGGACTTTTGGCGACTAAAAATTTAGTCGCCGAAGGTGCTTTTTCTTGTAGTGTTCCTTAAGATTTTCGTTAAGTTCTTTTAATAACTTGATTATTATTTTGTTCGATAATTATTTGTAGTGCAATACTATTATTTAAATTATTTTGTTTGGCTTCTTCAGTGTATCTAATATTCATATAAAATTTTGGCAACACTGATAAACCAAACTTTGATATCAATTCTAAAACACATAATTAAGTTAACAATAAATTAAAATTCAGGTCTTATTATAATTTTATATAATCTTTGGGCTTTATGTTTTATTTTTATATTGTCTTTAGGACTAAATTGATTCAAATTTAATAATTTAAGGACTTAATTGACAAAATTTAAACTTTAGAAACTTAAACAAAAAAAATATTATGTAAGTTCAAATTTATTGTGATGTGGGCTATACCCAAAATGAGTGTAGTCTACAAATTTCATTTTCTTGAAATTAGTGACTTTTTTTTTGTGACAATTTTTTTAAATTATCGCTAAAACTTATAATTAATGATTTTTTTGTGACGAAATTTTCAAACTATCGCTGAAAATTAATAATTATTGATATTTTTTAATAGTATTTGATGAAAAATACCATTAATTACCACATGACTTATTGGACAATAAGTCCACCTATTAGAACCTACATGCATGTCTCCCTAAATATAATATACCTTTCACATATGTGAATGAATGGTCATGAAAAATTAAAAAGAAAAATTGCAAATACAAAAGGGGAAAAAGAAAATTTTACCTGGGGCAACATAACCAAGGGTAGCCAAAGTCTGGGTTTGTGTTGCAATCCCTATTTTCAACCAAAATTTTGGAAATGCCGAAGTCCACCCAAATGAGCAACCATGTCTTCATCTAACAGAACGTTGCTTGGCTTCAAATCACAGTGAACAATAGGCTCAAACTGACCATGATGGAGATATTCCAAAGCTAGTGCTACATCAAGTATGATGCTTACTCTTTGAAAGAAATTCAAGCAGTAGTTGTGAGAATATAACCACTTCTCAAGGCTTCCGTGGGGCATGTACTTCAAACCAATGCACTTACCTTCGGGTTAGAGCATGAACTTATGACTTTAACAAGATTTCTATGACGGACTGTTCGCAACACTTGACATTCTGCATCAAAACTTCTGAAAGCTTCGTCAACTTGTAAATTTAGAATTTTTACCGCTACATATGTCCCATCCAAACCATTCCTCTGTAAACAAAACCAAAACTTCCTACTCCAAGCAAGTTTGCTTCACTAAAATTACTTGTAGCAACACAAACTCCTGATATGAAATCAATCTATGCTCCATGGTCGATAACAATTCAACAAAATCAGGAGTTTGCACTTTACTTTGTTGATATTTTCTCAGCATATATAAGAATCCAATAACTGCCACCAAAACAGTGGCTACTACAACACATGTGAGCACAATTTTTTTCATATTCAATTTTTAGGTACCATGGTTGCACGGTGGGACTTGTAAAGATGAGCTTCCACAAAGTGTTTCATTATGCAAGAAAGATTTTGCAGTGAAATTTGCAAAAGATCCTCCACTTGGAATCTCTCTAGACAACTTATTGAATGACAAGTTCAAATAACTGAGATACCTAAGTTTCTCAAGAGATTTGGGTATGCTGCCAAATAGATTATTGTAAGAGAGATCTATAGATTCCAATGCTATCAAATCACCAAAAGATTGTGGAATGGTGCCTTCAAATGAGTTTCTTGACATGTTTAGAGAGCTAAGGCGCTGAAAGGCCCCAATGAACGGCGATATGTTTCCCAAGATTTTGTTCCAAGATAAATCCATGTTTTCTATGACTTCCAACTTTCCTATATTCAGTGGTAAGCTTTCTCCAAAATTGTTAGAAGATAAATTCAAGACTATTAGATTTTCAAGGCTCCCAAAGTTTACGGGTATTGATAAGTTGAGGGCATTAGAACCTAGTAGAAGACTAATATTTCCTATGCAAGGTGGGATTGATCCAGGGAAGCTGTTGTTTTGAAGTGACAACTCTCCTAACTTTTTCAAAAGACAAAGCTCATTTGGAATGATTCCCTCCATCTTGTTTCCATCAACAAACAATCTTTGTAAGCTCTGTAATTTCCCGATTGTTGATGGAATGGTTCCTGTCAGACCATTGTTGTCTAGATAAAGTGCATTCAAGTTTTCAAAATAACTTATTCCCCTAGGAATGTGACCCATTATTTGGCAATTAGATGCGGCAAAAAGTAGAAAGGGGACTTGTGCGATTTCCAATAGTATTTGGTAAGATGCCATTGAATTGGTTGTTTTCAGCAACCAAATTTTCCAAGCTTCTACAAATTGTCAAAGCAGTGAGAAAATGCAGTTCCGGACTTCAAGGATCTCTTGTTAGCTAATTGTTTCCAACATTGATCTCCTAGAGTAGCTGTGAATTTCCAAAATTTGTCAGCATCGATCCAGTAAATAAGTTGAGTTCTAGATTCAACCTTGTTAGCCTAGAAGAATTAGAGAAATATGTAGGAATGTTGCCACCAAGTTGGTTGCTTTGTAGCTAAGGCAATGTAAGTTTCGGAAGCCAAAGCCCAGCAGTTTCCGGGAGGTTTCAGAGAGATCATTAAAATCAAGGATAATGGATTGTAGGGAGGAGATGTTAATTATTTCTTGAGGTATTTCCCTAGTGAGGTAATTCACTTCAATATTAAATTCAATTAGTTTTGAAAGGTGACCCAAATCATTAGGAATGTTTCCATGAATATGGCCATCCCCTAAATACAATTGCACCAAACTTGAAATGTTGCCCAAAGAAGGTGGGATGGTTCCAGCAATCTTGTTATTACCAATATAAAACTTGTCAAGCCTAGGAAGACTTCTGGTTCCTTCTGTGATACTTCCATTTAAACTATTATTACATAGAACTAATAGTGTAAGCTCTTGACACAAGTGTAGCATAGAAGGGAGTGGGCCACTTATCTGGTTGTAAGCAAAAACTAACTCTTCAAGATTTGGACAATTGAGGCAAAGTTCATCAGGTAGAGTGCCAGAGATGGTGTTTTGTGGAAGAAAAATGTACAACAGTGAGGAGTGATTAAAGATAGCAAAAGGAATTAAACTTGTCAACCCGCTTCTCTCCACTACCAAGTACTCCAATTTTGTGATGTTGCCAAGTGATAATGGAATGGTACCCAGAAGGCTGTAATTTTCGCCTAAGAATAGATAACGAAGCTCAGGTAACATGTCCAATTCTTTTGGTATACCACCAATGAATTTGTTATCTTCTAGATATATCACTTGTAATCTTCGGCACTAGTGTAAACTTGTTGGGATTGTTCCTTCCAAGTAGTTGTATTGCAAGGCAATCGGGAGCTGGGATACCAACAGTGGCCGGAATGGCCGGGAATCAAGAAAAATCGCCGGAGAGAACCGGTGTAAAGAATTTTGCTTAGAATACAAACAGTTTGAGTACGGTAGGCACTAAACAACAGGCTGCACTGAAGCAGTTTAAACAGGAAATGATCGAAGATCTTGAGAGGGCTAGGAAGGCCAAAGCCCTTACGGGGACGGAATGTGTTGTGCACGAAGCAATTACCATGAACCCAGGTATGCATCACTCTTGCGACGCAAGGATGTGGTGGAAAGAAGACGACTTACGTCTTGCCCACACTGATGAAGATTGGGGGCAGAACCAACCGGATGATACTTGGTATGTTGGGGAGGTCAACCATATGACCAGAAGTGGGCGGTATTTCAAGCCCCCAAACTTGGATCAACCAGGGGCGTCCGGAAATGACAAAGAAGTAGAGAGGCAGAAAGAAAAATGGCTCGAGGAGGAGGTTGTACTGAAACAGCTTAAGAAAATCCAAGCAGACATCTCCATCTAGGGACTGCTTATGGCCTCAAGAGTTCACAGACAAGCTGTCCTTTTTGCCATGGACAAGGCCAAACTTTCAATTGATACCACGCCCGAACAGTTGGTGGGGCTGGTATTTCCGGGAGGAGCTTCCCCAACATTGACCTTCACTGACAAGGAACTACCGCCTGAGGGCTCAGATCATAACAAACCGCTCTATATCTCTATCGAGTGTAGAGAGAAATGGATACCGGTGGTCCTTGTTGACACAGGATCTATTATCAACATGTGTCCGTCGAGGACGACATATGCTATCGGGTTGAAGCCCGCGGATTTTGTGCCTACTGCCCAGGTGATACGGGCCTACGATAATACTAGCAGAGAGGTGATGGGGACTGCACAGATTCAAACTCAGGTTGGTCCAGAGTAACAAGATATTGACTTTCATGTCTTGGATGTCCCGGCCACCTTCAATCTACTCCTAGGGCGGCTGTGGCTGCACCAGGTAAAGGCAGTCTCTTCCACCCTACACCAAATGCTGAAGTACCCCCACGGGAAGAGAGTAGCGATCGTTTTTGGAAATTCTTCAATATATCCGCTGCCAGAGGTTTCTACACCAGTTTCCGAGATTGAGCATGGCGCGGAGGATGTATTCCTGTCAGGATTTACCCTAGCTAAGGCCCGGGTTGTATAGAACATGCTAGCTGTTGATAAAGGGCTATACATCAGCGCACAGTCTGTCTACCTTATGAACAAACTCCAGCACATCCCTGAGATGGGATTAGGGCGAAGTGGCCGGAAAGGTGTTGCAGCATCGGCCGAAGTGCCGCATAACCCATATTTCTTTGGCTTAGGTTATCTACCTACCAAAGAGGATTAGGCGTGAAAAGAAAAAGAGATGGCCGAAAGAGCCAGAGCCAAGCAGGCCGGGAAGCATTATGAGTTGATGCACCGACCTATCCAGGGGACCCTGAATGGACGCTTTGTTTGGGAGAGGGAAGACTTCCCATTCTACGGCTTCCTAGAGCCATGGCTAAATGTAGAAAGGCGGCGCTTGCCGGGATTTGAGATTTTCTTTGACTTGCAATTGTCTGGGGATGATGTTGCCGAAGAGCAGACAGACCCACCAGCTGAGGTTGAGCAGTGCAAGGGGGAGGATTCCGAGAGCACGAAAATTGAAATAGGGGTAGCACTGGCTTGTCTACTCTCAGATCCTCAGATCGTACAAGAGTGCTTGGGGGATAACTTTTCAGTTTCCATGATCAGGAATGAAGCAGCTGTGGGCCCATCTTCGAACATTCTAGATGCATCCGTCGCACCCTCCTTCGTCTAACAATACGTGGAGGGCTTTTTATCGACCAGCACCGGGTCAGGTAGTGAGCCGGAATCTGATTCCACTGAGTCTGTGGAGTCGGAATCAAGTTTCATCTCGTCTGAGTCTGAGTCCGGTATTCTTGGGGTGATAACCCAAATGCCACTGTCCTGTCCAGGTCCTCTTTTTCTTTTTCCTTTGAGTTTGTTGTAACAGAGGAATCAAGTCGACTGGATGTTATTAATGAGAATTGTACGGCTGTGGCTTCTAAGTACTTTTCTGTGCCTTTAATTTATTGCATCAATCAGGATTTTCAAAATTTCGATGAAAAGGACAAGGAAGAAATTCCTCCGGTTTTGCAATATTTGCTTGATCAAGAGCAGGAGAGGTTTGTTAAACCCTTGGTTGATGAAATCACCACAATTAATGTTGGTACTGAGAAGGACCCACGGTTGGTCCAGATCAGGTCCACGTTGTCTTCGGAGGAGCGCTAGCGCTTAATCGCTTTATTAAAAGATTTCAAAGATGTTTTCGCATGGTCCTACGAGGACATGCCTGGAATTGATCCTGAGATTGTACAGCACCGGATCCCTCTTGACCCAGAGGCCCGACCTGTTAAGCAGAAGCTCCGAAGGATCCCCCCGAACTAGGCTCTGAAGATTAAAGAAGAGGTCACCAAGCAGATTGACGCAGGGTTCCTGCTGGTATCTGAATACCCTACTTGGTTGGCCAATATAGTTCTAGTTCCAAAGAAGGACAGCAGAATTCGGGAATGTGTCAACTTCAGGGATTTGAAAAAAGCCAGTCCGAAGGACGACTTTCCTCTGCCGCATATCGACGAATTAATAGACTTCACTGCTGGGCATGCACTGCTCTCATTCATGGATGGATTTTCAGGCTACAATCAGATTTTGATGGCCCCCGAAGACCAGGAGAAGACTGCTTTCACCACCCCGTGGGGGACCTATTGTTATAGGGTGATGTCGTTTGGGCTAAAGAATGCTGGGGCTACGTATCAATGGGCCGCGGCCACAATTTTGCATGACATGATCCATAAAGAGGTTGAGGTGTATGTGGATGACCTGATTGTCAAGTCCAAGGAAAGAGAAGGCCGCTACACCGCCTTGCAGAAATTCTTCCAACGGATCAGAGAGTTTCGGTTGCGGCTGAATCTTCAGAAATGTACATTTGGTGTTACAATAAGAAAAATGCTAGGGTTCTTGATCACACAGAGAGATATCAAGGTCAATCCTTCTAAAATCAAGGCCATCTTAGAAATGCCACCACCGACGATTGAAAATGAGGTGCGAGGCTTTCTAGGTAAAGTGTAATTCATAAGACAGTTTATTGCTAAATTGACCTTGACTTATGAACCACTGTTTGGTCTCCTGAAGAAAGGAAAGAAGTTTCAATGGGACGACCGATACCAAGTTACTTTCGAGCAGATCAAGCAATATTTACAAAACCCACATGTGTTGTCACCGCCTGAGCCGGGGAGACCGTTGATTCTGTATCTTTCAATGACTGAAATGACAATGGGTTGCATGCTTGCACAGGAGTTTGAGGACAAAGTGGAGAATGTTATCTACTACTTGAGCAAAAAAATGCTGGATTATGAGACCCGCTAGACTCCGTTGGAGAGGCTTGTCTGGCCTTGGTATGGGCTACCAAGAAGCTGAGGCGATACCTGTTAGCTCACTCTGTAATACTAGTTTCAAGACTAGATCCCATCAAATATCTCTTCGAGAAACCAGCACTTACGGGTAGGCTAGCCCATTGGTTGCTTCTTTTTTCCGAATTAGATCTAAAGTACATGACGCGCAAGTCAGTGAAAGGGAGAGTGGTAGCGGAGTTCCTAGCCGACCACCCAGTTGAAGAGGATGAAGTAGTTGAGTATCTGTTCCTAGACGAGGCCATTCTGTATGTCAAAGAAGAGACTTGGACGATGTACTTTGATTGAGCGTCAAACCAATACGGGTATGGGATAGGGGTGTTGCTGATAGCGCTTGACAATTCCCACATATCCCCAGCATTCAAACTCTGGTTCAAAGTGTCGAACAATGAGACAGAGTATGAGGCATGTATTGTTGGACTAGAAGCCGCCCTGGAACTAGGGGGAAAATGGTTGGATGTCATTGGGGACTCGAACCTTGTTGTATCTCAAGCTAAAGGAGATTGGAAAGTTAAAGAAGAAAAGATGAGAATCTATCACCAGACCTTGGACGTTCTGATTCCTCAGTTTGAGAAACTGAATTTTGCTCATCTGTTAAGAGAGAACAACAGGTTCGCTGATTCATTAGCAACTCTATCTTCTATGATAGACATTCCTTTCGGAGTCTGGATGCGTCCGATCATCATCGAATAGAAATTCGTGCCGGTCTACGAGCTGATTGCTGCCATAGATGAGGTACCAGATAAGAATCCCTGGTATTACGATGTCTGGAACTTCTTGGAAACAGAGGCGTATCCATCAGGGGCAAATGCCAAAGATAAGAGGACAATTTGAAGAATGGCTAGTTAGTTCATTGTCTGCGGGGGTAAACTGTACAAGAGGGGTCATCTCGGGATGCACAAACTGTGTGTTGATGCTGAAGAATCCAAGCGCTTGATGGAGGCCATCCATGGAGGAGAGAGCGGAGCGCACATGAACGGGATGATGCTAGCCTGGAAGATCCTTATACAGGGTTATTATTGGTCAACCATAGAGGAGGATTGTATTGGCTTTGTTCGGCGATGCCACAAATGTCAAATCCATGCAAACCGCATGAACATTCCACCGTTGAAGCTGTACAATATGACTTCACCATGGCCGTTTTCAATCTGGGGGATTGATGTAATTAGGGCTGTCACTCCGAAGGGGTCCAATGGACATGAGTACATTCTGGTAGCGATAGACTACTTCACGAAGCGAGTTGAGGCCTAATGTTACGTGGTGTTGAAGGCATCGCACGTTGCTAAGTTCATCAGGAACAACATCATCTGTCGCTACGGGGTCCTGAATGAGATCATTTCAGATAATGGTTCCCACTTCAAAAAGGAGGTGATCGACTTGTTGGAAAAGTACAACGTGGCTTTTCATAAGTCATCTACATATCGGCCGCAAACCAACGGAGCTGTTGAGGCCGCCAACAAGAATATCAAGCACATTCTGCAGAAGACGGTGGAAACCTACAGAGACTGGCCAGATAAGCTGCCATTTGCTCTTTGGGGCTACCTGACTTCAATTCGAACCTCTACTGGGGCAACTCCGTATTCCTTGGTTTATAGGATAGAGGTTGTTCTGCCTATTGAAGTTGAGGTTCCGTCATTACGAGTATTGGCCAAGTGTCAGATAGTTGAGGCAGATTGGCAGCAAAGCAGGTTTGAAGAACTCATGCTCTTTGATGAAAGAAGACTGAAAGCAATGTATCACGTCCAGGGTCATCAACGAAGAATTGTCAGGGCTTTTAACAAGAAGGTTAAGTCCAGGAATTTGAAAGAGGGGGATCTAGTGCTCAAAGACAACCAAGCTCCCATCCATGACCTTAGGGGCAAGTTCAAACCCAATTGGACTGGCCCTTATATCATTAAGTATATCTGGTCGGGTGGAGCTGTCGTTCTAATGGACCTAGATGGCCTAGAGTTCTCCCAGCCGATCAACATGGACAAGTTGAAGAAATACTATCCCTAAGTGGCTCGCTAGGTTGAAAACTCGAAAGGGCGACCTAGGCAAAAGTTAGAGCACAGAAAATTTGAAATAATAAAAACTGAGCTCGCAAGGTTGAAAACCCAGAAAGGGCGGCCTTGGCAAAAGTTAGAGCGCAAAAGGTGAGGGTTAATACACGAGTGAACCCGAGCCGAACTACGTAAGGCTTGATTCCCATCTTCGGGATACGTAGGCAACTTCATTCCGAAGTCCAGCCATAAACACTTCCAAATCAACTTTGTCCATGTGATCATGTTTGGTCATCTTTGTCTATTCTGTATTCAAGAGCTCGGTTGTGATCTCCAGTGCAGTGCTATTCAGACTAGGGGCAACTTTCCAGTTGATGGGATCCGGGGTTATGCATCTCAAGTGATAGATCTCGGGCGTGTCCAGTTGTGATCCATATCAAAAATGGTTTTGAAAAGTTTTAATAAAAGTTGATTTTGCTCGAATTAATCTTTTTTACTACTTAGACCATTTTTGGACCAAACGGAAAATTTTCAGTACCCACAATCTTCAATTACATTGATTTCAGTACAGAGTTCTCGTACTCTTGAATACAAATTGAAGTTACTTTTTATTACATTCATAAAGAAAACTTGAAAGTACTGATTAAAGCAAATAAATTCGAGGCATAGTCCGGTGTTGCTACGCCCCCTCCCAAAGTTGGTAGAAGCCTCTGATGCCAAAGTAGGCCCAACCTGCGCCTCTTTATTGAGCCGAGCTATGCACTCATCAGAGAGGATGTAACTGAAAGTGGGAGTGGGGGCCAAAAGCTCTCTCGTCCTCCATGCTGTGGCGTACCGAGCTAGCTGTGCGCCTCGGACTAGAAATGCACCAGGATACTCTATCCCCTCTTCCAGACAAGTCTGATCATGTCCAAATTGGCGCTGGAATCGAAACGAAAAGTAAAAGACACAGTGTGTCAGACCGATCAACTTAATCCCAGGCTGGCAAGTCATGTTGTAGCTCATCGCCGGTAAATTGAGCCAGGGGCAGCGCCAAGCAATACTGGCAGAAGACAAACTACACATCCATTCGCACCACCAATCCTCATCAGGGGCATCGACTAGACATCGCCGGAAGAAATAGCTACGAGCTGAATATGCTAGGCATGAGTCCACAACCTTCAACTTAT